>JAUIMM010000280.1:1170164-1787828 GCA_031769625.1 Taudactylus pleione
TCATAGGAGAGGGAACAAGGTGGCAGGGCAGAGATCAAGGGTCCCAGGAGAGGAAACAAGTTGGCAGGGAGGAGATCAGGGGTCCCAGGAGAGGGAACAAGGTGGCAGGGCAGAGAGAAGGTGTAAATGAATGAATACTGCGCTGGTGTGTCCCTGTCAGAAACAGCAATCAATTACATCAATGATGGATATCACATATATTTAATAAAAATACAATAAATACAAATACGTACAAAAAAACGCTAGACAATAACAATGAGACTATACCTCAAAATACCTAATGGTGTATTGAGGGCTAATATTATTGACACATTATAAAATGATAGATGTGTAAACCACAATGGTATCCGATGGAGGTTTTGAAATAGCAATGTCCCATATGCAAATAAATGCTAATCACGACTTGACAGCCGTGATAATAAAAGAAATCCTGCACTTGATATAGGTAAACAATATATAGTCATATGGTTGGAACAGTGCTGGCCCGCAAGTGTAATAAGAGGAGAAAGGACAGTCGGACAAATCCGATGACACCTGCTCAGATGGTTAGAACCCACTTGGAATTAGTGGATGGAGCCCCATGCAGGGGATTTACTCACGGAGCGTCTCTGGCTCAATGCTCCACATGTAGCAGGTGAATTGGCAGGCTGAATCTCCCTCGAGTGCCTGCAGCAGTCTCGCTCTCTCACTCTCTCCGCCGGCGGAGAGGGGACGAGCGGCCTCTGTTCTGTAACAGACCATGGGAAGTCTCCGTGTACTCCGCCGCGCCAGCAGCTGTGATGGTAATCAGGTAGACACGAATAAGGTGGCAGGGCAGAGGTACACCTTCTCTCTGCCCTGCCCACCTTGTTCCAGGAGAGGGAACAAGGTGGCAGGGCAGAGAAGGTGTACCAGGAGAGGGAACAAGGTGGCAGGGAAGAGAAGGTGTACCAGGAGAGAGAACAAGGTGGCAGGGCAGAGCGAAGGTGTACCAGGAGAGGGAACAAGGTGGCAGGGCAGAGAGAAGGTGTACCAGGAGAGAGAATAAGGTGGCAGGGCAGAGAGAAGGTGTACCAGGAGAGAAAACAAGGTGGCAGGGCAGAGAGAAGGTGTACCAGGAGAGAGAATAAGGTGGCAGGGCAGAGGTACACCTTCTCTCTGCCCTGCCACCTTGTTCCAGGAGAGGGAACAAGGTGGCAGGGCAGAGAAG
Organism: Taudactylus pleione; assembly: GCA_031769625.1. Lineage (NCBI taxonomy): Eukaryota > Metazoa > Chordata > Amphibia > Anura > Myobatrachidae > Taudactylus > Taudactylus pleione. The sequence continues at coordinate 1,171,354 of JAUIMM010000280.1, forward strand.
GTGTACCAGGAGAGGGAACAAGGTGGCAAGGCAGAGAGAAGGTGTACCAGGAGAGAGAACAAGGTGGCAGGGCAGAGAGAAGGTGTACCAGGAGAGGGAACAAGGTGGCAGGGCAGAGAGAAGGTGTACCAGGAGAGAGAACAAGGTGGCAGGGCAGAGAGAAGGTGTACCAGGAGAGAGAATAAGGTGGCAGGGCAGAGGTACACCTTCTCTCTGCCCTGCCCACCTTGTTCCAGGAGAGGGAACAAGGTGGCAGGGCAGAGAAGGTGTACCAGGAGAGGGAACTAGGTGACAGGGCAGAGAGAAGGTGTACCAGGAGAGGGAACAAGGTGGCAGGGCAGAGAGAAGGTGTACCAGGAGAGGGAACAAGGTGGCAGGGCAGAGAGAAGGTGTACCAGGAGAGGGAACAAGGTGGCAGGGCAGAGAGAATGTGTACCAGGAGAGAGAACAAGGTGGCAGGGCAGAGAGAAGGTGTACCAGGAGAGAACAAGGTGGCAGGGCAGAGAAAAGGTGTACCAGGAGAGGGTACAAGGTGGCAGGACAGAGAGAAGGTGTACCAGGAGAGGGAACAAGGTGGCAGGGCAGAGAGAAGGTGTATCAGGAGAGGGGACAAGGTGGCAGGGCAGAAAGATGAGGTCCCAGGAGAGGGAACAAGGTGACATGGCAAAGAGAAGGTGTACCAGGAGAGGGGACAAGGTGGCAGGGCAGAAAGATGAGGTCCCAGGAGAGGGAACAAGGTGACATGGCAAAGAGAAGTCCCAGGAGAAGGAACAAAGGCCCTGATTCAGAGACGGATGCTCTGAAAGAGCGCCCGCTCTGAATCTGGACGTTTATTTTTTCCTTTTGTGCGGCCTTGTGGCGAGCGGCCAGGATGATGGTCGCGATGGTCAAGACCATCGGGCTTGTGACGAGACCCTTGTGGTAGGGTCTCGTGGCCGCAAGCCCCAGAGAGTCATTTGTAGAAACTCTGGTAACCAATGGAGTTTGGTTGTTGGGTTTGGATAGAGTAAATGCAGTCAGTCTGCTTCACCACCAACCACAGCTCAGGCTGGTGATTTTGGTGCCATAGGCCTGCAGCAGTTTCCCAGTACAGCCACGATATTTCAATGTACCGCCATCAAAATCCTAACAATGCTCATGGCCAACGTTGGATTAGTGGCAGATAGATAAAATAGATTATTAGAGATCAGGGTTTTTTTTTTTTAAGTAAAGTTCTTTCAAATCCAAACCTAATGGTTGGTTGACGGTTCTAAGTGCTACTAAGTGCCTGTGCTCCATTCTTTACAGACAGACCAGGGACATGCCCACCACCGGTGCCCATGATTCTAGGAGCGTGTTTTAAAGTATGCAGCACAGACCAAGAATGTGAGGGCAATCGCAAATGCTGCAAGACCGCCTGCAATGGGTTTCAGTGCCAGATTCCAGACAGTGAGTATTCACCGGGCACGATGACCTCACTGATGGCCTCCATCAGACTATCCGCCATTAATTGTTTTCTTTATCCTCTTTCAGACAAACCCGGTGCTTGCCCCGAGAACGTCAGTTCGACAACCTGTGACACAACCGTTCACTGTGCGTCTGACTCCAAATGTGACGGGGACCAGAAGTGTTGTTCTACAGGCTGCAACGGCTCCATTTGTCAAAGTCCAATAGGTAACTAATAAGGTTTCCCAATTAACGGTGCAGACAATATCCTAGTAGAGACTCTTGTTGGCTTCTTGTTACTCCATGACTAGAAGTCCTTAGGTGATGCACAGCATGCAAGACCCCCCCCCCCCTAATTTCCAATACAGATCTCTCTATGTCATCAGTCTATAAGAGTCATTATATTCCGAAGTTTAATACAGAGGGCGATCAGATGGCACATGAGGGTTGGGCAACATAACTCCTAACTGAAGATACAGTAATTTAGCTGAATACAAATACATTTGGGTGATATTAGTAATAATATAATATGTCTATCCCTGAATTACTGCAGAAATAAACGTTTCACAAGCTGTAGAGTTAGTGGCCTCCAAGACTTACATGCCTAGAACCATAAGCTTAGCTGTCATGGGAGGAACGGTGGAACCTGATTGGATCGTCATTGCAGCTGTCCAGACCAGGACCAGCGTCTTGCTAACACTGTCCCACCCCTTTATAGATTCCACAGCCACTAATGACAGAGGGGAGATGGCTGTAGAACATTTGTCAGGGGTTACAGTGTTGAAATCTATTTAGCTTTGTTGATCATTTCCCTAGTGCCATTTGGTTCATGAGGTCTGGTTTCCTTCAAGAAGTAGAAAGAAATGAGGTTGATGTAAAGCCCTCTCTATAGTATTTGGAAGGTGTGTTCTGAAAGCCTGACAATGATTGGCTTCACAGCAACTTTACACCCATGATGCATTAGCCTAATACCATGTACGGGTCTGTATGGAACTTTCAGGGCCACTGCGCAGATATACAGGTCAGGGTAAAGCTGGGAGAAGTTGAGGAGGGGACTATCTCGGTCTGTATTTTTATACCTCATTCACCGGTCATTAGCTATTACTCTCTCCCCATCTTCCTCTCTCTCCCCCTCTCTCCCCATCTTCCTCTCCCCATCTTCCTCTCTCTCCCCATCTTCCTCTCTCTCCCCCTCTTCCACCCATTTCCCTCCCCCTCTTCCCATCTCTCCCTCTCCCTTTCCCATTTCCCCCTCTTCCTCCCATCTATCTCCCCATTTCTCTCTCATTCCCCCTCCTTTGTCTTCCTTCCGTCTCTCTTTCTCCTTCCTATCTCTTTCTCTCCCTCTTGAGCTAGGTACACACTATAAGATAGTCTGGCTGGTTGGAAAGAAGATCTGGTAATGTATAGAAGCAAATGACAATCAACCATTTGCTCCCAAACTGATTTAACTAATTTGTCTGAACAACCATTTTTGTCTGTTTTCTAGTGTTTGAGAACAAATGGTCCATTGTCATTTGCTCCACACTACAAAATTTTTGTTCCAACCAGTTAGATTGGACAGATAATCTTCCACCTCTCTCCCTCCCATCTCCTCCTCTAAGCTTTCTCTTCTCCTTCCTCTCTCCCATCTCCTCCTCCTAAGCTCTCTCCTCTACATCCTCTCTCCCATCTCCTCCTCCTAAGCTCTCTCCCTCTTCATCCTCTCTCGCATCTCCTCCTCCTAAGCTCTCTCCCTCTTCATCCTCTCTCCTATCTCCTCCTCCTAAGCTCTCTCCCTCTTCATCCTCTCTCCTATCTCCTCCTCCTAAGCTCTCTCCCTCTTCATCCTATCTTGCATCTCCTCCTCCTAAGCTCTCTCCCTCCTCATCCTCTCTCGCATCTCCTCCTCCTCTTAAGCTTTCTCCCTCTTCTTCTTCGCTCTCTCCCCCCTCTCCTTCCTCTCTCTCTCCCATCTCCTCCTCTAAGTTCTCTCCCTCCCGTCTCCTCCTCCTAAGCTTTCTCCCTCTTCTTCCTCTCTTGCATCTCCTCCTCCTAAGCTCTTTCTCCCTCTTCTTCTTCTCTACCTCCCTCCCATCTCCTCCTCTAAGCTCTCTCCCCCTCTCCTTCCTCTCTCTCTCTCCCATCTCCTCCTCTAAGCTCTCCCCCTCTTCTTCCTCTCTCTCTCCCATCTCCTCCTCTAAGCTCTTTCTCCCTCTTCTTCTTCTCTACCTCCCTCCCATCCTATCCTCTAAGCTCTCTCCCATCTCCTCCTCTAAGCTCTCTCCCCCTCTTCTTCCTCTCTCTCTCCCCCTCTCCTTCCTCTCTCTCTCCCCCATCTCCTCCTCTAATCTCTCTCCCATCTCCTCCTCTAAGCTCTCCCCCTCTTCTTCCTCTCTCTCTCCCATGTCCTCCTCTAAGCTCTTTCTCCCTCTTCTTCTCTACCTCCCTCCCATCCTATCCTCTAAGCTCTCTCCCATCTCCTCCTCTAAGCTCTCCCCCTCTTCTTCCTGTCTCCCATCTCCTCCTCTAAGCTCTCTCCCCCTCTTCTTCCTCTCTCTCTCCCATCTCCTCCTCTAAGCTCTTTCTCCCACTTCTTCTCTACCTGCCTCCCATCCTATCCTCTAAGCTCTCTCCCCCTCTTCTTCCTCTCTCTCTCCCATCTCCTCCTCTAAGCTCTTTCTCCCTCTTCTTCTCTACCTCCCTCCCATCCTATCCTCTAAGCTCTCTCCCATCTCCTCCTCTAAGCTCTCCCCCTCTCCTTCCTCTCTCTCTCCCATCTCCTCCTCTAAGCTCTCTCCCCCTCTCCTTCCTCGCTCTCTCCCATCTCCTCCTCTAAGCTCTCTCCCATCTCCTCCTCTAAGCTCTCCCCCCCTCTTCTTCCTCTCTCTCTCCCATCTCCTCCTCTAAGCTCTCTCCCCCTCTCCTTCCTCTCTCTCCCATCTCCTCCTCTAAGCTCTCCCCCTCTTCTTCCTCTCTCGCATCTCCTCCTCCTAAGCGCTCTCCCTCTTTTTCCGCTCTCAAATCTCCTCCTCCTAAGCTTTCTCCCTCCCTTGTCATTCAGACAAGTTTGTTAAATGTTTGATCTAAACAATTTGTTCAAACAACAGTTTCTCCTTCATCCACTAGGGGACACTGGAGTTCAAGACAGTGGGGTATAGACGGTGGTAGAGTAGAGCCTGGCACTTTAAATAATTCAGAAGTGGGACTGGCTCCTCCCCCTCTATGCCCCATCAGCCCCAGTTTTTAGAATGTGCCCGAGAGAACCGGTCGCACATTAGGCTGTCTCCAGCCTTTTCATATAATTTTAATTAAGAGTTTTTACAAGTATTGAGGACAGGCAGGCTGATTACTGTGGCAGTCTGCCTGCTACGTGGGAGCCGCCGGGAAGGGCACCGCCACGGGTACTGCAGCCTGTGTCCGGTGACCCTGAGGAGGGGGCACAGCAGAGAGAGTCATTGGACCCTGCGAGGACCCGCCACTGCTGACAACGGCATGTGTCCGGGTTCCTCGCCGCCCCCTCAGCCCAGCATCCCGGCCGCAGCAGTTGTAAGTATAACCACTGCTCCTGATTAGCAGTGGACGTTAGAGCTGGGCTCAGTGACATGCCGCTAGCTGTCACTGTTAGCGGCGCTGCTAAAATCTCCCCCCGCTATCCACCCCCATCTTTCCACAACGGGCCTGGGGACATAATTCCCGATTAAAACACCGGAGCTAACGGGGGCGAAGCTAATAACGGCGAGTCCTGTACAGTGGCGCCACTGGTACGGGCTCTCCCTCTCAGTACTATGCACTGCAGCAGCATCCTGGAGAAGTGGCTCACTGTGGTAAGGGCGGCTCTGTACAGCAGCCGCTAAGCGCACTCAGCAGCCCGCCATTTATAGTGGAACACTGCCGGAGCATAGCTGGCAGTCAGTTCTAACACAGGGGTTTCTGCTCCCTCTTTTATAAGAGGAGTCGCGCAGCAAGCTCTGACTCATCCCCGCTCGGGAGAGAAATGAAGTCGGGGTCCGCCGCAGCTGAAACCGGCTGAGTCCGGGTCTCCCGCCTCTCCCCCCACAGTCAGACGGCTTGCTGCGCTGTCAAACAGCACCGCGCTGGCTTAGGCTCAGAGCCGCTGGAGTGCACGGCTGTTCATTACTGCGCTCTCGGCTGTTGGTCCCCCTCCTGTTTAATGAGGGGATGGAGCGCGGGCCCCTCTACAGCAGAGTAATACGCATTACTGATACGCCTGCTCCTCCCACCTCTATACACAGGGAGGGAGACTGCGGCGTCCCGCTACTCCAGGGGTCTACACTGGCGCTGTCTCAGTAGGTGCAGCGCCAGTTGCACTAAGAGTAGCAGTAAGATCCCGGTAAAAAACACCCATGCTAGCGGGGGCGGAGTTTACCGGTGGCCATAGTGGCTAAGCTTGCCGCCCATTCCAGAGTAATGGCGCGTCCTATATACAGTCAGGTGCATAAATATTGGGACATTGACAGAATTTTCATATTTTGGCCTCTATTCACCACCACAATGGCTTTGAAATGAAACAAACAAGATGTGCTTTAACTGCAGACTTTCAGATTTAATTTGAGGGTAATTACATCCAAATCAGGTGAACGGTGTAGGAATTACAACGGTTTCTATTGGTGCATCCCACTTTTTAAAGGGGCCAAAAGTAATGGGACTATCAACTCAAAAGCTATTTCATGGACAGGCGTGGGCTATTCCCTCGTTATTTAATTATCAATTAAGCAGGTAAAAGGTCTGGAGTTGATTCCAGGTATGACATTTGCATTTGGAATCAGTTGCTGTCGACTCTCAATAGGAGATCCAAAGAGCTGTCACTATCAGTGAAGCCATCATTAGGCTGAAAAATCAAAACAAACCCATCAGAGAGATAGCAAAAACATTAGGTGTGGCCAGATCAACTGTTTGGAACATTCTTAAAAAGAAAGAATGCACCGGAGAGCTCAGCAACACCAAAAGACCCGGAAGACCACGGAAAACAACTGTGGTGGATGACAGAAGAATTATTTCCCTGGTGAAGAAAAACCCCTTCACAACAGTTGGCCAAATCAAGAACACTCTCCAGGAGGTATGGAATTCCAGATTACAGTTAGCCAATCAACATCTAAAAAAGCCATTGCAGTTATGGAACAACATCCTATGGACAGATGAGACAAAGATCAACTTGTACCAGAGTGATGGGAAGAGAAGAGTATGGAGAAGGAAAGGAACTGCTCATGATCCAAAACATACCACATCATCAGTGAAGCATGGTGGTGGTAGTGTCATGGCTTGGGCATGTATGGCTGCCAATGGAACTGGTTCCCTTGTATTTATTGATGATGTGACTGCTGACAAAAGCAGCAGAATGAATTCTGAAGTGTTTTGGGCAATATTATATGCTCATATTCAGTCAAATGTTTCAGAACTCATTGGACGGCGCTTCACAGTGCAGATGGACAATGACCCGAAGCATACTGTAAAAGCAACCAAAGAGTTTTTTAAGGCTAAAAAGTGGAATGTTATGCAATGGCCAAGTCAATCCCCTGACCTGAATCCGATTGAGCATGCATTTCACTTGATGAAGACAAAACTGAAGGAAAAATGCCCCAAGAACAAGCAGGAACTGAAGACTTTTGCAGTAGAGGCCTGGCAGAGCATCACCAGGGATGAAACCCAGCGTCTGGTGATGTCTATGCGTTCCAGACTTCAGGCTGTAATTGCCTGCAAAGGATTTGCAACAAAGTATTAAAAAGTGAAAGTTAGATTTAGGATTGTTTAGTTTGTCCCATTACTTTTGGCCCCTTAAAAAGTGGGAGGCACATATAGAAACCATTGTAATTCCTACACCGTTCACCTGATTTGGATGTAATTACCCTCAAATGAAATCTAAAAGTCTGCAGGTAAATCACATCTTGTTTGTTTCATTTCAAAGCCATTGTGGTGGTGACTAGAGGCCAAAATATGAAAATTCTGTCAATGTCCCAATATTTATGCACCTGACTGTATATAGCGGCGCCATTAGTCGGGCTCTCCTGTCTTCTGCCGCGCTGTGCCCGCGAGATGTCAGCCAGTAGAGAGCTCTCATACCACGCCGGTTCGCAGAGGCTAGCACTTAAAAGCTTTCTGGAGTCTGTAAGGCGGGCAGCCAATAAGACCGGCACAGTGGAGTGTGCCGTAAAATAGCCCGCCTGGGATCCGGGTTCGAGACCCGCACTAAGCGCTGTCTCTATAGGCAGGCTGCCAGACGCTCTGCAGTGGCTGTAACAACTAGATGGGCATAGACTTAGCAGACATATGCCGACCCCCGGGCGTGGTCCTTCTCATCGGTCTCTCTTAATGAGAAGACCGCGGCATCCCACTGCTCCCATAACTAAGAGGGCCGTAGCGGGGAGTTACAGTGCGGCCCCGCATTTTGTAAAGTCCTGCTCCTAAGAGGTCAGCATAGTAAAAATGTAACAGTTTCTTGTGCCGTGCATGGCACATCATGATCTCCTGGTTGGGACCGTAGGGCAGAATCGATATCGTAAGATTTCGGAAGCATAATTGCAACAAGACTGCTCGTGAGTGTCACTCTGGGCGTCCTAGGAGCAGTCGGATGGCATAATGCATAGGTCTGATAGGTGGGGGCCACCACATCCCGCTGTCTTGGGGATGGATACCAGCCTTTGCGCATCCAGGCTCCTTATAAGCGCAGGCTGCTACAGTTAGCAGCGCTATTGTAAGAGATGACCGCTCCTGCTCTCCACTATACAGAAGGCAGCACTAGGCGCATGGCGCCCGATCTCGTCTGATCTTGGAAGCTAAGCTCCCCATGTGGGGACGCTGCCATTCCTCTACTACAGGAGTCCTCAGCAGCACTGCGTACACACAGTGCCGGGTGAAGGTTTGTTAGCGCTGCCTCATACACTTCTGAATACTGATCAGCTGGGAGGTTTTCACCAGCGACTGGTTGAGGCCCTGTTTTTTATTAGACATTGTCTTGCTGGCCTCATAGTGGGTTGGGTTAAAAATACCTAACTTTTTTGTTATTTGCATAAACTAACGCAGACTGGCAAGATGGCCCGTGCCTTAGTCCTACATTGGGGAAAGCCTCCAAATTAGGTTCAAGTAGAGCTTGAATGGCTCACCTGATAAGGCGAGTACACCAGTGACAGAAGTTTCCCAGGATGGAAACCAGTCTGGGACAGCACGCTGAAAAAAATAAATAAATAAATAAAATTTCTTGCCCCCTTACGCCGTAGCGGTGTGTATGTGTATATATATATATATATATCTATATATTTATTTGTATTTATACTAAACTCTGGTTTAGAACATATACTAGTCCGGAGTGACCTCGTACCTTGGCTCAAGGACCTTGGGTCAGCTCATATTCAACTTAAAGTATGCTCGTCACCTATTAATCTGGTATATAGGTACGTGTGTGTATGTATAATATATATATAGCTTCTTGTTCTTACCCTAAAGGCGAGGGTAGGATCTGTTCGTATCGGTTTTATGTCTGATACCTACATATTTATAAGGAAAGATGCTGAGATTGAAAGGACTCTCCTGATGCGGTACTTTGCTACGTATAATAACTCCACTTTACACTATCCCTAAGGATATATATATATATTGAATAAATGTACTGTGTGTGTGTGTATATATATATATATATATATATATATATATATATATATATATATATATATATAGACATTTTTTTCTTTGGCAACTGGGTTCTAGATCCAGTATACTATTGATGAGGTGGCTTTATAGACTAGTCACTTCTATAAGGGACCCTATGCATGTCCTGTGGCCGCCTTGTTAGTAAATCTATGTACTTACATAGATGCTCCTGGGACTCTAGGTGTCTAGGTTCAGCTCAGGCTGTTCTAAGAGGCAATTCTGCCTCACAACAATTCGGTCTTGGGCAATCGCATTGCGACCTTTGACAATATCTAATATACTGTATAATTGTTCACGTCAGTCAATGTCTACAGCATCCCCTTTTCTGGGGACCTATTATTAATTACTTGGGGTGCATTTGACAGTGCCCGGTAAGTACTTTCAGGACCAGTGCACGACATTATAAAAGACACTAAAATGCAGTGTATAAGTACTAAGTATACTAATCTCCTGGTGCAGGAGTCTGCCAAGTCAACTTAGTACTAAGGCCCTCATTCAGAGCCGCTCGCTAGCGGCCGTACGCTCGTTCTGAGTGATGTTCGCACATCTGCGCATGCGTACGGTTTTTAGTACGCATGCGCGAACCAGTCAGTGCGGCCGAAAATCGTTTGTACGCTATATAGCGAGTGCCTGCTATTTTGAGTGACAGAATGAGGCGTATGTGGGTGGTAACAGGGGAAGGTGCTTGAAAACGGGGAGTGGAGATCCGAACGCAGGCGTGCTTAAAGGTCAAAACGGGCGTTTTAAGGGAGTGCATAATTAATACAGCAGCGTCATTGACCACGTCACTTGGTTTTTTTTAACTCAGAACTGCTCGCAAAATAGCGGTTGAAAAAACCAACCACAAGAATAGCGAGCAGTTCATACGCTGTTCGATGTACTCGATTAATCTAATAAATAGCGGACATGACGTATGGTGCGAGCGGCCAGGGGGTGTCTTTAACAAATAAACGAGCGTATGTTTTGCTCGCTCGTTCAGACTTAGATTTGTGAACAGACCGCAATTTGCGAACGGATCATTTGAATAGCCACCCCTTGTTTTTGAAAGAACGACCGCAAATAGCGAACGGCTCTGAATCAGGCCCTAACTCTTCTTTTCAAAGAGATTGACTTCCCATGCACCTATGTAGGTGTCTGTGTGTACGAGTATGCGTATATAGTATGATATATAATCATATATATATATATATATATATATTATATACTGATATTTTCCCATTCCTTGTATGAATATTTCCTAATAATTGGGAAGTCCGGTTTATAATCCCTAACTTGGGTTATGACTGACGATATATCCCTTTCATGGGAAAACTGATGCACGGTACCCTTTGCGATACTCCATATTATTGACTTGTCGCATACGGCACAAGCTATCTCAGAAATCAGAATCTCTACAGTGGCCCCTAGATACGTTTCCTATCGGAGAATGGAGAATACAAGTTCTATTCCATCCTCATGGCTTAAGTGGTTAAATTACAACAAAGTTGCTGCTCCTATGCCTGAAGTCCTGGGGCCACCTGCTGATATAGGCAGGGTCAGGCCTGGGTTATATTAGATGATGGGCATAAAGTAAAATGTTTGTTTTCCATATCACTCTTGTTGTGACTACTATGATGTCAGGGGTCACTGGTAGGGATCCATCATCTAATAGGTGATATTTCCATGTGTTCCTTGACCGGTACAGGGTTTTAGTTAATACCTTAATTCTGCCTCTTGGCTTATAAGTACTTCATCATTAGAAGTGTTATTGTAATGATACACTAGTAGACCGGTTTTGGGGTGTATTTATAATCTCTATATGGATACACATCCCTAATGGAACAAGCTCAGGTATAGAATGTGGTCCTGTTGATGACCTTCATGTCTCCACTAACATTCTGCTAGTTTCTACAATATTTTCTAACATCTCCAGACTGCAGTTAGTGCCATTGAGCATGGGTTCTTACCCAACAAAACCACTCTCCAAGTTAAGGCATGTTGCTGTGGGATGGAAAAGGTCAGTGACATTCTATGTAGCGTCCAGAAGGCTTCTGGTCGCTCACAGGTAAGTGGGCTTACCCACTAAGGTCTCGGAAGATGCTCCTATTCCGTGCAACCTAACATTACATAGTCGTTATTCTCTTCTGCACCCTAGCTGCTGTCCTAGCAGCCAATGTACTCCTTTATGGCACCTGTTCATATCTGTTGGCTCTACACTTTTTCGAGCTTATACGGGCGTGTAGGTTCATAGTTCCTACATAGCAATCAGTGCCACTATTCTATTAGAATCTCTTTGGTCTGGCCTAGGGTGCATCTATGGGCTAATGCACATCTTACGTCGAAGTGTGACATTCACTATGTTCCATGCCTGACGCAGAAACTACAGCCACACCACACATGATATTGGAAGCTATGCTGTGTTGGGCCTGGTTAGTACTTGGATGGGAGACCACCTGGGAATACCAGGTGCTGTAGGTACACTGGTTGGCTTTCTTGTTCAGTATCTGTTGATACTTTCATTACTCTGACAGGTTCCTGTCGGGTACTTTCATGGTTGTCCTAGTGCTCTAACCTTGCTTTATGGGATGCTTCACAATATGGGTAGCTCGCTCTCACTTGGTGGCTGTTGCATCAGTGTCGATATCTTCCTACGTATCTGTATGATTTGTTTATGTCCGGCAGTGCTGGGATTATTCTGTCTGTGACTGTGGCATCTTCCTGTTTTCGACTCTACATTGGGATTTTCTCGAGTTCTTCTCGTGTTATTGACCTTCTCCAATGGATTCTGGTTGGAGCCCTCTGCTACCAACAGTCCGGTTTGGTCTGTTTCAGCTGAGATTACAGTGTTCTGTAGCTTCTCATCTGCGGTCGTTGCCTCGCTAGCCGTTCTGTACCTTTCCACATATGCTGTATGTTGTGGAAATTCTGTGGCTGTTCAGTGATGGAATTCCAATTGTCTTTTGTGCTCTACGACACTTGATCCTCAGCCCTTGCCTTTTCTTTGGGCCTACGGTTCTTGGTGGTCCCTGTTTAGGTTTGGCCAAGGGGTCGGCCAGTTCTCCACACTTCCCACCCGGGAGGTTGGCTTTGGGACGTTCCCACTGTCTTGAACTCCAGTGTCCCCTAGTGGATGAATGAGAAAACAGGATTTTGGTACTTACCGATAAATCCCTTTCTCCGATTCCACAGGGGACACTGGACGCCCGCCCAGCGCTGCGTACCTGCCGTTTTGGTTGGTTCCTTATAAGGTTGTGTGACTGCATGTGTTCCCTGCAGTGGGTTTCTCTGTTCTCCTTCCATCTGTCTTGTTCCGTTCTGTGGACTTTCTCCTCCTTTTGTCCTCCGTCTCCTCTCGGGCTCAGTTCTTAAACTGGGGCTGATGGGGCATTGAGGGGGAGGAGCCAGTCACACTTCTAAATTATTTAAAGTGCCAGGCTCTACTCTACCACCGTCTATACCCCACTGTCTCCTGTGGAATCGGAGAAAGGGATTTATCGGTAAGTACCAAAATCCTGTTTTTTGTCCATTTCCCGGCGTTTGGGAGCAAATTGCTGATCATCAGTTACTCCCATACGTTACCAGGTTTTCATTCCAACCAATCAACTACTTGGTTCGACAGAAAATCTTTACGTGTGTACCCAGCTTAAGCCGGTTATATTATAGATTTCTCTTTAGTCTCTAAAGAACTTTTTCTATGTATACATTTGCAAGAGACCGCCCTTTGTTTGATTTATAGGCCAGCACTTTTACTAATGGTTATTGTAACAGGAAATCCAGCACAGCTCAGCCATTCTGTTTTACCGTTGATTAGTACGATTGGTAAAAGCAGATCATCGTCTGGCAGTGAAACAAGTGAATGTTCAACAAATAAACAGGGAGATCACAAGTTTTAACCCCCCCCCCCATTCATCTCCAGCCGTGATCCATAAATGAATCAGTAACATAAGAGCTTGTGTTGGGCTCACATTGAAGCGTGTAAATGTCGTCTTCAACACATTCGCGTTATGGGGGCAAAGACATGTAACCAGGTGAGCTCGGGGCATCCTCAATATTTACGGATTCTTTTTTTCCTCCCATAGATGTATAGTAAATAGCGATGGAATAAGCAGATCGGAGATGAAGAACAGCGGGGACATCTGTTGTTTGATCCATAAACTGGAAATAAACTTTTGAGCTTAAATATATTCATCCAAGATATGTTTTTACTTAATGTAATCTCTTATACATGTAATTTAAAAATGAAATCAAAAGAACAGTTTGCTGTCCTACAAAGCAGCATGAGACACCTGATTTTATCATCATGTTATATTTATTATTTTGTGATACTGTATGTATTTGTGAAGTAATAATTAGGGTAAGACTGCAGGTAGCGTTTGCTATTCCAGCGGCTACAGGTGCATCCCTGGTAAAAGGCTTATGGAACATTGAGTGGATGTAGTGTCACCTAGTGGCATAAGGGGTTATTGCAGGAGTAACACATGTTGAAAAGCTTAATTGCATTTCCTTAGCTGTGAGGTTCCAACTCTAGTATAAATGCAGTTGATACGGGAAGGGAACCTTGGTCAGGGACTGATTCAGCGATGGACGCAATGCTGCCGAGCGATTATCGGTGGTCTGCGCTCCCATCTGAGCCGCACTACACATGCGTTAATTTCTATCACCTTCTTGGCTTGCAGGGGGCAATAGCGCAAATCTCTGATCCAGGCCCTCAGTTTTGCTAGCAAGGTGCAGAAACAGCCTCACTGAGCCAGAACACAAGACCCAAGTGACTAAAATGCCCATTCATCAGTAATCACATCTGCAATCTGGGTGCGATATTAGCCCCCATGATCGCATTGCAGGATGCCATGACAGCGCAGGAATGTAGCGCCCGCAGGGGCAACGAAAGAAGGGCGTCTCTGTGCTCAGAGTGAAGAGACCTGTGCCAGACTTCAGACCGTGCATTAGCAACAGCCATTGCCGGGGAGTGGGTGTAAATGTTATGAAGTGGAGCCCACAGGCTACAGCCGCACAACGCCATCTTCAGATAGTGTTCACCGCAGGAACCACACCTCAGAATGCTTCGCATACTGGCGCTCGGTGAATCTGACAGCACCGCCGCCAGAGAAACTATAGGGGTTGCGGCTGCTGTCGGAAATGATGGGACAGTAGCAGATGTCGGAGATATTTGCTCCGGTCCCACCATAATACATCTGGGGGATACTAATTATATACTCTGAGAACAGGCGTTTTTAGGGAATATGCTGCAAATATTTAATGATAAATAGGCCCCTTAATAATACATAGATACTTGCCCAGTGTATAAACACTACTGCAGTGGTTCTCAGACTTTGTCCTCAGGACCCCACAGGTCAGGTTTTCCAGGTGACCCAGCAGGAGCACAGGTGCAGTCATTACTCGCTGACATATTTTAAAAGATTCACAGGCGGAGCTAATCGTATCACTTGCGATTCTGTGAGGAGATCTGGAAAACATGCACTTTGGGGTCCCTAGGACCAAGTTTGAGAACCTGTGCACTAGTGTATCGGTGACATTGGCATTTAAAAGTGTTTAATCCCTGCTAGAACATCACCCTAAAAGTTGAATTGATCAGATGCCATGATTTGTGCCATTAGCTCTATGCCATGCCCTCACGTGTTGGTTAGTTTTCTATTCTGGTGCAGTTGGTAAATATTTGTCCTTACGGCGCAGGCTGGCGTAAGCTTCTCTTCCACCAATCTTTGTGCAATTGTGCTACTCATGTGTTTGTAATAATCTAGAATCCAGCGTCAACGTATTACTATGATCAGAATAAAGTAACATATAGAGGTGCAGTAATTAGCGAGCTCATGTCCAAATGCTGGATGTCACATACAAAGATTTTCATGGTATTACCTCCCGTATAACTGGCTGACAGGATAGACCCCGGCCACACGTGACTGGGATAGGTAACACTGGCTGACAGGATAGACCCTGGCCACAAGTGAATAGGATAGGTAACAGTGGCTGACAGGATAGACCCGGCCACACGTGAATAGGATAGGTAACAGTGGCTGACAGGATAGACCCCGCCACACGTGAATAGGATAGGTAACAGTGGCTGACAGGATAGACCCCGGCCACACGTGAATGGGATAGGTAACACTGGCTGACAGGATAGACCCGGCCACACGTGAATGGGATAGGTAACACTGGCTGACAGGATAGACCCGGCCACACGTGAATAGGATAGGTAACACTGGCTGACAGGATAGACCCGGCCACACGTGACTGGGATAGGTAACACTGGCTGACAGGATAGACCCGGCCACACGTGACTGGGATAGGTAACACTGGCTGACAGGATAGACCCGGCCACAAGTGAATGGGATAGGTAACACTGGCTGACAGGATAGACCCGGCCACAAGTGAATGGGATAGGTAACACTGGCTGACAGGATAGACCCGGCCACAAGTGAATGGGATAGGTAACACTGGCTGACAGGATAGACCCGGCCACAAGTGAATAGGATAGGTAACACTGGCTGACAGGATAGACCCGGCCACAAGTGAATAGGATAGGTAACACTGGCTGACAGGATAGACCCGGCCACAAGTGAATAGGATAGGTAACACTGGCTGACAGGATAGACCCGGCCACAAGTGAATAGGATAGGTAACACTGGCTGACAGGATAGACCCGGCCACAAGTGAATAGGATAGGTAACACTGGCTGACAGGATAGACCCGGCCACAAGTGAATAGAATAGGTAACACTGGCTGACAGGATAGACCCGGCCACAAGTGAATAGGATAGGTAACACTGGCTGACAGGATAGACCCGGCCACAAGTGAATAGGATAGGTAACACTGGCTGACAGGATAGACCTGTGCATGCACACAGTACAAATATACGCTGACCCTAAGACTTGTCAGCCCGCAGTTACTGTCCCACTCATATGTCAGCTTCTTTGTTACATGTATATTCCCCTGTACAACACTGCAGAAAGTATGTGGTGCCTTAAAATTCTAATTAGAATAGAGAACCAGGAATGTAGAAATGTCTCACCTGCTTGTCAATAAATTTAACTGCAAATAAAAACAAAAACGTAATAAAAAAAAAAACATTTACCCCCCCCCCTGCTTGTATTGCTGTTATTTTTCATCACTACCCCCGTTATACACCTCCTCCAGGGGTCTGTAATGAACCTCAGTGACCAGTTGTGTATCTACATCTCCCCACAAGTGACTTAAAAATACATCTATATTCTTACTGGCCCAGGGTTAGGCACCCCCAGTTAGGGTTAGGCACCACCGGGAAGAGGTTAGGGACCCCCCCCCCCCCCCCACCTAGGAGGTTTAGACTTAGGGTGCAGGAAGGGGGGAGTTAGGGGGAGAAGGGTGTGGTTATTATACTTACCTGCCCCATCGGAATTCTGATATGTCGGGCTTCCAGCATCAGCATTTCACCCGCTGGGGATATCATACCCAACCCCTTCAGAACATCTGCTGGAAATACCATGAAGCCGGTCTGAGATGACGGTAAGGGGGAACCTGCACTTATCAGCTGCTCCCTTGGAGAGAAGAAGTCTAGAACAGTCCTTCCTAGTGGTGTAGAAAATGCAGGGACCCCATAGAAAGCTCCGAGCTGCTTTTTCCCCCCACGTAGCACATTTCCCAGCCCCCCCAGTAATGTAATATATACAGTTATCACCAATTATCAGACACTGCAGGGCCACAGAAATTTAATAACTGTATGGATGATATATAGCCCTTGGTGACTGACACAGGAGGAAGCCAGCAGCAAAGATTAGTAAGAATCACAGGGCGGCTCGTACAAGCCACAGAGTCATCTGGAGATAGAGAGTAACACGTATGTAATTATGTGATGATGCTCGCATTGTGCGATGGTTCTCTAGTAACACAAATATAGGAATGTCTCATGTACTATAATTATGTGTAGTGCACAAGGAATGTTTCGGCAGTGCTCTGTTCACAGTCCCTGGACGCCGCTGTAACAGGCTCTGCCCAGTCCTTGTCCCGGGCAAAGGAAAATAGAGACCGCTCCACCAGAAAGAATTCGTCACTGTCCCAATGACAATATCTTCTACGCAATTCACTTTCCTGTGTGCGTGTCACAAAACGCAGATCACGGTATATCACTTATATAAAATAACCTTTAATAAAATTAGCATAAAAGTGGTTTGACGTAATATATATTAACTTCATGGCCAGTAAAAAAAAAACAAAGGACAAGCATTAAGGCATTAATAGTAGTGCATAATTATAGAACGTCAGGTTACATCTGCCCTTAATTTACAGCCCCACGACCTGAGGCGACCTGAGCTGGAAGAGGGGGGGTGGGGGGTTTGCTTCCGAATAAATAATCAGTATTATTATAACTTAACAGTCTTTGGGTGAGGAGCTCAGTGCGTCTGAGTAACCATAACCTCATGTGACTCTTTCTTCCGCATCGATCCATAGACGCGCGTCCTCCACGGCCTGCGTCACCACCAGCAGGATCTCGCAGGAGCCCCGGGAAATGCAGTCCTGCAGGAAGTCCCTGTTGGAGAATAGAGACCGGTCACTAAATCATCCTGCTACACTGCAACGCTGATCGCTTTATACCGTTACCATCGGGCTGGACTAACACGCGCTATGTGACCTCATGTATCTAATGCCCGAAGCTTATGGGCAGTGCCCTCTTACCTCTATCTGCCAATCAATATCCAATCTTGTTGTATTATGGTGTTGTCCCTATCTACAAAGCACTTGTGTATACAAATAAATGCTGATCCTCCAATTCACTATGACGGTGTCACTGTTACACTGATGCCCCCGAAGACTAGATCAGCGCCACCAGCAGGCTATAACAGGGCACTACATTCTACATTTAGGGATATTTGCCACATTTCAGTATCCATATGGTTATACATGGTGAATAATACAATCGGCGCACCCGCATATAGTTCTGGGCTGTGGCTGCAGTGTAAATCTACACGTATAGGGGAGCAGCGCAGATTTTGGCGAGGTCACTGATATTTGCAGCCATGAAACTACGCCTTCCGTCAGGTCACTGTGACTTATTAGCTCTCATCAGTGCAAGACATGGAGAGGTGGCTTCTACGGCACAGGACGTGTAGTGGACAGTACAGCGCGGCAGTGACGGTTCGGGGAGCGGCAGGACTAGACATCCCTATTTTTGTTACCGAGCAAAACATTGCACAGAAAGGTCGCTAGCAGCGTTATTATAACCTGTGACCGTCGGCTTTGGGGACTATTTATAGTAGGTAAAAGTATTTTTTACAGTCAAATTATCCCACAACATCCGATGCAGACAGAAGTAGGTCAGACCGCGCCCACACACAGGATTCCTGAGATGCCGCATAGCAGGTGTCAGAGACTACACATCGGAGCTATTCCGGATCACCTGTCCTGACACAATACAGGAACAGGACACGTGAGTGTAACACCTGCAGCCAGGAATGTAAGCAGACGCCTGGGAACTGCTGGCTGCATTCTCATAATATTCTAGTCACCGCCGTACACCACACGCTCCCGGTATACACACCATCTATACATCATGTCCGCATTACCCGTCACATGCTCCGCCTGGACTCGCTATACACCCACTGGTGGGACGAAATGCAGTCAGAGGGGGGAAATCAATTGCCAACAACGGGTGCTAATTGCTGCTGCCACTGCGTTCAAATGCCGGCAATGGCAGCCCGTCTCGCACCCTTCGCCCGGCCAGCCGAATGCCAAATTCACTCAAAAGAGCGACCCTATTGGGTAGCGAACACTTTCGTGCGAGACTGCTGCCGTGCAGATTGAGTCAGGCAAATGGATTCTCCCTTAATTTAATTCCTCAATAAGGTCAACATTGTTGAAATTGTGACACTGAATATGTCAACATTCTGCAGGAACTGTAGGTTTAGGGTTAGGCTGTGGTGGTGCGGGAGAGTTACGCTGCGGTGGGGAGGATAGGCACTAGGAGGGAGAGTTAAGCTGCGGTGGGGGGGATAGGCACTAGGAGGGAGAGTTAAGCTGCGGTGGGGGGGATAGGCACTAGGAGGGAGAGTTAAGCTGCGGTGGGGGGGATAGGCACTAGGAGGGAGAGTTAAGCTGCGGTGGGGGGGATAGGCACTAGGAGGGAGAGTTAAGCTGCGGTGGGGGGGATAGGCACTAGGAGGGAGAGTTAAGCTGCGGTGGGGGGGATAGGCACTAGGAGGGAGAGTCAAGCTGTGGTGGGGAGGATAGGCACTAGGAGGGAGAGTTAAGCTGTGGGGGAGGGGGGTTTGGGGGTACAGCAGTAGTAGGAGGGTTAGGCTCCAAAAGGAGAATTTATTTAGACACTAGAGCAGTGGTGGCAAACCCTGGCTGCTTTGGGACTACATATCTCAGCATGCCCTGCCACAGTTTTTTGCGTTCCCTAATAGCAAAACTCTGGCAGTGCATGCTAGTATATGTAGTCCCACGGCAGCTGGAGTGCCAGGGTTCTCCACCACTGCACTAGAGGGTTAGACTGCGGGTGGCGAGGGAAAATTAAGCTACGACGGGGGAGGGGGGGGGGTTAGGCACTAGGGGGAGGGTGGTGGGTGGGGGGGTTCAGCAGTAGTGGGAGGGTCAGACTGCGGGTGGCGAGGGAGAATTAAGCTGTGATTGGGGGGGGGGGGTGGTTAGGCACTAGGGGGAGGGTGGGGGTAAGCAGGAGTGAGGGGGCTAGGTTCCAGGAGAAGAATTTATTTAGATACTAGAAGGAGGGTTAGAGAGTTAGGCTGCGGGAAAGGTGGGTTAGGCTGTGGTGGTGGTGGGGGGTTAGGCACTAGAGGGTGGGTTAGGCTACGGGAGGAGGTGGTTATTTAGGCACTAAAGGGAGGTTAGGGTTAGATACTAAGTGGAGGGTTAGGGCTTTAAGATTGGTCACTGCCGGAAATCCTGACATTACCGCTGGACCCAGTAGACCCCACTGGAGCTGCCGTACAAGGTAAGCCACCGCTAGATCACCAAGACCCTTTTGTTGACAAACTAATTAGGTCAACATTTCATCAGTGTGGAAATGATGAATGAGGAGAAAATATACCTCACCCGGTGAGACAGGCGCCAACCTAAATTCCCCGGTCACTCACCTTTACCAGCTCTTCCTCTATAAATAAATGCACAATGGAAATCCTATCACACCTTATATTACACCAGGGGAGAACTGAACCCTACGATGAGCTGAAGTGAGCCGTGGTAAGAATGGTAAGTTACTATGGCGACCTATGCACATGGATGTAGGCAGGCATAATGGGCATCCGCAGCGGCCTTCCGTGGGATAATCATGACTATAAAACAGTGTAGTGTAACTAAATATAGGACATAATCCAGGAGACAATCACTAATAACCTGCATACAGTGGCCGGCCCCAAGCACCGGCCCTCATCTGTAATAAGATCTGGGGTAAATGCCCCAAGCACCGGCCCTCATCTGTAATAAGATCTGGGGTAAATGCTCCCAAGCACCGGCCCTCATCTGTACTAAGATCTGGGGTAAATGCCCCCAAGCACCGGCCCTCATCTGTACTAAGATCTGGGGTAAATGCCCCCAAGCACCGGCCCTCATCTGTACTAAGATCTGGGGTAAATGCCCCCAAGCACTGGCCCTCATCTGTACTAAGATCTGGGGTAAATGCCCCCAAGCACTGGCCCTCATCTGTACTAAGATCTGGGGTAAATGCCCCAAGCACTGGCCCTCAGCTGTACTAAGATCTGGGGTAAATGCCCCAAGCACTGGCCCTCATCTGTAATAAGATCTGGGGTAAATGCCCCCAAGCAACGGCCCTCATCTGTACTAAGATCTGGGGTAAATGCCCCCAAGCACCGGCCCTCATCTGTACTAAGATCTGGGGTAAATGCCCCCGGCACCGGCCCTTATCTGTAATAATATCTGGGGTAAAGGCCTCCACCACCTGCCCTCATCTGTAATAAGATCTGAGGTAAATGCCTCCACCACCTGCCAACACAGCACCAAAATAAAACCTTCGCAAAATTATGAGACAAGAGAAAATACACATAAAAGACACCTAGTTTATCCTCACGTGACACAAAGCAAATCCCAGGATGTAACAGCCAGCGCCCTCCTGGATGGGTTTGCAGTAAATTACGGCCCTGTGTACAGGTCGGCTGTCACAGTGAGGAGAAACAGAACTTATGTCCCTGTAGGCGGCTGCTCGGGAGCAGAAAGTAGAAGACACTAATACCCGGCCAGCGGAGGACACAGCGGGAGACACAGAACGGGGCACAGCCGCTGCAGGGCTCCAGGCCCACAGATTATAAACGCTGCACAGCGGCCTCTTACTTTAGCTCCCTGGGGCCTCCGAGTCGCACTGGAGACTTCAGCTTGGAGTCCAGGTTGTAGTAAACCCCGTTTATTTGGCGTACAGCGATCCAGTGCTTGCGTGTGATTGGTAGAGAGAGGAAGCCCAAGGAGATGGGAGACGGGATGTTGAGGATAAAGCCAAAAATTTCACTTAATACCAAACTCTCCAGGGACCTGTGAACAAGAAGAAACTCAGTAACCTCAAGTCTCATATCCCAGAACTGGTGTCACATTACCTGGCTGCAATAGGTAATAGCGTACATACACCTCATACAGTATACTAGGTGTCACATTACCTGGCTGCAATAGGTAACACAGCGTACATACACCTCATACAGTATACTAGGTGTCACATTACCTGGCTGCAATAGGTAACACAGCGTACACACACCTCATACAGTATACTAGGTGTCACATTACCTGGCTGCAATAGGTAACACAGCGTACATACACCTCATACAGTATACTAGGTGTCACATTACCTGGCTGTAATAGGTAACACAGCGTACATACACCTCATACAGTATACTAGGTGTCACATTACCAGGCTGCAATAGGTAATACAGCGTACATACACCTCATACAGTATACTAGGTGTCACATTACCTGGCTGCAATAGGTAACACAGCGTACATACACCTCATACAGTATACTAGGTGTCACATTACCAGGCTGCAATAGGTAACACAGCGTACATACACCTCATACAGTATACTAGGTGTCACATTACCTGGCTGCGATAGGTAACACAGCGTACATACACCTCATACAGTATACTAGGTGTCACATTACCTGGCTGCAATAGGTAACACAGCGTACATACACCTCATACAGTATACTAGGTGTCACATTACCAGGCTGCAATAGGTAACACAGCGTACATGCACCTCATACAGTATACTAGGTGTCACATTACCTGGCTGCAATAGGTAACACAGCGTACATGCACCTCATACAGTATACTAGGTGTCACATTACCTGGCTGCAATAGGTAACACAGCGTACATACACCTCATACAGTATACTAGGTGTCACATTACCTGGCTGCAATAGGTAACACAGCGTACATGCACCTCATACAGTATACTAGGTGTCACACTACCTGGCTGCAATAGGTAACACAGCGTACATGCACCTCATACAGTATACTAGGTGTCACATTACCTGGTGCAATAGGTAACACAGCGTACATGCACCTCATACAGTATACTAGGTGTCACACTACCTGGCTGCAATAGGTAACACAGCATACATGCACCTCATACAGTATACTAGGTGTCACATTACCTGGTGCAATAGGTAACAGCGTACATACACCTCATACAGTATACTAGGTGTCACATTACCAGGCTGCAATAGGTAACACAGCGTACATGCACCTCATACAGTATACTAGGTGTCACATTACCTGGCTGTAATAGGTAACACAGCGTACACACACCTCATACAGTATACTAGGTGTCACATTACCTGGCTGCAATAGGTAACACAGCGTACATACACCTCATACAGTATACTAGGTGTCACATTACCTGGCTGTAATAGGTAACACAGCGTACACACACCTCATACAGTATACTAGGTGTCACATTACCAGGCTGCAATAGGTAACACAGCGTACATACACCTCATACAGTATACTAGGTGTCACATTACCTGGCTGCAATAGGTAACACAGCGTACATACACCTCATACAGTATACTAGGTGTCACATTACCAGGCTGCGATAGGTAACACAGCGTACATACACCTCATACAGTATACTAGGTGTCACATTACCAGGCTGCAATAGGTAACACAGCGTACATGCACCTCATACAGTATACTAGGTGTCACATTACCTGGCTGCAATAGGTAACACAGCGTACATACACCTCATACAGTATACTAGGTGTCACATTACCTGGCTGCAATAGGTAACACAGCGTACATGCACCTCATACAGTATACTAGGTGTCACACTACCTGGCTGCAATAGGTAACACAGCGTACATGCACCTCATACAGTATACTAGGTGTCACATTACCTGGTGCAATAGGTAACACAGCGTACATGCACCTCATACAGTATACTAGGTGTCACACTACCTGGCTGCAATAGGTAACACAGCGTACATGCACCTCATACAGTATACTAGGTGTCACATTACCTGGTGCAATAGGTAACAGCGTACATACACCTCATACAGTATACTAGGTGTCACATTACCAGGCTGCAATAGGTAACACAGCGTACATGCACCTCATACAGTATACTAGGTGTCCCATTACCTGGCTGCAATAGGTAACACAGCGTACATACACCTCATACAGTATACTAGGTATCACATTACCTGGCTGCAATAGGTAACACAGCGTACATGCACCTCATACAGTATACTAGGTGTCACACTACCTGGCTGCAATAGGTAACAGCGTACATACACCTCATACAGTATACTAGGTGTCACATTACCTGGCTGCAATAGGTAATACAGCGTACACACACCTCATACAGTATACTAGGTGTCACATTACCTGGCTGTAATAGGTAACAGCGTACATACACCTCATACAGTATACTAGGTGTCACATTACCAGGCTGCAATAGGTAACACAGCGTACATGCACCTCATACAGTATACTAGGTGTCCCATTACCTGGCTGCAATAGGTAACACAGCGTACATACACCTCATACAGTATACTAGGTGTCACATTACCTGGCTGTAATAGGTAACACAGCGTACACACACCTCATACAGTATACTAGGTGTCACATTACCTGGCTGCAATAGGTAACACAGCGTACATACACCTCATACAGTATACTAGGTGTCACATTACCTGGCTGTAATAGGTAACACAGCGTACACACACCTCATACAGTATACTAGGTGTCACATTACCAGGCTGCAATAGGTAACACAGCGTACATACACCTCATACAGTATACTAGGTGTCACATTACCTGGCTGCAATAGGTAACACAGCGTACATACACCTCATACAGTATACTAGGTGTCACATTACCAGGCTGCGATAGGTAACACAGCGTACATACACCTCATACAGTATACTAGGTGTCACATTACCAGGCTGCAATAGGTAACACAGCGTACATGCACCTCATACAGTATACTAGGTGTCACATTACCTGGCTGCAATAGGTAACACAGCGTACATACACCTCATACAGTATACTAGGTGTCACATTACCTGGCTGCAATAGGTAACACAGCGTACATGCACCTCATACAGTATACTAGGTGTCACACTACCTGGCTGCAATAGGTAACACAGCGTACATGCACCTCATACAGTATACTAGGTGTCACATTACCTGGTGCAATAGGTAACACAGCGTACATGCACCTCATACAGTATACTAGGTGTCACACTACCTGGCTGCAATAGGTAACACAGCGTACATGCACCTCATACAGTATACTAGGTGTCACATTACCTGGTGCAATAGGTAACAGCGTACATACACCTCATACAGTATACTAGGTGTCACATTACCTGGCTGCAATAGGTAATACAGCGTACACACACCTCATACAGTATACTAGGTGTCACATTACCTGGCTGTAATAGGTAATACAGCGTACACACACCTCATACAGTATACTAGGTGTCACACTACCTGGCTGCAATAGGTAACAGCGTACATACACCTCATACAGTATACTAGGTATCACATTACCTGGCTGCAATAGGTAACACAGCGTACATGCACCTCATACAGTATACTAGGTGTCACACTACCTGGCTGCAATAGGTAATACAGCGTACACACACCTCATACAGTATACTAGGTGTCACATTACCTGGTGCAATAGGTAACAGCGTACATACACCTCATACAGTATACTAAGTGTCACATTACCAGGCTGCAATAGGTAACACAGCGTACATACACCTCATACAGTATACTAGGTGTCACATTACCTGGCTGCAATAGGTAATACAGCGTACATACACCTCATACAGTATACTAGGTGTCACATTACCTGGCTGTAATAGGTAACACAGCGTACATACACCTCATACAGTATACTAGGTGTCCCACTACCTGGCTGCAATAGGTAACAGCGTACATACACTTCATACAGTATACTAGGTATCACATTACCTGGCTGCAATAGGTAATACAGCGTACATGCACCTCATACAGTATACTAGGTGTCACATTACCAGGCTGTAATAGGTAACACAGCGTACACACACCTCATACAGTATACTAGGTGTCACATTACCTGGCTGCAATAGGTAATACAGCGTACACACACCTCATACAGTATACTAGGTGTCACATTACCTGGCTGCAATAGGTAACACAGCGTACACACACCTCATACAGTATACTAGGTGTCCCACTACCTGGCTGCAATAGGTAACAGCGTACATACACTTCATACAGTATACTAGGTATCACATTACCTGGCTGCAATAGGTAATACAGCGTACATACACCTCATACAGTATACTAGGTGTCACATTACCAGGCTGTAATAGGTAACACAGCGTACACACACCTCATACAGTATACTAGGTGTCACATTACCTGGCTGCAATAGGTAACACAGTGTACACACACCTCATACAGTATACTAGGTGTCACATTACCTGGCTGCAATAGGTAACACAGCGTACATGCACCTCATACAGTATACTAGGTGTCACATTACCTGGCTGCAATAGGTAACACAGCGTACACACACCTCATACAGTATACTAGGTGTCACATTACCTGGCTGTAATAGGTAACAGCGTACACACACCTCATACAGTATACTAGGTGTCACATTACCTGGCTGCAATAGGTAACACAGCGTACATACACCTCATACAGTATACTAGGTGTCACATTACCTGGTGCAATAGGTAACAGCGTACATACACCTCATACAGTATACTAGGTGTCACATTACCAGGCTGCAATAGGTAACACAGCGTACATGCACCTCATACAGTATACTAGGTGTCCCATTACCTGGCTGCAATAGGTAACACAGCGTACATACACCTCATACAGTATACTAGGTATCACATTACCTGGCTGCAATAGGTAACACAGTGTACACACACCTCATACAGTATACTAGGTGTCACATTACCTGGCTGCAATAGGTAACACAGCGTACATGCACCTCATACAGTATACTAGGTGTCACATTACCTGGCTGCAATAGGTAACACAGCGTACACACACCTCATACAGTATACTAGGTGTCACATTACCTGGCTGTAATAGGTAACAGCGTACACACACCTCATACAGTATACTAGGTGTCACATTACCTGGCTGCAATAGGTAATACAGCGTACATACACCTCATACAGTATACTAGGTGTCACATTACCTGGCTGCAATAGGTAACAGCGTACACACACCTCATACAGTATACTAGGTGTCACATTACCTGGCTGTAATAGGTAACAGCGTACACACACCTCATACAGTATACTAGGTGTCACATTACCTGGCTGCAATAGGTAACACAGCGTACATACACCTCATACAGTATACTAGGTATCACATTACCTGGCTGCAATAGGTAACAGCGTACATACACCTCATACAGTATACTAGGTGTCACACTACCTGGCTGCAATAGGTAACACAGCGTACACACACCTCATACAGTATACTAGGTGTCACATTACCTGGCTGCAATAGGTAACACAGCGTACATACACCTCATACAGTATACTAGGTGTCACATTACCTGGCTGCAATAGGTAATACAGCGTACACACACCTCATACAGATTATATTTTTGAGGCTTAAACCTACACGATTCTGATCAAGTGAACCCAACATAACTGAGGAAATGTGTCTATTATATGGTTTGGGTATGAGATCCCGGCAGTCGGGATTCCGCTGGTCAGAATACAGACACCCATAAGGAACAGGGTAAGTCTAACCCTTACCTCTACCCCTCCCACCGTAGTGCCTAACCCTAACCCTCCCCCTAACACCCGATACATAAGTTCGACAAGCCGGCGGTTGGGATTCTGGTGCCGGTATTTTGGGTGTCGGCATACTGCACGCCGGGATGCGGACTACATCCCCTATTATATTTAGGAGCCAAGACAATTAAGCGCAGCTGCAGTCAAAACAGCGTCCACCCACTTTGCGCATTACATCACGGAAGACCGATTGTGCTCGCAGCCTATGGATTTGCGAGCAGAACTGGCCTACCGTAAACAACCAATGTAAGCGCAGCAGCTCGGCCCATGAAGTGCTGGGGAACCTATTATGTCTTATTCCAAATTCACTGTTAACAGATGTCATGGAAGCCGGCACTCACCGTCTCTTATCCCACCATACAGCTGCATAATCCAGCGTCTGCAGAGCCGCCATGATTACGTTGACATCATAGTTACCGGTGCCCAGGAAACTGCGATGTGGATTTATTACGGAGTTTGGAGACAGCCTGGAAAGGAAAACCCATTAATTGACGATCACTAGGCAGACACGTAATGCACGGAAAGTCCTGTACATCCACGAGGAGCTCAGAAATGACCGACTCTGGTCTAAGGAGCTTTTGTTCCGGGACCTCGTGTGTGTTGGTTGAACGGTGACTGTATGGAATATCAGACAACTACAGTGCCCCAATAACAGGTTCTGGAATCCTACTTGGGGCCCAGCATGAAGGCCTTGCGCCACCGATGTACTAGTGTCCACTACAGCCACATCGTCTCCTCTCCCCAACTCTATGCACCAGAAAGTATTTACATTTCAGCTTCACAGACACAACCGAAACCTGATCACCGCCAGCAGCCTCCAACCTCAATCCACAGATCCAGCCATCTTGTCCTGACCCCATCCACACTCATCTCTCTGACAGTCTCCCGTCTCCCCCCACTCCACTCCACTCCACTCCACTCCACCTCTGACAGTCTCTTGCCTCCCGCTCTCTCACACTCTCCTGTCTTCCCTATCACTCTCTCCCTCTGACATTCTCCTGTCTCCCCCCTCTCCACCTCTGACAGTCTCCTGCCTCCCTCTCTCACTCTCCTGTCTCCCTTCCTCTCATTCTCTGACAGTCTCCTGTCCCGCCCCCCACTCTCTCTGACAGTCTCCTGTCTCCCACAATCTCTGTCTCTCCTACAGTCTCCACTCCCCCTCCTCTCTCTCCATCCAGCTTGTCCTGACCCCATCCACACTCACTTTGCCCTCCTGTTCCCCTTTCTCACTGACAGTCACTGTCTACCCTCCTGCCCCTCCGTATCTCTCTCTCTCACACTCTCCTGCCCCTCCGTATCTCTCTCTCTCACACTCTCCTGCCCCTCCGTCTCTCTCTCACACACTCTCCTGCCCCTCCGTATCTCTCTCTCACACACTCTCTCCTGCCCCTCCGTATCTCTCTCTCACACACACACTCTCCTGCCCCTCCGTATCTCTCTCTCACACACTCTCCTTCCCCTCCGTATCTCTCTCTCACACACTCCTTCCCATCTCTCTCACACTCTCCTGTCCCTCCGTAACTCTCTCCCACTCTCCTGCCCCTCCGTAACTCTCTCCCACTCTCCTGCCCCTCCGTAACTCTCTCCCACTCTCCTGCCCCTCCGTATCTCTCCCCCTCTCCTGCCCCTCCGTATCTCTCCCCCTCTCCTGCCCCTCCGTATCTCTCCCCCTCTCCTGCCCCTCCGTATCTCTCTCTCTCTCTCACACTCTCCTGCCCCTCCGTATCTCTCTCTCTCTCACACTCTCCTGCCCCTCCGTATCTCTCTCTCTCACACTCTCCTGCCCCTCCGTATTTCTCTCTCTCTCACACTCTCCTTCCCCTCCGTATCTCTCTCTCTCTCTCTCTCACACTCTCCTTCCCCTCCGTATCTCTCTCTCTCTCACACTCTCCTTCCCCTCCGTATCTCTCTCTCTCACACTCTCCTGCCCCTCCGTATCTCTCTCACACTCTCCTGCCCCTCCGTATCTCTCCCCCTCTCCTGCCCCTCCGTATCTCTCTCTCACACGCTCTTGCCCCTCCGTATCTCTCACACGCTCTTGCCCCTCCGTATCTCTCTCTCTCACTCTCCTGCCCCTCCGTATCTCTCTCTCTCACACTCTCCTGCCCCTCCGTATTTCTCTCACACTCTCCTGCCCCTCCGTATCTCTCTCTCACACTCTCATGCCCCTCCGTATCTCTCACTTTCCTGCCCCTCCGTATCTCTCTCTCACACTCTCCTGCCCCTCCGTATCTCTCTCACACTCTCCTGCCCCTCCGTATCTCTCACACTCTCCTGCCCCTCCGTATCTCTCTCACAATCTCCTGCCCCTCCGTATCTCTCTCTCACTCTCCTGCCCCTCCGTATCTCTCTCTCACTCTCCTGCCCCTCCGTATCTCTCTCTCACACTCTCCTGCCCCTCCGTATCTCTCTCTCACACTCTCCTGCCCCTCCGTATCTCTCTCTCACACACTCTCCTTCCCCTCCGTATCTCTCTCACACACTCTCCTTCCCCTCCGTATCTCTCTCTCTCACACTCTCCTGCCCCTCCGTATCTCTCTCTCTCTCACACTCTCCTTCCCCTCCGTATCTCTCTCTCTCTCTCACACTCTCCTTCCCCTCCGTATCTCTCTCTCTCTCACACTCTCCTTCCCCTCCGTATCTCTCTCTCTCACACTCTCCTTCCCCTCCGTATCTCTCTCTCACACTCTCCTGCCCCTCCGTATCTCTCTCTCTCTCACACTCTCCTTCCCCTCCGTATCTCTCTCTCTCTCACACTCTCCTTCCCCTCCGTATCTCTCTCTCTCTCACACTCTCCTTCCCCTCCGTATCTCTCTCTCTCACACTCTCCTGCCCCTCCGTATCTCTCTCACACTCTCCTGCCCCTCCGTATCTCTCTCACACTCTCCTGCCCCTCCATATCTCTCCCCCTCTCCTGCCCCTCCGTATCTCTCTCTCTCACACGCTCTTGCCCCTCCGTATCTCTCTCACACGCTCTTGCCCCTCCGTATCTCTCTCTCTCACTCTCCTGCCCCTCCGTATCTCTCTCACTCTCCTGCCCCTCCGTATCTCTAGCTCTCTCACACTCTAGGACACTCTCACTCTCGGACACTCTCACTCTCGGACACTCTCACTCTCGGACACTCTCCAGTCCCCCCCCATCACCCACAGACAGTCTCCCTTCTCCCTTCCCCCGTCCCCGAGCAGCCCTCACCCCCGGCAGATCTCCTCGGCTCGGTGATGGGTGATCTCCGCCCTCTGCAGCAGGTTATTCAGGGCATGGACCGCGCACAGCTCCAGCCGCTGCCGCTCATGGAACAGCGGACTCTCTCCCATCTCAGGGCCGGAAACACCGGGGACCGGAGCCGGCGCCTGGTAATGTAACCACCCGGTCATGTGACCCGAAACCTGTCACATGGGGGGCGGGGCGACGGGACACGTGTGAGCCTGGGGGCGGGGCCTCATATAGTAACAATGTATCACTGACTGACTATAAATATATATATATACAGTGACAGTATTTGTATCATATATACATACACACACACATATATATGTGTGTGTACAGTATATAAATATATATATATATATAAATATATATATATATATATATATATATATATATGTATGTGTGTGTATAGTATGTATACAGACCCTCCAATATAACTCATTGCATCATGGGCCCCATGCTGCAACTCGGCATCATGGGATCGCAGAAGTCCAACATGTTGGACTTTGCGGATTTGCCGATCGTGATCAAAAAATGATCGCGATTGTCAAATCGCCGACATTTAACATGGCAAATGTCTGTGATCAGTCGACAGATCGCAGGACATCGATGGTAGGCGATCTGAAGTTTCCGATGGGCGATCGGAAATTTCCGATCTCATCCCTGCATCGCGACGATCCGTCACAGATGTATGGCCACCTTTAGGTACATATGCATATACATCTCCCCCAAAGTCATTACCTTTGATCACTATAGCCCAGTTTTATCGCCTGCGGGATGGGAAGACCAAGGTTCCAAAATCTGGGTACAGTCATCTCCCCTATCACACAGGTCCATGGACGCTATGAAGCAGATTCTATGCTGACCTGCTCCGGTACATTCTGCAGCATGTACAGTGTAACATGTACAATATAATGCTGGTTTAATAGAGCCCCTGCCCGGACCAATAATAGGGACACATAGAGCTGCAGATTATCGGTTTATCACCTCCCTGTAATTCTGCATGTCATCACAGAACAGCAATAATAAGGTCACATAGAGCGGCAGATCATCGGTTTATCACCTCCCTGTAATTCTGCGTATCATCACACAACACAGCAATAATAGGGGCACATAGAGCTGCAGATTATCTGTTTATCACCTCTGTAATTCTGCGTATCATCACAGAACAGCAATAATAGGGGCACATAGAGCTGCAGATCATCGGTTTATCACCTCCCTATAATTCTGTGTATCATCACACAACACAGCAATAATAGGGGCACATAGAGCTGCAGATTATCGGTTTATCACCTCTCTGTAATTCTGCATATCATCACACAACACAGCAATAATAGGGGCACATAGAGCTGCAGATTATCTGTTTATCACCTCTGTAATTCTGCGTATCATCACAGAACAGCAATAATAGGGGCACATAGAGCTGCAGATCATCGGTTTATCACCTCCCTATAATTCTGTGTATCATCACACAACACAGCAATAATAGGGGCACATAGAGCTGCAGATTATCGGTTTATCACCTCTCTGTAATTCTGCGTATCATCACACAACACAGCAATAATAGGGGCACATAGAGCTGCAGATTATCTGTTTATCACCTCTGTAATTCTGCGTATCATCACAGAACAGCAATAATAGGGGCACATAGAGCTGCAGATCATCGGTTTATCACCTCCCTATAATTCTGTGTATCATCACACAACACAGCAATAATAGGGGCACAGAGAGCTGCAGATTATCGGTTTATCACCTCTCTGTAATTCTGCGTATCATCACAGAACACAGGAATAATAGGGGCACATAGAGCTGCAGATTATCGGTTTATAACCTCTGTAATTCTGCGTATCATCACAGAACACAGCAATAATAGGGGCACATAGAGCTGCAGATTATCGGTTTATCACCTCTCTGTAATTCTGCGTATCATCACAGAACACAGCAATAATAGGGGCACATAGAGCTGCAGATGATCGGTTTATCACCTCTGTAATTCTGTGTATCATCACAGAACACAGCAATAATAAGGTCACATAGAGCTGCAGATTATCGGTTTATCACCTCTGTAATTCTGCGTATCATCACAGAACACAGCAATAATAGGGGCACATAGAGCTGCAGATCATCGGTTTATCACCTCTGTAATTCTGCGTATCATCACAGAACACAGCAATAACAGGGACACATAGAGCTGCAGATTATCTGTTTATCACCTCTGTAATTCTGCATATCATCACAGAACACAGCAATAATAAGGTCACAGAGAGCTGCAGATTATCGGTTTATCACCTCCCTGTAATTCTGCGTATCATCACACAACACAGCAATAATAGGGGCACATAGAGCTGCAGATTATCTGTTTATCACCTCTGTAATTCTGCGTATCATCACAGAACAGCAATAATAGGGGCACATAGAGCTGCAGATCATCGGTTTATCACCTCCCTATAATTCTGCGTATCATCACACAACACAGCAATAATAGGGGCACATAGAGCTGCAGATTATCTGTTTATCACCTCTGTAATTCTGCGTATCATCACAGAACAGCAATAATAGGGGCACATAGAGCTGCAGATCATCGGTTTATCACCTCCCTATAATTCTGTGTATCATCACACAACACAGCAATAATAGGGGCACAGAGAGCTGCAGATTATCGGTTTATCACCTCTCTGTAATTCTGCGTATCATCACAGAACACAGGAATAATAGGGGCACATAGAGCTGCAGATTATCGGTTTATAACCTCTGTAATTCTGCGTATCATCACTAAAAACAGCAATAATAGGGGCACATAGAGCTGCAGATTATCGGTTTATCACCTCTCTGTAATTCTGCGTATCATCACAGAACACAGCAATAATAGGGGCACATAGAGCTGCAGATGATCGGTTTATCACCTCTGTAATTCTGTGTATCATCACAGAACACAGCAATAATAAGGTCACATAGAGCTGCAGATTATCGGTTTATCACCTCTGTAATTCTGCGTATCATCACAGAACACAGCAATAATAGGGGCACATAGAGCTGCAGATCATCGGTTTATCACCTCTGTAATTCTGCGTATCATCACAGAACACAGCAATAACAGGGACACATAGAGCTGCAGATTATCTGTTTATCACCTCTGTAATTCTGCATATCATCACAGAACACAGCAATAATAAGGTCACAGAGAGCTGCAGATTATCGGTTTATCACCTCTGTAATTCTGCGTATCATCACAGAACACAGCAATAATAGGGGCACATAGAGCTGCAGATCATCGGTTTATCACCTCTCTGTAATTCTGCGTATCATCACAGAACAGCAATAATAGGGGCACATAGAGCTGCAGATCATCGGTTTATCACCTCTGTAATTCTACGTATCATCACACAACACAGCAATAATAAGATCACATAGAGCTGCAGATCATCGGCTTATCACCTCTCTGTAATTCTGCGTATCATCACACAACACAGCAATAATAGGGGCACATAGAGCTGCAGATTATCAGTTTATCACCTCTGTAATTCTGCGTATCATCACACAACACAGCAATAATAGGGGCACATAGAGCTGCAGATCATCGGTTTATCAACTCTCTGTAATTCTGCGTATCATCACACAACACAGCAATAATAGGGGCACATAGAGCTGCAGATCATCGGTTTATCACCTCTCTGTAATTCTGCGTATCATCACAGAACACAGCAATAATAAGGTCACATAGAGCTGCAGATTATCGGTTTATCACCTCTGTAATTCTGTGTATCATCACACAACACAGCAATAATAGGGGCACATAGAGCTGCAGATCATCGGTTTATCTCCTCTCTGTAATTCTGCGTATCATCACACAACAGAGCAATAATAGGGGCACATAGAGCTGCAGATTATCGGTTTATCACCTCTCTGTAATTCTGCGTATCATCACAGGACACAGCAATAATAGGGGCACATAGAGCTGCAGATCATCGGGTTATCACCTCTCTGTAATTCTGCGTATCATCACAGAACACAGCAATAATAGTGGCACATAGAGCTGCAGATCATCGGTTTATCACCTCTCTGTAATTCTGCGTATCATCACAGAACACAGCAATAATAGGGGCACATAGAGCTGCAGATTATCGGTTTATCACCTCTGTAATTCTGCATATCATCACAGAACACAGCAATAATAAGGTCACATAGAGCTGCAGATTATCGGTTTATCACCTCTGTAATTCTGTGTATCATCCCACAACACAGCAATAATAGGGGCACATAGAGCTGCAGATTATCGGTTTATCACCTCTCTGTAATTCTGCATATCATCACAGAACACAGCAATAATAAGGTCACATAGAGCTGCAGATTATCTGTTTATCACCTCTGTAATTCTGCATATCATCACCGAACACAGCAATAATAAGGTCACATAGAGCTGCAGATTATCTGTTTATCACCTCTGTAATTCTGCATATCATCACAGAACACAGCAATAATAAGGTCACATAGAGCTGCAGATTATCGGTTTATCACCTCTGTAGTTCAGCGTATCATCACACAACACAGCAATAATAGGGGCACATAGAGCTGCAGATCATCGGTTTATCACCTCTCTGTAATTCTGCGTATCATCACACAACACAGCAATAATAGGGGCACATAGAGCTGCAGATCATCGGTTTATCACCTCTCTGTAATTCTGCGTATCATCACAGACCACAGCAATAATAGGAGCACATAGAGCTGCAGATTATCGGTTTATCACCTCTGCAATTCTGTGTATCATCACACAGCAGAGCAATAATAGGGGCACATAGAGCTGCAGATCATCGGTTTATCACCTCTCTGTAATTCTGCGTATCATCACAGAACACAGCAATAATAGGGGCACATAGAGCTGCAGATTATCGGTTTATCACCTCTGTAATTCTGCATATCATCACAGAACACAGCAATAATAAGGTCACATAGAGCTGCAGATTATCGGTTTATCACCTCTGTAATTCTATGTATCATCACACAACACAGCAATAATAGGGGCACATAGAGCTGCAGATCATCGGTTTATCACCTCTGTAATTCTGCATATCATCACAGAACACAGCAATAATAAGGTCACATAGAGCTGCAGATCATCGGTTTATCACCTCTGTAATTCTGTGTATCATCACACAACACAGCAATAATAGGGGCACATAGAGCTGCAGATTATCGGTTTATCACCTCTGTAATTCTGCGAATCATCACAGAACACAGCAATAATAGGGGCACATAGAGCTGCAGATCATCGGTTTATCACCTCTGTAATTCTGTGTATCATCACACAACACAGCAATAATAGGGGCACATAGAGCTGCAGATCATCGGTTTATCACCTCTGCAATTCTGTGTATCATCACACAGCAGAGCAATAATAGGGGCACATAGAGCTGCAGATCATCGGTTTATCACCTCTCTGTAATTCTGCGTATCATCACAGAACACAGCAATAATAGGGGCACATAGAGCTGCAGATCATCGGTTTATCACCTCTCTGTAATTCTGCGTATCATCACAGAACACAGCAATAATAGGGGCACATAGAGCTGCAGATTATCGGTTTATCACCTCTGTAATTCTGCGTATCATCACAGAACACAGCAATAATAGGGTCACATAGAGGTGCAGATTATTCGTTTATCACCTCTGTAATTCTGTGTATCATCACACAACACAGCAATAATAGGGGCACATAGAGCTGCAGATCATCGGTTTATCACCTCTGTAATTCTGCTTATCATCACAGAACACAGCAATAATAAGGTCACATAGAGCTGCAGATCATCGGTTTATCACCTCTGTAATTCTGTGTATCATCACACAACACAGCAATAATAGGGGCACATAGAGCTGCAGATTATCGGTTTATCACCTCTCTGTAATTCTGCGTATCATCACACAACACAGCAATAATAGGGGCACATAGAGCTGCAGATTATCGGTTTATCACCTCTGTAATTCTGCGTATCATCACACAACACAGCAATAATAGGGGCACATAGAGCTGCAGATTATCGGTTTATCACCTCTGTAATTCTGCGTATCAGCACACAACACAGCAATAATAAGGTCACATAGAGCTGCAGATCATCGGTTTATCACCTCTGTAATTCTGCATATCATCACAGAACACAGCAATAATAAGGTCACATAGAGCTGCAGATCATCGGTTTATCACCTCTGTAATTCTGTGTATCATCACTCAACACAGCAATAATAGGGGCACATAGAGCTGCAGATCATCGGTTTATCACCTCTGTAATTCTGCGTATCATCACACAACACAGCAATAATAGGGGCACATAGAGCTGCAGATCATCGGTTTATCACCTCTCTGTAATTCTGCGTATCATCACAGAACACAGCAATAATAGGAGCACATAGAGCTGCAGATTATCGGTTTATCACCTCTGTAATTCTGCGTATCATCATACAACACAACAATAATAGGGGCACATAGAGCTGCAGATTATCGGTTTATCACCTCTCTGTAATTCTGCGTATCATCACAGGACACAGCAATAATAGGGGCACATAGAGCTGCAGATCATCGGTTTATCACCTCTCTGTAATTCTGCGTATCATCACAGAACATAGCAATAATAGGGGCACATAGAGCTGCAGATCATCGGTTTATCACCTCTCTGTAATTCTGCGTATCATCACAGAACACAGCAATAATAGGGGCACATAGAGCTGCAGATTATCGGTTTATCACCTCTGTAATTCTGCATATCATCACAGAACACAGCAATAATAAGGTCACATAGAGCTGCAGATTATCGGTTTATCACCTCTGTAATTCTATGTATCATCACACAACACAGCAATAATAGGGGCACATAGAGCTGCAGATCATCGGTTTATCACCTCTGTAATTCTGGATATCATCACAGAACACAGCAATAATAAGGTCACATAGAGCTGCAGATCATCGGTTTATCACCTCTCTGTAATTCTGCGTATCATCACAGAACACAGCAATAATAGGGGCACACAGAGCTGCAGATTATCGGTTTATCACCTCTGTAATTCTGCATATCATCACAGAACACAGCAATAATAGGGTCACATAGAGGTGCAGATTATTCGTTTATCACCTCTGTAATTCTGTGTATCATCACACAACACAGCAATAATAGGGGCACATAGAGCTGCAGATCATCGGTTTATCACCTCTGTAATTCTGCTTATCATCACAGAACACAGCAATAATAAGGTCACATAGAGCTGCAGATCATCGGTTTATCACCTCTGTAATTCTGTGTATCATCACACAACACAGCAATAATAGGGGCACATAGAGCTGCAGATTATCGGTTTATCACCTCTCTGTAATTCTGCGTATCATCACACAACACAGCAATAATAGGGGCACATAGAGCTGCAGATTATCGGTTTATCGCCTCTGTAATTCTGCGTATCATCACACAACACAGCAATAATAGGGGCACATAGAGCTGCAGATTATCGGTTTATCACATCTGTAATTCTGCGTATCAGCACACAACACAGCAATAATAAGGTCACATAGAGCTGCAGATCATCGGTTTATCACCTCTGTAATTCTGCATATCATCACAGAACACAGCAATAATAAGGTCACATAGAGCTGCAGATCATCGGTTTATCACCTCTCTGTAATTCTGCGTATCATCACAGAACAGCAATAATAGGGGCACATAGAGCTGCAGATCATCGGTTTATCACCTCTCTGTAATTCTGCGTATCATCACACAACACAGCAATAATAGGGGCACATAGAGCTGCAGATTATCGGTTTATCACCTCTGTAATTCTGTGTATCATCACACAACACAGCAATAATAGGGGCACATAGAGCTGCAGATCATCGGTTTATCACCTCTGTAATCCTGTGTATCATCACACAACACATCAATAATAGGGGCACATAGAGCTGCAGATTATCGGTTTATCACCTCTGTAATTCTGCGTATCATCACACAACACAGCAATAATAGGGGCACATAGAGCTGCAGATTATCGGTTTATCACCTCTGTAATTCTGTGTATCATCACACAACACAGCAATAATAGGGGCACATAGAGCTGCAGATCATCGGTTTATCACCTCTGTAATTCTGTGTATCATCACACTACACAGCAATAATAGGGGCACATAGAGCTGCAGATCATCGGTTTATCACCTCTGTAATTCTGTGTATCATCACACAACACAGCAATAATAGGGGCACATAGAGCTGCAGATCATTGGTTTATCACCTCCCTGTAATTCTGCGTATCATCACACAACACAGCAATAATAGGGGCACATAGAGCTGCAGATTATCGGTTTATCACCACTGTGTAATTCTGCGTATCATCACACAACACATCAATAATAGGGGCACATAGAGCTGCAGATTATCGGTTTATCACCTCTGTAATTCTGCGTATCATCACACAACAGAGCAATAATAGGGGCACATAGAGCTGCAGATTATCGGTTTATCACCTCTGTAATTCTGCGTATCATCACACAACACAGCAATAATAGGGGCACATAGAGCTGCAGATTATCGGTTTATCACCTCTGTAATTCTGCGTATCAGCACACAACACAGCAATAATAAGGTCACATAGAGCTGCAGATCATCGGTTTATCACCTCTGTAATTCTGCATATAATCACAGAACACAGCAATAATAAGGTCACATAGAGCTGCAGATCATCGGTTTATCACCTCTGTAATTCTGTGTATCATCACACAACACAGCAATAATTGGGGTACATAGAGCTGCAGATTATCGGTTTATCACCTCTGTAATTCTGTGTATCATCACACAACACAGCAATAATAGGGGCACACAGAGCTGCAGATTATCTGTTTATCACCTCTCTGTAATTCTGCGTATCATCACAGAACAGCAATAATAGGGGCACATAGAGCTGCAGATCATCGGTTTATAACCTCTCTGTAATTCTGCGTATCATCACAGAACACAGCAATAATAGGGGCACATAGAGCTGCAGATCATCGGTTTATCACCTCTCTGTAATTCTGCGTATCATCACAGAACAGCAATAATAGGAGCACATAGAGCTGCAGATCATCGGTTTATCACCTCTCTGTAATTCTGCGTATCATCACACAACACAGCAATAATAGGGGCACATAGAGCTGCAGATCATCGGTTTATCACCTCTGTAATTCTGTGTATCATCACCCAACACAGCAATAATAGGGGCACATAGAGCTGCAGATCATCGGTTTATCACCTCTGTAATCCTGTGTATCATCACACAACACAGCAATAATAGGGGCACATAGAGTTGCAGATTATCGGTTTTTCACCTCCCTGTAATTCTGCGTATCATCACACAACACAGCAATAATAGGGGCACATAGAGCTGCAGATTATCGGTTTATCACCACTCTGTAATTCTGCGTATCATCACAGAACACATCAATAATAGGGGCACATAGAGCTGCAGATTATCGGTTTATCACCTCTGTAATTCTGTGTATCATCACACAACAGAGCAATAATAGGGGCACATAGAGTTGCAGATCATCGGTTTATAACCTCTCAGTAATTCTGCGTATCATCACAGAACACAGCAATAATAGGGGCACATAGAGCTGCAGATCATCGGTTTATCACCTCTCTGTAATTCTGCGTATCATCACAGAACAGCAATAATAGGGGCACATAGAGCTGCAGATCATCGGTTTATCACCTCTCTGTAATTCTGCGTATCATCACACAACACAGCAATAATAGGGGCACATAGAGCTGCAGATCATCGGTTTATCACCTCTGTAATTCTGTGTATCATCACACAACACAGCAATAATAGGGGCACATAGAGCTGCAGATCATCGGTTTATCACCTCTGTAATCCTGTGTATCATCACACAACACAGCAATAATAGGGGCACATAGAGTTGCAGATCATCGGTTTTTTACCTCCCTGTAATTCTGCGTATCATCACACAACACAGCAATAATAGGGGCACATAGAGCTGCAGATTATCGGTTTATCACCACTCTGTAATTCTGCGTATCATCACAGAACACATAAATAATAGGGGCACATAGAGCTGCAGATTATCGGTTTATCACCTCTGTAATTCTGCGTATCATCACACAACAGAGCAATAATAGGGGCACATAGAGCTGCAGATTATCGGTTTATCACCTCTGTAATTCTGCGTATCATCACACAACACAGCAATAATAGGGGCACATAGAGCTGCAGATTATCGGTTTATCACCTCTGTAATTCTGCGTATCAGCACACAACACAGCAATAATAAGGTCACATAGAGCTGCAGATCATCGGTTTATCACCTCTGTAATTCTGCGTATCATCACACAACACAGCAATAATAGGGGCATATAGAGCTACAGATCATCGGTTTATCACCTCTCTGTAATTCTGCGTATCATCACAGAACACAGCAATAATAGGGGCACATAGACCTGCAGATTATCGGTTTATCACCTCTGTAATTCTGCATTTCATCACACAACACAGCAATAATAAGGTCACATAGAGCTGCAGATCATCGGTTTATCACCTTTGTAATTCTGCGTATCATCACACAACACAGCAATAATAGTGGCACATAGAGCTGCAGATCATCGGTTTATCACCTCTCTGTAATTCTGCATATCATCACACAACACAGCAATAATAAGGTCACATAGAGCTGCAGATCATCAGTTTATCACCTCCCTGTAATTCTGTGTATCATCACAGAACACAGCAATAATAAGGTCACATAGAGCTGCAGATCATCGGTTTATCACCTCCCTGTAATTCTGCATATCATCACAGAACACAGCAATAATAAGGTCACATAGAGCTGCAGATCATCGGTTTATCACCTCTCTGTAGTTCTGCGTATCATCATAGAACACTAATAATAAGGTCACATAGAGCTGCAGATCATCGGTTTATCACCTCTGTAATTCTGCGTATCATCACACAACACAGCAATAATAGGGGTACATAGAGCTGCAGATCATCGGTTTATCACCTCTCTGTAATTCTGCGTATCATCACAGAACAGCAATAATAAGGTCACATAGAGCTGCAGATCATCGTTTTATCACCTCTCTGTAATTCTGCGTATCATCACAGAACAGCAATAATAGGGGCACATAGAGCTGCAGATCATCGGTTTATCACCTCTGTAATCCTGTGTATCATCACACAACACAGCAATAATAGGGGCACATAGAGTTGCAGATTATCGGTTTTTCACCTCCCTGTAATTCTGCGTATCATCACACAACACAGCAATAATAAGGGCACATAGAGCTGCAGATTATCGGTTTATCACCACTCTGTAATTCTGCGTATCATCACAGAATACATCAATAATAGGGGCACATAGAGCTGCAGATTATCGGTTTATCACCTCTGTAATTCTGCGTATCATCACACAACAGAGCAATAATAGGGGCACATAGAGCTGCAGATTATCGGTTTATCACCTCTGTAATTCTGCGTATCATCACACAAC
Organism: Taudactylus pleione; assembly: GCA_031769625.1. NCBI lineage: Eukaryota > Metazoa > Chordata > Amphibia > Anura > Myobatrachidae > Taudactylus > Taudactylus pleione. The sequence continues at coordinate 1,213,404 of JAUIMM010000280.1, forward strand.
ACAGCAATAATAGGGGCACATAGAGCTGCAGATTATCGGTTTATCACCTCTGTAATTCTGCGTATCAGCACACAACACAGCAATAATAAGGTAACATAGAGCTGCAGATCATCGGTTTGTCACCTCTGTAATTCTGCGTATCATCACACAACACAGCAATAATAGGGGCACATAGAGCTACAGATCATCGGTTTATCACCTCTCTGTAATTCTGCGTATCATCACAGAACACAGCAATAATAGGGGCACATAGAGCTGCAGATTATCGGTTTATCACCTCTGTAATTCTGCATATCTTCACACAACACAGCAATAATAAGGTCACATAGAGCTGCAGATCATCGGTTTATCACCTCTGTAATTCTGCGTATCATCACACAACACAGCAATAATAGGGGCACATAGAGCTGCAGATCATCGGTTTATCACCTCTCTGTAATTCTGCATATCATCACACAACACAGCAATAATAAGGTCACATAGAGCTGCAGATCATCAGTTTATCACCTCCCTGTAATTCTGTGTATCATCACAGAACACAGCAATAATAAGGTCACATAGAGCTGCAGATCATCGGTTTATCACCTCCCTGTAATTCTGCATATCATCACAGAACACAGCAATAATAAGGTCACATAGAGCTGCAGATCATCGGTTTATCACCTCTCTGTAATTCTGCGTATCATCATAGAACACTAATAATAAGATCACATAGAGCTGCAGATCATCGGTTTATCACCTCTGTAATTCTGCGTATCATCACACAACACAGCAATAATAGGGGCACATAGAGCTGCAGATCATCGGTTTATCACCTCTCTGTAATTCTGCGTATCATCACAGAACAGCAATAATAAGGTCACATAGAGCTGCAGATCATCGTTTTGTCACCTCTCTGTAATTCTGCGTATCATCACAGAACAGCAATAATAGGGGCACATAGAGCTGCAGATCATCGGTTTATCACCTCTCTGTAATTCTGCGTATCATCACAGAACAGCAATAATAGGGGCACATAGAGCTGCAGATCATCGGTTTATCACCTCTGTAATTCTGCGTATCATCACACAACACAGCAATAATAAGGTCACATAGAGCTGCAGATCATTGGTTTATCACCTCCCTGTAATTCTGCGTATCATCACAGAACAGCAATAATAGGGGCACATAGAGCTGCAGATCATCGGTTTATCACCTCTCTGTAATTCTGCGTATCATCACACAACACAGCAATAATAAGGTCACATAGAGCTGCAGATTATCGGTTTATCACCTCTGTAATTCTGCGTATCATCACACAACACAGCAATAATAAGGTCACATAGAGCTGCAGATTATCGGTTTATCACCTCTGTAATTCTGCGCATCATCACACAACACAGCAATAATAAGGTCACATAGAGCTGCAGATCATCGGTTTATCACCTCCCTGTAATTCTGTGTATCATCACAGAACAGCAATAATAGGGGCACATAGAGCTGCAGATCATCGGTTTATCACCTCTCTGTTATTCTGCGTATCATTACAGAACAGCAATAATAGGGTCACATAGAGCTGCAGATCATCGGTTTATCACCTCCCTGTAATTCTGCGTATCATTACAAAACACAGCAATAATAGAATCCCATCTCCTGGAGACCACATCTACCCCAGACTGACTGTTAGGGGCCTATTTATCATTCAATATGTTCAGCATTACCCCTGCTAATATTTTCTATCACCTGAATGTATGAAGGAGGGACCGTCTGCAGCAGATATCTCCATATTTTGCCACGGTCCCTCAATTCCGGCAGTAGCTAGAGCCCCCAGCCCTACGGGGGCCGCTAAACTGTCAGGTTAACAAAGCTCCAGGATGCGAAGCCCATATTCTATTCTCAGGAATGTTCTCTCTGCACTCGCCGCGTTAGTATATGGTTCCCCAACCATGGCAAGTTGCCTGCGCCCGTGTACGGAGTTTGAGGGAAAATTGCCAATGTTGGTGAAGTGATAAACTGGAGAGTGATAAACTACCAACCACTCAGCTGCTGGTTTATCACTCTCCACTTTATCACTTTTCAGAACTTAGGCCCTCATTCAGATCCGTACGCTCTGAGCAGAGCGCACGCTCTGAATGAGGGCCGGGCTCCATTTTCATGGAGCGTCCTCCTGGACGCTCGTATAGCTGTGGGTCACCACCCACAGGCTATACGAGCGTGCTTTGTGATGGCCGCGATGGTCGAGACCATCGCGACCATCGAAATTGCGAGCCGGAGCCTGCGGTTGAGGTTTTCAACCGCAAGCTCCGGAGTGATTTTGGCTCTATCAGAGCCAAAATCACTCCCACTGACATCACTAATGATGTCAGTGGGCCGGCTTCTGACGGGAGGCGTTCCCGTGGGAAATGCCCCCGTCAGGGAGGCACGCCCCCGGCACGCCCACCAAAGGGGGCGTGCTGTCAATCAACATTGACAGCACGCCCCCTTTGATCGGACACAACGAGCGAAGGACTTTCCTTCGCTCGTCGCGTCTGGCGCATGCGCACGACGGAGCTCCCTCCGTCGTGCGCATGCTCAGTGCATAACATCGACCCACTTGCGAGCGGACAGCCGCTCGCGAGTGGGTCTGAATCAGGCCCTTAGTACATCTTGGCCCTTTGGGGTTTATTTATCAAGCAGTGAAAAACTTAGTGAAGTGGACCAGTGGAGAAGTTGCCCATGGCAACCAATCAGCTGCTACCTATTATTTTATAGACTATACTTAATAAATGTTACTTCAAAGCTGATTGTTTGCCATGGGCAACTTCTCCACTGGTCCGCTTCACTAAGTTTTTCACTGCTTGATAAATAAACCCCTTAGTGAGGCCCACTTACAAAAAGTGAGCAGATGGTTCAGAAGGACACGTGCTGATATTAGAGTTAATAGGAATGTGCCTAGTACAGAGTCATACCATTCACATAACTGATCAGCACTGTGACACAGGTAATTATAGTGGCTGGCAAATCGCAGATGATGACTGTATGGACGGCCTCCTTTATGTGCTCAAACCTTCCAGCTGTTTTCTTAAGATCCTACCGGTATATTTACTACTGGTGTCACTTTGGTGTTGCTGCTTCTATGTACACGTGTAAAGGGAATTTCCCATATAAAGTGCACCTGGATAGTCATAAAAATGTATCACTACAAGTATTGGGTGATGTTCCCTGCTACCAGATGTAACAATAGGCCTGATTCAGAGATGGACGGAATCGCACAGCCGCACACAAGCAGCTGTGCAATTCCATCCATTTAAAATGCAAATGCAGAAGGAGGTGTCACACACACACACACACCTCCTTGCTGCATTTGCGTGATGCCAGCGCTGCGACCCAGGTTTCAGCCTGGGGTCACCATCGGTTACCAATCGAAAACAATCGTGACCATCGGACGATATTGATGTCGATGTTCCATTGGCCAGGCTGCGGGAGCTAAAGTTTTCCGCAGCCTGGCCGGATCCTGGCAGCTTGCAAGCCCAGGAAGTCAGCGTGCACCCATGCAGACCCTGGCCTCGTCCCTCTGGGAAAAAGGGGGCGACACGCCCCTGTTTTCTGGGAACGCCACCAGGGTACGCCCCCACTCCACCTCCCAAACGCCACAGCCTGTCAATCAGATTGTGAGCGGGCTCGCAGTTGGAGGGCTGCACGTGCGCAGTACACCTGCTGCGCATGCGCAGTCCTCCAAACATCGGAGATGTGCGCTAACCATCGGGTTACTGTACATCTCTGAATCAGGCCCAATGTGTCCAGGACAGTCCCCTTTTTTTCTACACAAAACCTTTATCTCACAATATTTATTTCTGTAGCCCAAATTAACAGGACATTGGGGAATTGGCTGCTAAAACTGTTTCACCTTATTCGGGACCTTAAATATGGGGTGGATTTTTTGTCTTTAGTAAATGTCAGCTCACATGAGTGTCATACTAGCCAACTTTCTAAAAACCCCTCTATGCGATGGGTGGGGGCGTGGCGCAGCATTCATCTTCATGGTGGAGACCGGGCTAGGGTGCCGAAAGTCAATTCAATTCCATCCCAACCGCCCACTTTAGGTGGGAGGATCTGGACAGTAGGGACTTGCAAAGAAGAGCACTCCACCCCCTTGGTGTGCGTGGGCCCACCCCCAGTTCTTGAAGCCTTGACGTCTAGGCTGGTCATGGACAAATTGTGCGGGCAAGGACCAGCACTAGGCTTTGCCATCCTGGGTTGGTGGATCCATAAACGGAAGACCTACAATGAGTCTAATCAGCCTCAGTGCAGTTGGCACCAAGACTTGATTCCCCAGGATGGGGGAGAGTGAACCCACAAATATTCCTGTGGTTATACCCAGGAGGGGGCACCTAGCACTAGGGCTCTTCCTGCATCTGAAAAAAATAGAATTCAATTAATGTAAGTTGCTCATCTCACAGGATCTAAGGTGGTCTCGGACGCTACTCCAGGGTGGTGGTGGTGGTGGGGGATCCATGGATACAGAGGCTCTGATGTCTGTGGGAGCTCTGATTGGGAGCCCTGTTTTGTTCAAGCCAGTGTATGGGGTGGCGGTTTGGAAGAAACTCACAGAAGGTTAAGTGTTCTTGGCTTTCCCTGCCCCGGTGTGGGATAAAGAGCCAGGCAGATTCTCTCTCCCATACAGCAAAAGGGATGAATACACTGTTCCACATTGTACATTCAGGGGTCTATTTACTGAGCAGTGTTAGGAGACATAGGGGGTCATTCAGACCCGCTCGCGAGCAGCAGTACGCTCGCAAGCGGGTCGATGTTCCCCACTGCGAGACCCGGGGAGCGACGGGCTTTCCATCGCTCCGGGTCTCGCACCAAAGGGGGCGTGCTGTCGATGTTGATTGACAGCACGCCCCCTTTGGTGGGCGTGCCAGGGGCGTGCCTGACAGACGGAGGCGTCTGAAACCGATAGAGCCAAAATCACTCCAGGGCTTGTGGCAGGGAGACCCTGCCGCAGGGTCTCCGTCGCAAGTCCGATGGTCGCGATGGTCAAGATCATCGCGACCATCTTTTTGGCCGCTCGCATATGCTGTGGGTGGTCACCCACAGCTATACGAGCGGCCAGGAGGCCGCTCCATTTTCATGGAGGAGGGCCCTGATTCAGAGCGAGCGCTCTGGTCAGAGCGTCCGGCTCTGAATCAGGCCCATAGTGGAAAGTGATAAGGTGCCAGCCAATCAGCTCCTGTCATTTTTCAAACACAGCCTGTGAGATGGCAGTTAGGAGCTGATTGGCTGGCACCTTATCACTTTTCACTCTGTCTCCTAACACTGCTTAGTAAATAGACCCCTAGATCTTATAGCATGAGAGGAGGGGCAGTGTCCAAAATGCATAACTCGGTATCCCAGCTGAGATGTGGGTCGTCCAGAAGGACAACAGCCAAATTGTATTATTCAGAAGGCAGGCTAGCGGCATCAGGCACTAAGGGGTGAATCACTAAGCATCGTTTTTGCATAATTGAATTTAGCAGTGGATGAGCTTTGCCCCTTAATGACCCCATCAGGTTCCCCTGTGATGCTTCTGCTGTGGCTGAACCTGAGCCTGCAGGAAGGATGAAGGAACATCTCATAAACTGCACAGTACAGAGAGAATTTCACCTCCTGGCGTTCTCCATCTCTGCAAATCTTCAGCTTGTGCTCTTCATTGGGATCCTGGTAATGTATTTACTGACAGTGCTGGGGAACCTGATTATCACTGGTCTTATATATCTGACCCCACAGCTCCAAACTCCTATGTACTATTTCCTGTGTAACCTCTCAGTGCAGGACGTCATCTACGTCACCAGCGTCCTTCCCAAAATTCTCTCTATCCTGGTAACAGGTGACACCAGAATCGCCTTCCCAGGATGCATCACTCAGATGTTCCTCTTTATATTGAGACGGAGTATTTTCTTCTAACGTCTATGGCTTATGGGCCTGATTCATCCCGAATCGCAACTGCAACAGCATATGCAGATTGGTCGATGGTCCGTATACTGCACATGCGTATGAGTTAGCATTGCGATCGCACTGCGATCACTCACGCTGAAAGAAAGCCATCGAAGAGTGAGTGACAGACAGTTAGTGTTTGGGGGTGGTGACAGGGGGTGTGGTCGGAGAAACACAGGCGTGCCTGTGCATTTGAACGCCGTTACATGGGTGAGCATACAATAGCTACTACGACGGCATACACAGCTTGTGTACTCACTGCGTGCAACGAGGTTAGCAATGTCTGAGTAAGGTCAGGGCTGCTGTAATTCTGCGTGAGGGGCCAATGTTACTTCATGTTCCCGATGTATACACAGGACTGCGAGGTATTACGGATGTGAGATAGCAGTAGTGGGTATCTCTATGCTGGCTGTGCTGTGGCTGATGTTACAGATGTATACACAGGACTGTGAGGTATTACGGATGTGAGATAGCAGTAGTGGGGTCTCTTTGCTGGCTGTGCTGTGGCTGATGATACAGATGTGAGATAGCAGTAGTGGGCGTCTCTATGCTGGCTGTGCTGTGGCTGATGTTACAGATGTATACACAGGACTGTGAGGTATTACACATGTGAGATAGCAGTAGTGGGTGTCTCTATGCTGGCTGAGCTGTGGCTGATGTTACAGATATATACACAGGACTGTGAGGTATTACAGATGTGAGATAGCAGTAGTGGGTGTCTCTATGCTGGCTGTGCTGTGGCTGATGTTACACATGTATACACAGGACTGTGAGGTATTACAGATGTGAGATAGCAGTAGTTGGCATCTCTATGCTGGCTGACCTGTAGCTGATGTTACACATGTATACACAGGACTGTGAAGTATTACAGATGTGAGATAGCAGTAGTGGGAGTCTCTATGCTGGCTGAGCTGTAGCTGATATTACAGATGTATACACAGGACTGTGAGTTATTACAGATGTGAGATAGCAGTAGTGGGCGTCTCTATGCTGGCTGAGCTGTGGCTGATGTTACAGATGTATACACAGGACAGTGAGGTATTACAGATGTGACATAGCAGTAGTGGGTGTCTCTGTGCTGGCTGAGCTGTGGCTGATGTTACAGATGTATACACAGGACTGTGAGGTATTACAGATGTGAGATAGCAGTAGTGGGTGTCTCTATGCTGGCTGAGCTGTGGCTGATGTTACAGATGTATACACAGGACTGTGAGGTATTACAGATGTGAGATAGCAGTAGTGGGCGTCACTATGCTGGCTGTGCTGTGGCTGATGTTACAGATGTATACACAGGACTGTGAGGTATTACAGATGTGAGATAGCAGTAGTGGCTGTCTTTATGCTGGCTGAGCTGTGGCTGATGTTACAGCTGTATACGCAGGACTGTGAGGTATTACAGATGTGAGATAGCAGTAGTGGGTGTCTTTATGCTGGCTGAGCTGTGGCTGATGTTACAGATGTATACGCAAAACTGTGAGGTATTACAGATGTGAGATAGCAGTAGTGGGTATCTTTATGCTGGCTGAGCTGTGGCTGATGTTACAGATGTATACGCAGGACTGTGAGGTATTACAGATGTGAGATAGCAGTAGTCGGGTCTCTATGCTGGCTGAGCTGTGGCTGATGTTACAGATGTATACACAGGACTGGGAGGTATTACAGATGTGAGATAGCAGTAGTGGGTATCTCTTTGCTGGCTGTGCTGTGGCTGATGTTACAGATGTATACACAGGACTGTGAGGTATTACATATGTGAGATAGCAGTAGTGCGTGTCTCTATGCTGGCTGAGCTGTGGCTGATGTTACAGATGTATACACAGGACTGTGAGGTATTACAGATGTGAGATAGCAGTAGTGGGTGTCTCTGTGCTGGCTGAGCTGTGGCCAATGTTACTGATGTATACACAGGACTGTGAGGTATTACAGATGTGAGATAGCGGTAGTGGGCATCTCTATGCTGGCTGTGCTGTGGCTGATGTTACAGATGTATACACAGGACTGTGAGGTATTACAGATGTGAGATAGCAGTAGTGGGCATCTCTATGCTGGCTGTGCTGTGGCTGATGTTACAGATGTATACACAGGGCTGTGAGGTATTACAGATGTGAGATAGCAGTAGTGGGTGTCTCTATGCTGGCTGAGCTGTTGCTGATGTTACAGATGTATACACAGGACTGTGAGGTATTACAGATGTGAGATAGCAGTAGTGGGTGTCTCTATGCTGGCTGTGCTGTGGCTGATGTTACACATGTATACACAGGACTGTGAGGTATTACAGATGTGAGATAGCAGTAGTTGGCATCTCTATGCTGGCTGACCTGTAGCTGATGTTACACATGTATACACAGGACTGTGAAGTATTACAGATGTGAGATAGCAGTAGTGGGTGTCTCTATGCTGGCTGAGCTGTAGCTGATATTACAGATGTATACACAGGACTGTGAGTTATTACAGATGTGAGATAGCAGTAGTGGGCGTCTCTATGCTGGCTGAGCTGTGGCTGATGTTACAGATGTATACACAGGACTGTGAGGTATTACAGATGTGACATAGCAGTAGTGGGTGTCTCTGTGCTGGCTGAGCTGTGGCTGATGTTACAGATGTATACACAGGACTGTGAGGTATTACAGATGTGAGATAGCAGTAGTGGGTGTCTCTATGCTGGCTGAGCTGTGGCTGATGTTACAGATGTATACACAGGACTGTGAGGTATTACAGATGTGAGATAGCAGTAGTGGGCGTCACTATGCTGGCTGTGCTGTGGCTGATGTTACAGATGTATACACAGGACTGTGAGGTATTACAGATGTGAGATAGCAGTAGTGGGTGTCTTTATGCTGGCTGAGCTGTGGCTGATGTTACAGCTGTATACGCAGGACTGTGAGGTATTAAAGATGTGAGATAGCAGTAGTGGGTGTCTTTATGCTGGCTGAGCTGTGGCTGATGTTACAGATGTATACGCAAAACTGTGAGGTATTACAGATGTGAGATAGCAGTAGTGGGTATCTTTATGCTGGCTGAGCTGTGGCTGATGTTACAGATGTATACGCAGGACTGTGAGGTATTACAGATGTGAGATAGCAGTAGTCGGGTCTCTATGCTGGCTGAGCTGTGGCTGATGTTACAGATGTATACACAGGACTGGGAGGTATTACAGATGTGAGATAGCAGTAGTGGGTATCTCTTTGCTGGCTGTGCTGTGGCTGATGTTACAGATGTATACACAGGACTGTGAGGTATTACATATGTGAGATAGCAGTAGTGGGTGTCTCTATGCTGGCTGAGCTGTGGCTGATGTTACAGATGTATACACAGGACTGTGAGGTATTACAGATGTGAGATAGCAGTAGTGGGTGTCTCTGTGCTGGCTGAGCTGTGGCCGATGTTACTGATGTATACACAGGACTGTGAGGTATTACAGATGTGAGATAGCGGAAGTGGGCGTCTCTATGCTGGCTGTGCTGTGGCTGATGTTACAGATGTATACACAGGACTGTGAGGTATTACAGATGTGAGATAGCAGTAGTGGGCATCTCTATGCTGGCTGTGCTGTGGCTGATGTTACAGATGTATACACAGGGCTGTGAGGTATTACAGATGTGAGATAGCAGTAGTGGGTGTCTCTATGCTGGCTGAGCTGTTGCTGATGTTACAGATGTATACACAGGACTGTGAGGTATTACAGATGTGAGATAGCGGTAGTGGGCGTCTCTATGCTGGCTGAGATGTGGCTGATGTTACAGATGTATACACAGGACTGTGAGGTATTACAGATGTGAGATAGCGGTAGTGGGTGTCTCTATGCTGGCTGAGCTGTTGCTGATGTTACAGATGTATACACAGGACTGAGGTATTACAGATGTGAGATAGCGGAAGTGGGCGTCTCTATGCTGGCTGTGCTGTGGCTGATGTTACAGATGTATACACAGGACTGTGAGGTTTTACAGATGTGAGATAGTGGTAGTGGGTGTCTCTATGCTGGCTGAGCTGTGGCTGATGTTACAGATGTATACACAGGACTGTGAGGTATTACAGATGTGAGATAGCGGTAGTGGGCGTCACTATGCTGGCTGAGCTGTGGCTGATGTTACAGATGTATACACAGGACTGTGAGGTATTACAGATGTGAGATAGCAGTAGCGGGCATCACTATGCTGGCTGAACTGTGGCTGATGTTACCGATGTATACACAGGACTCTAAGGTATTACAGATGTGAGATAGCGGTAGTGGGCGTCACTATGCTGGCTGAGCTGTGGCTGATGTTACAGATGTATACACAGGACTGTGAGGTATTACAGATGTGAGATAGCAGTAGTCGGCATCTCTATGCTGGCTGAGCTGTGACTGATGTTACAGATGTATACACAGGACTGTGAGGTATTACACATGTGAGATAGCAGTAGTGGGTGTCTCTATGCTGGCTGAGCTGTGGCTGATGTTACAGATGTATACACAGGACTGTGAGGTATTACAGATGTGAGATAGCAGTAGTGGGTGTCTCTATGCTGGCTGATCTGTAGCTGATATTACAGCTGTATACACAGGACTGTGAGGTATTACAGATGTGAGATAGCGGTAGTGGGCGTCACTATGCTGGCTGAGCTGTGGCTGATGTTACAGATGTATACGCCGGTCTGTGAGGTGTTACAGATGTGAGGTAGCAGTAGTGGGTGTCTTTATGCTGGCTGAGCTGTGGCTGATGTTACAGCTGTATACGCAAAACTGTGAGGTATTACAGATGTGAGATAGCAGTAGTGGGTGTCTTTATGCTGGCTGAGCTGTGGCTGATGTTACAGCTGTATACGCAAAACTGTGAGGTATTACAGATGTGAGATAGCAGTAGTGGGTATCTTTATGCTGGCTGAGCTGTGGCTGATGTTACAGATGTATACGCAGGACTGTGAGGTATTACAGATGTGAGATAGCAGTAGTCGGGTCTCTATGCTGGCTGAGCTGTGGCTGATGTTACAGATGTATACACAGGACTGGGAGGTATTACAGATGTGAGATAGCAGTAGTGGGTGACTCTATGCTGGCTGTGCTGTGGCTGATGTTACAGATGTATACACAGGACTGTGAGGTATTACAGATGTGAGTTAGCAGTAGTGGGTATCTCTATGCTGGCTGAGCTGTGGCTGATGTTACAGATGTATACACAGGACTGTGAGGTATTACAGATGTGAGATAGCAGTAGTGGGTGTCTCTATGCTGTCTGTGCTGTGGCTGATGTTACAGATGTATACACAGGAGTGTGATGTATTACAGATGTAAGATAGCAGTAGTGGGTGTCTCTATGCTGGCTGTGCTGTGGCTGATGTTACAGATATATACACAGGACTGTGAGGTATTACAGATGTGAGATAGCAGTAGTGGGTGTCTCTATGCTGGCTGAGCTGTGGCTGATGTTACAGATGTATACACAGGACTGTGAGGTATTACAGATGTGAGATAGCAGTAGTGGGCCTCTCTATGCTGGTTGAGCTGTGGCTGATGTTACAGATGTATACACAGGACTGTTAGGTATTACGGATGTGAGATAGCGGCGGCGGGCGTCACTATGCTGACTCTGCGACAGCTTTGTGATTGCATTCATTTGCATATTTTCACAGCAGACCTCCATGTGTAATCGCAGCTGTGATCGCAATAATGAACTGTTGTGAATCAGGCCCTATATCCGCTATGACGCCATCTGTATCCCCCTGCACTATACAATCATTATTCTGTCGGCTTCTTTACTTCCCTGGCTCACACACCCTGCTCCCATTACAGATACGCCCCTGTGTCACTTTCATATATTAAATTGCATCATGTATAAGGTATTCTCTAACAATATATTTCTACTTTCACCTTAAGACCGGAATGAACGGGATAACGGGATACTCCGCAGGTAAGTAACGTTTTTACACAAGTTATCTTTCTCATATACTTTATGAATATGGAATACATGTAACATATACAAGGTAAATTATATTTTACAATATCAGCATTTACCATCTGAACTAATACTGTGTAGTTATCTAGTAATATAAATAATTTGGTCTTTTAACATTTACATTTTCCTGAATACAACACACAGTAGCACGTATTACAAATAACAGTGTTAGTGCAGGGCCGCAACTAGGGGGGGTCTAGAGGTGCACGTGCGCCAGGTGGGGACTGCGGGGGGTGTGAAAAACCTCTAGTGTCTGTCTCCTCCTTGGCGGCGGCCATTTTTAGATGGCCGTTTTCAGCAGATTCCATGCGGACTAGCCGTCCGCATGGACTCTGCTGAAAACGGCCATCCAAAAATGGCCGCCGCCAAGGAAGAGACAGATGCTAGAGGTCCTACTGGACCTCTAGTGTCTGTTAGCAGAGCGCAATGCACACAGCGTTCCCGGAAGTGCCGGGAACGCTGGCGCTGCCGGGAGAGGATGCTGAAAGCTGCATCTTCTCCTGTGAAATCCCCTGGCAAGGAGCATAAACCCCTGGAAACGAGCATAAACCCCCCTGGAAACTAGCATAAACCCCACTGGAAACGAGCATGTAACCCCTGGCAACGAGCATGAAACCCCTGGTAACGAGCATGGCACCCCTGGTAACAAGCATAAATCCCCTGGCATCGAGCATGAATCCCCCATGGCAACAAGCATCAAACCTCATGGCAACGAGCATGTAACCCCTGGCAACGAGCATAAACCCCCTGGCAACGAGCAGGTAATTTTAAAGTAATTAGAAGCCTTACTGTGGTATATAAAATGGTGTCGGGCAAATATGTAAGTGGCACTTTGGTAATAAGCATTACCATACCTTCCAACATGACCCTCTCCAGGAGGGACACAATGCTCTGGTCCTGGACTTCCCTGGTAAGAGGCGGGGCTGCAGCACAGTACAAAATTCAAATAGGGGAGTCACACCAACTGTCATTTCACACACTGCCAACATCACTGGCTGGGACTCACTGGCAGTTGGTGTGACTCCCCTATTTGAATTTTGGACTGTACTGCAGCCCCACCTCTGGAGCCTCCACCAATCATAAATTACCAGGGAAGTCCAGGACCAGAGCATTGTGTCCCTCCTGGAGAGGGTCATGTTGGGAGGTATGCATTACAGTGTGTGGCATAATGTGTAATGGGCATTATGGTGTGTGGAATAATGTAAGTCACTATACCAAGGACGTCTGAGTAGTGCACTGCCTTATGGAGGAGCAAGGACAAACTCCAGGTACAGGAAGGGAGGGGGTGCAAATTTACTGCCTTGCACCGGGTGACGGAGATCCTAGTTTCGGCCCTGGTGAGTGTAATGTCCAAGCCCTCCCTTCACTTCCTAGGACACATCGATGCTGAAGTAGATCAATGTGTAAATTACATTCCACATGTACTAGATCCTTAGTTTCTGTAACAATCCTGAGTATATAATAATGTAGCCCTGGGACACAGTAAATTAATCCCTGTAAAATGCTGAACTTTACTTTAGTCCGTAACTAGCTGTCTTTGGTTATGAATACGGTTAAATGTACTGATAGCTGACAACTATCTCCATAAGATGATATATATATATATTAGTCCACTGAAATGTTAACTAAGCAGAGTTCAATGCAGGGGTGAAATGTTCCCCAAGTAATAGCTACTTTCCCTTATTACCAGGTTAGGTGACACTGGACACTTTGTATTAACAAGATAACTAAATATAGGAGTCTGTTCTATTCCTGCAGAGTTTATACTACTGTATGTAACTAAATTAAAGTACTTTGTATCCTTAGGAGCTGAGGGATTTTTTAGAAACTTTCCTCCTCTCGCGATAAATTAGTGTCTTCAGGTGAGGTCTCTTACTGCCGCCATTTGCAGATACCTTTCCAATAAATGATATAAGCATATACGTATGCACTAATAGGCTGAAGTATTCGGCTCTCCTGTATTTATATTTCCGCAGGCTAGATAGGTATCTTAATAAATAGTATATGCCAGTGTCTAGTATGCCTGGGTAACTCAGCCAGTAGCAGTCTTTGTCTAAATCAGCGAGTGGCTCTCCTTTCCCCGGCAATACAGCGCCCTGGAGGTATAATATAACCAGGCTCCTCCTTGGCACCCTAGTATAGGCACCACTAGTGGGAACCGCTTTTTCTGATTCGTTGGCACCTCCCGGTCAGCACTGCCTAAGTACTGATGGAGCACCCTGGCAGCGCTACAAAGCCCTTGCCGGCCTCACGCTCTCTGACTCCCTGACGCCGCTGATTACACCTCTACCTAAGCAGCACCGGCACCGGCACCGGCAAGCCAGGTTGGTGGGCTCTGAAGGGGGGAACCGCTCACTGGCTGCTCACATGAGAATCCCGGCATATATAACCCCTGATTGCTGCATGTGTCCCTCCTACAGGTTAATCATTACTTTACCCAGCATTCTCCAGTCCCCCTGCATTAACATCTACCCACCCGTTACAATACCTCATTTCAATTACATACATAGTAGTTACCTACATTAACAATTCCTATATTGGCACATTTCTAATACATATAAGTTACCTCATATATTCCCTACATTGAGATATATTTTAAATATCTATTAATTACCAAGTAACCATGAACTTCCCACTTTTACCTAACTTTATTACCCCATAGTATACTACAAACAATCCTATTGTGCTTTATTTTAAGCAGAAGCATTGGAAAAATGAACAGTTATTTTCTAAAACAAACAAGATTTATAGTATAAATTAGGGTTAAACCAAATGATAATAATACATAATTTATATAATACTTTGTTCATTTGTTTGATATTATATTAACTATGTTGACTTATATATATCTTATTACATGATCTCCATTATTTAAGGAGATAACAGCAACTCTACAGCTGGAGAAGTCCCCGGACAAGGAGTCTGATTCCGATCTGGACGCAAAGTCGAAGTTTTACTCCAGATTGCGGATTTTCTGCCATCGCGCATGCGTATAAATCGCACTGCACACACGCAGCGACTGAATTGCGATTTCAGATACAAAGAGAATTTACTTGCAAAGTGATTGACATGTAGTCAGCGTTTGGAGGAGGTAATGGGGGTGCCTACAGAGACAGAGGTGTGTCTGGTCCGGTTACACACTGTTCTCTGGGCCTGTATATATTAGCCACTGTGGTCCTGCTCACAGCTAGAGAGCCCTCTGCGTGTCAGGAGCGTCGCTCTGTTTGAGGTCAGACTTACTCAGAAGGACAATGGGCGCTGATCTGCGGGGATGTCTCAGATGTTTACATTATTGCACGGACGGATATGAGAAGGCAGCAGTGGGCGTCCATATACTCAGGTAAACTTCTGAGTCATTAGCATATATTCGCAATTACGGAGCAAGTGAAATTGCAATTGCGTGCAGATTGGAATCAGTGCCTAGGTGCATTGGGTCTAATTTGACACTGATTGGTTTTCAAACCTAAGAAGACAATGTTGCACTCTCTCCTTCCCTGCATTCAGGTGTGTATTCCTGCATTCAGATGTGTATTCCTGCATTCAGGTGTGTATTCCTGCGTTCAGGTGTGTATTCCTGCGCACATGAGCCTCATACAATAACTACATAACACTCCTCCCCTCATTTATATCCCTTAGCAGAGAGTCTAACTCATTCTTAGATAACCCAGGGCCTGATTCACTACCGATCGTAACTGCGATTATGCACGCGGTCTCACTGCGATAGTATGCTAATCCTCTGTGATCGCTATGCCATTGCAGCACAACATAAGGAAGCCCACTTTACCTTACACACATCCATAATGTTTAGCAAGACTGTGAAACCTTCGTTACCATGAAGTACCATCACAGCCTCACGCACACTTACACAGGCTCTGACCTTACTCAGGAATTACTAACCTCATTACACACAGTGATTACACAAGACTGAGAGACCATCAGTAACATGGAGTACCATCACAGCATCACACACACTTACACAGGCACTGACCTTACTCAGGAATTACTAACCTCATCACACGCAGTGACTACACAAGACTGAGAGACCATCAGTAACATGGAGTACCATCACATCGTCACACACACTTACACAGGCTCTGACCTTACTCAGGAATTACTAACCTCATCACACGCAGTGATTACACAAGACTGAGAAACCATCAGTAACATGGAGTACCATCACATCCTCACACACACTTACACAGGCTCTGACCTTACTCAGGAATTACTAACCTCATCACACACAGTGATTACACAAGACTGAGATACCATCAGTAACATGGAGTACCATCACAGCCTCACACACACTTACACAGGCTCTGACCTTACTCAGGAATTACTAACCTCATCACAAACAGTGATTACACAAGACTGAGAGACCATCAGTAACATGGAGTACCATCACATCCTCACACACACTTACACAGGCTCTGACCTTACTCAGGAATTACTAACCTCATCACACACAGTGATTACACAAGACTGAGATACCATCAGTAACATGGAGTACCATCACAGCCTCACACACACTTACACAGGCTCTGACCTTACTCAGGAATTACTAACCTCATCACACGCAGTGATTACACAAGACTGAGATTCCATCAGTAACATGGAGTACCATCACAGCCTCACCCACACTTTGACAGGCTCTGACCTTACTCAGGAATTACTAACCTCATCACACGCAGTGACTACACAAGACTGAGAGACCATCAGTAACATGGAGTACCATCACATCGTCACACACACTTACACAGGCTCTGACCTTACTCAGGAATTACTAACCTCATCACACGCAGTGATTACACAAGACTGAGAAACCATCAGTAACATGGAGTACCATCACATCCTCACACACACTTACACAGGCTCTGACCTTACTCAGGAATTACTAACCTCATCACACACAGTGATTACACAAGACTGAGATACCATCAGTAACATGGAGTACCATCACAGCCTCACACACACTTACACAGGCTCTGACCTTACTCAGGAATTACTAACCTCATCACACGCAGTGATTACACAAGACTGAGATTCCATCAGTAACATGGAGTACCATCACAGCATCACACACACTTACACAGGCTCTGACCTTACTCAGGAATTACTAACCTCATCACACACAGTGATTACACAAGACTGAGATACCATCAGTAACATGGAGTACCATCACATCCTCACACACACTTACACAGGCTCTGACCTTACTCAGGAATTACTAACCTCATCACACAGTGACTACACAAGACTGAGATACCATCAGTAACATGGAGTACCATCACATCCTCACACACCTACACAGGCTCTGACCTTACTCGGGAATTACTAACCTCATCACACACAGTGATTACACAAGACTGAGAGACCATCAGTAACATGGAGTACCATCACAGCCTCACACACACTTACACAGGCTCTGACCTTACTCAGGAATTACTAACCTCATCACACACAGTGATTACACAAGACTGAGACACCATCAGTAACATGGAGTACCACCACAGCCTCACACACACTTACACAGGCTCTGAATTTACTCAGGAATTGCTAACGTCAGCGCATGCTATGAGGCCTCAGGCTGCATCTGGTATCGCAGTGGACAATGTATGCATGTCCCTGCAACGGCGTTCAAACTGCACAACCACGTTTTTTTTCACCACTCTAAAGTTCGCTGTTGTCCCAACATAGAAGAGGTAGAGTGGTCGTGACAGGTGACTTTAACACTACCCTAGATTCACGCCTTGATAGATCTAAACCTCCCCCACCTTTGTGTGTAAGATTTATTTGTGCTAATTCGGACGCCTTGCAACAGTTTCTTTCTCAACACCTTCTATTTGATGCAATGGCGCGTCAAAGAACCTACTGCTAAAGATTTTACCTTTTAGTCACCTGTTCACGATGTCCACACAAGGCTAGACATGATTTGACACCCCAGTACTTGGTCAGACCACTCAGGGGCAAACGCAGGATTTTTATGGGGGATATATATATATATATATATATATATATATATATATATAGTATGTATGTATGTATGTATGTATGTGTGTGTATACATATATACACACACGCACATATATATGTCACACATACCTTACATGCACACACTTGCAGCAGATCTGGTCGGAACAGGACCTAGCAGGCTGGCACCATGCATTTAGGCCCCGCACCCTCCCCCTCACTGCAAAATGCAGAGATGCGCGGGTCAGTCGGGAAGGGGCAGGGCCAAATTACTCAATTATAATGGAATCACATCATATTGGCTCCGCCTCCTCCATATTGACCCACAAATCGTGGCAATTTGCTGCGAGGGCGGGGCTTAAGAATACGGTGCCTGCACTCCATTCTTTCAGGGGGGGTTACTGGTCACTCAAAAACCCTCCCTGCATGCGTTACTAAGACCACTCCCCATTTACAATAGATATTGAATCTCCTTTTCCTCGTAATCTTTCTTATATTTGGCGCCTTAATGATAGGCTCCTTATAAATTCTGCCCTACGGTCACAACTGACCTCTGAGATTACTGAGTATTTTTCTTTTAACTCCAGCCCTACTGTCTTTCCTCAGCTTCTCTGGGACACGCATAAAGCAGTGATCCGAGGATCTCTGATTAAGTCAGCGGCCTTTGCTAGGAGGGCTAGAAATAAGAGACTCCTTGAACTTATGGACCTCATTACTCAATTAGACAGAATCCATAAAATCTCAGGTTTGGTTAATGATTACCGTAAACTCGTGGCTGCCAGAGGGGAGCTCGGCCTCCTTCTTACAGCAAAAGCTGAGACCTCTCTTAAGTGGCTTAATCAAACATTTTAGGAAAAAGTGGATAATACTGGCATCTACATTCAGATCTAAACTCACAGAACAATGTTCTGATGATAAAATCTCAATCGGGTGAATCTGTCAGGGATCCCTCGTGTGTCACTGAGGAGTTTAGTAAGTACTATACTAAGCTGTATAACCTCTCGTCTCCCTCAAGTAGCTCTCTTCCTGCTGTCGACTCTATATAGAACTTTTTAACCAGTTGTCTTCTACCTAAACTATCCTCCTCGGCCCTTGACTCCTTATGTGTAAAAATTGAGGTGCAGGAGATCTCGGAAGTGATCAAGAACCTTAACGCCAATAAGGCCCCTGGCCCAGATGGCTTTACGGCCACCTATTAGAAATCTTTTAACTCCTTACTCTCCCCCCATCTTGCTGAGGTGTTCAGCTGCATTATGTCCAGAGGCTCTTTCTCCAAGAAGGCACTTGAGGCTAGAATTATTGTTATTCCCAAAGATGGAAAAGACCAATCCAATTGTGCTCATTACAGACCCATCTCACTGTTGAATACTGATGTTAAGATATATGCAAAGATACTTGCCAACCACCTGAACTCAGTATTACCCAGCTTGGTCCATAATGATCAAATTGCCTTTATACCTGGGCCACAGGCCAGGGACAATACCAGGTGAGTTATTAGTCTCATTCACTCCATCACTTCTACCCACACTCCAGTCCTGGTGCTTTCCCTAGATGCTGAGAAGGCCTTTGACTGGATTTGCTGGCACTTCATGCTCCAAACAATGAGGGCCTTTGGCTTAGGTGGTGATTTTCTCCAAGGTATCCAGGCCCTCTACTCTACCCCTATAGCTAGGGCTCCGTGAATGGTCTTCTCCCATCCCCTTTTCTTATAATAAATGGCACTAGACAGGGATGTTCTTTGTCATTCCTGATCTTTGCTTTGGTTATTGAACCTCTTACAACTGGACTCAGATATTAGGGGTACCTCACATGGAAATGCGGAATATAAAGTGTCCCTTTTTGCCGATGACGTTCTCCTAACCCTAACTCCTCATACGTCTCTTCCAAAACTCTTTCAGATCTTGGCTGAATACGGTTCACTCTCGGGCTACAAGATCAACTTTTCTAAAACTGAGTCCCTTGCCCTCAATATCTCACCCATGGCCTTGGATCTCCTGCATCACACTTATAACTTTGCCTGGCACCCCTCTAAAATTAAATATCTGGGAGTTTATATAACAAGTAGGTATGACACCCTATAACCAGCAAACTTCCCCCCTATGATTAAAACAATTAAACTAGACCTCCTCCGATGGCGAGATCTAATCATTTCCTGGTTGGGCAAGAGAGTGGCAGTTAAGATGAACCTTATGCCTAGACTACTCTACCTCTTCCAGACCCTCCCCGTTGCTGTCCCTAAATCAACTTTATTACAGTTACACAGGTGGTTTGTCCAATTTGTATGGAAATCCAACCTCCCCATATCCATTTTCTCACTCTCCGTCATCCCATTACCAATGGTGGCAACAGGTTTCCTGATGTTAACCTTTATTACTACGCTACCCATTTAAGTCAGGCAATAGCTTGGTTTGCATCATCCCAGACGCCTAGGTGGATGGAAGTTGAAGCTAATTCGTGTGATATCCCCTTTATGTCTTCTATTGTAGGAATGGCTGCATCTGATAGGCCTCAGTCTGCTCACTCACACCCGTTTATTTCCTTTACATGCTCTGTTTGGAATCACTGTACATCTTACTACAATATTAGCTCCTATCCATCCCCCATTACTCCTATGTGGTTTAATCCAGCATTCTCCCCGGGTTTCAACCTCACTTGCTTTTTTTCATGGATTAAAGGTGGTGTTAGGGTAGTATCTGATCTCCTCGATCCAGGTGGGTGCGCCTCTCTGGGTTCCTTACAGAATAAATTTGACATACCTTCTATCAATACTTTTTCTTACATTTAAATTCGTCACATCATTAACTCCCTCCCCCTTAACTCAAGTGATATATCTTTAACCTCATATGAGTCTTTGTGTCATATGAGTCTTTGTGTCTCCACAATCCTCTCATGAAAGGTATCATATCTGTTATTTAGAACCTCTTGCTCTATGTTAAACTACCGGACACACCAAGTCATGAACTCCAGTGGGAAAAAGATCTAGAGAGTCCACCTGCTAAGGACACATGGTCTGTGGTTCGGGAGAGGGTATCTAAGTCCTCTATTTCCTCCTTAATCAAGGAGCATGCCTACAAGGTTTATTATAGATGGTACCTGGTACCTGCCCGTTTGCACTGACTAAGTCTCCCTTGGCTGTGCACTTGAGGGCCTTAAAAACATGCTGATAAGCTCTCTTCACATATTCTGAATGCAGCTGATGTCTAATTGCAAGACAATGGAAGGGTATTGACCCTCGTTCTCGCCAACAACTTTTAACTACAATTTGGCACGTGTCGGACATGGAGAAAATATCAACTTATCTCCACAATACCTCTCATAAGTTTCTCATGGTTTGGTGTGACTGGTTCTTATATAATAGCGCCACACCACATGGGACCCTGCCCTCAGGCTTTTTGGATCTCCTACTCTAACGATTACAATTTATTTATATTATTTATTTATTTATTTTTTCCCCATTCTGTCATGGCAATTTTTGTTCAGGCTTCCTGAACGTGTAACATAGATCCAGATTAGGCCTCTTTCTTACTTACCCTGCCCCCCCAACACCCTCCTTTTCTCTTCCTTTTCTTCTTCCTCTCCATTTTCTCCTTCTCTCTTTTCCATGCTCTTATGGTTCCCATTTGCTCTCTTCTTATGCTTTGCATTGTTATTTACAGTCTACTTCAATATGTGTTTTGATATTTAGCAGTTTTCATTTCTCTATATTTTTTTATTTTTCAGATAAGTCTATTGCTATATGTTACTATGCAATTCCATCTTTTTGTTTTTTTATATTCCCAATATTTTTTTTGCCTATTCAAAAATTGTTGTACTATTTTATTTTTATAAAATTCTAAATAAATGTATAAAAAAAAGTACAATGCAGGGGTACACTGACTACTGGCACTGGCATTTAATTTACTGTGTGCGAATCTGGGTAACAAATGCAAAAGACAGATGTCCAATGTAATCACGCTTAATCTGCAACTTTATACCAGATAGTGTCCAACAAAAATACTAACCCTAATTACCTAGCACATTATAAGAGAATATGTAAGTGGCTACATTGCAAAAAACCCACAAAATTCAGAAAAAAGTACAAAATGATGGGAATCGCTATCCATGGCGGAGCCTCTAAGTCATGCCATGCATCTTGCGCCATTTGGTGCAAAATGCCAGGTGGATGAGGACACATTTAATGTACATGTAATTTCTCTTCATGTCTGGACCATGTGCAACAATTTAAAATGACATTATACTTTAGTTGTATTTGTTTCAGTATTTGTTTCACATAGGATGTAAAACAGGGGTTTATAACCATGGTCCTCAAGGCACACTAACAGTCCATGTTTTAAGGATAGCCACACTTGAGCACAGGTGACTTAATTAGTACCTCAATTATTTTGATTTTACCACCTGTGCTCAAGCATGGATATCACTAAAACCAGGACTGTTAGTGTGCCTTAAAGACTGAGATTAGGAATCACTGATATAAAAGGACAAAAATATGTACAAAAATATTTAATTTTGAATATTTGGGTATTATACTATTTTTTTTATTAAACTGCACTACAAAAAGCACAGTTATCACTGTTGTGCATTTGGTGCAATGGAAACCTCAGATAAACTCCAACCTGCTGAGCTTGTATGTTCTCCCTGTGATTGTGTGGTTTATAATAGGCTCTCTGGGTTCCCCTCAAAGTTCAAAAATATACTACAGGTTGAGTCTCCCATATCCAAATATTCCGAAATACGGAATATTCCGAATACAGAATTTTTTTGGCATGACTGCGATAATGAAACCTTTGATTTTGATGGTTCAATGTACACAAACTTTGTTTAAGGCACACAATTATTAAAAATATTGTATAAAATTACTTTCAGGCTGTGTGTATAGGGTGTATATGAAACAAATTAATTTCATTTCTGTATACAAACTTTGTTTGAGGCACAAAATGATTACAAATATTGTATAATATTACCTTCAGGTTATGTGGATAAGGTATATATAACACATAAATGCATTCTGTGTGTATATTTGGGTCCTAGTCCCAAGATACTGTATTTCATTATGCTATGCAATTATTCCAAAATACGGAATATTTTGATATCCGAAATACCCCTGGTCTCAAGCATTTTGGATATGGGAAACTCAACCTGTAGCAGGGTAGTTAACTTCTAAAAACATTCTCTGTCTGGTGAGTAATATGTTGGCACTTTATATATAAGATTTAACAGTAATTAATTTTTAATTTTTATAATGAGCTTTTATTTCAAGTCTGTGACAGTTGGACCTTTACAGAATAACATCTTTTTTACTCTTTTGTTATATCAAATGGTATTTATAAAATGTCCATTAAACAATTAATTGTTCATTATTAATGAGTTAACTTATTTTCACTTTTTCAATAATGACATAAACTATATGAAAGACAATAGAAAATGACTTGTGTATCACAGTATATGGAGGATAGGGACATTTTATGTAGAATTAATAAGGAATTACTAAAGTAAAGATCATAGCTAATAAAGTAAAGTAAAGTTTTAAACACTAATTGATGTGGGAAATCTGTAATAAATGTATTTGCTAAGAGTAATCCCAATGGCATAAATACAACTTTAAATATTTATTTAATCCCTTGCAGTTAGGAACAAACCATGAACACATGTCCTGTTATGATGATATAGCGTAATCTCAGAATTTTTAAAATACAAAAACTGAGGACAGTTTTGACCCGGTATTTTTTTACAGCTTCTGTTTCAAATCTAATTGGTGAATTATTATTTGTTACATGTATATGTTATATAACAATATAAAAAGTAAAATGGTCACTAAAATCACCATTTATTAGAAAATGTTTTTTTTTTGTAATTTAATTTACTTCAGAGGATTTTGACCTGTTATATTTATAGCTTGACTTTCATATACTGTAAATACATTGTAAATTATATTAGTTGCTACATTATTTTGTAAAATAAAAAATGATTAGTAGTTTTTTTTTCCAGCTACATTTTACTTTATTATTATCATCAATATTTATCTCTTACTTTGTGATTGTTCTTACATAAGACCTACTGGTTAGAGATGAGTATTTTGTTATATTAAATAATTGAGAAACACCTTAATATATGATATTTACTATTTTTATGATACCCTTTCACTGTTTTCTGTACATTTCACCACCTGATATTACAAACTGTGCTAACATTGTTTGCTGAAGATCTTGTATTAACAATGTTTCAATAATTTGTATTTAAAGGTAGTGCAGAATGGTACAGAGTCTGGTTTAAACATCAATAAACTTCATGAGATATATTTTACTGACCAAGTGTATAACTGTAAGTATGTATCATTCAGTCAAACTTTATATTACACTTCAATTCAGTTTTTATTCCCATCTTCTTCTCTTCTCCCTCACCTTAGATTTAAATTACTATTTCTGTGTGTCTAATGTATAGGAAGACTTTAGTGCTGTACAATGTAATTACTTTATTTTTTATTATTATTATTGTTGAGATGTATTTTATGGTACTATGCATATTGTTCAAAGAATATGAAATTGTCTAACTTTAAATGTTAATGATCCTTTTTTGGCATGTAAAATGTTTAGATTAGTGGAGACCCAGAGGCTGCCTGTGGGCCTTAAATAATACAGATTAGCCCCCTCTGACCAGATCAATTTCCTCTCTTTGGTCCTCTAACAATTCCGATTTCAAATAGTGAGCACACGGCTCTACTCCAATGTTGGACTGAGGTCTGTTACATCTCCGAAAATGTGTTTCATTCTTTTGAGACCAACTGCCATTAATAAACAGCTAAATGCATCACCAGTTTTCATTAATTGTTTCTCCAAGTGAGCAACTAACACAACTAGAAACAAATAGTAAGAAAATCCCTGAACTGTAATTTAATAATAATGTATTATTATTATTATTATTATTATTATTATTATTATTAATAATAAAAATAATAATAATAATAATAATAATAAAAATACAAAATATTTCAGCCTTAGGCTCTAAATTTGGATGATCCAGTACTAAGGTCAATACATAAAAGGATATGGTGGCTTTACATAAAACTTTCTGTGCATTAAACATCAGTATACAGTTGTACACTGTCATATTCTGCAGGGAACATTAGAGGTCATTTAAAAAACTTTAGTCCCGGAAAATATGTGCAAAAAATGCAATATAATGAGTGAAGATCACCTTTTTTTTTCTTTTTTAATTTTCTTTATCCTGTCTGTGCAATAGGGTGATTAAGGTAATTAATAAAATGGGCAGTCCATTTCATTAATGAAAAAAGAGAAAAATTCCCAGTGCATTAAAGTCAATACCTATAATGAATAAATGAATATATAAAATACAACAGCATACAGTACAAGCGCCAACTGCAAACTGCGACAAAAATGTGTGAATTTGCAGAAAGCATAGTTAAAAAGATCAAAGATTCAGTGCTGGCAGTGATCTGCTGTGGTAAATATGAGAAATGCCAGGAGTCAGAAATTCAATACTAATTATTTATTACCAATACAAAATGGTCACATTATAAATAACTTAGTAAAATGCAGTTAAAAAAACAATGTGGCCATATCAATGGCAAACGTATAATACAAATGTAGCAAAAAGTGTTGCAGCTGAAATAACTATTTGCAGTAAAAAAAATTGCACATAATAAAAGTCAACATAAAGTGATGTGCTGGTGATAAAACTTCAGCAGCTAAGGAGTATGAATTAGTGTGGTAAAGGACAGCAGCAGTATAGATACCTTATCCTGTTTACAATATATGGCAGTAACCTCAACGATAAAATGTCCATTAGGAACTTCTGTCTATTATTCCATTACAACATCCAACATCCAGATTAAATAATTCAATCAGGTGTTCACCTCTTAGGAGATACTAGTATCAGGTGGTTCACCTCTTAGGTGGACACCTTATTCTAGTGTCTACTAAGAGGTGGACTGCCTGATATTAGTGTCTCCTAAGAGGTGGACTGCCTGATATTAGTGTCTCCTAAGAGGTGGACACCTGATTCTAGTGTCTCCTAAGAGGTGGACCACCTAATACTAGTGTCTCCTAAGAGGTGGAGACCTGATACTAGTGTCTCCTAAGAGGTGGACATCCTGATTGGATTATTTATGTCTGGATATTTGATGCTTTGATGGAATAACAAACAGAAGTTCCCAATGGACATTTTATCACTGAGGCTATTGAACAGGATAAGGTATCTATACTGCCATCACCAAATCATACTCCTTAGCTGATGAAGTTTTATCACCAGCACACACTTTACATAGACCTTTTATTGCGTGCATTTTTTGTCTGCAAATAGTTGTTTCAGCTGTAACATCTTGTTGCTAGATTTGAATCATATGCTTGCCATTGATTGGTGAATATGGCCACATTGTTTTACTACATTTTACTAAATTATTTGTAGTGAGACTATTTTGTATTGGAAATAAATAATTAGTGTTGAATTTCTGACTCCTGACATCTCTCATAGCTACCACAGCAGATTACTGCCAGCGCTGACTGTTAGATCTTTGTCTTTTTCTCATTTCATTAATGAGTTTTTTTTTTTTTAATAAACCTGAGCCTGCAGGAAGGATGAAGGAACATCTCATAAACTGCACAGTACAAGGAGAATTTCACCTCCTGGCGTTCTCCATCTCTGCAAATCTTCAGCTTGTGCTCTTCATTGGGATCCTGGTCATGTATCTACTGACAGTGCTGGGGAACCTGATTATCACTGGTCTAATATATCTGACCCCACAGCTCCACACTCCTATGTACTATTTCCTGTGTAACCTCTCAGTGCAGGACGTCATCTACGTCACCAGCATCCTTCCCAAATTTCTCTCTATCCTGGTAACAGGTGACACCAGAATCGCCTTCCCAGGATGCATCACTCAGATGTTCCTCTTTATATTTTGTGTAGGTACAGAGTATTCACTCCTAACGGCTATGGCCTATGATCGTTATGTCGCCATCTGTATCCCTCTGCACTATACAACCATTATGAACAAAAACTTGTGTATTACACTGTTTTCTGCCTCCTGGCTCGTCGCCTTTTTTAATTCATTAATGTATGTTGTGCTGGTTTCTACTTTATCCTTCTGTAATTCCCAAGACATTAGTAAATTGTACTGTGATCCGAAAACCATGATAGCGCTCTCTAGTGGTGATATCACAGACATTGAGATTCTGGTATTTGCGGAATGTATATTTCTGGGACTTACCCCCTTTGTGCTGATATTAGCCTCTTATACATGTATAATTGCCACTATCATAAAGATCCGTAGCTCAGAGGGCAGAGTAAAGGCTTTTTCCAGCTGCTCGTCCCATCTCACCGTTGTTATATTATTCTGTGGGACCTCACTTAGTTCCTACATGGTCCCGGAGTCTCAGCACTCTCCGGAACAAGACAAACTTCTCTCCTTGCTGTACACGGCGGTGGCCCCGATGCTCAACCCCCTGGTCTATACTCTGAGAAACCAACAGGTCCTGAGATCCTTGGACAATATGTTGAAAAGATATTTAAAATATTAAATTATTCATCCATTATTCATATTCTGAAAGACTTCCAGAAAAATGCTGTATGTTGGAGCAGATACTGTAACTTTTTATGACAAAACATTAAATGTATCATTACAGTTCAGCAAACCATAGGAGAAAAACAAGGGTTGTGAGATGTAGTCACTAGACCAGAGGATGGCATGCCACCGGTCTGAATCCCAACGCTGAAAGTCAGATATGCATCCAAATACCGACGCCGATCTTAATCCTGATGAGGTAAGACCTGGATGCCCTTAGCTGTAAGGCACAGGAAGGGGGGGGGGGGTGTTAGGTCTAGGCAGCTTAGCAGTGTTATGGTTAGGTTTTGGGGGTAAGGTTAGGGTTAGCCACCCCTTGGTAGAGTTAGGTTTAGGCACCACTACGGGGGGTTAGGGTTAGGCACTAAGGGAAGAGGGTTAGGTTTAGGAACCACTAGGGGGGGTGGTTAGTGTTAGACACTAAGGGGAGAGACTTAGGTTTAGGCACTAAAGGGGAGGGTTAGGGTTAGGATTCGGGGTGGGGTGGGTTATGGTTAGGCTACAAGAAGGGAGGGTTAGGGGTAGAAGGGGGAAGGGTAAGTATACTTACCCGACCCCTGACAGGCTAACAACCATCGGGATGCCGCTGTCGGTATTTTGACAGGAGGCATCCTGATAGCCCAAATTACATACTGATTCCGAGGGTTGTCTAGGGATGGTGCACAGTTATTAAGACTTTTATTATATTATGATAAAATGTCATCTATTAGTACAAAAACAGCACAAATTTTAAACGAAGGATGGTTACTGGAAAGTGTATCCAAGAAAATGTGAATAAAGATGTGTTTGGTTTATAGATTTATCACCATACATATGTAATAATCCAGTCCCATTAAAGGGGTGACATTGGCACAAAGTTAGAGAATGGGACAATTCCTGAAAATTTCTTAGTGAAATCCCCGTAACTGAGTCAATTAACCACTCACAGATCTTGAATTCTGTTCTGTATGTATTTGGTGGCATTATGAGTAAATCCTGTAATATAGATTATACTGCATATAATATAGTGCATGAAATACAGTGTGGTTTCACTTAGCTCTAAAAATTTACTAAAGGTCAAATATTCAAATTTTTAACAATTATATATATAATAATTGTCCATCTTACACCCCACATACATTATTTTTAGGGGCCCATTATGTTATCCGGACAATAATAGCTTGTTAAATCATGCACCTATATTGATATAAAGTTAAAAAAAACATACAATCATCTTTATTCATGTTCTTTGTATGCACTTTCCAGTAACTAGCTTTCGTTTTACATTTTTTTTTGCTTTTTTTGTTCTAATAGATGACATTTTATCATAATGTAATAAAAGATAAGTCTTAGGGGTAAATTTACTAAGAATTGTGTCTGGTCCTAGTTGAAACACTCACAGCATCGCTGTTTTTCGATGGTGTATGTGATTGTGTTTCTCCCCTAGTTCCCTGTGTCTGACCACAGCTAAACACATCCAAACATGCGCCCTGCACATATCAGTGAGTTACTTGCAGGCTGCATTTGTGTATTCTGTTAAAATAAACTGTTAAAAAATAGAAAAAAAATGGTGTGGGGTTCCCCCCCAAAAGCATAACCAGCCCCAGCTCCTGAGCCAGTCCTGGTTCTAAATATACAGGGGACAAAATGTGTAGGGGTCCCCTGTATTTTATGGGCCATCACTGGACTCTATGAGCTGGTCCTAATTTTAAAAATATGGGGAAATAATGGCATGGGGTTCCCCATATTTTTAAAACCAGCACCAGGCTCAAACTAGCCTAAGTTTAATGCCACAGCCAGGGGACCCTTCTACCGGGTCACCCTGGCCAAAGCATTAACACACCAAACTAGTCAACCCAGGCCAGGGATCCCAGGGGAGGTAGGGACCCCCCAATAAAGGTCCCCCTTTCCTGAGCACCCCAGGCCTGGGCTGAAGCCCGGGGCTCTTCCCTGCACCCCTGGCTGGTGGGTGCAGGGGTAATAGTGATAATATTAAATGTGTACTTTTGTTTTTTACAGTGGGACTACAGGTGCCAGCGTGCCTGCCCTTAGGCACTTGTGGAACTACAAATGCCAGCAGGTGGCCGGCACCGGTACCCCCACTGTAAAAAATATTGTAAAAAAATTACAGTACACACACACCATAGAAAGTATAATTTTATTACACACAAAACACACTCACACATATTCACCTTGTCGCAGGTGATTGGTCCCCTTCTCCAGTAGAAACCCATGATTATCCCTAAATAAATAAATAAGTCCTGGCCATACAAAATAACAAAACAAGTAACAAGAACCACAGACACTGATGAGATGTATGTGTTTCCACATACATCTATTCCCCCCCGGCAAATAACTGAGACCTCGTGGGTTCTGTCACTTGTCGGCCCACCAGCCAATCAGAGGCCACTCCAAAGTAAGTGGCCGCTGATTGGCTGTGAGCCACGTGGCTGTCAATCAACAGCCACCAAGCTCACAGCCAATCAACGGTCACTCAGTCTAAAGTAAGCGTTCTTCGTCATTTACCGGGGAAGAGATGATTGCTCCTAGTTTTGATCCATGTGGGAGCATTTCCAAGTGAAATGGGATTAATTGGACTTTTATTGGCCATGCTGGTAATTTGGTATCTGCTCAGAATGTCAACAATCAGAATGTCGACATGGATATAAGGTCAGCAAGCAATATGTTCACATTTGCAAATGTTGACATTTAAAATGTTGACATGTTCTTAATGTCGACATTTACCATGTAGACATCAAAATATTGACAGAATATTTTTGCGTTATTTCTAGGGCAAGGTTTAAGGTTAGGTTTATGGTAAGGGTATGGTTCAAGGTTATTTTTAGATTTCTGGTAAGGGTCCAGTTTAGGGTTAGAGTTAGGTTTAAGATTAGTGTTAGGTTTATGGTAAGGGTTAAGTTTAGGATTAGAGTTAGGGGTTAGTATTAGGTTTAGGGTTAGTATTAGGTTTATGTTAAGGGTTAAGTTTAGGGTTAGAGGTACGATTAGGTATAAGGTTAGGCTTGGGGTTAAGTTTAGTGTTAGGTTTATGGTAATGGTTAAAGTTAGGGTGAGAGTTAGGATTAGGGTTATTGTTAAATTTAGAGTTAGAGTTAGGGTTATAGTAAGGGTTAGGCTTAGGGTTAGAGTTAGGATAACAATAAGGGTTAGGCTTAGGGTTTGAGTTAGGGTTAGGTTTAAGGTTAGTGTTAGGTTTACGGTTAAATTTAGGGTTAGAGTTAAGGCTAGGTTTAGGGTTAGAGATAGGGTTAAGTTTATGGTTAAAGTTAGGGTTAGAGTAAGGGTTAGTTTTAAGGTTAGGGTTAGAGTTAAGGTTACAGTAAGAGTTAGGGTTAGAGTTAGTGTTAGGTTTATGGCAAGAGTTAAGTTTACAGTCAGAGTTAGTGTTAGGTTTAAGGTTAGGGTTAGGTTTAAGGTTAGCGTTAGGTTTATGGTTAAATTTAGGGTTAGAGTTAAGGTTAGGTTTAGGGTTAGAGATAAGGTTAAGTTTAGGGTTAAAGTTAGGGTTAGAGTAGGGTTAGGTTTAAGGTTAGGGTTAGAGTTAGGGTTACAGTAAGGGTTAGGTTTAGGGTTAGAGTTAGTGTTAGGTTTATGGTAAGAGTTAAGTTTACAGTCAGAGTTAGTGTTAGGTTTAAGGTTAGGGTTAGGTTTAAGGTTAGCATTAGGTTTATGGTTAAATTTAGGGTTAGAGTTAAGGTTAGGTTTAGGGTTAGAGTTAGGGTAACAATAAGGGTTATGCTTAGGGTTTGAATTAGGGTTAGGTTTAAGGTTAGTGTTAGGTTTATGGTAAGAGTTAAGTTTACAGTGATAGTTAGTGTTAGGTTTAAGGTTAGGATTAAAGTTAGCGTTAGGTTTATGGTTAAATTTAGGGTTAGAGTTAAGGTTAGGTTTAGGGTTAGAGATAGGGTTAGGGTTAGGTTTATGGGTTCTAGTTAAGGCCCCTGCACACTACATGATTTTGTTAACAATTTGGCTGATTCAGATGCATCTGGAGAACAAATTGTTAAAATCGTGCAGTGTATATGCACTATATCGTGCAGTGCGTGTTCCAGTGCGGTCGTTAGTTGCATCGTCTGATCTTTTGTTCACGCAGTCCAATCAGACGATGCGACTGACGACCCCATACAGTGGTATGCAGCTGGGGCCAACATATTGGGAGGTCAGGCAGCAGATCGTCCAATGTGAATGGGCTGTCAGTTGGCGGGGGGGGGTAGTCTGTCGCTTCGCTGGGTACACACGTCGTTTAGTCTGTACCCAACATTTGAGTTAGGTTTAAGGCTAGTTTTAGATTTATGGTAATGGTTACATTTAGGGTTAGAGTTAAGGTTAAGGTTAGGGATAAAATTAGGGTTAGGGTTAGTGTTAGAGTTAGGGTTAGATTTTGTGTTATGGTTAGAGTTAGGGTTAGGTTGAGGGTTAGAGTTAGGGTTAGGTGTAGTGTTAAGTTTATTGTAAGGCTTAATTTAACGGTTAGTGTTAGGTTTAAGGTTAGGGTTAGGTTTATGGTAAAGGTTAGGTTTAGGATTAAGTTTAGGGTTACATTTAGGGTTAGGTGTAAGGTTAGGCTTAGGGTTAGGTTTATGGTAAGGATTAAATTTAGGGTTAGAGTTAGGTTTAGGGCTAGAGTTAGGATTAGGTGTTAGGAATAGCTATAGGATTAGGTTAAAATATGCAAAAAACTGTGTTGTCATGTTAAATGTTGACATTATGAGCATGTCGACATTTCAACTATGTTGACATTTATACCAAGTCTATATATTGCGTGTTGACCTAATGTGTATGTCTATATCCTGACTGTCAACATTAAGAACCTGTATTAAGAATTCTGAATGTCGACATTTCATACTACACCTGGTCAGTTGATCACCGTGTTCTACAATTCTTGTCCCTGCACAGAACAACCAAAGCTATGATCCTTCTCCTCCACATAGGATACAGGTTACATTGCACAGAACAGCCAAAGCTATGATACTTATCCTCCGCATAGGATACAGGTTACATTGCACAGAACAGCCAAAGCTATGATACTTGTCCTCCGCATAGTATACAGGTTACATCGCACAGAACAGCCAAAGCTATGATACTTGTCCTCCGCATAGGCAGGGCCGAAACTAGGATTTTTGTCACCAGGAGCAAGACAGTAATTTGGCGCCCCCCCTGGTAATTCCCCCTGCAGCAGCGCCCCTATAGTAATGTCCCCTGAGGTAATGCCCCTGTAGTAGTGCCCATATAGTAATGCCCCAGTAGTAGTGCCCATATGATAATGCCCCTGTAGTAGTGCCCATATTGCAATGCCCCCATGGTAATGCCCATATGTTAATACACCATTGTAATGCCCCTGTAGAGCTCATGCTCCCATATTAATGCCCTTGTGGTAATGCCCATGCCCCATTATAATGCCCCTGTGGTAATGCCCATGCCCCCATAATAATGCCCCTGTGCTAATGCCTCTGTAGTGCCCATGCCCCAATAGTAATGCCCCTGTAGTGCTCATGCCCCAAAAGTAATGCTCCTGTAGTGCTCATGCCCCTGTAGTGCCCATGCCCCCATAGTAATGCCCCTGTGGTAATGCCCTGCCCCCATAGTAATGCCCCTGTGGTAATTCCATGCCCCCATAGTAATGCCCCCATAGTGCTCATGCCCCATTAGTAATGCCCCTTATTGCCCATGTCCCCATAATAATGCCCCTGTGGTAATGCCCATGCCCCCATAGTAATGCCCCTGTGGTAATGCCCATGCCCCCATAATAATGCCCCTGTGGTAATAGTAATGCCCCTGTGGTAATGCCCATGCCCCCATAGTATTGTCCCTGTGGTAATGCCCATGCCCCCATAGTATTGCCGCTGTGGTAATGCCCATGCCCCCATAGTAATTCCCCTGTGGTAATGCCCATGCCCCTGTAGTGCAGCTTATTAAAAAAAATAATACTTACCTTGAACCCTGCTCTTGCATTCAGCGTCGCGTCCGGTCCGCCGGCAGCTCTTTGGAACTATAGGGGAGATGTCATGACGTCTCCCCCATAGTGCCCGTGGGGAGAGCCGGAAGCTGGAGGTCGGGAGAGAACTCCAGCCTCCAGCTACACCGTGTCGCTGCAGAGAAGTAGCCGGGCGCCCACTGGTAAAAAATATTACTAGCGGACGTCCGGCTAGGAGCAACTCTGCAGCGCCGGGCTGGTGGTCACTGGCACCGGGTACAGCTGCTCACCCGGGCACGTGCACATCCAGCCCCCCCCTAGTTGCGGCCCTGGCATAGTACACAGGTTACATTGCACAGAACAGCCAAAGCTATGATCCTTGTCCTCCGCATAGGATACAGGTTACATTGCACAGAACAGCCAAAGCTATGATCCTTGTCCTCCGCATAGGACACAGGTTACATTGCACAGAACAGCCAAAGCTATGATACTTGTCCTCCGCATAGGACACAGGTTACATTGCACAGAACAGCCAAAGCTATGACACTTGTCCTCCGCATAGGACACAGGTTACATTGCACAGAACAGCCAAAGCTATGACACTTGTCCTCCGCATAGGATACAGGTTACATTGCACAGAACAGCCAAAGCTATGATCCTTGTCCTCCGCATAGGATACAGGTTACATTGCACAGAACAGCCAAAGCTATGATACTTGTCCTCCGCATAGGATACAGGTTACATTACACAGAACAGCCAAAGCTATGATCCTTGTCCTCCGCATAGAATACAGGTTACATTGCACAGAACAGCCAAAGCTATGACCCTTGTCCTCCGCATAGGATACAGGCTACATTGCACAGAAGAGCCAAAGCTATGATCCTTGTCCTCCGCATAGGACACAGGTTACATTGCACAGAACAGCCAAAGCTATGATCCTTGTCCTCCGCATAGGATACAGGTTACATTGCACAGAAGAGCCAAAGCTATGATCCTTGTCCTCCGCATAGGATACAGGTTACATTGCACAGAACAGCCAAAGCTATGATCCTTGTCCTCCGCATAGGATACAGGTTACATTACACAGAACAGCCAAAGCTATGATATTTGTCCTCCGCATCGGACACAGGTTACATTGCACAGAACAGCCAAAGCTATGATATTTGTCCTCCGCATAGGACACAGGTTACATTGCACAGAACAGCCAAAGCTATGATCCTTGTCCTCCGCATAGGATACAGGTTACATTGCACAGAACTGCCAAAGCTATGATCCTTGTCCTCCGCAGAGGACACAGGTTACATTACACAGAACAGCCAAAGCTATGATACTTGTCCTCCGCATAGGACACAGGTTACATTACACAGAACAGCCAAAGCTATGATACTTGTCCTCCGCATATGATACAGGTTACATTGCACAGAACAGCCAAAGCTATGATCCTTGTCCTCCGCATAGGATACAGGTTACATTGCACAGAACAGCCAAAGCTATGATACTTGTCCTCCGCATAGGATACAGGTTACATTGTACAGAACAGCCAAAGCTATGATCCTTGTCCTCCGCATAGGATACAGGTTACATTGCACAGAACAGCCAAAGCTGTGATACTTGTCCTCCACATAGGATACAGGTTACATCGCACAGAACAGCCAAAGCTATGATACTTGTCCTCCGCATAGGATACAGGTTACATTGCACAGAACAGCTAAAGCTATGATACTTGTCCTCCGCATAGGATACAGGCTACATTGCACAGAACAGCCAAAGCTATGATACTTGTCCTCCGCATAGGATACAGGTTACATTGCACAGAACAGCTAAAGCTATGATACTTGTCCTCCGCATAGGATACAGGTTACATTGCACAGAACAGCTAAAGCTATGATACTTGTCCTCCGCATAGGATACAGGTTACATTGCACAGAACAGCCAAAGCTATGATCCTTGTCCTCTGCATGGGATACAGGTTACATTGCACAGAGCAGCCAAAGCTATGATCCTTGTCCTCCGCATAGGATACAGGTTACATTGCACAGAACAGCCAAAGCTATGATCCTTGTCCTCCGCATAGGATACAGGTTACATCGCACAGAACAGCCAAAGCTATGATCCTTGTCCTCCGCATAGGATACAGGCTACATTGCACAGAACAGTAAAAATCTATGATACTTGTCCTCCGCATAGGAAATAGGTTACATTGCACAGAACAGCCAAAGCTATGATCCTTGTCCTCCGCATAGGATACAGATTACATTGCACAGAACAGCCAAAGCTATAATCCTTGTCCTCCGCATAGGATACAGGTTACATTGCACAGAACAGCCAAATCTATGACCCTTGTCCTCCGCATAGGACACAGATTACATTGCACAGAACAGCCAAAGCTATAATCCTTGTCCTCCGCACAGGATACAGGTTTCATTGCACAGAACAGCCAAAGCTATGACCCTTGTCCTCCGCATAGGACACAGATGACATTGCACAGAACAGCCAAAGCTATAATCCTTGTCCTCCGCATAGGATACAGGTTACATTGCACAGAACAGCCAAAGCTATGATACTTGTCCTCCGCATAGGATACAGGCTACATTGCACAGAACAGCCAAAGCTATGATACTTGTCCTCCGCATAGGATACAGGTTACATCGCACAGAACAGCCAAAGCTATGATCCTTGTCCTCCGCATAGGACACAGGTTACATTGCACAGAACAGCCAAAGCTATGATCCTTGTCCTCCGCATAGGATACAGGTTACATTGCACAGAACAGCCAAAGCTATGATCCTTGTCCTCCGCATAGGATACAGGTTACATTGCACAGAACAGCCAAAGCTATGATCCTTGTCCTCCGCATAGGATACAGGTTACATTGCACAGAACAGCCAAAGCTATGATCCTTGTCCTCCGCATAGGACACAGGTTACATTGCACAGAACAGCCAAAGCTATGATCCTTGTCCTCCGCATAGGATACAGGTTACATTGCACAGAACAGCCAAAGCTATGATCCTTGTCCTTCACATAGGACACAGGTTACATTGCACAGAACAGCCAAAGCTATGATCCTTGTCCTCCGCATAGGATACAGGTTACATTGCACAGAACAGCCTAAGCTATGATATTTGTCCTCCGCATAGGACACAGGTTACATTGTACAGAACAGCCAAAGCTATGATCCTTCTCCTCCGCATAGGACACAGGTTACATTGCACAGAACAGTAAAAATCTATGATACTTGTCCTCCGCATAGGATACAGGTTACATTGCACAGAACAGCCAAAGCTATGATACTTGTCCTCCGCATAGGATACAGGCTACATTGCACAGAACAGCCAAAGCTATGATACTTGTCCTCCGCATAGGATACAGGTTACATCGCACAGAACAGCCAAAGCTATGATCCTTGTCCTCCGCATAGGACACAGGTTACATTGCACAGAACAGCCAAAGCTATGATCCTTGTCCTTCACATTGGACACAGGTTACATTGCACAGAACAGCCAAAGCTATGATCCTTGTCCTCCGCATAGGACACAGGTTACATTGCACAGAACAGCCAAAGCTATGATACTTGTCCTCCGCATAGGACACAGGTTACATTGCACAGAACAGCCAAAGCTATGATACTTGTCCTCTGCATAGGATACAGGTTACATTGCACAGAACAGCCAAAGCTTTGATATTTGTCCACCGCATAGGACACAGGTTACAGTGCTCACAACAGTCAAAGCTATGATACTTGTCCTCCGCATAGGACACAGGTTACATTGCACAGAATAGCCAAAGCTATGATACTTGTCCTCCGCATAGGATACAGGTTACATTGCACAGAACAGCCAAAGCTATGATATTTGTCCTCCGCATAGGACACAGGTTACATTGCACAGAATAGCCAAAGCTATGATATTTGTCCTCCGCATAGGATACAGGTTACATTGCACAGAACAGCCAAAGCTATGATATTTGTCCTCCGCATAGGATACAGGTTATATTGCACAGAACAGCCAAAGCTATGATACTTGTCCTCCGCATAGGATACAGGTTACATTGTACAGAACAGCCAAAGCTATGATCCTTGTCCTCCGCATAGGATACAGGTTACATTGCACAGAACAGCCAAAGCTATGATACTTGTCCTCCGCATAGGATACAGGTTATATTGCACAGAACAGCCAAAGCTATGATACTTGTCCTCCGCATAGGATACAGGTTACATTGCACAGAACAGCCAAAGCTATGACCCTTGTCCTCCGCATAGGATACAGGTTACATTGCACAGAACAGCCAAAGCTATGATACTTGTCCTCCGCATAGGATACAGGTTATATTGCACAGAACAGCCAAAGCTATGATACTTGTCCTCCGCATAGGATACAGGTTACATTGCACAGAACAGCCAAAGCTATGACCTTTGTCCTCCGCATAGGATACAGGTTACATTGCACAGAACAGCCAAAGCTATGATACTTGTCCTCCGCATAGGATACAGGTTACATTGCACAGAACAGCCAAAGCTATGATACTTGTCCTCCGCATGGGATACAGGTTACATTGCACAGAACAGCCAAAGCTATGATCCTTGTCCTCCGCATAGGATACAGGTTTCATTGCACAGAACAGCCAAAGATATGACCCATGTCCTCCGCATAGGATACAGGTTTCA
The DNA here is from genome assembly GCA_031769625.1 of Taudactylus pleione. Taxonomy (NCBI): domain Eukaryota; kingdom Metazoa; phylum Chordata; class Amphibia; order Anura; family Myobatrachidae; genus Taudactylus; species Taudactylus pleione. The sequence goes on from JAUIMM010000280.1 coordinate 1,251,394, forward strand.
TTGCACAGAACAGCCAAAGCTATGACCCTTGTCCTCCGCATAGGGTACAGGTTACATTGCACAGAACAGCCAAAGCTATGATACTTGTCCTCCGCATAGGATACAGGTTACATTGCACAGAACAGCCAAAGCTAAGATACTTGTCCTCCGCATGGGATACAGGTTAAATTGCACAGAACTGCCAAAGCTATGATCCTTGTCCTCCGCATGGGATACAGGTTACATTGCACAGAACAGCCAAAGCTATGATCCTTGTCCTCCCCATAGGACACAGGTTACATTGCACAGAACAGCCAAAGCTATGATCCTTGTCCTCCGCATAGGATACAGGTTACATTGCACAGAACAGCCAAAGCTATGATCCTTGTCCTTCACATAGGATACAGGTTACATTGCACAGAACAGCCAAAGCTATGACCCTTGTCCTCCGCATAGGATACAGGCTACATTGCACAGAACAGCCAAAGCTATGACCCTTGTCCTCCGCATAGGATACAGGCTACATTGCACAGAACAGCCAAAGGTATGATACTTGTCCTCCGCATATGATACAGGTTACATTGCACAGAACAGCCAAAGCTAAGATATTTGTCCTCCGCATAGGATACAGGTTATATTGCACAGAACAGCCAAAGCTATGATACTTGTCCTCCGCATAGGATACAGGTTACATTGCACAGAACAGCCAAAGCTATGACCCTTGTCCTCCGCATAGGATACAGGTTACATTGCACAGAACAGCCAAAGCTATGATACTTGTCCTCCGCATAGGATACAGGGTACATTGCACAGAACATCCAAAGCTTTGATACTTGTCCTCGCATGGGATACAGGTTACATTGCACAGAACAGCCAAAGCTAAGATCCTTGTCCTCTGCATAGGATACAGGTTACATTGCACAGAACAGCCAAAGCTATGATACTTGTCCTCCGCATAGGATACAGGTTACATTGTACAGAACAGCCAAAGCTATGATCCTTGTCCTCCGCATAGGATACAGGTTACATTGCACAGAACAGCCAAAGCTATGATACTTGTCCTCCCCATAGGTGTTACATTGCACAGAACAGCCAAAGCTATGATCCTTGTCCTCTGCATGGGATACAGGTTACATTGCACAGAACAGCCAAAGCTATGATCCTTGTCCTTCACATAGGATACAGGTTACATTGCACAGAACAGCCAAAGCTATGATCCGTGTCCTCTGCATGGGACACAGTTTACATTGCACAGAACAGCCAAAGCTATGATCCTTGTCCTTCACATAGGATACAGGTTACATTGCACAGAACAGCCAAAGCTATGACCCTTGTCCTCCGCATAGGATACAGGCTACATTGCACTGAACAGCCAAAGCTATGACCCTTGTCCTCCGCATAGGATACAGGCTACATTGCACAGAACAGCCAAAGCTATGACCCTTGTCCTCCGCCTAGGATACAGGTTACATTGCACAGAACAGCCAAAGCTATGATCCTTGTCCTCGGCATAGAATACAGGTTACATTGCACAGAACAGCCAAAGCTATGATCCTTGTCCTCCGCATAGGATACAGGCTACATTGCACAGAACAGCCAAAGCTATGACCCTTGACCTCCGCATAGGATACAGGCTACATTGCACAGAACAGCCAAAGCTATGATCCTTGTCCTCCGCATATGATACAGGTTACATTGCACAGAACAGCCAAAGCTATGATATTTGTCCTCCGCATAGGATACAGGTTATATTGCACAGAACAGCCAAAGCTATGATACTTGTCCTCCGCATAGGATACAGGTTACATTGCACAGAACAGCCAAAGCTATGACCCTTGTCCTCCGCATAGGATACAGGTTACATTGCACAGAACAGCCAAAGCTATGATACTTGTCCTCCGCATAGGATACAGGTTACATTGCACAGAACAGCCAAAGCTATGATACTTGTCCTCGCATGGGATACAGGTTACATTGCACAGAACAGCCAAAGCTATGATCCTTGTCCTCTGCATAGGATACAGGTTACATTGCACAGAACAGCCAAAGTTATGATACTTGTCCTCCGCATAGGATACAGGTTACATTGTACAGAACAGCCAAAGCTATGATCCTTGTCCTCCGCATAGGATACAGGTTACATTGCACAGAACAGCCAAAGCTATGACCCTTGTCCTCCGCATAGGATACAGGTTACATTGCAGAGAACAGCCAAAGCTATGATCCTTGTCCTCCGCATGGGATACAGGTTACATTGCACAAAACAGCCAAAGCTATGATACTTGTCCTCCCCATAGGACATAGGTTACATTGCACAGAACAGCCAAAGCTATGATCCTTGTCCTCTGCATGGGATACAGGTTACATTGCACAGAACAGCCAAAGCTATGATCCTTGTCCTTCACATAGGATACAGGTTACATTGCACAGAACAGCCAAAGCTATGATCCTTGTCCTCTGCATGGGACACAGTTTACATTGCACAGAACAGCCAAAGCTATGATCCTTGTCCTTCACATAGGATACAGGTTACATTGCACAGAACAGCCAAAGCTATGACCCTTGTCCTCCGCATAGGATACAGGCTACATTGCACAGAACAGCCAAAGCTATTACCCTTGTCCTCCGCATAGGATACAGGCTACATTGCACAGAACAGCCAAAGCTATGACCCTTGTCCTCCGCATAGGATACAGGTTACATTGCACAGAACAGCCAAAGCTATGATCCTTGTCCTCGGCATAGAATACAGGTTACATTGCACAGAACAGCCAAAGCTATGATCCTTGTCCTCGGCATAGAATACAGGTTACATTGCACAGAACAGCCAAAGCTATGATCCTTGTCCTCCGCATAGGATACAGGCTACATTGCACAGTACAGCCAAAGCTATGATACTTGTCCTCCGCATAGGATACAGGTTACATTGCACAGAACAGCCAAAGCTATGATACTTGTCCTCCGCATAGGATACAGGTTACATTGCACAGAACAGCCAAAGCTATGATACTTGTCCTCCGCATAGGATACAGGCTACATTGCACAGAACAGCCAAAGCTATGACCCTTGTCCTCCGCATAGGATACAGGTTACATTGCACAGAACAGCCAAAGCTATTACCCTTGTCCTCCGCATAGGATACAGGCTACATTGCACAGAACAGCCAAAGCTATGACCCTTGTCCTCCGCATAGGATACAGGTTACATTGCACAGAACAGCCAAAGCTATGATCCTTGTCCTCGGCATAGAATACAGGTTACATTGCACAGAACAGCCAAAGCTATGATCCTTGTCCTCCGCATAGGATACAGGCTACATTGCACAGAACAGCCAAAGCTATGATACTTGTCCTCCGCATAGGATACAGGCTACATTGCACAGAACAGCCAAAGCTATGACCGTTGTCCTCCGCATAGGATACAGGCTACATTGCACAGAACAGCCAAAGCTATGATACTTGTCCTCCGCATAGGATACAGGTTACATTGTACAGAACAGCCAAAGATATGATACTTGTCCTACGCATAGGATACAGGCTACATTGCACAGAACAGCCAAAGCTATGACCCTTGTCCTCCGCATAGGATACAGGTTACATTGCACAGAACAGCCAAAGCTATGACCCTTGTCCTCCGCATAGGACACAGGCTACATTGCACAGTACAGCCAAAGCTATGATACTTGTTCCCCGCATCGGACACAGGTTACATTGCACAGAACAGCCAAAGCTATGATCCTTGTCCTCCGCATAGGATACTGGCAACATTGCACAGAACAGCCAAAGCTATGATAAATGTCCTTCGCATAGGATACAGGTTACATTGCACAGAACAGCCAAAGCTATGACCCTTGTCCTCCACATAGGATACAGGCTACATTGCACAGAACAGCCAAAGCTATGACCCTTGTCCTCCGCATAGGATACAGGCTACATTGCACAGAACAGCCAAAGCTATGATACTTGTTCCCCGCATAGGACACAGGTTACATTGCACAGAACAGCCAAAGCTATGATACTTGTCCTCCGCATAGGACACAGGTTACATTGCACAGAACAGCCAAAGCTATGATACTTGTCCTCCGCATGGGATACAGGTTACATTGCACAGAACAGCCAAAGCTATGATCCTTGTCCTCCGCATAGGATACAGTTTACTGTACATTGCATAGAACAGCCAAAGCTATGATACTTGTCCTCCGCATAGGATACAGTTTACTGTACATTGCATAGAACAGCCAAAGCTATGACCCTTGTCCTCCATATAGGACACAGATTACATTGCACAGAACAGCCAAAGCTATAATCCTTGTCCTCCGCATAGGATACAGGTTACTTTGCACAGAACAGCCAAAGCTATGATCCTTGTCCTCCGCATAGGATACAGGTTACATCGCACAGAACAGCCAAAGCTATGATCCTTGTCCTCCGCATAGGATACAGGTTACATCGCACAGAGCAGCCAAAGCTATGATCCTTGTCCTCCGCATAGGACACAGGTTACATTGCACAGAACAGCCAAAGCTATGATCCTTGTCCTCCGCATAGGACACAGGTTACATTGCACAGAACAGCCAAAGCTATGATCCTTGTCCTCCGCATAGGATACAGGTTACATTGTACAGAACAGCCAAAGCTATGATCCTTGTCCTCCGCATAGGATACAGGTTACATTGCACAGAACAGCCAAAGCTATGATATTTGTCCTCCGCATAGGATACAGGTTACATTGCACAGAACAGCCAAAGCTTTGATATTTGTCCTCCGCATAGGACACAGGTTATAGTGCTCAGAACAGCCAAAGCTATGATACTTGTCCTCCGCATAGGACACAGGTTACATTGCACAGAATAGCCAAAGCTATGATACTTGTCCTCCGCATAGGATACATGTTACATTGCACAGAACAGCCAAAGCTATGATACTTGTCCTCCGCATAGGATACAGGTTACATTGCACAGAACAGCCAAAGCTATGATACTTGTCCTCCGCATAGGATACAGGCTACATTGCACAGAACAGCCAAAGCTATGACCCTTGTCCTCCGCATAGGATACAGGTTACATTGCACAGAACAGCCAAAGCTATTACCCTTGTCCTCCGCATAGGATACAGGCTACATTGCACAGAACAGCCAAAGCTATGACCCTTGTCCTCCGCATAGGATACAGGTTACATTGCACAGAACAGCCAAAGCTATGATCCTTGTCCTCGGCATAGAATACAGGTTACATTGCACAGAACAGCCAAAGCTATGATCCTTGTCCTCCGCATAGGCTACAGGCTACATTGCACAGAACAGCCAAAGCTATGATACTTGTCCTCCGCATAGGATACAGGCTACATTGCACAGAACAGCCAAAGCTATGATACTTGTCCTCCGCATAGGATACAGGTTACATTGCACAGAACAGCCAAAGCTATGATACTTGTCCTCCGCATAGGATACAGGCTACATTGCACAGAACAGCCAAAGCTATGACCCTTGTCCTCCGCATAGGATACAGGTTACATTGCACAGAACAGCCAAAGCTATGACCCTTGTCCTCCGCATAGGACACAGGCTACATTGCACAGAACAGCCAAAGCTATGATTCTTGTTCCCCGCATAGGACACAGGTTACATTGCACAGAACAGCCAAAGCTATGATCCTTGTCCTCCGCATAGGATACAGGCAACATTGCACAGAACAGCCAAAGCTATGATACTTGTTCTTCGCATAGGATACAGGTTACATTGCACAGAACAGCCAAAGCTATGACCTTTGTCCTCCGCATAGGATACAGGCTACATTGCACAGAACAGCCAAAGCTATGACCCTTGTCCTCCGCATAGGATACAGGCTACATTGCACAGAACAGCCAAAGCTATGATACCTGTTCCCCGCATAGGACACAGGTTACATTGCACAGAACAGCCAAAGCTATGATCCTTGTCCTCCGCATAGGACACAGGTTACATTGCACAGAACAGCCAAAGCTATGATACTTGTCCTCCGCATGGGATACAGGTTACATTGCACAGAACAGCCAAAGCTATGATCCTTGTCCTCCGCATAGGATACAGTTTACTGTACATTGCATAGAACAGCCAAAGCTATGATACTTGTCCTCCGCATAGGATACAGTTTACTGTACATTGCATAGAACAGCCAAAGCTATGACCCTTGTCCTCCGCATAGGACACAGATTACATTGCACAGAACAGCCAAAGCTATAATCCTTGTCCTCCGCATAGGATACAGGTTACATTGCACAGAACAGCCAAAGCTATGATACTTGTCCTCCGCATAGGATACAGGTTACATTGCACAGAACAGCCAAAGCTATGATCCTTGTCCTCCGCATAGGATACAGGTTACATCGCACAGAACAGCCAAAGCTATGATCCTTGTCCTCCGCATAGGATACAGGTTACATCGCACAGAGCAGCCAAAGCTATGATCCTTGTCCTCCGCATAGGACACAGGTTACATTGCACAGAACAGCCAAAGCTATGATCCTTGTCCTCCGCATAGGACACAGGTTACATTGTACAGAACAGCCAAAGCTATGATCCTTGTCCTCCGCATAGGATACAGGTTACATTGCACAGAACAGCCAAAGCTATGATATTTGTCCTCCGCATAGGACACAGGTTACATTGCACAGAACAGCCAAAGCTATGATCCTTGTCCTCCGCATAGGATACAGGTTACATTGCACAGAACAGCCAAACCTTTGATATTTGTCCTCCGCATAGAACACAGGTTATAGTGCTCAGAACAGCCAAAGCTATGATACTTGTCCTCCGCATAGGACACAGGTTACATTGCACAGAACAGCCAAAGCTATGATACTTGTCCTCCGCATAGGATACATGTTACATTGCACAGAACAGCCAAAGCTATGATCCTTGTCCTCCGCATAGGATACAGGTTACAGTGCACAGAACAGCCAAAGCTATGATACTTGTCCTCCGCATGGGATACAGGTTACATTGCACAGAACAGCCAAAGCTATGATATTTGTCCTCCGCATAGGATACAGGTTACATTGTACAGAACAGCCAAAGCTATGATACTTGTCCTCCGCATAGGATACAGGTTACATTGCACAGAACAGCCAAAGCTATGATACTTGTCCTCCGCATAGGATGCAGGTTATATTGCACAGAACAGCCAAAGCTATGATACTTGTCCTCCGCATAGGATACAGGTTACATTGTTGCACACAACAGCCAAAGCTATGACCCTTGTCCTCCGCATAGGATACAGGTTACATTGCACAGAACAGCCAAAGCTATGATACTTGTCCTCCGCATAGGATACAGGTTATATTGCACAGAACAGCCAAAGCTATGATACTTGTCCTCCGCTTAGGATACAGGTTACATTGCACACATCAGCCAAAGCTATGACCCTTGTCCTCCGCATAGGATACAGGTTACATTGCACAGAACAGCCAAAGCTATGATACTTGTCCTCCGCATAGGATACAGGTTACATTGCACAGAACAGCCAAAGCTATGATTCTTGTCCTCCGCATGGGATACAGGTTACATTGCACAGAACAGCCAAAGCTATGATCCTTGTCCTCCGCATAGGATACAGGTTACATTGCACAGAACAGCCAAAGCTATGACCCTTGTCCTCCGCATAGGATACAGGTTACATTGCACAGAACAGCCAAAGCTATGATACTTGTCCTCCGCATATGATACAGGTTACATTGCACAGAACAGCCAAAGCTATGATACTTGTCCTCCGCATGGGAAACAGGTTACATTGCACAGAACAGCCAAAGCTATGATACTTGTCCTCCCCATAGGACACAGGTTACATTGCACAGAACAGCCAAAGCTATGATCCTTGTCCTCTGCATGGGATACAGGTTACATTGCACAGAGCAGCCAAAGCTATGATCCTTGTCCTTCACATAGGATACAGGTTACATTGCACAGAACAGCCAAAGCTATGACCCTTGTCCTCCGCATAGGATACAGGCTACATTGCACAGAAAAGCCAAAGCTATGACCCTTGTCCTCCGCATAGGATACAGGCTACATTGCACAGAACAGCCAAAGCTATGACCCTTGTCCTCCGCATAGGATACAGGCTACATTGCACAGAACAGCCAAAGCTATGATACTTGTCCTCCGCATAGGATACAGATTACATTGCACAGAACAGCCAAAGCTATGATATTTGTCCTCCGCATAGGATACAGGTTATATTGCACAGAACAGCCAAAGCTATGATACTTCTCCTCCGCATAGGATACAGGTTACATTGCACAGAACAGCCAAAGCTATGACCCTTGTCCTCCGCATAGGATACAGGTTACATTGCACAGAACAGCCAAAGCTATGATACTTGTCCTCCGCATAGGATACAGGTTACATTGCACAGAACAGCCAAAGCTATGATACTTGTCCTCCGCATAGGATACAGGTTACATTGCACAGAACAGCCAAAGCTATGACCCTTGTCCTCCGCATAGGATACAGGTTACATTGCACAGAACAGCCAAAGCTATGATACTTGTCCTCCGCATGGGATACAGGTTACATTGCACAGAACAGCCAAAGCTATGATCCTTGTCCTCCGCATAGGATACAGGTTACATTGCACAGAACAGCCAAAGCTATGATACTTGTCCTCCGCATAGGATACAGGTTACATTGTACAGAACAGCCAAAGCTATGACCCTTGTCCTCCGCATAGGATACAGGTTACATTGCACAGAACAGCCAAAGCTATGATCCTTGTCCTCCGCATGGGATACAGGTTACATTGCACAGAACAGCCAAAGCTATGACACTTGTCCTCCCCATAGGACACAGGTTACATTGCACAGAACAGCCAAAGCTATGATCCTTGTCCTCTGCATGGGATACAGGTTACATTGCACAGAACAGCCAAAGCTATGATCCTTGTCCTTCACATAGGATACAGGTTACATTGCACAGAACAGCCAAAGCTATGATCCTTGTCCTCTGCATGGGACACAGGTTACATTGCACAGAACAGCCAAAGCTATGATCCTTGTCCTTCACATAGGATACAGGTTACATTGCACAGAACAGCCAAAGCTATGACCCTTGTCCTCCGCATAGGACACAGGTTACATTGCACAGAACAGCCAAAGCTATGACCCTTGTCCTCCGCATAGGATACAGGTTACATTGCACAGAACAGCCAAAGCTATGATCCTTGTCCTCGGCATAGAATACAGGTTACATTGCACAGAACAGCCAAAGCTATGATCCTTGTCCTCCGCATAGGATACAGGCTACATTGCACAAAACAGCCAATGCTATGACCCTTGTCCTCCGCATAGGATACAGGTTACATTGCACAGAACAGCCAAAGCTATGATCCTTGTCCTCCGCATAGGATACAGGCTACATTGCACAAAACAGCCAATGCTATGACCCTTGTCCTCCGCATAGGATACAGGTTACATTGCACAGAACAGCCAAAGCTATGATATTTGTCCTCCGCATAGGATACAGGTTATATTGCACAGAACAGCCAAAGCTATGATACTTGTCCTCCGCAAAGGATACAGGTTACATTGCACAGAACAGCCAAAGCTATGACCCTTGTCCTCCGCATAGGATACAGGTTACATTGCACAGAACAGCCAAAGCTATGATACTTGTCCTCCGCATAGGATACAGGTTACATTGCACAGAACAGCCAAAGCTATGATACTTGTCCTCGCATGGGATACAGGTTACATTGCACAGAACAGCCAAAGCTATGATCCTTGTCCTCCGCATAGGATACAGGTTATATCGCACAGAGCAGCCAAAGCTATGATCCTTGTCCTCCGCATAGGACACAGGTTACATTGCACAGAACAGCCAAAGCTATGATCCTTGTCCTCCGCATAGGACACAGGTTACATTGTACAGAACAGCCAAAGCTATGATCCTTGTCCTCCGCATAGGATACAGGTTACATTGCACAGAACAGCCAAAGCTATGATATTTGTCCTCCGCATAGGACACAGGTTACATTGCACAGAACAGCCAAAGTTATGATCCTTGTCCTCCGCATAGGATACAGGTTATAGTGCTCAGAACAGCCAAAGCTATGATACTTGTCCTCCGCATAGGACACAGGTTACATTGCACAGAACAGCCAAAGCTATGATACTTGTCCTCCGCATAGGATACATGTTACATTGCACAGAACAGCCAAAGCTATGATACTTGTCCTCCGCATAGGATACAGGTTACATTGCACAGAACAGCCAAAGCTATGATACTTGTCCTCCGCATAGGATACAGGCTACATTGCACAGAGCAGCCAAAGCTATGACCCTTGTCCTCCGCATAGGATACAGGTTACATTGCACAGAACAGCCAAAGCTATTACCCTTGTCCTCCGCATAGGATACAGGCTACATTGCACAGAACAGCCAAAGCTATGACCCTTGTCCTCCGCATAGGATACAGGTTACATTGCACAGAACAGCCAAAGCTATGATCCTTGTCCTCGGCATAGAATACAGGTTACATTGCACAGAACAGCCAAAGCTATGATCCTTCTCCTCCGCATAGGACACAGGTTACATTGTACAGAACAGCCAAAGCTATGATCCTTGTCCTCCGCATAGGATACAGGTTACATTGCACAGAACAGCCAAAGCTATGATATTTGTCCTCCGCATAGGATACAGGTTACATTGCACAGAACAGCCAAAGCTATGATCCTTGTCCTCCGCATAGGATACAGGTTACATTGCACAGAACAGCCAAAGCTTTGATATTTGTCCTCCGCATAGGACACAGGTTATAGTGCTCAGAACTGCCAAAGCTATGATACTTGTCCTCCGCATAGGACACAGGTTACATTGCACAGAACAGCCAAAGCTATGATACTTGTCCTCCGCATAGGATACATGTTACATTGCACAGAACAGCCAAAGCTATGATCCTTGTCCTCCGCATAGGATACAGGTTACAGTGCACAGAACAGCCAAAGCTATGATACTTGTCCTCCGCATGGGATACAGTTTACATTGCACAGAACAGCCAAAGCTATGATATTTGTCCCCCGCATAGGATACAGGTTACATTGTACAGAACAGCCAAAGCTATGATACTTGTCCTCCGCATAGGATACAGGTTACATTGCACAGAACAGCCAAAGCTATGATACTTGTCCTCCGCATAGGATGCAGGTTATATTGCACAGAACAGCCAAAGCTATGATACTTGTCCTCCGCATAGGATACAGGTTACATTGCACACAACAGCCAAAGCTATGACCCTTGTCCTCCGCATAGGATACAGGTTACATTGCACAGAACAGCCAAAGCTATGATACTTGTCCTCCGCATAGGATACAGGTTACATTGCACAGAACAGCCAAAGCTATGACCCTTGTCCTCCGCAAAGGATACAGGTTACATTGCACAGAACAGCCAAAGCTATGATACTTGTCCTCCGCATGGGATACAGGTTAAATTGCACAGAACAGCCAAAGCTATGATCCTTGTCCTCCGCATAGGATACAGGTTACATTGCACAGAACAGCCAAAGCTATGACCCTTGTCCTCCGCATAGGATACAGGTTACATTGCACAGAACAGCCAAAGCTATGATCCTTGTCCTCCGCATGGGATACAGGTTACATTGCACAGAACAGCCAAAGCTATGATCCTTGTCCTCTGCATGGGATACAGGTTATATTGCACAGAACAGCCAAAGCTATGATCCTTGTCCTCTGCATGGGACACAGGTTACATTGCACAGAACAGCCAAAGATATGATCCTTGTCCTTCACATAGGATACAGGTTACATTGCACAGAACAGCCAAAGCTATGATCCTTGTCCTTCACATAGGATACAGGTTACATTGCACAGAACAGCCAAAGCTATGATCCTTGTCCTTCACATAGGATACAGGTTACATTGCACAGAACAGCCAAAGCTATGATCCTTGTCCTCTGCATGGGACACAGGTTACATTGCACAGAACAGCCAAAGATATGATCCTTGTCCTTCACATAGGATACAGGTTACATTGCACAGAACAGCCAAAGCTATGACCCTTGTCCTCCGCATAGGATACAGGCTACATTGCACAGAACAGCCAAAGCTATGATATTTGTCCTCCGCATAGGACACAGGTTACATTGCACCGAACAGCCAAAGCTATGACCCTTGTCCTCCGCATAGGATACAGGTTACATTGCACAGAACAGCCAAAGCTATGATCCTTGTCCTCGGCATAGAATACAGGTTACATTGCACAGAACAGCCAAAGCTATGATCCTTGTCCTCCGCATAGGATACAGGCTACATTGCACAAAACAGCCAATGCTATGACCCTTGTCCTCCGCATAGGATACAGGTTACATTGCACAGAACAGCCAAAGCTATGATATTTGTCCTCCGCATAGGATACAGGTTATATTGCACAGAACAGCCAAAGCTATGATACTTGTCCTCCGCATAGGATACAGGTTACATTGCACAGAACAGCCAAAGCTATGACCCTTGTCCTCCGCATAGGATACAGGTTACATTGCACAGAACAGCCAAAGCTATGATACTTGTCCTCCGCATAGGATACAGGTTACATTGCACAGAACAGCCAAAGCTATGATACTTGTCCTCGCATGGGATACAGGTTACATTGCACAGAACAGCCAAAGCTATGATCCTTGTCCTCTGCATAGGATACAGGTTACATTGCACAGAACAGCCAAAGCTATGATACTTGTCCTCCGCATAGGATACAGGTTACATTGTACAGAACAGCCAAAGCTATGATCCTTGTCCTCCGCATAGGATACAGGTTACATTGCACAGAACAGCCAAAGCTATGATACTTGTCCTCCCCATAGGGGTTACATTGCACAGAACAGCCAAAGCTATGATCCTTGTCCTCTGCATGGGATACAGGTTACATTGCACAGAACAGCCAAAGCTATGAAGCTTGTCCTTCACATAGGATACAGGTTATATTGCACAGAACAGCCAAAGCTATGATACTTCTCCTCCGCATAGGATACAGGTTACATTGCACAGAACAGCCAAAGCTATGATCCTTGTCCTCTGCATAGGATACAGGTTACATTGCACAGAACAGCCAAAGCTATGACCCTTGTCCTCCGCATAGGATACAGGTTACATTGCACAGAACAGCCAAAGCTATGATCCTTGTCCTCGGCATAGAATATAGGTTACATTGCACAGAACAGCCAAAGCTATGATCCTTGTCCTCCGCATAGGATACAGGCTACATTGCACAGAACAGCCAAAGCTATGACCCTTGTCCTCCGCATAGGATAGAGGCTACATTGCACAGAACAGCCAAAGCTATGATACTTGTCCTCCGCATATGATACAGGTTACATTGCACAGAACAGCCAAAGCTATGATATTTGTCCTCCGCGTAGGATACAGGTTATATTGCACAGAACAGCCAAAGCTATGATTCTTGTCCTCCGCATAGGATACAGGTTATATTGCACAGAACAGCCAAAGCTATGACCCTTGTCCTCCGCATAGGATACAGGTTACATTGCACAGAACAGCCAAAGCTATGATACTTGTCCTCCGCATAGGATACAGGTTACATTGCACAGAACAGCCAAAGCTATGATACTTGTCCTCGCATGGGATACAGGTTACATTGCACAGAACAGCCAAAGCTATGACCCTTGTCCTCTGCATAGGATACAGGTTACATTGCACAGAACAGCCAAAGCTATGATCCTTGTCCTCCGCGTAGGATACAGTTTACTGTACATTGCATAGAACAGCCAAAGCTATGATACTTGTCCTCCGCATAGGATACAGTTTACTGTACATTGCATAGAACAGCCAAAGCTATGACCCTTGTCCTCCGCATAGGACACAGATTACATTGCACAGAACAGCCAAAGCTATAATCCTTGTCCTCCGCATAGGATACAGGTTACATTGCACAGAACAGCCAAAGCTATGATACTTGTCCTCCGCATCGGATACAGGTTACATTGCACAGAACAGCCAAAGCTATGATCCTTGTCCTCCGCATAGGATACAGGTTACATCGCACAGAACAGCCAAAGCTATGATCCTTGTCCTCCGCATAGGATACAGGTTACATCGCACAGAGCAGCCAAAGCTATGATCCTTGTCCTTCGCATAGGACACACGTTACATTGCACAGAACAGCCAAAGCTATGATCCTTGTCCTCCGCATAGGACACAGGTTACATTGTACAGAACAGCCAAAGCTATGATCCTTGTCCTCCGCATAGGATACAGGTTACATTGCACAGAACAGCCAAAGCTATGATATTTGTCCTCCGCATAGGATACAGGTTACATTGCACAGAACAGGCAAAGCTATGATCCTTGTCCTCCGCATAGGATACAGGTTACATTGCACAGAACAGCCAAAGCTTTGATATTTGTCCTCCGCATAGGACACAGGTTATAGTGCTCAGAACAGCCAAAGCTATGATACTTGTCCTCCGCATAGGACACAGGTTACATTGCACAGAACAGCCAAAGCTATGATACTTGTCCTCCGCATAGGATACATGTTACATTGCACAGAACAGCCAAAGCTATGATCCTTGTCCTCCGCATAGGATACAGGTTACAGTGCACAGAACAGCCAAAGCTATGATACTTGTCCTCCGCATGGGATACAGGTTACATTGCACAGAACAGCCAAAGCTATGATATTTGTCCTCCGCATAGGATACAGGTTACATTGTACAGAACAGCCAAAGCTATGATACTTGTCCTCCGCATAGGATACAGGTTACATTGCACAGAACAGCCAAAGCTATGATACTTGTCCTCCGCATAGGATGCAGGTTATATTGCACAGAACAGCCAAAGCTATGATACTTGTCCTCCGCATAGGATACAGGTTACATTGCACACAACAGCCAAAGCTATGACCCTTGTCCTCCGCATAGGATACAGGTTACATTGCACAGAACAGCCAAAGCTATGATACTTGTCCTCCGCATAGGATACAGGTTATATTGCACAGAACAGCCAAAGCTATGATACTTGTCCTCCGCTTAGGATACAGGTTACATTGCACACAACAGCCAAAGCTATGACCCTTGTCCTCCGCATAGGATACAGGTTACATTGCACAGAACAGCCAAAGCTATGATACTTGTCCTCCGCATAGGATACAGGCTACATTGCACAGAACAGCCAAAGCTATGATACTTGTTCCCCGCATAGGACACAGGTTACATTGCACAGAACAGCCAAAGCTATGATCCTTGTCCTCCGCATAGGACACAGGTTACATTGCACAGAACAGCCAAAGCTATGATCCTTGTCCTCCGCATAGGATACAGTTTACTGTACATTGCATAGAACAGCCAAAGCTATGATACTTGTCCTCCGCATAGGATACAGTTTACTGTACATTGCGTAGAACAGCCAAAGCTATGACCCTTGTCCTCCGCATAGGACACAGATTACATTGCACAGAACAGCCAAAGCTATAATCCTTGTCCTCCGCATAGGATAAAGGTTACATTGCACAGAACAGCCAAAGCTATGATACTTGTCCTCCGCATAGGATACAGGTTACATTGCACAGAACAGCCAAAGCTATGATCCTTGTCCTCCGCATAGGATACAGGTTACATCGCACAGAACAGCCAAAGCTATGATCCTTGTCCTCCGCATAGGATACAGGTTACATCGCACAGAGCAGCCAAAGCTATGATCCTTGTCCTCCGCACAGGACACAGGTTACATTGCACAGAACAGCCAAAGCTATGATCCTTGTCCTCCGCATAGGACACAGGTTACATTGTACAGAACAGCCAAAGCTATGATCCTTGTCCTCCGCATAGGATACAGGTTACATTGCACAGAACAGCCAAAGCTATGATATTAGTCCTCCGCATAGGACACAGGTTACATTGCACAGAACAGCCAAAGCTATGATCCTTGTCCTCCGCATAGGATACAGGTTACATTGTACAGAACAGCCAAAGCTTTGATATTTGTCCTCCGCATAGGACACAGGTTATAGTGCTCAGAACAGCCAAAGCTATGATACTTGTCCTCCGCATAGGATACATGTTACATTGCACAGAACAGCCAAAGCTATGATCCTTGTCCTCCGCATAGGATACAGGTTACAGTGCACAGAACAGCCAAAGCTATGATACTTGTCCTCCGCATGGGATACAGGTTACATTGCACAGAACAGCCAAAGCTATGACCCTTGTCCTCCGCATAGGATACAGGCTACATTGCACAGAACAGCCAAAGCTATGATACTTGTTCCCCGCATAGGACACAGGTTACATTGCACAGAACAGCCAAAGCTATGATCCTTGTCCTCCGCATAGGACACAGGTTACATTGCACAGAACAGCCAAAGCTATGATCCTTGTCCTCCGCATAGGATACAGTTTACTGTACATTGCATAGAACAGCCAAAGCTATGATACTTGTCCTCCGCATGGGATACAGTTTACTGTACATTGCGTAGAACAGCCAAAGCTATGACCCTTGTCCTCCGCATAGGACACAGATTACATTGCACAGAACAGCCAAAGCTATAATCCTTGTCCTCCGCATAGGATAAAGGTTACATTGCACAGAACAGCCAAAGCTATGATACTTGTCCTCCGCATAGGATACAGGTTACATTGCACAGAACAGCCAAAGCTATGATCCTTGTCCTCCGCACAGGATACAGGTTACATCGCACAGAACAGCCAAAGCTATGATCCTTGTCCTCCGCATAGGATACAGGTTACATCGCACAGAGCAGCCAAAGCTATGATCCTTGTCCTCCGCATAGGACACAGGTTACATTGCAGAGAACAGCCAAAGCTATGATCCTTGTCCTCCTCATAGGACACAGGTTACATTGTACAGAACAGCCAAAGCTATGATCCTTGTCCTCCGCATAGGATACAGGTTACATTGCACAGAACAGCCAAAGCTATGATATTTGTCCTCCGCATAGGACACAGGTTACATTGCACAGAACAGCCAAAGCTATGATCCTTGTCCTCCGCATAGGATACAGGTTACATTGTACAGAACAGCCAAAGCTTTGATATTTGTCCTCCGCATAGGACACAGGTTATAGTGCTCAGAACAGCCAAAGCTATGATACTTGTCCTCCGCATAGGATACATGTTACATTGCACAGAACAGCCAAAGCTATGATCCTTGTCCTCCGCATAGGATACAGGTTACAGTGCACAGAACAGCCAAAGCTATGATACTTGTCCTCCGCATGGGATACAGGTTACATTGCACAGAACAGCCAAAGCTATGATATTTGTCCTCCGCATAGGATACAGGTTACATTGTACAGAACAGCCAAAGCTATGATACTTGTCCTCCGCATAGGATACAGGTTACATTGCACAGAACAGCCAAAGCTATGATACTTGTCCTCCGCATAGGATGCAGGTTATATTGCACAGAACAGCCAAAGCTATGATACTTGTCCTCCGCATAGGATACAGGTTACATTGCACACAACAGCCAAAGCTATGACCCTTGTCCTCCGCATAGGATACAGGTTACATTGCACAGAACAGCCAAAGCTATGATACTTGTCCTCCGCATAGGATACAGGTTATATTGCACAGAACAGCCAAAGCTATGATACTTGTCCTCCGCTTAGGATACAGGTTACATTGCACACAACAGCCAAAGCTATGACCCTTGTCCTCCGCATAGGATACAGGTTACATTGCACAGAACAGCCAAAGCTATGATATTTGTCCTCCGCATAGGATACAGGTTACATTGCACAGAACAGCCAAAGCTATGATTCTTGTCCTCCGCATGGGATACAGGTTACATTGCACAGAACAGCCAAAGCTATGATCCTAGTCCTCCGCATAGGATACAGGTTACATTGCACAGAACAGCCAAAGCTATGACCCTTGTCCTCCGCATAGGATACAGGTTACATTGCACAGAACAGCCAAAGCTATGATACTTGTCCTCCGCATATGATACAGGTTACATTGCACAGAACAGCCAAAGCTATGATACTTGTCCTCCGCATGGGATACAGGTTACATTGCACACAACAGCCAAAGCTATGATACCTGTCCTCCCCATAGGACACAGGTTACATTGCACAGAACAGCCAAAGCTATGATCCTTGTCCTCCGCATAGGATACAGGTTACATTGCACAGAACAGCCAAAGCTATGACCCTTGTCCTCCGCATAGGATACAGGTTACATTGCACAGAACAGCCAAAGCTATGATCCTTGTCCTCGGCATAGAATATAGGTTACATTGCACAGAACAGCCAAAGCTATGATCCTGGTCCTCCGCATAGGATACAGGCTACATTGCACAGAACAGCCAAAGCTATGACCCTTGTCCTCCGCATAGGATAGAGGCTACATTGCACAGAACAGCCAAAGCTATGATACTTGTCCTCCGCATATGATACAGGTTACATTGCACAGAACAGCCAAAGCTATGATATTTGTCCTCCGCGTAGGATACAGGTTATATTGCACAGAACAGCCAAAGCTATGATTCTTGTCCTCCGCATAGGATACAGGTTATATTGCACAGAACAGCCAAAGCTATGACCCTTGTCCTCCGCATAGGATACAGGTTACATTGCACAGAACAGCCAAAGCTATGATACTTGTCCTCCGCATAGGATACAGGTTACATTGCACAGAACAGCCAAAGCTATGATACTTGTCCTCGCATGGGATACAGGTTACATTGCACAGAACAGCCAAAGCTATGACCCTTGTCCTCTGCATAGGATACAGGTTACATTGCACAGAACAGCCAAAGCTATGATCCTTGTCCTCCGCGTAGGATACAGTTTACTGTACATTGCATAGAACAGCCAAAGCTATGATACTTGTCCTCCGCATAGGATACAGTTTACTGTACATTGCATAGAACAGCCAAAGCTATGACCCTTGTCCTCCGCATAGGACACAGATTACATTGCACAGAACAGCCAAAGCTATAATCCTTGTCCTCCGCATAGGATACAGGTTACATTGCACAGAACAGCCAAAGCTATGATACTTGTCCTCCGCATAGGATACAGGTTACATTGCACAGAACAGCCAAAGCTATGATCCTTGTCCTCCGCATAGGATACAGGTTACATCGCACAGAACAGCCAAAGCTATGATCCTTGTCCTCCGCATAGGATACAGGTTACATCGCACAGAGCAGCCAAAGCTATGATCCTTGTCCTTCGCATAGGACACACGTTACATTGCACAGAACAGCCAAAGCTATGATCCTTGTCCTCCGCATAGGACACAGGTTACATTGTACAGAACAGCCAAAGCTATGATCCTTGTCCTCCGCATAGGATACAGGTTACATTGCACAGAACAGCCAAAGCTATGATATTTGTCCTCCGCATAGGATACAGGTTACATTGCACAGAACAGCCAAAGCTATGATCCTTGTCCTCCGCATAGGATACAGGTTACATTGCACAGAACAGCCAAAGCTTTGATATTTGTCCTCCGCATAGGACACAGGTTATAGTGCTCAGAACTGCCAAAGCTATGATACTTGTCCTCCGCATAGGACACAGGTTACATTGCACAGAACAGCCAAAGCTATGATACTTGTCCTCCGCATAGGATACATGTTACATTGCACAGAACAGCCAAAGCTATGATCCTTGTCCTCCGCATAGGATACAGGTTACAGTGCACAGAACAGCCAAAGCTATGATACTTGTCCTCCGCATGGGATACAGGTTACATTGCACAGAACAGCCAAAGCTATGATATTTGTCCTCCGCATAGGATACAGGTTACATTGTACAGAACAGCCAAAGCTATGATACTTGTCCTCCGCATAGGATACAGGTTACATTGCACAGAACAGCCAAAGCTATGATACTTGTCCTCCGCATAGGATGCAGGTTATATTGCACAGAACAGCCAAAGCTATGATACTTGTCCTCCGCATAGGATACAGGTTACATTGCACACAACAGCCAAAGCTATGACCCTTGTCCTCCGCATAGGATACAGGTTACATTGCACAGAACAGCCAAAGCTATGATACTTGTCCTCCGCATAGGATACAGGTTATATTGCACAGAACAGCCAAAGCTATGATACTTGTCCTCCGCTTAGGATACAGGTTACATTGCACACAACAGCCAAAGCTATGACCCTTGTCCTCCGCATAGGATACAGGTTACATTGCACAGAACAGCCAAAGCTATGATACTTGTCCTCCGCATAGGATACAGGCTACATTGCACAGAACAGCCAAAGCTATGATACTTGTTCCCCGCATAGGACACAGGTTACATTGCACAGAACAGCCAAAGCTATGATCCTTGTCCTCCGCATAGGACACAGGTTACATTGCACAGAACAGCCAAAGCTATGATCCTTGTCCTCCGCATAGGATACAGTTTACTGTACATTGCATAGAACAGCCAAAGCTATGATACTTGTCCTCCGCATAGGATACAGTTTACTGTACATTGCGTAGAACAGCCAAAGCTATGACCCTTGTCCTCCGCATAGGACACAGATTACATTGCACAGAACAGCCAAAGCTATAATCCTTGTCCTCCGCATAGGATAAAGGTTACATTGCACAGAACAGCCAAAGCTATGATACTTGTCCTCCGCATAGGATACAGGTTACATTGCACAGAACAGCCAAAGCTATGATCCTTGTCCTCCGCATAGGATACAGGTTACATCGCACAGAACAGCCAAAGCTATGATCCTTGTCCTCCGCATAGGATACAGGTTACATCGCACAGAGCAGCCAAAGCTATGATCCTTGTCCTCCGCATAGGACACAGGTTACATTGCACAGAACAGCCAAAGCTATGATCCTTGTCCTCCGCATAGGACACAGGTTACATTGTACAGAACAGCCAAAGCTATGATCCTTGTCCTCCGCATAGGATACAGGTTACATTGCACAGAACAGCCAAAGCTATGATATTAGTCCTCCGCATAGGACACAGGTTACATTGCACAGAACAGCCAAAGCTATGATCCTTGTCCTCCGCATAGGATACAGGTTACATTGTACAGAACAGCCAAAGCTTTGATATTTGTCCTCCGCATAGGACACAGGTTATAGTGCTCAGAACAGCCAAAGCTATGATACTTGTCCTCCGCATAGGATACATGTTACATTGCACAGAACAGCCAAAGCTATGATCCTTGTCCTCCGCATAGGATACAGGTTACAGTGCACAGAACAGCCAAAGCTATGATACTTGTCCTCCGCATGGGATACAGGTTACATTGCACAGAACAGCCAAAGCTATGATATTTGTCCTCCGCATAGGATACAGGTTACATTGTACAGAACAGCCAAAGCTATGATACTTGTCCTCCGCATAGGATACAGGTTACATTGCACAGAACAGCCAAAGCTATGATACTTGTCCTCCGCATAGGATGCAGGTTATATTGCACAGAACAGCCAAAGCTATGATACTTGTCCTCCGCATAGGATACAGGTTACATTGCACACAACAGCCAAAGCTATGACCCTTGTCCTCCGCATAGGATACAGGTTACATTGCACAGAACAGCCAAAGCTATGATACTTGTCCTCCGCATAGGATACAGGTTATATTGCACAGAACAGCCAAAGCTATGATCCTTGTCCTCCGCATAGGATACAGGTTACATTGCACAGAACAGCCAAAGCTATTATACTTGTCCTCCGCATAGGATACAGGTTACATTGCACAGAACAGCCAAAGCTATGATTCTTGTCCTCCGCATGGGATACAGGTTACATTGCACAGAACAGCCAAAGCTATGATCCTTGTCCTCCGCATAGGATACAGGTTACATTGCACAGAACAGCCAAAGCTATGACCCTTGTCCTCCGCATAGGATACAGGTTACATTGCACAGAACAGCCAAAGCTATGATTCTTTTCCTCCGCATATGATACAGGTTACATTGCACAGAACAGCCAAAGCTATGATACTTGTCCTCCGCATGGGATACAGGTTACATTGCACAGAACAGCCAAAGCTATGATACTTGTCCTCCCCATAGGACACAGGTTACATTGCACAGAACAGCCAAAGCTATGATCCTTGTCCTCTGCATGGGATACAGGTTACATTGCACAGAGCAGCCAAAGCTTTGATCCTTGTCCTTCACATAGGATACAGGTTACATTGCACAGAACAGCCAAAGCTATGACCTTGTCCTCCGCATAGGATACAGGCTACATTGCACAGAAAAGCCAAAGCTATGACCCTTGTCCTCCGCATAGGATACAGGCTACATTGCACAGAACAGCCAAAGCTATGACCCTTGTCCTCCGCATAGGATACAGGCTACATTGCACAGAACAGCCAAAGCTATGATACTTGTCCTCCGCATAGGATACAGATTACATTGCACAGAACAGCCAAAGCTATGATATTTGTCCTCCGCATAGGATACAGGTTATATTGCACAGAACAGCCAAAGCTATGATACTTCTCCTCCGCATAGGATACAGGTTACTTTGCACAGAACAGCCAAAGCTATGATACTTGTCCTCCGCATAGGATACAGGTTACATTGCACAGAACAGCCAAAGCTATGATACTTGTCCTCCGCATAGGATACAGGTTACATTGCACAGAACAGCCAAAGCTATGACCCTTGTCCTCCGCATAGGATACAGGTTACATTGCACAGAACAGCCAAAGCTATGATACTTGTCCTCCGCATGGGATACAGGTTACATTGCACAGAACAGCCAAAGCTATGATCCTTGTCCTCCGCATAGGATACAGGTTACATTGCACAGAACAGCCAAAGCTATGACCCTTGTCCTCCGCATAGGATACAGGTTACATTGCACAGAACAGCCAAAGCTATGATCCTTGTCCTCCGCATGGGATACAGGTTACATTGCACAGAACAGCCAAAGCTATGACACTTGTCCTCCCCATAGGACACAGGTTACATTGCACAGAACAGCCAAAGCTATGATCCTTGTCCTCTGCATGGGATACAGGTTACATTGCACAGAACAGCCAAAGCTATGATCCTTGTCCTTCACATTGGATACAGGTTACATTGCACAGAACAGCCAAAGCTATGATCCTTGTCCTCTGCATGGGATACAGGTTACATTGCACAGAACAGCCAAAGCTATGATCCTTGTCCTTCACATAGGATACAGGTTACATTGCACAGAACAGCCAAAGCTATGACCCTTGTCCTCCGCATAGGATACAGGCTACATTGCACCGAACAGCCAAAGCTATGACCCTTGTCCTCCGCATAGGATACAGGTTACATTGCACAGAACAGCCAAAGCTATGATCCTTGTCCTCGGCATAGAATACAGGTTACATTGCACAGAACAGCCAAAGCTATGATCCTTGTCCTCCGCATAGGATACAGGCTACATTGCACAAAACAGCCAATGCTATGACCCTTGTCCTCCGCATAGGATACAGCTTACATTGCACAGAACAGCCAAAGCTATGATATTTGTCCTCCGCATAGGATACAGGTTATATTGCACAGAACAGCCAAAGCTATGATACTTGTCCTCCGCATAGGATACAGGTTACATTGCACAGAACAGCCAAAGCTATGACCCTTGTCCTCCGCATAGGATACAGGTTACATTGCACAGAACAGCCAAAGCTATGATACTTGTCCTCCGCATAGGATACAGGTTACATTGCACAGAACAGCCAAAGCTATGATACTTGTCCTCGCATGGGATACAGGTTACATTGCACAGAACAGCCAAAGCTATGATCCTTGTCCTCTGCATAGGATACAGGTTACATTGCACAGAACAGCCAAAGCTATGATACTTGTCCTCCGCATAGGATACAGGTTACATTGTACAGAACAGCCAAAGCTATGATCCTTGTCCTCCGCATAGGATACAGGTTACATTGCACAGAACAGCCAAAGCTATGATACTTGTCCTCCCCATAGGGGTTACATTGCACAGAACAGCCAAAGCTATGATCCTTGTCCTCTGCATGGGATACAGGTTACATTGCACAGAACAGCCAAAGCTATGAAGCTTGTCCTTCACATAGGATACAGGTTATATTGCACAGAACAGCCAAAGCTATGATACTTCTCCTCCGCATAGGATACAGGTTACATTGCACAGAACAGCCAAAGCTATGACCCTTGTCCTCCGCATAGGATACAGGTTACATTGCACAGAACAGCCAAAGCTATGACCCTTGTCCTCCGCATAGGATACAGGTTACATTGCACAGAACAGCCAAAGCTATGATCCTTGTCCTCGGCATAGAATATAGGTTACATTGCACAGAACAGCCAAAGCTATGATCCTTGTCCTCCGCATAGGATACAGGTTACATTGCACAGAACAGCCAAAGCTATGATACTTGTCCTCCGCATATGATACAGGTTACATTGCACAGAACAGCCAAAGCTATGATATTTGTCCTCCGCATAGGATACAGGTTATATTGCACAGAACAGCCAAAGCTATGATTCTTGTCCTCCGCATAGGATACAGGTTATATTGCACAGAACAGCCAAAGCTATGACCCTTGTCCTCCGCATAGGATACAGGTTACATTGCACAGAACAGCCAAAGCTATGATACTTGTCCTCCGCATAGGATACAGGTTACATTGCACAGAACAGCCAAAGCTATGATACTTGTCCTCCGCATAGAATACAGGTTACATTGCACAGAACAGCCAAAGCTATGATCCTTGTCCTCCGCGTAGGATACAGTTTACTGTACATTGCATAGAACAACCAAAGCTATGATCCTTGTCCTCCGCATAGGATACAGTTTACTGTACATTGCATAGAACAGCCAAAGCTATGACCCTTGTCCTCCGCATAGGACACAGATTACATTGCACAGAACAGCCAAAGCTATAATCCTTGTCCTCCGCATAGGATACAGGTTACATTGCACAGAACAGCCAAAGCTATGATACTTGTCCTCCGCATAGGATACAGGTTACATTGCACAGAACAGCCAAAGCTATGATCCTTGTCCTCCGCATAGGATACAGGTTACATCGCACAGAACAGCCAAAGCTATGATCCTTGTCCTTCGCATAGGATACAGGTTACATCGCACAGAGCAGCCAAAGCTATGATCCTTGTCCTTCGCATAGGACACAGGTTACATTGCACAGAACAGCCAAAGCTATGATCCTTGTCCTCCGCATAGGACACAGGTTACATTGTACAGAACAGCCAAAGCTATGATCCTTGTCCTCCGCATAGGATACAGGTTACATTGCACAGAACAGCCAAAGCTATGATATTTGTCCTCCGAATAGGACACAGATTACATTGCACAGAACAGCCAAAGCTATGATCCTTGTCCTCCGCATAGGATACAGGTTACATTGCACAGAACAGCCAAAGCTTTGATATTTGTCCTCCGCATAGGACACAGGTTATAGTGCTCAGAACAGCCAAAGCTATGATACTTGTCCTCCGCATAGGATACATGTTACATTGCACAGAACAGCCAAAGCTATGATCCTTGTCCTCCGCATAGGATACAGGTTACAGTGCACAGAACAGCCAAAGCTATGATACTTGTCCTCCGCATGGGATACAGGTTACATTGCACAGAACAGCCAAAGCTATGATATTTGTCCTCCGCATAGGATACAGGTTACATTGTACAGAACAGCCAAAGCTATGATACTTGTCCTCCGCATAGGATACAAGTTACATTGCACAGAACAGCCAAAGCTATGATACTTGTCCTCCGCATAGGATGCAGGTTATATTGCACAGAACAGCCAAAGCTATGATACTTGTCCTCCGCATAGGATACAGGTTACATTGCACACAACAGCCAAAGCTATGACCCTTGTCCTCCACATAGGATACAGGTTACATTGCACAGAACAGCCAAAGCTATGATACTTGTCCTCCGCATAGGATACAGGTTATATTGCTCAGAACAGCCAAAGCTATGATACTTGTCCTCCGCTTAGGATACAGGTTACATTGCACACAACAGCCAAAGCTATGACCCTTGTCCTCCGCATAGGATACAGGTTACATTGCACAGAACAGCCAAAGCTATGATACTTGTCCTCCGCATAGGATACAGGTTACATTGCACACAACAGCCAAAGCTATGACCCTTGTCCTCCACATAGGATACAGGTTACATTGCACAGAACAGCCAAAGCTATGATACTTGTCCTCCGCATAGGATACAGGTTACATTGCACAGAACAGCCAAAGCTATGATTCTTGTCCTCCGCATGGGATACAGGTTACATTGCACAGAACAGCCAAAGCTATGATCCTTGTCCTCCGCATAGGATACAGGTTACATTGCACAGAACAGCCAAAGCTATGACCCTTGTCCTCCGCATAGGATACAGGTTACATTGCACAGAACAGCCAAAGCTATGATACTTGTCCTCCGCATATGATACAGGTTACATTGCACAGAACAGCCAAAGCTATGATACTTGTCCTCCGCATGGGATACAGGTTACATTGCACAGAACAGCCAAAGCTATGATACTTGTCCTCCCCATAGGACACAGGTTACATTGCACAGAACAGCCAAAGCTATGATCCTTGTCCTCTGCATGGGATACAGGTTACATTGCACAGAGCAGCCAAAGATATGATCCTTGTCCTTCACATAGGATACAGGTTACATTGCACAGAACAGCCAAAGCTATGACCCTTGTCCTCCGCATAGGATACAGGCTACATTGCACAGAAAAGCCAAAGCTATGACCCTTGTCCTCCGCATAGGATACAGGCTACATTGCACAGAACAGCCAAAGCTATGACCCTTGTCCTCCGCATAGGATACAGGCTACATTGCACAGAACAGCCAAAGCTATGATACTTGTCCTCCGCATAGGATACAGATTACATTGCACAGAACAGCCAAAGCTATGATATTTGTCCTCCGCATAGGATACAGGTTATATTGCACAGAACAGCCAAAGCTATGATCCTTGTCCTCCGCATAGGATACAGGTTACATTGCACAGAACAGCCAAAGCTATGATACTTGTCCTCCGCATAGGATACAGGTTACATTGCACAGAACAGCCAAAGCTATGATACTTGTCCTCCGCATAGGATACAGGTTACATTGCACAGAACAGCCAAAGCTATGATACTTCTCCTCCGCATAGGATACAGGTTACATTGCACAGAACAGCCAAAGCTATGACCCTTGTCCTCCGCATAGGATACAGGTTACATTGCACAGAACAGCCAAAGCTATGATACTTGTCCTCCGCATAGGATACAGGTTACATTGCACAGAACAGCCAAAGCTATGACCCTTGTCCTCCGCATGGGATACAGGTTACATTGCACAGAACAGCCAAAGCTATGATCCTTGTCCTCCGCATAGGATACAGGTTACATTGCACAGAACAGCCAAAGCTATGACCCTTGTCCTCCGCATAGGATACAGGTTACATTGCACAGAACAGCCAATGCTATGTTCCTTGTCCTCCGCATGGGATACAGGTTACATTGCACAGAACAGCCAAAGCTATGACACTTGTCCTCCCCATAGGACACAGGTTACATTGCACAGAACAGCCAAAGCTATGATCCTTGTCCTCTGCATGGGATACAGGTTACATTGCACAGAACAGCCAAAGCTATGATCCTTGTCCTTCACATAGGATACAGGTTACATTGCACAGAACAGCCAAAGCTATGATCCTTGTCCTCTGCATGGGACACAGGTTACATTGCACAGAACAGCCAAAGCTATGATCCTTGTCCTTCACATAGGATACAGGTTACATTGCACAGAACAGCCAAAGCTATGACCCTTGTCCTCCGCATAGGATACAGGCTACATTGCACCGAACAG
This sequence comes from Taudactylus pleione, assembly GCA_031769625.1. Classification (NCBI taxonomy): domain Eukaryota; kingdom Metazoa; phylum Chordata; class Amphibia; order Anura; family Myobatrachidae; genus Taudactylus; species Taudactylus pleione. Next base: position 1,279,187 of record JAUIMM010000280.1, read on the forward strand.
CCAAAGCTATGACCCTTGTCCTCCGCATAGGATACAGGTTACATTGCACAGAACAGCCAAAGCTATGATCCTTGTCCTCGGCATAGAATACAGGTTACATTGCACAGAACAGCCAAAGCTATGATCCTTGTCCTCCGCATAGGATACAGGCTACATTGCACAAAACAGCCAATGCTATGACCCTTGTCCTCCGCATAGGATACAGGCTACATTGCACAGAACAGCCAAAGCTATGATACTTGTCCTCCGCATATGATACAGGTTACATTGCACAGAACAGCCAAAGCTATGATATTTGTCCTCCGCATAGGATACAGGTTATATTGCACAGAACAGCCAAAGCTATGATACTTGTCCTCCGCATAGGATACAGGTTACATTGCACAGAACAGCCAAAGCTATGACCCTTGTCCTCCGCATAGGATACAGGTTACATTGCACAGAACAGCCAAAGCTATGATACTTGTCCTCCGCATAGGATACAGGTTACATTGCACAGAACAGCCAAAGCTATGATACTTGTCCTCACATGGGATACAGGTTACATTGCACAGAACAGCCAAAGCTATGATCCTTGTCCTCTGCATAGGATACAGGTTACATTGCACAGAACAGCCAAAGCTATGATACTTGTCCTCCGCATAGGATACAGGTTACATTGTACAGAACAGCCAAAGCTATGATCCTTGTCCTCCGCATAGGATACAGGTTACATTGCACAGAACAGCCAAAGCTATGATACTTGTCCTCCCCATAGGGGTTACATTGCACAGAACAGCCAAAGCTATGATCCTTGTCCTCTGCATGGGATACTGGTTACATTGCACAGAACAGCCAAAGCTATGAGGCTTGTCCTTCACATAGGATACAGGTTACATTGCACAGAACAGCCAAAGCTATGATCCTTGTCCTCTGCATGGGACACAGTTTACATTGCACAGAACAGCCAAAGCTATGATCCTTGTCCTTCACATAGGATACAGGTTACATTGCACAGAACAGCCAAAGGTATGACCCTTGTCCTCCGCATAGGATACAGGCTACATTGCACAGAACAGCCAAAGCTATGATATTTGTCCTCCGCATAGGATACAGGTTATATTGCACAGAACAGCCAAAGCTATGATACTTCTCCTCCGCATAGGATACAGGTTACATTGCACAGAACAGCCAAAGCTATGACCCTTGTCCTCCGCATAGGATACAGGTTACATTGCACAGAACAGCCAAAGCTATGACCCTTGTCCTCCGCATAGGATACAGGTTACATTGCACAGAACAGCCAAAGCTATGATCCTTGTCCTCTGCATAGAATACAGGTTACATTGCACAGAACAGCCAAAGCTATGATCCTTGTCCTCCGCATAGGATACAGGCTACATTGCACAGAACAGCCAAAGCTATGACCCTTGTCCTCCGCATAGGATAGAGGCTACATTGCACAGAACAGCCAAAGCTATGATACTTGTCCTCCGCATATGATACAGGTTACATTGCACAGAACAGCCAAAGCTATGATATTTGTCCTCCGCATAGGATACAGGTTATATTGCACAGAACAGCCAAAGCTATGATTCTTGTCCTCCGCATAGGATACAGGTTACATTGCACAGAACAGCCAAAGCTATGACCCTTGTCCTCCGCATAGGATACAGGTTACATTGCACAGAACTGCCAAAGCTATGATACTTGTCCTCCGCATAGGATACAGGTTACATTGCACAGAACAGCCAAAGCTATGATACTTGTCCTCGCATGGGATACAGGTTACATTGCACAGAACAGCCAAAGCTATGACCCTTGTCCTCTGCGTAGGATACAGGTTACATTGCACAGAACAGCCAACGCTATGATCCTTGTCCTCCGCATAGGATACAGGTTACATTGTACAGAACAGCCAAAGCTATGATCCTTGTCCTCCGCCTAGGATACAGGTTACATTGCACAGAACAGCCAAAGCTATGACCCTTGTCCTCCGCATAGGATACAGGTTACATTGCACAGAACAGCCAAAGCTATGATCCTTGTCCTCCGCATGGGATACAGGTTACATTGCACAGAACAGCCAAAGCTATGATACTTGTCCTCCCCATAGGACACAGGTTACATTGCACAGAACAGCCAAAGCTATGATCCTTGTCCTCTGCATGGGATACAGGTTACATTGCACAGAACAGACAAAGCTATGATCCTTGTCCTTCACATAGGATACAGGTTACATTGCACAGAACAGCCAAAGCTATGACCCTTGTCCTCTGCATGGGACACAGTTTACATTGCACAGAGCAGCCAAAGCTATGATCCTTGTCCTTCACATAGGATACAGGTTACATTGCACAGAACAGCCAAAGCTATGACCCTTGTCCTCCGCATAGGATACAGGCTACATTGCACAGAACAGCCAAAGCTATTACCCTTGTCCTCCGCATAGGATACAGGCTACATTGCACAGAACAGCCAAAGCTATGATCCTTGTCCTCGGCATAGAATACAGGTTAAAATTGCACAGAACAGCCAAAGCTATGATCCTTGTCCTCCGCATAGGATACAGGCTACGTTGCACAGAACAGCCAAAGCTATGATACTTGTCCTCCGCATAGGATACAGGCTACATTGCACAGAACAGCCAAAGCTTTGACCCTTGTCCTCCGCATAGGATACAGGTTACATTGCACAGAACAGCCAAAGCTATGATACTTGTCCTCACATGGGATACAGGTTACATTGCACAGAACAGCCAAAGCTATGATCCTTGTCCTCTGCATAGGATACAGGTTACATTGCACAGAACAGCCAAAGCTATGATACTTGTCCTCCGCATAGGATACAGGTTACATTGTACAGAACAGCCAAAGCTATGATCCTTGTCCTCCGCATAGGATACAGGTTACATTGCACAGAACAGCCAAAGCTATGATACTTGTCCTCCCCATAGGGGTTACATTGCACAGAACAGCCAAAGCTATGATCCTTGTCCTCTGCATGGGATACTGGTTACATTGCACAGATCAGCCAAAGCTATGAGGCTTGTCCTTCACATAGGATACAGGTTACATTGCACAGAACAGCCAAAGCTATGATCCTTGTCCTCTGCATGGGACACAGTTTACATTGCACAGAACAGCCAAAGCTATGATCCTTGTCCTTCACATAGGATACAGGTTACATTGCACAGAACAGCCAAAGCTATGACCCTTGACCTCCGCATAGGATACAGGTTATATTGCACAGAACAGCCAAAGCTATGATACTTCTCCTCCGCATAGGATACAGGTTACATTGCACAGAACAGCCAAAGCTATGACCCTTGTCCTCCACATAGGATACAGGTTACATTGCACAGAACAGCCAAAGCTATGATCCTTGTCCTCTGCATAGAATACAGGTTACATTGCACAGAACAGCCAAAGCTATGATCCTTGTCCTCCGCATAGGATACAGGCTACATTGCACAGAACAGCCAAAGCTATGACCCTTGTCCTCCGCATAGGATAGAGGCTACATTGCACAGAACAGCCAAAGCTATGATACTTGTCCTCCGCATATGATACAGGTTACATTGCACAGAACAGCCAAAGCTATGATTCTTGTCCTCCGCATAGGACACAGGTTACATTGCACAGAACAGCCAAAGCTATGATACTTGTCCTCGCATGGGATACAGGTTACATTGCACAGAACAGCCAAAGCTATGACCCTTGTCCTCTGCGTAGGATACAGGTTACATTGCACAGAACAGCCAACGCTATGATCCTTGTCCTCCGCATAGGATACAGGTTACATTGTACAGAACAGCCAAAGCTATGATCCTTGTCCTCCGCATAGGATACAGGTTACATTGCACAGAACAGCCAAAGCTATGACCCTTGTCCTCCGCATAGGATACAGGTTACATTGCACAGAACAGCCAAAGCTATGATCCTTGTCCTCCGCATGGTATACAGGTTACATTGCACAGAACAGCCAAAGCTATGATACTTGTCCTCCCCATAGGACACAGGTTACATTGCACAGAACAGCCAAAGCTATGATCCTTGTCCTCTGCATGGGATACAGGTTACATTGCACAGAACAGACAAAGCTATGATCCTTGTCCTTCACATAGGATACAGGTTACATTGCACAGAACAGCCAAAGCTATGATCCTTGTCCTCTGCATGGGACACAGTTTACATTGCACAGAGCAGCCAAAGCTATGATCCTTGTCCTTCACATAGGATACAGGTTACATTGCACAGAACAGCCAAAGCTATGACCCTTGTCCTCCGCATAGGATACAGGCTACATTGCACAGAACAGCCAAAGCTATTACCCTTGTCCTCCGCATAGGATACAGGCTACATTGCACAGAACAGCCAAAACTATGACCCTTGTCCTCCGCATAGGATACAGGTTACATTGCACAGAACAGCCAAAGCTATGATCCTTGTCCTCGGCATAGAATACAGGTTAAAATTGCACAGAACAGCCAAAGCTATGATCCTTGTCCTCCGCATAGGATACAGGCTACATTGCACAGAACAGCCAAAGCTATGATACTTGTCCTCCGCATAGGATACAGGCTACATTGCACAGAACAGCCAAAGCTTTGACCCTTGTCCTCCGCATAGGATACAGGCTACATTGCATAGAACAGGCAAAGCTATGATACTTGTCCTCCGCATAGGATACAGGTTACATTGCACAGAACAGCCAAAGCTATGATACTTGTCCTCCGCATAGGATACAGGCTACATTGCACAGAACAGCCAAAGCTATGACCCTTGTCCTCTGCATAGGATACAGGTTACATTGCACAGAACAGCCAAAGCTATGACCCTTGTCCTCCGCATAGGACACAGGCTACATTGCACAGAACAGCCAAAGCTATGATACTTGTTCCCCGCATAGGACACAGGTTACATTGCACAGAACAGCCAAAGCTATGATCCTTGTCCTCCGCATAGGATACAGGCTACATTGCACAGAACAGCCAAAGCTATGATACTTGTCCTTCGCATAGGATACAGGTTACATTGCACAGAACAGCCAAAGCTATGATACTTGTCCTCCGCATAGGACACAGGTTACATTGCACAGAACAGCCAAAGCTATGATCCTTGTCCTCCGCATAGGATACAGGTTACATTGCACAGAACAGCCAAAGCTATGATCCTTGTCCTCCGCATAGGATACAGTTTACTGTACATTGCATAGAACAGCCAAAGCTATGATACTTGTCCTCCGCATAGGATACAGTTTACTGTACATTGCACAGAACAGCCAAAGCTATGATACTTGTCCTCCGTATAGGATACAGGTTACATTGCACAGAACAGCCAAAGCTATGATCCTTGTCCTCCGCATAGGATACAGGTTACATTGCACAGAACAGCCAAAGCTATGATACTTGTCCTCCGCATAGGATACAGGTTACATTGCACAGAACAGCCAAAGCTATGATCCTTGTCCTCCGCATAGGATACAGGTTACATTGCACAGAACAGCCAAAGCTATGATACTTGTTCCCCGCATTGGACACAGGTTACATTGCACAGAACAGCCAAAGCTATGATCCTTGTCCTCCGCATAGGACACAGGTTACATTGCACAGAACAGCCAAAGCTATGATACTTGTCCTCCGCATAGGACACAGGTTACATTGCACAGAACAGCCAAAGCTATGATACTTGTCCTCCGCATAGGATACAGGTTACATTGCACAGAACAGCCAAAGCTACGATACTTGTCCTCCGCATAGGATACAGGTTACATTACACAGAACAGCCAAAGCTATGATACTTGTCCTCCGCATAGGATACAGGTTACATTGCACAGAACAGCCAAAGCTATGATACTTGTCCTCCGCATAGGATACTGTTTACTGTACATTGCATAGAACAGCCAAAGCTATGATACTTGTCCTCCGCATAGGATACAGTTTACTGTACATTGCATATAACAGCCAAAGCTATGATACTTGTCCTCCGCATAGGATACAGGTTACATTGCACAGAACAGCCAAAGCTATGACCCTTGTCCTCCGCATAGGATACAGGTTACATTGCACAGAACAGCCAAAGCTATGATACTTGTCCTCCGCATAGGATACAGGTTACATTGCACAGAACAGCCAAAGCTATGATCCTTGTCCTCCCCATAGGATACAGGTTACATTGCACAGAACAGCCAAAGCTATGATCCTTGTCCTCCGCATAGGATACAGGTTACATTGCACAGAACAGCCAAAGCTATGATACTTGTCCTCCGCATAGGATACAGGTTACATTGCACAGAACAGCCAAAGCTATGACACTTGTCCTCCGCATAGGATACAGGTTACATTGCACAGAACAGCCAAAGCTATGATACTTGTCCTCCGCATAGGATACAGGTTACATTGCACAGAACAGCCAAAGCTATGATTCTTGTCATATGCAAAGAAAAAATGTATAGTATATATCATTAAGACCCAAACACTATAGTAATGTGCACTCTTATAAACAGGTAGGAGTTATATATGCAAAAATGCCTTTTATGATATTTTTTTACTACGCAGTAAACCTTTTTTTTAGATATATGGTCTTTTTTAAATATATTGTATATATTTTGTCCTAACTGTAAATCTGTGCATTTCTGACTTTTTAAAGTTCATATTCACCTCCTTGACCAGTGTGGAGCAGGCCTTGTGTTTGAGACACATTGAGTGCAACATTATTGCAGTATGTTCTGTTTTTCATAACAACAATTGGGAGTGGGGTGAATTTATAAATAAGGGTTGAGGTTGCTGGCCAGGAGGTGGAAAAAGGATCTTTTGCCTTTCAACCTCTGAGAATATGTGCTTCAACAATGCTTCATTTGTAAATGCCATTTAAAACCGTTATGAAGCACAAATAATGCATGTTGTCCCATTTTATCTTATAATACTGTAGTATATATTTTTCTACTGAACCCATTATATTGCCTATTTCTCCTAAGAACAAGAGTGTTGAAGTTGGGCTGGTGCCTAAAAATGTAGAAAAATGTTCAATACGATTCATTTTAATTTCAGGCTTTATATCGTAAAACTTTAGTTTTTTTACCCCAAATTAATTAATTTTGACGTCCCTTCAACATTTCTTTCTAACATTGGCCCTCATTCAGAGCCGTTCGCTATTTGCGGTCGTTCGTTTTCTAAAAAGGGGTGGGTATTCAAATGAACCGTTCGCACTTTGCGGACTGTTCACGCCTCTAAGTCTGAACGAGCGAGCAAAACATGCGAACGTAAATTTGAAAAATACGCCCCCTGGCCGCTCGCACCATACGTCATGTCCGCTATTTATTAGATTAATCGAGTACATCGACCAGCGTATGAACTGCTCGCTATTCTTGTGGTTGGTTTTTACAACCACTATTTTGCGAGCAGTTCTGAGTTAAAAAAAACCAAGTGACGTGGTCAATGACGCTGCTGGATTAATTATGCACTCCCTTAAAACGCCCGTTTTGACCTTTAAGCATGCCTGCGATCGGATTTCCACTCCCCGTTTTCAAGCACCTTCCCCTGTTACCACCCACATACGCCTCATTCTGTCACTCAAAATAGCAGGCATTCGCTATTTTGCGAACACATGAATTTCGGCCGCACTGACTGGTTCGCGCATGCGTATTACGATCCGTATGCATGCGCAGTTGGGCAAACATCGCTCGGAGCGAACGAGCTGCCGCTTACGAGTGGCTCTGAATCAGGCCCATAGGCTCCTTGGGTTGTCTCATTACCAGCTTTCCTGCCAAGAGGTGGGAATTAAATAAGTTGAACTGATAAAAAAAAGTATTTTAAAATATAATTTTTGAAAAACAAATTCTCTCTACAATGCTACAAATGACAATGTACAAAAATGTAAATTATCTTAAAAGACATAATGTTTTTTAAACTATGTTTTTTGGATTGAAAGTGGAGCACAAGTTTTGTGAATGTTCACGTATTCTGCTGAACCGCTGCACAGGACAGGTGCTCAGCTCTCGTACGCAGCAGGGGTTACACATATGGTGGAAGAGGTGGTTAGTGGACATAGTGGAAACTGAGATGCAGTAACTGGCGCCACTCCTAGGTCACTGTATAATTGACAAAGGTCCATGAAATTCCTCACTCATCACACAACTCAGCAAAATATAAAAAAATATAAAAAAATTAATCTGCATTAATCCCTCCGAACCCTTCAAATAAATAATATAGCACAGGGCACTTATTTTACATGTTCTGTTTCTTTTATTCTTTAGATCTCGTCTTTCACCATATCTTGCTGTCATCCTTCGATGCACACTAATAATTATTTATTACACTGACATCTGTATTATCTATTATCACTGACACACATGGGGCGGAATAATGACACAACAGATAGAATTGCTGGAGACTTGGGCTTTGCTCCAATCAGTGGAGATTGCATGTTCATCCGTGGTCTATGTAGGTTTGCCCCAGATGCCCCCGGCTTCCCCAACAGCTCAAAATCATCCTGATCATTATCTAAAAACATTCATTCATTTTCCGTTACTGCACAATAACTTGGCACTGTATTAATAAAGGATGATTCAAATAATTTTCATTATTTTTGTTACACATGCGAGTGGGAGGACTGGGCACTTACAGAATGACATCCACTTTTCTCCCTTATTATATGGTCACGTAGTAATTCTAAAATATCCATTAATCAATGGTCTATTATTCATGAGTTGATTTATATCCTCTTTTTAGCTAGTGGTGTATAGAATTTGAAAAATTCTTAATCTATGGCTTTATTATTATAGTATGTGCTGATGTGAATGGCTACATATTCTCTGTAAAGCGCTGTGGCATATGTGTGCGCTATATAAAAAACTAATAATAATAATAATAATAATAATAATAATAATGGTCTGTACAGTTTAAAAACTTTTATCACAAAGCCTCGATACCATGAAAGGTACAGACAGGTAAGTTCCTTATAGAGTTAAGAAAGGATGAATAAAATAAACAAGCTAATAAAAGACTAAAATAAAAGGCTCAACATTAATTGTTCTGGGAAAATTGTAATAAGTGTATCCGCAAAGGGTAATCCCTGTGGCATAAATGCAGTTTTAAATATATATATATATTCATGGAGAAACCATGAATAATTGTGCCGACTCCATGATATGTAATTCTCATTTATAAACAGAACTTAGGATGGTTTTGACATGTTTAAATGTGAGGGTTAGCTTTCAGGTGTAATATCTAATTTAGGATATGTATTACAATATGTATTCACAGTTATTGTATTTTCCTTATGCACTATGGAACGTATTATTGCATTTATTTTTATTTATTGCTGGCTATATGGTACTTTTGATTTTTAATCATGTTTAAAGACTTGCTGGTGGGATGTGAATAAATATTAATATTAAACAATATATGATATAATTGTATGAATGATATTTACTGCAATTATAAATATTATGTCACTATTTCTGTACGTTTCAGCTCAATAATTTTCATAAAATGTTGGGACAGAATAGTACAGAGCCTGATTTATACATCAACAGCCTCAATAATATATGTTCTGTTAACCCAGTATATATACACACCTGTATATATGTACTAATCTATAACAATTCATCAGACTCTATGCTACACTGAAATTCTATTTTTCTTCCCCCTCTTCACCACCAAGAAATGGTAAGTTAAGCTTCAGTCTTTGCATTACATATAGATTGTATTGGATAATACTTTATATTACACTCCTTCAATTAAAAAAAAATTAAAAAATGAAACCTGTAACAGTCACATAATCTTCCTCATCCCAGACTTAAATGATCTTGTTTGGGTGTAATGTGCAGAAGTCATTGGTGCTATACAAATCTATTACACTAATATTGTTATTATACATTGTGCAGTATTTACCTTGTATACTTTTGAACATATTAATTTATATACTATGAATTTTTGCTGTCAGTATTTGAGGTTCTTTTTTTTTTTAAATCTGATGCTGTGAAATATGTCTTAACATAAAAATAAAAATGATATATTCCTCTGTACGTTTTAGCTCTGATATTATGCTCACAAACCATACACACATTGGGCCTGTTTCGGCGATGTACAAAATGCTATTGCAGCTGCGATTTCACACGAAACGCAGCTGAGAAAATATGGTAATGACTCACACGCCATCCAGTCAGGGGTGCAGAGAAGGGGGGGGGTACTATTTACCAGGGCTTGCTGGAGGGGCCCGTTGGGGGTTCAGGTCCAGCGCCTCCCCCCCATCCCCCTCTTACCTCACAGCAGCCCAGCACGCTGTGTGCTGGGCTGCAGTGGGAGACTGTGCATGGCTGCAGCAGTCTCCTATGCCTGTGGGAGGGAGTGATCACACTGATCGCGTCCCCTCTGGCTTTGTTGAGCCGGGCTGAGGGGCTCACAGCTCCCCCCCTTCCCATCGCGCAGCGCCGCTACAAAAAATTTAATCTTTTCATTTATTTTATCCTAAGGGGGCGGTGCCACGCCTTCTGCAATTAGGCTATGCCCCCTTCCCCCGGGCCCAGCCCCTGCATCCAGTGCTTAGAGACACCCAATGACAGCATCTCACACTCACCGCTCATACACAAAACCGAAAACATGTAACGCAGATCAGGCGGCCACCAGTCCTCTGAGTAAGTGTAAGCTTTTGTATACACAGCGGGTCTCCAGGCATGCAGAGGGCTAATTTATGCATGCCTAGAAAACAGCATTTAAACGGTCCGACGCGGCTCAGTTTTTCTAACCACCCCTAGTTACCTCCCCCAAACGCTGACTACCTGTCATACAGGGTATTGTTTATCCTGCCCATGAAAGTACCAGACGAGGCAGCCATTTTGAGCACATTACATACTGTAGGTTTGCACTGGGCAGAATAAGCAATACCTGGACGAGATAACACGTAATAGTTGAACTACAGAATACTAAAGCGAGATACACAAGATGTACAAAATCATCTCATCCATACTCGTTATCCTACAGATGTTAGTATCAGGTGGGGCAGCCATATTGGGTGCACTACATACTATAGGGTGTACTACATACTATATACTCGTAATTTGAGGCAGAGATGTGCATAATAATACAAATAGACTAGGGTCAGAAATCATAGTGGCTAGTAGATGTGATTCGTAGGGTAACACTATCCAGGCAAGGAGGTAGCGCCCAGGATGTGCAGACAGCAGGTGCTGGAGGTGGCGGGTAACCAAACTCACTGAAGTGTGTAACATGTAGTCCTCCAGTAGCTGTGATTTCTGGTAGAATGTTCTCCTTCTGTCTTCCTCCTGTCTATCTCCAGTATGGGTTGGGTATGAAATACCGACAGCTTAAAAGCCGTCGGTTCAAGTCCCGAGTCTGGAAGGCCGACATATTATTATCCCAACATCGGGTGGTAAGTATATTTAACCCTCCCCTCTCCCCCCCTAACCCTCCCTTGGGGGTCCCTAACCCTAAGACTCCGAGGGTGGTGCCTAACCCTAAGTCCCCCACGTGATGCCTAACCCTAACCCAACCTCCCCGCACCCTAAACCTAACCCTCCCGGGGTTAACCCTAACCCTACGTTTGGTATGCCGGGCGCGGGATTTCGGCGTGGGGCTACTGATAGGCGTATTTAGACGCCTATCTTTAGTCCCATGTCGGGATTTCAGTGTAGGGATTCTAGTGGTCGGCATTTCGACCGTCGGCGTCCTGACTACATCCCCTCCAGTATAACTATGAAATATGCTATGAGAATCTTATGATACTTTGAACTACACACAGAACTTATACAAAACCTGTGTATGCAGCCAATATGTCCTGATATGTACAAAGTTGTATTGTTAGAAGGTTAGCAATGAGTTTAATTTAATTTAATCCAATATTAATTCAAATGATTTAAAAAATGTAGATCAGTGTTGAGGAACAGAATGCTCAGGGGTGGTCTATGGCCCTTATACAATTCCATGGCCAGAGAGACCTCCTGTACTCGGTCCTCTAACTACAGTGGAGACTCTGCGATATTATCTATGGAGCAGGTCAGTCTCTCAGTGACTATTAGCCAGTGATGTTTACCAAGTGGTTGAGCTGCTTCACGGACACTTTTTACGCTGATGCTATGATGTCATAATGAGGTCAGATAGTTCTCAGCAATATGAGTGACCACATTTTCGGACCAGTAATAGACAGATCAAACTATCACTGATTTTTATTCATGTTTTCCAAAGTTAATTGTTAACATAACTAGAAAAAAAGATGCCACTCATTCACTAACGCTAGACCTGTGAGATTTGAATGTATATAGTGACCTGCCTTTGGTCCTAAATTTTGAGGAACCATTTCAGGTTTATTTAGATAACAGTAGGGTCTTAAGGGGTCTATTTACTAAGCCTTGGATGGAGATAAAGTGAATGGAGATTTAGTACCAACCAATCAGCTCCTAACTGTCATGTTATAGACTGTATTTGAAAAATGACAGTTAGGAGATGGTTGGTTGGTACTTTATCTCCACCCAAGGCTTAGTAAATAGTCCTCTAACAGATTGGATGTACTGTTGCTTTTATGGGGTCTGAGACAATCCAGACTAGGAGCAATACATTATGTTTTCAACACAGCTTATACTCGTATAACGGACATTTATTATAGCTCCAGGGGTCTATGTACTAAGCTTTGATAGGAGATAAAGTAAACAGAGATAAGGTCAATCAGCTCCTAACTGCCATTTTTCAAACACAGCCTGCGACATGGCAGTTAGGAGCTGATTGGCTGGTACCTTATCACCGTTCACTTTATCTCCTAACAAAGCTTAGTACATAGACCCCTCAGTGCCAGAAAGGAGCAGAGAATGTCAGTATGTTTATTTTGTGCCCCAATATCTAATGTGAGAAATTGGAAATCCTATCACCAAAATGAGGTGTGAAGACCTCAGAGCTCAAATAATGAATGAACTAGAGAAGTAAGGCCCTCATTCAGAGCCGCTCGCTATTTGCGGTCGTTCGTTTTCTAAAAAGGGGTGGCTATTCAAATGAACCGTTCGTACTTTGCGGTCTGTTCACGCCTCTAAGTCTGAACGAGCGACCAAAACATGCGAACGGAAATTTGAAAAATACGCCCCCTGGCCGCTCGCACCGTACGTCATGTCCGCTATTTATTAGATTAATCGAGTACATCGACCAGCGTATGAACTGCTCGCTATTCTTGTGGTTGGTTTTTACAACCACTATTTTGCGAGCAGTTCTGAGTTAAAAAAAACCAAGTGACGTGGTCAATGACGCTGCTGGATTAATTATGCACTCCCTTAAAACGCCCGTTTTGACCTTTAAGCACGCCTGCGATCGGATTTCCACTCCCCGTTTTCAAGCACCTTCCCCTGTTACCACCCATAAATGCCTCATTCTGTCACTCAAATTAGCAGGCATTCGCTATTTTGCGAGCACATGAATTTCGACCGCACTGACTGGTTCGCGCATGCGTATAGCGATCCGTACGCATGCGCAGTTGGGCAAACATCGCTCGGAGCGAACGAGCTGCCGCTTACGAGTGGCTCTGAATCAGGCCCTAAATCTCTATATCCCTATATGATGTTGGCATTACAATACGTTTAGCATACTTATATGTATCATTATAAGATCTTCTCTTCTTAATGACCCCATCAGGTTCCCCTGTGATGCTTCTGCTGTGGCTGAACCTGAGCCTGCAGGAAGGATGAAGGAACATCTCATAAACTGCACAGTACAGAGAGAATTTCACCTCCTGGCGTTCTCCATCTCTGCAAATCTTCAGCTTGTGCTCTTCATTGGGATCCTGGTAATGTATTTACTGACAGTGCTGGGGAACCTGATTATCACTGGTCTTATATATCTGACCCCACAGCTCCAAACTCCTATGTACTATTTCCTGTGTAACCTCTCAGTGCAGGACGTCATCTACGTCACCAGCGTCCTTCCCAAATTTCTCTCTATCCTGGTAACAGGTGACACCAGAATCGCCTTCCCAGGATGCATCACTCAGATGTTCCTCTTTACATTTTGCGTTGTGGCGGAGTATTTTCTACTAACCTTTATGGCCTATGACCGCTATGTCGCCATCTGTATCCCTCTGCACTATACAACCATTATGAACAAAAACTTGTGTATTACACTATTTTCTGCCTCCTGGATTATTGGCTTTTTTACTTCATTAACCTATGCAGTGCTGATATCTACCTTATCATTCTGCACCTCCCAAAACATACTTAAATTGTACTGTGATCTGAAAACCATGATAGCGCTCTCTAGTGGTGATATCACAGACATCGAGATGCTGGTATTTGTGGAATGTATATTTCTGGGGCTTACCCCCTTTGTGCTGATATTAGCCTCTTATACATGTATAATTGCCACTATCATAAAGATCCGTAGCTCAGAGGGCAGAGCAAAGGCCTTCTCCAGCTGCTCGTCCCATCTCACCGTTGTATTATTATTCTGTGGGACCTCACTCAGTTCCTACATGGTCCCGGGGCTTCAGCGCTCTCCGGAACAGGACAAATATCTCTCCTTGCTGTACACGGCGGTGGCCCCGATGCTAAACCCCCTGGTCTATACTCTGAGAAACAAACAGGTCCTGAAATCCTTGCACAATATGTTAAAAAAATATTTAAAACTGTCAATTGTTCATCCAGCTTCATTTTCTACAAATATATTCCAAACAAAGGTGTTTTGAGCAGCTACTGTGTGATATATCAGGAAGTATAGCGTCACAGTGTGTGAGGACTGGCTCCGTAGGATATATCTCCAGTGACAAATGAGTCATTCTAAATAAAGTTGGCTGTTCTCTTTTGTAGACCTGTGTGCTTCATTTTTACCAGAACAAGTGAACAAAAAATAAATCATACCATTATTGAAAGGGGTATATAGCCCCCCCATCCCCCCCCCCCACACAAATACACATCTGACTTCAGTGCTGGATGTTGGTTCTGTTACTTCCTCCCATCTCCTGCTGCTGTTACCTGTGTTTCTATCTTAACTTTTAATGCTGGGCGCCTGTCCCTGACCGTGGTACCAGGCTGCTGCCTGCCTCTGCCCTTGTGCTAGGATATGCCATATACCAAACCCAGTTTTAGGATTTCATAGAGAGTGGAGCTTCAGGAGGTTTCTTTTCTTTTGTCTCACTCAGAGATTACAGTTACCTCTTATTAAGTTGGACGTTGGGTTATGAGCTCAGATCATTCACCCATCTGTGTGAGAAACATCAGCTGTAATACTCCAGAGATGAGTTTTCTCAGTCGGGCCCCACACGGAGAAGATGTCTCATACAGCCCATATAGCAGTCACCTCTGAGCACCTCTTTTCTCTGTGTGTACGGATTGCTTCCCAAACCCTGTGTTTCTCCATATCGGCTCCTGGTAATGTTCCAGGAATTCTGCAGACTCCCTTCATTGTAAAGGCCATTTACATACTGCTTCCAGGTCTAAAGTGCGCCCATCTCCACCATAAAAAGTGCAGTTTTATAGTGGGTAACAGGGTCTGGCTCTCCCCTGACATAGGCAAACGCAGGGGGGGTTTCCGGCTGCCTAGAAACCCCCCTCCCCAGCACACACATGACCACAGTAGAAATAGTAATATAATAGAATTTTGCTAGTGTTGCATGTTCTTCTCAGTATCAGAAATGAAATAATTAGCACCATCTATGGATCTTTTAACATGTATCAGACAGTAATAAATAACCTGTGCGCCAACTAGGAGATCTGGAAAACATGCACTATGTGTACATATATGTCCAGGGCAGTGCTAGGTTCTTCTGCTGCTCCTCCAGACTCCCGGACTTGCTCCAATAGGCTGGAATGGTGCCCACAACTAAAATAAAAACATTAAGCTCAGGATGGATGGCCCTACTGCCGTATATAATGGCTTATTGTGATCGCTGGTCCTGTATATGCTGGAATTATGATACACAATACACTTTGTATGACGCATATTTAAAACTGGGTACTAATTCTGCCCTATTCATGGACTGGCCACACTCGCTCTAAAATCAAGCATTTGGAAACCCCCCTCTAGAAATCCTGCGTTTGCCACTGCCTGAGGTCATCATTCTGTGGCAGCCATCTCATAAAATAAATTCCAGATATATTAAACCCTATACCAGCATTAACAGGACTTTCCTTTAGATTTTTTTGCACCAGAGTATTTATAAAGGGGGTATTTATGAAGGGTAGTGGGTTACAATTTTTCTGATTTCTGTTGTTTTCTAACAACCATCTTTTGTGCTACATATGGAAGAGGTGAAAATCTGCACACTTCCTGCAACCACCTACTGTAGCAAATGCTTTTCACTCATTCACATCTTTGCTCCCAATGGTTTACAATGTGTAGGTCAAAGGAGACACCATTTGGGAACTCAGGGCCTGATTCAGACCCGCTCGCGAGCGCTATGAGCGCGCAAGCGGGTTGATGGTGGCCCAGTGCGCATGCGCACGACGGAGCCGGCTCCGTCGTGTGCATGCGCGAGACCTGGATAGCGACAGTCAAAACGTCGCTCCGGGTCTCGCTACAAAGGGGGCGTGCTGTCGATGTTGAGTGACAGCACGCCCACTTTGGTGGGCGGGCCGGGGGAGTGGCTGCCCAAACGGAGGCGTTCCCATGTGAACGCCTCCGTTTGGGGGCGGCCCCACTGACATCACGAGTGATGTCAGTGGGAGAGATATCGGCTCTGTTAGAGCCGAAATCTCTCTGGGGCTTGCGGCCACGACACCCTACCACAAGGGCTCGTCGCAAGCCCGATCGTCGCGATGGTCTTAACCATTGCGACCAGGGCCGCCATCAGGGGGGACTGTGGGGACTCCAGTCCCGGGCCCGGAGAGAGAGGGGGCCCGGGTAGCGGAGGTGTGAAATGCAGTGATGTGCGATACCGCACATCACTGCTGGAATGCAACGGGGGCAGCCAAAGAACTAAAGAGACTTGATGGCATTTAATACATGGAGCCGGCCGCAAGCCAATCACAGCAGCTCGCGGAAAGGTAGCCAGCCAATCAGCAGCGACCGCTGCTGATTGGCTGCAGTTCCGCGAGCCAATCACAGCTCGCGGAACAGCATCCAGCCAATCAGAAGCGGCCGCTGCTGATTGGCCGGCTGCGGTTCAGCGAGTTGTGATTGGCTTGCGACCTGCTCCATGTATTAAATGCCACCAAGACTCTTCTTCTCTTCTCTGGCAGCTGCCGGTGCATTCCACCAGTGACACGCGGTACCGCACATCACTCAGCGCTGGCTGTCCAGGTAAGTGTCCAGGTAAGTTTGGGCTCTTTTGTAGGGAGGGAGTGCCTAATGTATGTATTATATACAGTATATATATATATATATATATATATATACAGAGTGTGTGTGTATGTATATATATATATGTATGCATATATACAGTGTGTGTGTGTATATGTATATATATATATATATACAGTGTGTGTATATATACAGTGTGTGTATATATATATCTATATATATATATATATATATATACAGTATATATATACAGTGTGTGTGTATGTATATATATATATATATATATATATATATAATCACACACATACATGTGGGTAAGTGCTGCTATATCACTTGCTGTGCACACACTTGCATGCTTTTAATTTAATATAGCTAAGCACCAGAGGCTTTTGTTTGTGTATGTTATATATATATGTGTATGTATGTGTATGTGTGTGTGTATATGTGTATATAATATATATATATATATATATACACACACACACCATCTTGTGCTTAGATATATTAAATTAAGAACATGCAAATAAAAATGTCAGCACAGCAAGTAATATAACAGAAGTTACAAATGATTAATCTGTGCCCCCAATAGGCCCAGCCTTCCCTATCTCTCACCCCCAAAGTAGCTCCATCCACAGCTCCGCCCACTTCTGACCCATACCCCGGGACGAGGGGGGCCCTGCCTAATTTGTCAGTACCGGGCCCCACCATTTCTGATGGCAGCCCTGATTGCGACCATCTTCCTGGCCACTCGCTATAGCTGTGGGTGGTCACCCACAGCTATGCAAGCGGCCAGGAGGCCGCTCTAAAAAAACAAAAGCTGTCAGAGCATCCGGCTCTGAATCAGGGCCTCAGATGGATCTTTAGTTTTATTATTCCACTTATACCTAAACCTTGCAGAGCTCAATCTATATTTCCTGTACATCTGACTACCTGGCGTGCCCTCTGGACGTACCTTTAGTGATTGGTTGTGACACTTGTGACCGCAGTCCCCAATATTACCCTGAACCATGTTGCCTCTATGTTAATGGACGATTGAGATTGCATCCAGTGTGAGAGACTACACTTGTCTCCCTGACACAGATATTTCCTAATGGTGTCTTCTACCACATACCAAGTATGACCAATACGATTAAGGATTTCCAAACCAATAACTCCTAAGCACCATTAGGTGGGAGCACACACTTGTGAGTCAAACAAACTATACTGGCACAAAGTTATGGTCCCACTTTTATGTCTAGCAGTGAACAGTGTATTTGGACCTTACAACAAAAACCTGGTCAGTTATCATATTAGAAACTTCCCCAGATTCAAAAAAACTTTATTTCATAGGATAGAAAGTGTAACAGGCAAAAATAGCTTACCTTGTGGCCATGTCAATTTCTATCCCGCAACCCACGATCTTGTCTTTCTTTCCCGGTAAAAAGTTTAATTTGCCTATTAGTTGAGAATTTGAGTGAAATGGCAGTTTAATCAATAATCAATAAATTAGGTCAAAATGCTGAAGATCAAATGAAGCTTATGAATTACAAACACATTACATCACACTTAGCTTCAGCCGGTCTCTTACATAGTTCAATATCCCGGTGTCTCTCCTGTCACATGTGCTGTGACACCAGTGTGTAGAAGTGTATACAGTAGGTAGGGTACACCAACGCATTTCGGTACTATAACATGAATTTCTCAAGGTGCCTGGTTGGCACTCATATTGTTCATTTTCCCCCTATAACTCCTTTGATTGGTTAATGGGAACTTGTTAAAAAACAGAAAGAGGAGTACATTCCCAAGTTTTTAATGTATTGGTTGTGGTATAGGTATAAGGTCAAACATATATTTTATTTGTTTAAAAATTACAGTAAATTAAAATAAAATAAAGTAAAACCAGAATATAAGATATGCATGTATAAAATGATGATGTATTTGTCTTCAGCAGTATATAGATTGCAACAAAGTTACTAACAAGTCTGGTTTGTTATAAAATATGTATCTTAAAGTACATTTATGTAAGTGTAAAGTTGTTTTACATTATGATATAACATTACATATGATAAATGTATCTAGTAAAAGTATTATAAATGTTTTTAAATTATGTGTTAATAATATTATAGTTTTAGAAAAGCTCCTAATGGTGCATACACATGGTCCAACTTGCTCGATCATCGATATAGTTGACCGATTTTTTCTACTTTAAAAATGAACGATATCATTGAACGATTTCATCAACGATCATGAACGATTTCATGAACGATAAACAATGAATGATATCTGACAGTATTTAAATGATGATATCGACCAAGTTGGCCTGCATGTACAGTCAACCTCAGATATCGTTATCGTCCATACGTCCACGAGCATCGTTGGTCGTTCAATGCAAAAAAGTCAACGATATGAACGATATAACGATAAATTATATGGTTATCGTTCATATCGTCCTGCAAAGTTGGACCGTGTGTATGCACCATTAGTCAAAATCAACATCAAAAAGTTCAGTCCAAGAGGATGTAAGGTCCCCATTTTAAAATTCCATTCCGTTTCTGATTTTGATATTTATTTTACGAAATTCTCCTCCTCTTCTCTTTAATGGCGAGAAATTTCAATCCTTTGGGATTTTTTGTGATGAAATAAAAAATTACTGTATTGTATTGTATTTATTGTTATCATCAGCAAAACAAGTTTGGCAGACGAAATTACATTGCACTTTTTTAAAAAAAAACAGTGAATAGCAATCCATGGTAAAGGTTATCACAAACAATTTCACGAAAATAATAAAATTAAATTAACTAAAGAGATACATTCATAGCATTCAGCATGCGCACAGCAGATGGAAGAAAACTAACCCTCAAGCGATTCGTATGTGCCCGAAGTACTCTGAACCGTTTTAAAGATGGGAGCTTATCAAAAAATTCATGAAATGGATGGCTTGGATCCGATATGATACCTTTGGTTCTCTTTAGAACCCTAAGCCCATAAACATCATGAATAGTTGGCAACTGCACGCCAATGATTTTGCTGGCGGTCCTAACAACCCGTTCCAGTGCACTTCTTTCACTCGCTGTGCAGTTGCCATACCAGATAATGATACCAAACATCAGAATGCTCTCAATTGAGCATCTGTAAAAGTTTAGCATAGTTACTTTGCTAACTCCCGAGGCCCTCAAACGTCTTAAGAAAAACAAACGCTGTTGCGCCTTTTTAATTAGGGACAGTGTATTTAAAGACCATGTCAAATCTGCCGCAACCTGGATACCCAGAAATTTAAAAGACTCGACTGTATCAACATCCTGGTTGTTAATAAACACTGGCAATTTCTGCTCTAAACATCTCCTACGAAAATCAATTACCAGTTCTTTTGTCTTGTCGCCATTTAGGAGCAAGTGATTATCACCACTCCAAGAAACCAAATTTTTGATCTCTTTCCTATAATGGGACTCATCGTTCCCGCTAATTAACCCAACGACTGCAATATCATCAGCAAATTTGATGATTTTCACAGAATCAGAAGTCTACACGCAGTCGTGGGTAAATAGCGAGGGGGCTGAGAACACAACCCTGGGGAACACCAGTCTTAATCAACACTTCCCCCGACACAGCACCTCCAATTCTAACTTAACCCCAAGTCAAACAACTTAGATGTTAGTGAGACGGGAATGACCGTATTAAAAGCAGAACTAAAATCAACAAAGAGTATCCGAACATAAGAATCCCTCACTTCCAAATGAGCTAAAATAAAGTGAAGTGCTGCAAGTACCGCATCATCAGTGCAACGATTTTTCCTATATGCAAACTGAAAAGGATCAAAATCTGCTGGGAAAAAAGATTGAATATGTCCTAATACCAGCCTTTCAAAGCATTTCATTATCAATGAAGTTAGTGCAATTGGGCGATAATCATTAAGGCATTTTACTACCCCCTTTTTTGGAACTGGAACAATATTTGCCTTCTTAAAACATCTTGGCACTACACAATTAAAAAGGGACAAATTAAATAAGACCGTTAATATCCAACTTAACTGGTCTGCACACCCTTTGAGGACTTTACCGCTAATCCCATCCGGGCCGGCTGATTTACACAAATCAACCCGACGTAGACATTTAATCACATCATACTCCTCCAACATAAGAGGAGACTCCCCCACCCGGGGAATTTGGGGCGTAACAGATAAACTATTCTCTTGATCAAACCTAGAGTAGAACAGGTTCAAATCTTCAGCTAATAGATTATTGGCATTGCTAATCACATCCTTTTTTATTTTACAACCAGTAATATCCTGGATCATCTGCCACAGGCTTCTCGGATTCCTGTTTTCATAACTTCTAGCTTCAATCTTTGCGGAGTAACTAATTTTAGCCCTCCTAAAACCTTTCCGCAATTCACACCTGGAAGATTTCAAAATTTCTAAATCACCAGATTTAAACGCTCTATCACGAGCCTTGAGTAGAGATCGAACCTCCCCGTTCAACCAAGGCTTCACGTTGGGAAATATTTTAATACTCTTTGTTACTGTAACACTATCCGTACAGCAACCGATGTAACCTAATACCAATGATGCTAGAGAGTCAATATCTATATCGCCATTTACCCTACTCTCATCAATAAACAAATCCCAGTTTGTGAATTCCAACATATCCTGTAATCTAATCAGTGCATCCTCCGGCCATATACAGAATCCTGTTTCCAAAAGAGACCGCAGTATCCAGTACTAAGTCATTTAGCCAAGTCTCTGTAAAAATTAATACAGAGCAGGACTCCAGATGCTTCATGTATGAAAGAACTACATGTAATTCGTCCAGTTTACTAGTCAGGGACTGAACATTTGCTAGAAATAAGCTAGGCAAAGGGGGTTTGATAAAACATAAATTGAGCCTGGCTCTAGTACCAGCTCGTTTACCCCTTTTTTGCCTCCTCTCCCTCCTCCGATGCCTCTTCCAACCCTGCCTGCGTCTCCAGGGATAACCGAGTCTCCAGAAATGCCCCCCTCCAGAGCGCTGCCCACCCCCATAATCTCTACTTCCATTGCCGTGCACATAGCTCTTCTCACAACTCCAGTCTCCAGACCTGCCACCACTCACCACCCCAGCTGCGACAGACCCATCCAGGGCCGCCACGCTTGCAGGCACAGTAACTCCAGGGGCAGCAGACACACAGGCTCCAGAAGCGGCAGCAATCCCAGCCACCCCCACTCCACCCACAATGCCTGTGGCTGAGGGGTTACCCGGGGCTGTCCCTCCCTCAGAAACCTGCACAGCCTCTGCGCCGGACCCAACAGCTCCCGCAAGCGGCTCCACTCCACCAGCTCCGGAACCTGCCACTCCACTCCAAATTCCAGTCAGGCGGAGACCAAGAAGCACCTCGCAGGGGTATGTGATCCCACACCGGCCGCCGTCACCACACAGGACTCCGACAAGCAGGAACAGGAACAACCACACCACATCCGGAGCGCGCAACACACGGACACCCGGACCATAGGAATCGCCATCACCGGCACCAACGGTAAGTTACTGGAGACGCTGTGTATTATTACACCTTTTTTATATTATTCATATGCTCTCTAAAACTTATATAAATTATTTTTACACTGAGGCCCATGTATTGTTGGCGGCATGGACAATCTAAAAGATACACAACACCCTCAGTATTACAACTGAAATGTTGTCTGATTTCAAAATCTTTGTTCTGACTGATAGAGTGGAAATTAATGATGGGCTTGGTGGTATTGGTTCCCATATTTTTTTTTACAACCTTTAAACTTAGTGCAGTAGTGGAATCTCCTTTGAAGTTGTGAGGGTCTTTCTTTCTCAGGTGGTATACAGCTTGCAGTGAGGATGTTTTGTAAGGTTTATGCTCTTCTGTACACAATCATTTTGTTTGGATAACTTCTTTTAAATCCTGATCAAGTCTAAAGCCAGGTGCACACTAGATGACGTGTGTTCCTGGCCAACAGCAGATGCGACGAACGACATATAGTGTAGTCTATACACACCATATGATTTGGTGAACTACCGCACGATAGGTCGTTCCCCCGCTGCATCCAAAAGCATTGGGCCATCAGTCACATTCTCAGATTAAGCAGCATGTACGGCAGATCTGAGGATGCGGTGGATAACCCCACAGGAGTGCTCATAGTGCGTACACACTGGACGATTTGAACGATTTCTTCTTTAAACGACAAATCATTGAAGAATATTGTCTAGTATGTACCCAGCTTAAGAAGGTGCCAATGTTTTTTTTTTAGGTTAGACTCCAATCCTTCTTTATAGCTATTATATTGCGTTATGAATAATGTTTTCTGTGGACTCCTTTTTTTCTTTTCTTTGTATTGGATTGACTTCTCTTTTTAACTGTTTTCTTTTGTTTTTCAAGCTATTAATGAATAGCTTCTCTGGCTATTCTTTTTCCAGAAATCTCTTTTTCAATATTTCACTTAGTTTTTCAAATGTTTCATTATTGGTGCAATTTCTTTTTAATCTTTGAAACTGCACCCCTGAAATGTTACCTATCCATTTGGGGTGATGATTACTTGATGACAGAAGATAATTGTTGCAATCTAATTTTTAAAATAGGTTTTAGTTTCCAAATCCAAAAACTGTGCATTTGATTGACTGAATGTGTGGGTGAATTCCAGATTGAATTGATTATTGTCAACCACTCAACTGATGATTGTATATTTCTAAAAACTGCTCCAAAATTTTTGTTTTTTTTATGAGTGAATTAGGTGAGGAACATCTATTTCAAATTATCCAAAATGATATCATTAAAAAAACGTATTATTTTTTTTTTAAAGATTTGTAAAAAATAAATAAATAGTTTTTTCAAACATCAGAACCACCATCAGAACATTTGAAACATCAGAAACACCACAACTATCATGACTTTTAACACTGGTTTCAGGTACCAGGTACACTAAAGGGGTGAGAGGGGAGGTTAATTAACTTTTTCCCAGCAGCTACTAATCTTTACAGCCACTGGGTGGGGGGTTATGCTTGGCTGACTGATTTAGCAGTGATTGGCAGCACAGCAGACACAGTGGTACAGGCAAGCAGAGGGACCCGAAGGTCCCTCTGAGAGCAGCAGCTGCGGGAAGATTCTCTACCTGCAGCCGCCCTCATTTTTAGCTGACTGGTTGAAATTTTGTGACCAAAGCAGATAAAGAACTGCCTGGTGTGGTTGGAGAATTGCGACCACACCAGGCAAGCAGTTAATATAAGCCAGAAATTGGGTCAACAAATTTTCATCTCCATTCCAGATAAATAGAACATAATCTATAACTCTTATCCAATGTATTAGGCTGTTTTTGAATAGATTATTTTCCCAAATATTATAGTCTTCCCATTTAGCAATGAATACATTTGCATAACTAGGCACGAAATTACTTCCCATCACTGTCCCCGTTATCTGTTTATAAATTGGTACCAAAAATAATTGTGATCCAAAATGTATTCTATACTACTCATTAGGAAATTTAGGAAGTTTATTTGGTTGTTTGAGAGATTCGACACTTTGTTAAGATAGTGGTAGGTATTAGCACAGCCGTCTACATGGCAATGCATGTGTATAGTGATTTTACATCACACATGACCACATCAAATGTTTCTTGCCAACTACAGTTAATCAAAAAATGTAAAACTGATGTGGTGCCTTTTATGTAACTTTTTTGTTGTACTACCAGTGGTTGCTGGAACAAATCTACTGTCCATATCCTAACAATGTCAATTTTGGCTACATGCCCAGATAATCTATGGGGTTCTATGGTTAAACTAATCTGTGTAGATTATAAATTTCAGCACTTTCTTGCAATAACACACAGGCACATATCCAGGGTAAAGTTTAATATATATCTGGTATGACCAAAGCTAAAGCTCAATATTTTTTTTATAGGTATATTTAGAATATAATGCAATTCCCTTATTTAACCACATCTTAATCACCTATTTATTTGTACTAAAATAAGACATGCTCTATATAAGTGATGTATCTTTACAATGTAAAACTTAGATGTAGTGTGTACAAACAGTTAATATTTTATACAGTACTACTGCCACCTACAGTCTACAGTTATTTTGTGTGTTTCTAAACAGAGCATTTAACTCAAAATTAAATAAAATTTCTCTATTACCTTTTTCACTAAAATTCTAAATGAAAGATAATACTAAAAAGGATACATTTAGTTCACGGTAATTTACATTAATTTATAATTAAATTGAGATTACAGTTATATATGTAACCCAAAAGTGATCTAAATATTATATAAGTAACACAATACTTCAATGCAGTTGCATGATATTATCTAACAAGTTCAGAGACAATTTTAATTAAAGAACATAATATATAGACCCTTTATAGATTACTATCATTTTCTATGTGTCATCTAATGCAGCAGAGTGGCACAGTAGTCATAATTGCTGGTTCATAGCACTGGGAACAAAAGTTAGATTCCCAACCAGTGCTCTGTCCATGCATTTTTATGTTCTCCCTGTAGATCACCATTGGCATCCAGGTAAACTCGATCACTCCAAAAGCATACATATATAAAACATAGCTTTAACTTAACATCTGTGACAATTGGACAATTACAGAAAGACATCTCCTATACTTCTACAAACGACACAAAAGTTTTATCATAAAAAAGTAATTCCACTCAGAAGCACCAAATAGAAAAATAGTAACATGTAATTGTTAATAACATTCTAATATTAATGATGTTAAAAATTATTCTGTATATTCCATATGCACATAAATTATAATTTTTTTTTAAATAATCTCACATTGCAAACATAGTATAAAAAGAACAATCAATATATTGAGCCTTAAGGTTTTAATGGCCCTTAATTTAGCTCCATTAATATGGTGGTAAAAATGTTCAGTAGGTGTTATGATTATTGGGCTTGCTCCAAACACAAATTTGCAATATTCACATTTCTTTGCAAGCCAGTTAAACTGATCCTATGAGCCTGTTAAACAGTGCAGCTGGCAAATGTATTAGACATGTTGAATCCAATATGTAAAAAATATGGTGTATATTTTTATAGGGTTTTTCTTGTGGAACTCTTATGGCCATGACTGGCCCCCTGCAGGTTCGAATGTGTCCATGCAGAAATCTGGATGAAGTTGTCCTCAATTATATCTTTAATTCCACTTGAATATATGGCTTAGGTTCACCAGGTCAGAAGGCTGAATCAGTGTAGTAGATGCCCATGGACTGTAATCTGGAGTGTCAGCAGGTCAGGGCTCCTCTGCTGATGCATTTCAGTGTCCATTGACACTTTTATTAATGCAAATGCTGGTTATCTTCTATACCTCATTTTTATCTTATGTAGTAATTATACAATGTGAATAATCAAATAATGATTTATTATTCAGACTTTAAATTATTTTCTCAATTTTAATAAAATATAACAAAAATAGGAAATAGCTTAAGCATTACATTATATGCATGGAAATAAACTGTACGTATAATTGACAAAGAATTATTAGAGTAAACAACCTAATAATAGCTTAATTGTTAAGCTAAAAACGTTAATTGTTCTGGGAAAACTGTAATAAATGTATTGACGAAGGGTAATCCCTGTGGCATACATGCAGTTTTATATATTTCTTTCATCCCTTGTATTTGAGAAATAGGAAGAAACCATGAATACGCTACATGTCATGATTTAATCATATGAAAGTTCCATTAATTAATAAAAAAAATAAGCATTGGATTTAGGACATTTTGACCTGGTAAATGTTACAGTTAAGCTTTCAAATGTACATTTTGAATTATAATTTGTTATTAAAGTTAATTTGCAAGCATTTATTAGTAGTATTTTTTATAGTTATCTTATACTTTTTTAAATTAATATAATGTATTTATTTCTGTGATTTGATTAAATACTTTTATTTGTGATATTTTATATTTTGTAAGATATTCTGTCATTGTATTTGGTCCATTTCAGCTCCTGGTATAATGCTTACAAACTGTACAAACATAGTCAACTAATTTCACTAATTGATATAAATGGTTTGGACAAAATAGAACAGAGCCTGGTGTAGACATCAATAAATAAACTGATATATGTTTTACGGACAAATTGTTTTCCTGAAAGTTTGTAACAGTATATTGTACTATATTCCTTTTTATGTGTCTGTTTATGTACTTTGTAAGGTGGTGCGGACCCCTTGTGGCACCATATAAATAATAATACTAATATAAAATGTATTTATTTATCTTTCCACTCTTCCATACTAAAACATTTTAAACTATCCAGCTAACTGAGTATGAAATATAATTGCAATAGTTTATTTCTTTGCTGGTGCTGTGTTGTCGTAATGAAGTTTGATACATCTTCAAAATATATGGGGCCTCTTCTGGAACCAAGGGCCATTAATATACCTCTAAGTTCATTGCTGTTTTTTTATTCATACTTTTCAAAGTTAAAAATTCACATAACAAGAAATAAGTTGTCACTCACTAGAACTGTGATTTAATAATAATTTCATAGTTAAAAAAAATCAAACATATTGATGTTCAGCCTTGGGCTTTAAATTTTGAGGAACCACCATTTAGGTTAGCATATAATAGATCAGCACGGCATTAGCTGGATGGATCCACTGTTGCCTTTAATGAGTCGATATCCTTCCCTATTAGGAGTGAGACTTTATGTGCATGAAACATCTGTATACTAACAGTGTGCAGTCATAATTTTTTGGAACAATGGGGAACATTTACTAATGCTCTTGTCCTGGCAAATAAGTACAAAAAATTTAACATTTTGACTAAAGATTACTTTTTTTTGTCTCCTCTACACCATTTTCTAAATCCTTTACATAAAATAAGGTGTGCCCTGGGCAGGACATTGGTTGTGTTTTGTCCCTTAATGACCCCATCAGGTTCCCCTGTGATGCTTCTGCTGTGGCTGAACCTGAGCCTGCAGGAAGGATGAAGGAACATCTCATAAACTGCACAGTACAGAGAGAATTTCACCTCCTGGCGTTCTCCATCTCTGCAGACCATCAGCTTGTGCTCTTCATTGGGATCCTGGTAATGTATTTACTGACAGTGCTGGGGAACCTGATTATCACTGGTCTTATATATCTGACCCCACAGCTCCACACTCCTATGTACTATTTCCTGTGTAGCCTCTCAGTGCAGGACATCATTTCCATCTCCAGCGTCCTTCCCAAATTTTTGTCAATTTTGATAACAGGTGACACCAGAATCGCCTTCCCAGGATGCATCACACAAATGTTCTTCTTTATATTTTCCGTTGTGGCAGAGTTTTTGCTACTAACTGCTATGGCCTATGACCGCTATGTGGCCATCTGTGTCCCTCTGCATTACGCAACCATTATGAACAAAAACCTGTGTGTTACACTATTTTCTGTCTCCTGGCTTGTCGGCTTCTTTACTTCAATTACAGATGCAGTGCTGGCTTCTCATTTATCATTTTGCAATTCCAAGGACATCAGCCATTTCTTCTGTGATATGAAAACCATGATAGCGCTCTCTAGTGGTGATATCACAGTTATTGAATTCTTGATATTTGTGGAAAGTATCCTTTTTGATTTTGTTCCTTTGGTGCTGATAATAACTTCATATACATGTATAATTGCTACTGTAATAAAGATCCGTAGCTCAACGGGCAGGGTAAAGGCTTTCTCCAGCTGCTCGTCTCATCTCACCGTTGTTATAATATTCTGTGGGACGTCGCTCATCTCCTACATGATCCCGGAGTCGCAGGGCTCTCGGGAACAGGCCAAATTTTTCTCATTGCTGTACACGGTGTTGGCCCCGATGCTAAACCCCCTGGTTTATACATTGAGAAACAAACAGGTCCTGAGCGCCATGGACAATATCTTGAAAAGACAATTGAAATATTAAATTGTTCATCCAGCTTCATTTTGGGTTAATGACTTCTAGCCAAATATGTTGCAGCAGATAACATAACTGAGTGTGATAAAGCGGAAAATGTAGCATCACAGGGTATAAGGACTGATCACCTATTAAACGTCTGCAGTGATACATTTTTCATTCTAGATAAGTCTGGTGGCGTTCTCCTACTGAAACGCAGAAATATCGGAACGTTGTGATCAGTGTTTGCTTTAACCAGAAAATGGGTGAAATTAACAGATATGATCAATGTGGCATAATGTATAGACAGAGTTTATTATTATTAATCAAAATGACTACAAAGACATCACTTAGCACTTTGATAAAATATCTCAGTGATGACATATTGGAGATATGACAAGCACAAAACATACAGTAATGAAAACATGTCATTTGCATTATTAAATTGTTTGTAAACTCTTTTTCGCATACACTGCAGTCAGTTGAATGCCTTCTAAAACACTGGTTTCAATAGAAACTGCCATCATATAGAACACTCCAAGGCGTATTGTCATTTTGAAATCTCTGGGGATAAAAATGGGTTTTCGTTTGGGGTGAGCGTTTGGGCGTGGGGCCCCCTGAGCTGTTCTGGTTGGACCTTTTCAGGGCATCACCATTTAATACACATAGACACTTTGTATATCACCTTTATGTTTGTTTATTATTCATGTATTTTTTCACACATATTTTACCTTTATTATTATTTTTACACATATTAGCTACTTTTACACACTTGATACTTTAACACTTCACTGTCACCCTTTTTTTTCGTGTGATGCCCTGGGGAGGTGTTTGGCTGAGCTGTCTTTTGGGGTGTCCTGTATTCCAGATGTGAACCCCAGAGTTTTAGGGATCAGCTCAATGAGGTGACCTTGACGCTGGAGGGCAGACCCGTATCATTGGCCATTGATATGCTAACTACCTCTGAAATTATATTTAATAAATTTAAATGTGAACAGTAATGATCGCATAGTGCATCTGCAACTCTGTTTTTTGAGTAATGAAAACATGTCATTTGCATTATTAAATAGTTTGCAAACTCTTTTTCGCATACACTGTAGTCAGTTGAATGCCTTCTAAAAAACTGGTTTCAATAGAAACTGCCATCATATAGAACACTCCATGGCGGATTGTCATTTTGAAATCTCTGGAGATTAACATGGGTTTTCGTTTAGACATCAAAACCGACCATTAGTAAATGCTGTCAATTTGACAATTAAACCCCTGTCAATTAACAGCGGTTTCCGGAGGTTTCTGAAGGTTCCTAAATGACACCAAAACAGCCGCTTAGTAAATTGTGCCCTTAGTAAATCTGCAGATAGCAAAATCGCTGCAAACCACTGGGATATAGATCCAGCTGCTTTGTAAATTTATCCCTTTGTGTATATTCCTGTATCTTGCCAATCCTACAAGGCGTGTTTCTGTTGTGATGTATGCATTTTAAAATAATGGTGATGGGGGTTACAAGATGGCGCTAGCAAGCTGGGAGAATTGCCAGAAACTGTATACCATTCTTACCGGGTAAAGTAAAAAAAAAAAATTGCCAAATTCCAGCATTTAAAAAAAAAAAAAAATAACATTAACACACCCAGACTCATGCGGTAGCTTCATACTTCAGCCACATGCTGCAAAGGGAACAGTTATTTATTTAATTTCTTGCTATCAATGAGCACATCTATGTAACATGTTCTTTCACGGGCAGCGGTATATTTTGTCGACATGGTCGTAATGTCATAAAAAGAAGGATTCTCCGGCACTGGAAGAGGGTAATGCAAATATTTTATGTTAAATGCATTATGACTTTGAGACTATACTGTGATTATACCTATCCTTTCTCACCCATATAGGAAGAGCTAATTTTATTGGGAAAGGTCAATGTAATTATCACGGCTATTATACAATTGGGTAACGCCTTAGAGCCATTAATAAAGAATTTAATTTAATAATGGAGGATATCCCTTTAGGTTCAGATAACATTTATTATATCTAAAATTATAAGTGGCATAAAAGTACAAAACAATTTATGTCGTGGACAAACGTAATAATAAAACATAAATTATTTTCACTATTTAAAGACAGTAAATTGATAATATGTAAAATAACATCAGACATAAAATCAAAATAAACCAAAAATAAAGCATGAAAATAATAAAATAGCGCACTTCTAGGAGTCTACTGGAATCTCCCAGCACCTGGCTGCTTCCTCAATCAGTAAGAGATGAATCATGTCAACACTGATGAAATGTCAACATGATTAGAATGTCTACAAAAAATCTCTGGTGGTCTAGCGGTGACTTACCTAGTCCAGCTGGTTCAGCGGCACCAGTGGTGTCTTCTGGGTCAGACGGTGACATCTAATGACGTTCACTGGATCCTGCAGCACTTCCGGTGGTGAGTATATCTCTACCAGTTAACCCTAACCTCCAGTAGCCTAATCCTCCACCAGTCCCTAACCTCCCCATAGTGCCTAACACTAACCTCCCCTCCCATATCTTAACCCTAGATTCCCCCCATAGCCTAACCCTAACTTCCCCTAATGTCTAACCCTAACCTTCTCTTCCAGTAGCCTAACCCTCCCCCCAGTGCCTAACCCTTCTCTCCAGTAGCCTTAAATACCCTAACCCTAGATTCCCCCATAGCCTAACCCTAACTTCCCCTAGTGTCTAACCCTAACCTCTCCTCCAGTAGCCTAACCCTAACCTTCTCTTCCTGTAGCCTAACCCCCCCAGTACCTAACCCTCCCCTCCAGTAGTAGCCTAACCCTAACCCTCCCCTCCTGTAGTAGCCTAACCCTAACCCTCCCCTCCAGTAGCCTAACCCTAACCACCCCTCCAGTAGCCTAACCATTAACCTCCCCTCCAGTAGTAGCCTAACCCTAACCTCCCGTCCAGTAGCCTAACCCTAACTTCCCCTCCAGTAGTAGCCTAATCCTAACCTCCCCTCCAGTAGCCTAACCATAACCTCCCCTCCAGTAGTAGCCTAACCCTAACCTCCCCTCCAGTAGCCTAACCCTAACCTCCCCTCCAGTAGCCTAACCCTAACCTCCCCTCCAGTAGTAGCCTAACCCTAACCCTAACCTCCCCTCCAGTAGCCTAACCCTAACCTCCCCTCCAGTAGCCTAACCCTAACCTCCCCTCCAGTAGCCTAACCCTAACCTCCCCTCCAGTAGTAGCCTAACCCTAACCCTAACCTCCCCTCCAGTAGCCTAACCCTAACCTCCCCTCCAGTAGCCTAACCCTAACCTCCCCTCCAGTAGTAGCCTAACCCTAACCCTAACCTCCCCTCCAGTAGCCTAACCCTAACCTCCCCTCCAGTAGCCTAACTCTAACCTCCCCTCCAGTAATCTAACTCTAGCCTCCCCTCCAGTAGTAGCCTAACCCTAACCTCACCTCCAGTAGCCTAACCCTAACCTCTCATCCAGTAGCCTAACCTCCCCTCCAGTAGTAGCCTAACCCTAACCTCCCATCCAGTAGCCTAACCCTAATCTCCCCTCCAGTAGCCTAATCACTAACCTCCCCTCCAGTAGTAGCCTAACCCTGACCTCCCATCCAGTAGCCTAACCCTAACCTCCCCTCCAGTAGTAGCCTAACCCTAACCTCCCATCCAGTAGCCTAACCCTAACCTCCCCTCCAGTAGTAGCCTAACCCTAACCTACAATCCAGTAGCCTAACCCTAACCTCCCCTCCAGTAGCCTAACCCTAACCTCCCCTGCAGTAGCCTAACCCTAACCTCCCCTCCAGTAGCCTAACCCTAACCTCCCCTCCAGTAATCTAACTCTAGCCTCCCCTCCAGTAGTAGCCTAACCCTAACCTCACCTCCAGTAGCCTAACCCTAACCTCTCATCCAGTAGCCTAACCTCCCCTCCAGTAGTAGCCTAACCCTAACCTCTCATCCAGTAACCTAACCCTAATCTCACCTCCAGTAGCCTAATCACTAACCTCCCCTCCAGTAGTAGCCTAACCCTAACCTCCCATCCAGTAGCCTAACCCTAACCTCCCCTCCAGTAGTAGCCTAACCCTAACCTCCCATCCAGTAGCCTAACCCTAACCTCCCCTCCAGTAGTAGCCTAACCCTAACCTACCGTCCAGTAGCCTAACCCTAATCTCCCCTCCAGTAGCCTAACCCTAACATACCGTCCAGTAGCCTAACCCTAATCTCCACTCCAGTAGCCTAACCCTAACCTCCCCTCCAGTAGCCTAACCCTCCGCCTCCTAATCCTCCAGTCCATGCAGAATGTGGACATTTCACATTGACGTTGTGAGCATGCTGACATTCTGCAGAGGCCAACATGTTCAATGGTGACATTGAACATTGTCGATATTATAACTGTTGACATTGTGGTGTTGATATTATCAATGTTGACAAAGTAAATGTTGACATTATGACTACACCCCCATCAGTGAAGTGCGGTGAGGTAAATGGCTGGGGAGGCACTAGCAGTGACGTGCAGTGAGGTAAATGGCTGGGGAGGCACTGACAGTGACGTGTGGTGAGGTAAATGGCTGGGGAGGCACTGGCTAGTACCAGAGCTGGATTACAGATACATATATGAACCCGGGGGTACATGTGGGCATTACACAAAGGTGCAGCAGTAAATAGTGTTGTATATTTGGTGTGTTTTGATGAGGGATGTGCGGAAAAGGTAGAGAGGGGAGGCAGTGCCTCACCCACCATACACTTTTTACTCCAGAGCTTTGACTATAAAAATGATTAGAATAATGCAAAGATGATACTTATAATATTATTTTTTATTTTTTTCTAATCCTTTTTGTAGTGAAAACTGTGGAGTATACCTAAGTATGACAGGAAAGGCTCTGCCTCACCTCACCGCACATCACTGACCCCCATTCACGTGCCTCACACTGCATGCCCCCTGATAAGTACACTACACTGCTCGGTCCAAGACAACACTGTTTGGCATTTTTTCAGCCTGTAAACAATTCAACAAGTGTCACCATCAATTTTCCGATACACTCTCCACATCTCATTGTAATTACTCCCGCTTTATGGTGATGGAAATGGCTGGAGAATCGTGGTGAGTGTGAGCTCACTGCCCAAGTCACAGTTACATTTCCCACATTGTGTGTTTTCCTTTTCATATTTCAGTAGCTATTGTAAAACGTGCATTCGAGTCTTGGCTGGTGTTTGATCTGAGATGACCAGGCTGATCTAAGGCTGTTTGCACAATAACATTTATTAAAGCT
Organism: Taudactylus pleione; assembly: GCA_031769625.1. Classification (NCBI taxonomy): domain Eukaryota; kingdom Metazoa; phylum Chordata; class Amphibia; order Anura; family Myobatrachidae; genus Taudactylus; species Taudactylus pleione. Next base: position 1,313,463 of record JAUIMM010000280.1, read on the forward strand.
AAATCTTACAGGAAAATTCTCTCATTATCTGTATTATGTGCAGTTTTGAATAGCACGTGGAAGATCAGACAGCTTTGGCCAAGACAGATACTGTACTGACAAATAACACATGAATACAATCACACACTGCACAAAGACCAGGAAATTGTTGGTCCACACACGTGAGGCTACCGGGTTTCCAACTGACCCCCTCACATGGTAACACAAGGCCAAATTATTACCGATGATGTGGCTGCTTCCTCTGATAGTTTGCTTTAGGCACTAGGAAAAGGGTTAGGCACTAAGGGAGGAGGCTTAGGTTTAGGGTGCAGGGAGGGGTTGGTTAGGTTTAGGCACTAGGGGGGAGGAATAGGTTTAGTGTGTGGGGAGGGGGAGGTTAAGGTCAGGCACCAGGGAGGGAGGGTGAGGAGTTAGGTTTAGGGGTTAGAGTTAGGCTCTAGGGGAGGAGGCTTAGGTTTAGGGTGCAGGGAGGGGTTGGTTAGGTTTAGGGTGCAGGGAGGGGTTGGTTAGGTTTAGGCACTAGGGGGGAGGTTAGGTTTAGGGTGCAGGGAGGGGTTGGTTAGGTTTAGGGTGCAGGGAGGGGTTGGTTAGGTTTAGGCACTAGGGGGGAGGTTAGGTTTAGGCACTAGGGGGGAGGTTAGGTTTAGGGGTTAGGGTTAGGCACTAGGGGGAGGAATAGGGTGAGGCACTAAGGGAGTAGGGTTAGGTTTAGAGTGTGGGGAGGGGGAGGTTAAGGTCAGGCACCTGGGAGGGAGGGTGAGGGGTTAGGTTTAGGGGTTAGAGTTAGGCACTAGGGGAAGGGTTAGGCACTAAGGGAGGAGGGTTAGGTTTAGGGTGGAGAGGGGTTGATTAGGTTAGGCACTAGGGGGGGAGGTTAGGGTCATGCACCAGGGAGGGAGGGTTTGGGTTAGGGAGAGGGGGCGGGTTAGCATATCGACCAACAAACCCAGGCGGGATGCATCAGGATTCCGGCCGCCGGGATCCCAAGCGCAGGCCTCCCGTACCCAACCAAAATTACACACACTCCTCACAGAGATCATGGACTAAAAAGGAGCAGGTATATCCCATCTCCCGACCCCATAACTCCTTCTCCTTCTCCTGCATATTGTAGAAAAATAAAAAGGTAATAAAAAAAAATATATTTTTTTAATAAAAACTGCCAATGCCACCCTATTCACCCACATTTATTCTATATGCATGTGACCCCAAAACATTTTATAGATGGAATTTAAAGGTGAGTATCATATATTACCACTGCCGACCAGTCAGCGTCAGATTCAATCCAATTAAATAATAATGCGTTTGTAAATAATAGTATATACTGTACAAGTAGGGCGGCACTCCAATATGCAACATTACCCATTGCCCTCCGTTAGGACTGCCAGCTGGAAGTCCAAATAATGTGTCTGGAGCGGCGGCGCTCAGGTGAAAAAAATCGGCAAACATGCAGGTAATGCGCCAACGTTCCGGAGCCGTTTATTGCTCCGTTTTCAAGGTCAATCACATACAAATAACACAGCTCTTACTGTATACACATACCCCACCACGTGCAATCCAATAGGTTCAGCGTCCATAGAAGGAGGCGCACCTCATTAATAAACCTTCGCTACCACAGGAACACAGGCAGTGGAGGGAGGAGACGGGCACCGTAATATATAAAATGCTTTGAAGATATCTTTGCATCGCTATATTATTGAGTATACTGTTTTTATACTATGTAAGATGTTAATGTTATTGCTATACCTATATGTGTAATGCCTACAGTATGTTATTTTACAACAGCTATGTGGTCACCCAGGGCCATAACTAGGGTAGTGCGACCTGTGCCATGGCACAGGGCACCACAGGATAGGAGGCACTGCTCTGGCCTGGCAATTTTCTGTTTATTATCATTCTCACTTGTAGCTTCCTTTTCTTTTATCCCCAGCATCTCCTGGCCTCCCCTGGACCTTCCCCATGAGGCCATGGCCCTTTTTCAGGTGCACTATCTTATGTCCCTATTTAAAAAATGGGGGGGGGGCAATGCTCTCTCTGGCACAGGGCACCAAAAAATCGAGTTACAGCTCTGTGGTCACCACTTTATAATATTGTTGTTCACGGTTCCTATGGCTCTGGTGGGCGGAGACGATGCCGGTGCCTGTCTCCTCCCTCCACTGCCTGTGTTGCCGTGGTAGTGAAGGTTGGTTAATGAGGTCACTGGTGTGCGTCTCTTTTTCTGGACGCTGAACCTATTGGATTGCACATGGTGGGGTATGTGTATAAAGTAAGTACTGTTTTATTTGTACATGATTCACCTTGAAAACGGGGCAATAAAGGGCTCAGAAATGTTGGTGCATTACCTGAGTGTTTGCCGATTTTTTTCACCTGAGTGCCGCCACTAGAGACACACACACACACACACACACACACACACACACACACACACACACACACACACACACACATACACACATATATATAATATATATATTGTGACAGTATCACCAGATATGGCGCTGGTGAGCAGCAGATTCTGTGTGGGGCAGAAGAGATCCGCCCACACAGGGTAGAAATACTACGTTTTTCCCCACACCTAGGGGCTGCCCAGGGGATTCAGTCCAGGGAGGACTGAGGCAGACCAGTCAGACAGAGCTCACTGTGCTAGCAAGCCTTTGAGGGCCAGGAGGCCTGAGCCTAGACCTGTGGGAGACAGGGAAGGCCATCAAACTCTGGGACTGAGCCATGTAAAAATGTGAGTATGCTGGAGCCTATGTTACCCGCTAGGAAGCAGACCAGACTGTGAGGCTGTGGCAGCCAGCCAGCTAAAGAACAGGCCGGAGCCTGTGTCAGGACAGCTGATAATTGAGAAGACAGAGGCCAAGCCAGGCCAGGATAAATATCCCAGTGATACTTTGCTGGAGGCACAGAGAGACTTTGGAATATGTTTGCTGACTAGCTGCCCAAGGTTAGAAGTGAGTCAGTGCCCTGATGGGGACTAGGCATTTGTTGTTTTGTTTCCTGATCATGCTGACATTAAAGCATTATTTCATTTGTTTTTCCTGGAAAAGTTGCGTGCTCACTCGAGCACTAAACACTGCACCACTGACACCCATCTACCGAGCTACTTTCCCTTAGGTATCACTATATATATATATTGTGTATATATATATATATATATATGTATATATATATATATATATATATATATATTAGGGATGTGCAGGCTTGGACAGGTTCAAGTTTGCACGCCGAGTTCGGATTTTTCCCTCCAAAAAACGAGACTCAGAAAGAGGCAAAACGTCATCTTGCATGGACAAACATCATCATTCCATCATTGCGACGAGACCCTACCACAAGGGTCTCGTCGCAAGCCCGATGGTCGCGATGGTCTTGAAAGCACTCTTGGGTTTGCGGCACCGAGACCCTACCACAAGGGTCTCGTCACAAGCCCGATGGCCATCTTCCTGGCCGCTCGCTATAGCTGTGGGTGGTCACCCACAGCTATGCGAGCGACCAGGAGGCCGCTCTAAAAAAAGAGAAGGACGGCCCTGATTCAGAGCGAGCGCTCTGTCCGGCTCTGAATCAGGGACTCTGTTCATTCGTTTAAAGTCATAAGATTTAAAATGCCCCAGAATTTGCTGTTTTTGGTCAACTGCTCTTCGCATGTACTAGAGTGTGTTATTGTGACATTTTATTTATAGGGTGCCACAAGAGGTCCGCAGCGCAGTACATACAGTAAAGGGTACACAGAACATTACATTACAATACAGTAACCAAAATATAAACAGAACACAAGTAACAATTAGCAACACAATTCCCCATACACAATACAACTCTGAAGGTGAAGGCTGTCATAGAAGTGCTAGAGAAGAAGGCTGTGAGACAGTGGGGAGGAGGACCCTGCTCCTAGGAGCTTACAATCTAGGTGTCTCCTCAATTAGATGTCTCCTTGAATGACTGACTTGGATGGGCTCTTCTGGTGTCTGGACTGTGGAAAAAAAACATGGAGTCAAAAAGGGCATTTAAATGTTGGGACTACTCCATCTCCTGGTCTCAGTCATGGTACCCAAACTCTATTATCAGACAAAAAGAGATATCCTCAATTCTTGTGGACAGCTCTCTAGAAGTTTATTCTTCCTTAACTCTCTCAGAGAGTTCCTTTCAGAAGGCAGCAATAAGAACTTCATTACTCCGACCAAGCTCAAAGGCCAGTCTTCTAACTGAACGGCATACTGACCCACCGATTGGGTGCCTTTCTTTGAGATACAGAATTCCAGAAGCAGCAGAGGACAAACAACTTGGTCCATCCAATATCTTCTTAAAACATTCCACAAATGAGATGCATCTTTATAGAACCGGGTCATCTCTTACTCAGTGTAAAGAATCCCAGGCCAAAGCCTGTCCAGTGAGCAAAATAATAATTTAAGCGTCCCTCGCTTTCTCTGAGGGCAAATTAATTGGTATCAAGTCATTTGGAATTGAACATTGATTCAGAAAGCTGATACAAGCTTTAGGATCACCATAAAACCTGGGACTGCAGCAGAAACAGGTAGTGCATCAATACATTGCACAAGGTTCTATTAGCAGAGCATTATCTGTTCTTGATCATGTTTTTGTTTCTCAACATGAGCCACCAGAAGCTTCAGAAGCTCTTTAGGAGAAAGACTACATTCTTTGTGGACAGGGGGCCTGATTCAGAGCCGGACGCTCTGAACGAGCGCACGCTCTGAATCAGGGCGTTTTTTTTTTTTTTTTGCGCATCCTCCTGGACCCTCGCATAGCTCTGGGTTACCACCTACAGCTTATGCGAGCGTCCATGATGATGGTCGCGATGGTCAAGACCATCGTGACCATCGGGCTTGCGACAAGACCCTTGCGGTAGGGTCTCGTCTGCCGCAAGCCCTGGAGTGCTTTGGCTCTATCAGAACCAAAAGCACTCCCACTGACATCACTAGTGATGTCAGTGGGGCCGGCCCCAGACGGTAGGTGTTCCCATGGGAACGCCTCCGTCTGGGCAGCCACGCCCCCGGCACACCCACCAAAGGGGGCATGCTGTCACTCACCATCGACAGCACGCCCCCTTTGGTGCGAGACCCATAGCGACAGCTCCCTCCGTCGTGCGCATGTGCACTGGGCTAACATCGACCCGGTTGCGGTCTGAATCAGGCCCAGAGTGCACAAAATTGAAGACTGTTGAAATTAGGAGAGCGCTACTGTGCAGTTTCCATATTGGTTCCTTTAGCAAGACTTCAAACCCTAACCAAGATGGCTGCCTTCTGTACTCTTGCACATGCGCAGTGCCATCTTGTCACTGTGGTAAAGCGCCACATTGTAACACATATCTGTTCTACTTAGCTTGGGGAAACTCTGTATTTGCCACTTGACCCACAATGCTGATACCGTAAGTATCCTGCACCCAGAGCCATATTAAGGGTGAAGGAAAACTTCCACACACAGAGGGGACCCCACACAGGATCGATGTGAGCAGCTCCCAAGTCTTCTTCTCAGTTTCACGTGACACATCACATCTGTGACGTTGATTTAGTGACTTAGGAGCTGCTCTGTGCTGTATGAACTGTGCATACAAAACACAGAGCCGGAAGCATTCAAGAGGAGCCGACCACGGAAGGTGAGTATTCAGGGGCACAGGGAAAGGGGGCACTGTATACCATATTGGAGGGGAACCATATGGCATATAGGGGGACACTGTGGGGCAGGGTGTAAATTGTATTGGTGGGGGCTCCCACAATTTAGTTGCCCAGGGGCCCTCGCAAACCTCAATATGGCCTTGCCTGCAGTGCTACCAGCATACAGTCACTGGCTGGTGGTCTATATTCTTCGCTCAAGCTCTGCTTCATGTTAAGAGTTTGTTGCATGCAAAACCGTGAGTACGGCTGTACATCCAGATTACTGCTGAGTAAACCTCTTCACTGGATAAGATCTGGGCTGTTCACTGTCTTGAGGTGATCTGCTGGTGAGTACCATTGCTCTGCCATACCATCGCCAATAGTACACACATATTCCAACAAAGACAATCCTGGGTTCTTAAACCATCAGCTAGTACAGAGACAGTCTAATGCACCAGTTGTTTTTTTCCACAGCCACCACAGAGAGATTTGGGCGTACACAGGTCACAAGCCACTGGGTTGGTTCCTAGTGCGATAGTATGGCAGGGTTTAACATAAAGAGAAGCCACCAAGATGGGGTCTTGTGCACTTGAGGTTATGAATTAACCACAAGGGAGTTGTAGTAAAGCCAAGGTCAGAACATTGCGAGGTCCCGGAAAAGCCAAAAGTGATAATACGGAGATTAGTCACTAACAAGCTGGGTCATACAATGGAACATACATTCAGAGACAAATACAAGGTAGCTACAGCAAGGTAGTGAGCCCAATACTTGCTACAGACAGAGTGGGGTTTCAGTGTGGAAGCCTCATTTGACCCGATGTCATTGTGGTGAAAAGTTGTTACCCAGACGTAGAGGTGGGTCATTATTACCCGAGTATATTTCATGCCTGATTTTGAAATTGTAAGGATGAATTTAGAAGATTATTAGTATATTTTGGAATAATAAACTATTGAATGAAGTATTTCGATAAAATAAAAAGTCATAGAGAATAGAGAAGGAACTTTTTTTTTGTTCTAAGTAGTCTTCAAAAAAAAATAAAAATAAACAAAATTGACAACATCTGTGTTATTGCTAATAACTTAACAAAAAATATAAACTTTTCATCTAAAATTAAAATTTTTCATTGACTCAAGTATGAGATTTTTAAAAATAAAACAATACAAAAACAAAACCAGTCTTACAACTAATCAGTTTCACCCAGCTTATCACTACAATCACTACAATATGAAATCAGGTGTTCTGGGCATATACATTTGTAACACGCTTGGCAAAAATGAGTTGTCCTACGATCTATTTTAGCGGGACACACTTGACATCTTTTTCTAACTCCTGGTACTTTTTCTGGTGGCTCCTCTGAAGATTCTCCATTGAAATCTCTAATTCATTTGTGCAATTCTCTAGGTAAATGAAACACATCTTTGTGGATGCTCAAGTGTTCATTTAGGGGAGCAAGACCCAAGGTTTGATGAATTGACGTAGATATGACATGAGCAAAACCACCTTATTCTTAGGAATATGGGACACAATTGTAACATCTTTTTGAAAGCCAAATCTAGATGAATGGACATCTCTACCATGGGTGTTAGTGACTTCTGGAGGAATTTTCTTTTTCATTTTTACGCAAAGTGCCCACGGAAGTCAAGCAATATATTTCTACTCCAGTACCATCTGTAGCCTGTCGTATAACTGGTATACAATCGGGAAACCGGCTGCCGGAATCCCGACAGCCGGCTTCCCGACTGCTTTATCCCGGCGTGGGATAAATGACCGGCGTCTATTTCTAGATGCCTGTCATTTTCCCGATGCTGGGAGACCAGCGCCCGGCATCCCGATCGAAGGGATGCCGGGCGCCGCGAGCGGACAGCCGCGGGGGGGAGGGTTAGGTTTAGGGCACCCGTGGGGGTATTAAGGTTAGGCACCCCCCCGGGAGGGTTAGGGTTAGGCTAGGGGGAGGGAGGGTTAGGGTTAGGCACCCCCCCTGGGATTTAGGGTTAGGCACTCCCCCTGGGACTTAGGTTTAGGCAGCGGGGAAGGGGGGGGTTAGGGTTAGACACATAGAGGGGGGATTAGGTTTAGGCACTTGGGAGGGGGGAGGTTAGGGTTAGGCACCCTAAAGGTGGGTTAGGGGGTTAGATTAGTATAGTAGATACTTACCTAGGGACGATCGGGATTTCCAGCTCTGTCGGTCTTCCGCTGCCGGGCTCTGCTCTTTTGTCGGGCTACCGCTGCCGGGAATCGAACTCCCGGCCGTGCGGCAGCCAGGATTTCATACCGATTCCGTATAACTAAGTAAAAAAGATACACGTACTTTAAAACACATTATGACACAACCTCAATGACGTCGGGTTAAATTATTTGCTTCCTTGATGTCATCGGTCATATGGTAAAGCCACAGAAGGGCCACGCACCCACTCTTATAGAGGAGGGGGACACAGTCAGCATGGAGCACAAGGGAGCCGCAAGTGGACCAACCCTAGACGGATCTGGTAAAAGCAGTTTGGGTGCCGCACGCAGCGTTTTGTGACATTAGTCTTTAATTGTTCACCCCCCACCTCACACCAAGGAGAAATTGTTTATTTTCTGTGTCTGATAAATACTTTTATAGCGTCCTCTTGAAGATGTCACACTTTTCAACTAATATATAATTGTATACTGTATATATATATATATATATATATATATATTATAGAATATGTCAGTTATGGTGTGAGTATTACAGCCTGTATTAAGCAATATCACACCCTCTATTACATACTCTTGTTTCTTCACGGTGAGCACAGGATAGGGAAATTGCATATGGTGTTAATAAATAATTCTTACACAAAACAGGCTGCTAAAAAGTAAAATAAAATATTATAACAGTAATTGTACTGGGAACATTGTAATGAATGTATCCGCAAAGGGTTATTATTCCCTGTGGCATAAATGCAGCTTTATATATATCTGTGTAATTGGGAGACGGGAACAAACCTTAAACCTGTCCTGATACAATCGTACAACATTTCTCTTTATTATAAACAATTTGCCCTGGACTCAGGCAGCTGTGATACAGGCAAAGTGTGCAGGGTTGCTTTTATGTGTAAATATGAATTAGGAATATATTACATTATGTTTTCACAGTTATTGTACATACCTAATGTGTGTTGGAACATACATGATGGAGTATATCTGGCAACTGAATTGTGCTGTATGTTTTATAAGTTATATTTAAGACATGCCGATCACAGATGAATAAGACGTAATAACAAATTATATATTATATACCTCTATATACAGTATGATATCACATTGTCAGTGAGAATCTTCTGGTAACAAAGATGTTGGGACAGAATAGACAGAGCCTGGTTTATACATCGCTATAATTCACTGATTTGTTATAATTCTATATTATATTTACATCTTTCTCTCCCGTCTTTCTTACTAGGGAAAGTGAAGAGCAGATATTATTAATATGAAGAAATATCATTTCATATAAAAATATTGGTGAATGTGACATGTAGATTCTAATAGACAATAAGAGCCAAATGTCATAGGGTGAGAGGTTAGATAATGTGAGAGTTTAGCAGTATACAGGACTGTCACACTTTTTAAACTCTGCCAATGTGATAGAGTCCGAGAACATGTAAACTCACATGATTTCAGACTAAAAAAACTCTCACGATTTAACTCTCATCCAGATGTTTTCCCATTTTGAAGATAAAACTCAACCAATGTAATAGTGTTACTGCTAAACTCTCACATCTTCTAACCTCTCACCCTAGGATTCCGAGGATTCCAACACACGGATCGCGATACACGGATCGCAATACACGGATCGCAATACAAAGTGTTTAACACAGATTAAGTCTCCTCACCGTCAAGTGAGTCGAGAGCGCAGAGCGACGCCGGGACCGGGGTTTTCTTCGGGCCGATGCCGTGAAGCCGGAAGTGACCTTTCCTCCGGTAATTAAGTCCAGACCAGTGCCAGAAGAAGGACCAAAGAAACAGGACACTGGACACAGGTGAGGCAACGCCAGAATACGTACACCTAATACCGAGTGACTGTAAACTCATCCAAGGACCTGAGACTATATCTAGGGGCTAGGGACACCTATCCAATATTTAACCCTCTCCCTACCCCCCTTCCCATCCCCCCTCTCACTCACCCTGAAGGGGCAACTAACATATCACCCTCTCCCCCAGATCCCCATCAAATACCCCCTCCACAAGTGAGGAAATACACCACCCACTAAGTGCTAACATATTCTACACACCATCCACTACTAACAAGGACTACACCCTAGCTAGGGATATACAGTATATATATATATATATATATATATATATATATAAACAGGACAGGACGAGCACCTGATAGTGTGGTATTTTGAACAATACTTAGAGTAATGATAAACAATTAATTGCTCGTACCCTTTATATGCTTGTTAGGTAGGCATATCTAATATATCTAAATGGATTATCATACATCCTCCGTATACATCAGCAGTCCCCTAAGACTCCAATACACCAATCCCAGCTGTCTTCAACCTTAGTAATTGTAAATAATCTAAGTCTATATTTCAGCGTAAGTTTAGCTGATCTTTATTCAGACAAATATATGCAATTACAGTAATGAAAAAAAGGGTTGCTTATCTTAGAGATCGGGATGGCCGGTCTCCTTAGGGGTATGATTAGCAATTGAGTTCTACCAGGTGGATAGCAGCAGTGGCAGCAAATGGGCAGGAGAATCACAGAACCCTACGCGTTTCGCCTCTTTCAGGCCTCCTCGGGTGTGTAGGAGACTCCTATCATGAACAGGGCTTAAATACCAATGATCCCCTTTGAAAATAGCGCTAAAATGCCGCTACTTCCGGTCCGCGGCAAACCGGAACTGGATGTGTGTACTACTTCCGGTTTTAGAGAGAGAGAACAAAAATAATTTTTTTTTATTTTTTTTTTACACGGGGCAGCCATTTAATTTAATTTAATTTTATATTTTTTATCAATGCTGTTTCTACATATGTTTTATATATTTTAGTATATGTTTTTGCACTTTTATAATGAAATCCATGTGCATAATGTATCCCCCTTTTAATTATATGAAATCTTAATATATGGTCCCCCTATATGTAGCCTACCCGGTGTTTGTTCTCATAGCCTACTTATAGACCAACCCCCCCTCCGTTTTTGATACTATATAGTTATATATCTGATTCACCTCTTAATTCGAAAGAGGTGTATATATATATATATATATATATACATTGGATTAAACCACCTATATGGCTGCCCCGTGTTAAAATATGGTGGTTTTGACCTATGCTATACACCCACCAATAATAAGGCCGCCATGTGTAAGGAGACACCATTTTTCGGGGTATGGACTGAATATAATGTCTCCTTCGTATATAACTTTGTATATTTAGATATACTTATTTTCGTAAGAACTGCGTTTTGAGTGGGAAGACGCACTGTCCACCTCTGTGCGACTCATTTTATCAAACCTAAAACATGGCCGCCCTATTCTGTGTGGCTTGCCCACCAATAATATGGCCGCAATGTATAAGGAGACAGGAAAAGGAGAGAAAAAAAAAAAAAGTGTATAAAGGGTACGAGCAATTCATTATTTATCAGTATTGTTCAAAATACCACACTATCAGGCGCTCGTCCTGTCCTGTTTTCATATTTTAGCTCCTGACCGTCCTACCAAGCGGCCTTACCATTGAACTGAGCCGCCTCCTATTGAAAGGAGAACTGTGTGACAAGAAGGCTCAATATTTCAGAATTTACGACAGAAAGTTGTAACCACCATAACCTATACGGAGCGCCAAAATTCAATCTCTCCTTTCCATATATATATATATATATATATATATATATATATATAAATATATAGTATAATTTTTATTATTTGCAAGTACCTGCTCTCATAAGTCATGTAATTTAACCAATAAAAGGAAATCACTTTTTTACCACTATCATTTCTGTCTAATATATCCAATATTTAATATACTACTAATACAATTGCTCCTGATTTATAACTAAATACACACAGGCGCAGCTCTATGGCGTATGTGAATACATACAACTCTGTATTATAAACTCTTGCCCTATTACATTTGGCCCTAAATCTTCTACCGCTCTGTAACTGTTACATAATCTCCCTCTCGGTAGATGTAAATGCCTCCTGCCTGTGTGTACAGTACTGTACATGAGACATTGGTGCTATACAAATCCAATGCACTGATAATGTCATTATATGCTGAGCAGTACTTTATGGCGGTGTGGGCCTGATGCAGGTGTGGACGCAATTATCGGCCAACTGCGCATGCGCCAAAATAACTTAACGATGCCGCTCACAGTAAGAATTTCTTTGCAAAGCAGTGTTCAGGGAACCGTTTGGGGGTGGTTGGTTAGTGGCGGCCAAAATGTAGGCTTGTTGCAGCCATTTTAGGGGTACATCTCAGCATACTACTGCGATCCTGTGCACGGAAAACTTGGCGTCAGTGTCTCAGTTCCTGCGGCCATTCTGCATGATCATAGCGTCACTCAGAGTACAAATCTGAATTGGTCCCTGTGAAGGTTTATTAGCAAAGTGTTTCCTTTTAAGCCAAAAAATCGCTCCTCTGTGGAATTTTAATTATTTAGATCTGTGTCGGGGAATAGGAAGACCAGCTGTGGCCCTTAGATCAGTGTTGGGGAACAGGAAGACCAGCGGTTGGCTGTGGCCCTTAGAATGTGGATACCAGTGGCTGGCTGTGGCCCTTACATCAGTGTTGGAGAATGTGGATACCAGTGGCTGGCTGTGGCCTTTAGATCAGTATTGAGGAATGGGAAGACCAGCAGCTGGCTGTGGCCCTTAGTTTTAGGGAATGGGAAGACCAGCAGCTGGTTGTGGCCATTAGATCGATGTTGGGAACAGGAAGACCAGTGGCTGGCTGTGGCCTTTAGATCAGTGTTGAGGAATGGGAAGACCAGCAGTTGGCTGTGGCCCTTACTTTTAGGGAATGGGAAGACCAGCAGCTGGTTGTGGCCCTTAGATCAGTGTTGGGAACAGGAAACCAGCGGCTGGCTGTGGCCCTTAGATCAGTGTTGATGAACAGGAAGACCAGCAGTTGGCTGTGGCCCTTAGATCAGTGTTGATGAACAGGAAGACCAGTGGCTGGCTGTGGCCCTTAGATCAGTGTTGGGGAATGGGAAGACCAGTGGCTGGCTGTGGCCCTTAGATCATTGTTGGGGAATGGGAAGTCCAGCGGCTGGCTATAGCCCTTAGATCAGTGTTGGGGAACAGGAAGACCAGTGGCTGGCTGATCTAAGGGCCACAACCAGCTGCTGGTCTTCCTGTTCCCCAACACTGATCAGTGTTGGGGAACAGGAAGACCAGCAGCTGACTGTGGCCCTTAGATCAGTGTTGGGGAACAGGAAGACCAGCAGCTGGCTGTGGCCCTTAGAAAAGTGTTGGGGAACAGGAAGACCAGTGGCTGGCTGTGGCCCTTAGATCAGTGTTGGGGAACAGAATGGCCAGCGGTTGGCTGTGACCCTTACATCAGTGTTGGAGAATGGGGATTCCAGTGGCTGGCTGTAGCCCTTAGATCAGTGTTGGGGAACAGGAAGACCAGTGGCTGGCTGTGGCCCTTAGATCAGTGTTGAAGAATGGGAAGACCCTAACACTGTGGCCCTTAGATATGAATGAAGGTCACCTTGCTTACTCATGTGCAGTGAGACTTTTGAAAAGCCTGTCGATAGAAGTGAATCAGACAGGAGATCTCGGTTCTGAGATTGTGACAAAAATAATGAATGAATGATAACTCTGCACTAGAATATATCTTTTGCAAACTTGAATTTAGCATTGGTTGTTGTTCTCCTCCTAATGTCCCCATCAGGTTACTGTGTGATGCTTCTGCTGTGGCTGAACCTGAGCCTGCAGGAAGGATGAAGGAACATCTCATAAACTGCACAGTACAGAGAGAATTTCATCTCCTGGCGTTCTCCATCTCTGCAAATCTTCAGCTTGTGCTCTTCATTGGGATCCTGGTAATGTATTTACTGACAGTGCTGGGGAACCTGATTATCACTGGTCTTATATATCTGACCCCACAGCTCCAAACTCCTATGTACTATTTCCTGTGTAACCTCTCAGTGCAGGACGTCATCTACGTCACCAGCATCCTTCCAAAATTTCTCTCTATCCTGGTAACAGGTGACACCAGAATCGTCTTCCCAGGATGCATCACACAGATGTTCCTCTTTACATTTTGTATTGGGGCAGAGTTTTTACTCCTAACTGCTATGGCCTATGACCGCTATGTCGCCATCTGTATCCCTCTGCACTATACAACCATTATGAACAACGACGCGTGTGTTACGCTATTTTCTGTCGCCTGGCTTGTCGGCTTTTTTAATGCTATAACATATGTTGCACTGGCTTCTGCTTTATCTTTCTGCAATTCCCAAAACATTAGTCATTTTTTCTGTGATCCAAAAACCATGATAGCGCTCTCTAGTGGTGATATCACAGACATTGAGATGCTGGTATTTGTGGAATGTGTATTTTTCGGACTTACCCCCTTTGTGCTGATATTAGCCTCTTATACATGTATAATTGCAGCTATCATAAAGATCCGTAGCTCAGAGGGCAGAGTAAAGGCTTTCTCCAGCTGTTCGTCCCATCTCACCGTTGTTATATTATTCTGTGGGACCTCACTTAGTTCCTACATGGTTCCAGAGTCACAGGACTCTCCGGAACGAGACAAACTTCTCTCCTTGCTGTACACGGCAGTGGTTCCCATGCTAAACCCCCTGGTTTATACTCTGAGAAACCAACAGGTCTTGAGAGCCATGAACAATATCTTGAAAAGAGACTTATAATACTTAATTGTCCACCCAGCTTTTGTTTCTTGTGAATACATTGTACACGGTACACAAATAATTTTCACTAAGTTGCACTTATATCTATATTTTCCCTTTTTGTGTACGGGATAGCTGAATCTGTTATGGAAACACATGGCAGAAGAATATAAAAGTCGGACAGTAAAGGTCTCCATATGTGAATTATGGGGGTCCCTCATTTAATACTTTCTTTCTCTAAGCTGTTAGGGTTCCCCCCATGAGAAAGAGCCTTTATACAGAACGACCCTTTACCGTGTTATAATGGGTCTGACTCTTGCCACATCATTTTACTTTTACACCTGTTTACAGTATGTGCTTATACAGTCCTATTGCCAATAGTTACCATGTTGGACCTGTGAGATGTAGGTTGGCGGATGGCTGCAGTACAGGACATGGTAGAAATTAGGTCTGGCATAACGCTCCACTGTGGGCTAGTTTGCAGCTCTGGTCCTCTTTCATAGAGGTTACATTTTATTATGGGTCCCCTACAGATTTGGAAAAGTAGGTCTCCATGTCGTGACCACCACAATTCAGGTAATGTGGGTGAGAGATTTACAAGTACTTTTTAAACTATGAGACAAAATTTTAAGATAAATACATATGTTATTACTCTGTTATCAGTATATTATATATAATTTAATTGTAATTTAATTTGTAAATAATTTAATTTAATTTGTAAATAATTTAATTTAATTTGGAAATAATTTCATGGCTCCCTACATTCCTTATAAGCAGATATCACATTCATGTTAATTTGTAACAAGATTAAACAATTAAAATACACAATAGACTCTTGTAATGCGCCCCAACAAAGTCAATATTACAACAGAATCATAGCGCCATAAAAAAATTTAAAAATCCATGCACCGTCAGTCTGAACAATGCAAAGAACAGAATATGGGTTACATTTTGTTTTCCTGTGAGTACAGGTACCCACAGATGTGCAAGAATCCAGGACCATGACCTGAGTAATGAACAATTGTATCTGTTTCCAATATGGGTGATGAAATGAGATAGATTTGGTCATTCAGCAGTTGGACAGAAGACATAAGGTCCAAGTAGTGCAGTTGGCCGGTGACTGGAGGCATAATAATTTACCAGCAAATGTAATAAAAATCAGATTAATCACATTTTGATTTGGAATTGGTGATCATTTTGGGCCCAGGTGCTAAATAATGTATGGGGACTTTAGTCACAAACAGCAACTTGGCCAAAATCCATTAATTTGTATGACTGGGCTTCAAGGTCACTATTATCTCAGACAACATCCCGGTACTGTTAAGGTGCCCAACCATTCAGAGATTGTGATGCCTAACTAGGTAGTGCTAGATCATACTGGCTGCATGTACAGGTACAAAATAACTGCAGATCCTGATCAACATCCAATTACACTTTATGAAATACTGTTATTATTACATGAAGAAAAATAAGACATGGGGTGCCACACATAGATCATTACCAGTGATATAGCTGAATAATTAAT
The DNA here is from genome assembly GCA_031769625.1 of Taudactylus pleione. Lineage (NCBI taxonomy): Eukaryota > Metazoa > Chordata > Amphibia > Anura > Myobatrachidae > Taudactylus > Taudactylus pleione. The sequence continues at coordinate 1,329,421 of JAUIMM010000280.1, forward strand.
TACAAAATTTGTTGGAAGTGGAGGGTGCTACTGGACAGACTCCATTGTGTTCCTCTGGGGAGGCTTCACATTTGTCTTCTAGCATGTCACTCTTACACTGTACCAAGATGGCAGCTGAGGTTAGTACTGTGTAGGCACGGCGCCATCTTGCTACTGTGTAAGAGTGACATGGTAGGAGACAGACATCTCCTACTTAGTTCTGAAGAGGCCTGCTGTTATTACCAGCATTACTGCTGTTCCAGCATCCTGTACTGCTAGCCACTAGTATTATACAGTCACCGGCTGGTGAGCTGTATGCCACCCCACTCCCTTCAAGCTCAGCACCATCCAGAACCAGTGTACAACAGTGAGTATGGTTGTACCCCATTATCCTTCAATAAACCACTCCACTGGTTACGTAACTGGACTGTTCAATGTATCAGGGAATTTACTGGTGTGTACAGACACTCTTCCATACTGCCACACCTGTACACACAATGCAAAGAATAGAATATTGGTTAAAATAGATAGGATAATATATATCTTATTACAATGTAATCTGAGGGAGGTCTCCACCACCCCTTAGATCCTCGGCTGTGGCTGACTGGGTTGGGGTGCAAATGCTTTGGCCATGAAGCCCAGGTGATAGGGTCTCCTGGCTGTGGCATTACACCCCTGTTGGTTTGGGTCCGGTGCTGGTTTTAAATAAAGGGGGACCCCTACACATTTTCCCCCCTATATTTAAAACCAGGACTGGCCATGCAGCCAGTTGCTGGTTCCTAAACTATGGGGGAACCCTACACATTCCCACCCCTGTAATTTTAGGAACCATGACTGGCTGAACAGTCCGGGGCTGGTTATGCTTTTGGGGGGTGACACTACGGACTGTATTTTTACATTTAACCCTTTTTTTACAGGTACACACAAGCAGCCTTCACATATCTCACTGATATATGCAGACTGCTTGATCGGGAAAGTTTTGCAAAGAGAAAACACTGCAATCACGGGTGAGTAATCTCATCCAAACTTGCTACTCGGGGGAGAAATCTCGATCTGCTTCACCATCGGAAAACTCACTCTCAGCTAAACTCACTTCTTTTGGAAGTTTCAGGAGCCTCAAATCACCCGCATTTCGGTGAGGATAATCGAGTTTTAAAAAAAAAAAAACTTGACCAAACTCGAATCTTAGTAAATTTCTGCAGAATAGAACAAAAGAATGTCCACACAGCTCTTAAATGAATATCATCCTTCTCCTATACTCCAATTCGGCTAAATTACTAATCTCAAATACAGAGGGGCAATGCAACCTGGAGGTCGGGTTGATCCTATGACTAAGCTCTAAATGCGTGTCAGGAAGCCATGAGACACGCGCTACATGGCGTGTCCTGTCTGTTTTTAGATAGTGTTTTCACCTCGCTGTTTTTGTTGCAAGTTTAAAATGAAAAACTGTGACTCTGTCTATTAGTAGGGAGCCGGATGCAATACTATACCCGTGAGATGTCTGATTACAGACGGGGGTGATATCTGCTGTACTCGATCCAACAGGAGAGGGGGAATAATAATATCCCCATGTGATGTATAGCAGTATTAGTTACGTATCTGTTAAGTCAACTAGCTCCGGACAATCAATGAGTCACAGTACGCGAAAACGTTACACTTATTACAATGTGTCTCAATAAAATGTATCACTTCTGCAAATAACACAGTATTGCTGTAGTGACAGCCTAATGATATGAAGCTGAGGCTGCTAACCATAACCATGCTGAGCTCTCCGGTGCGTTCTTTCTTTTTAAGAATGTTCCAAACAGTTGATTTGGCCACACCTAATGTTTTTGCTATCTCTCTCTGATGGGATTACTTTGATGTTTCAGCCTAATGATGGCTTCACTGATAGTGACAGCTCTTTGGATCTCATATTGAGAGTTGACAGCAACTGATTCCAAATGCAAATGTCACCCCTAGAATCAACTCCAGACCTTTTACCTGCTTAATTGATAATGAAATAACGAGGGAATAGCCCACACCTGTCCATGAAATAGCTTTTGAGTTGATAGTCCCATTACTTTTGGCCCCTTAAAAAGTGGGAGGCACATATAGAAACCGTTGTAATTCCTACACCGTTCACCTGATTTGGATGTAACTACCCTCAAATTAAATCTGAAAGTCTGCAGGTAAAGCACATCTTGTTTGTTTTATTTCAAAGCCATTGTGGTGGTGACTAGAGGCCAAAATCTGAAAATTCTGTCAATATCCCAATATTTATGCACCTGACTGTAGGTAATTTTACTTGGAGCTTACATCACAAGAGATGCTATACTGTGAATAATTAATAACACATGAATAATTATGATTAGAGATCAATGTTTATTGGGACACACAACCTATGTGTGGTGAACACTGATTCTCAAATCATTTGCACACTTGTTTTATAAAAATAATTATTATTGATTAAAAAATATTTAGCTGACATTATTTTAGATAATTATTAAAGGTTATGTTTTAGTAATTAGTGAGGTTCGGTAGACGACTTAATTATTCGATATTAGTCCATGAGTGCCCCTCAATAGGAATACCTTGTTTCTTTTGTTTCTTCTTGTTTTGTTTTAGTAAATTTCTGCTGAATGCAGATTCCCTATTATCGCAAGAGTGCAGAATGGGTCCTGCTAAGACGCACGCCAGCCCTTGAATGCCTCTGCCTGATTGACATTTAAGGAGCGAGGTGGGGGCGGCCGGCGTTCCCGGAAAAGCAGCGTTTTCCAGGAGTGGCCAGCCCAGAGATTGCGTGGACGCAAGCGGTCTGCTAGGTTTTCTCAGCTGTCCGGCCACCTGGCACCGTCTACCATTGCGACCATTGACCACCTATGGTCACTGTGGTGATCCCAGCCTGCGACCTCTGTCGCAGTGCTGGGATCACAAATGCAGCAGGGGGCGTCATACACTTCCTGCTGCATTTGTATAATAGCAAGGATCGCAATTGCAAAGCATGATGGTTACAGTCACTGGATAGCTAGAAAAACATTATTGTATACTTTTGTCTATTGTGTAGCAGCTGAATAGCCCAGAGTTCATCTGATCTTATCTACGGGATGTGTCAAATGCTTTCGGGACTGTGGGCCTGATTCAGCGCGGATCGCTATTCTGCTAATACGCACACAACGCAGTTGCTAATATCAGCGGTGATATGTAGATGTTTGCATTCCCATTGCAAACGCAGCCTAACATAAGGACGCTCACTTCCCCTTACACACATCCATATACTTTGGCAACATAGCAAAATAATGGTAACATCGAGTAACATCGGACCCATACGCACAGTAAGGCAGGTCAGACCTCACTCAGGAATTGCTAACTTCAGCGCACGCTATGAGGCCTCAGGCTACGTATGGTCACGCAGTGGATAATTTATGCACGCAACAGCGCTGAAACGCACTGGCACGCCTGCATTTGCCCAACCGCTCCCCGTCACCACCCTCAAACGGCACTTCCTGTCAATCAGCAATGGGTCTGCGTAGCCTCTGCGATCACAGTCCCGAACGCAGTGGCTGGTTCACGCACGCGCACTGCGATGGGTACGCATGCACACAACACAATAACCGACCGATTGCATGCGTCTTAGCAACTGCGACCCTAGCTGAATTTAGGCCCAGTGTCCCACACTACCGGCTACCGCTTTTTAACTTCTCCATGAGTCCTATCTTCAAATGATCAGTGGCCTTCATGAAACCTTCCTACCTGCTCCAGCCGCCATTCCCTCTTGTATAACGCACACCGGATTTCCGGCATAAGATTATACTCCACAATAAAAGGGATACCGGCACTTATTTATCTATCTGGAAGGCAGTAATATCCCTAATCAATACAAGTGTTAGATTGGGGTCACTGCCATTAACGTTGTTGCATAACCTCATTGTTGCATAACCTGTGGAATAATATATCTAAGTCCCAAAGTACCTCATTTATTACACCTGGAAGCTTTTATGCATTCCAGTGTTGAAAGGCATGATACCTCTAGACCCGGAAGTTCTTATGGGATGTAATGAAGCCACTTCATCCAACGGGTCATTGTACACATTGACGCTGGTGTTTTCTTTTTTAGAGAAATGGAGATCCTTTGCTCTTAGTTTTACCTCACTTTTACATTGATTTTTATTGTTATCCTGGCTTCCGTTGGAACTATATTCCCGGAAGCAGGAAACGGAAATGACTTGCGTTCCAGCTGTGGAACGCAGATATAATGAACAGGTGATTTTAAGGTCTTTTTAGAACTTGTAAGTACACCATAATGTTTTTATTCATTTATGTTTATTGTATTCATGATGGATATAGATGTACAGTATTTATTATTGAAATGTACCATTTATGCATAATGAATAGAAGGGATCAATTAAGCAATCCCCACCCACAGCATTCTTGGAGGGGGATAAATAGAGAACTAGTCCACCATGCCATTACACCTTGAAAAGGGCCCTAGGTCAAAATGCATTAGTGGGGATTGAAAGAAGGATTTCTGTCTGTTTCCGCGGTCTGTGAAGGAGTCCACATTGCCAAGGAGAGGTGATATACCCAGGCTCATACCAACTCACCCTCATACTCTACAAAGTGCCTTCCGGGCCAACTGCGTTACGAAGTAACCTTTATTCATGTAGGTGCAGTGTTGTTTTTATTATATTTCTTGATGTTATTAAATCTGATACATTTTTACACTATGAGGAGCTATTTTCCATTTTTTCGAGATCACCTACTGCATGTGGTACAACCAGGAGAGATTGATAAAGTGTATATGCATCCTACATGTTTGGAAGAGTGATTACAGCAGAGTATTGAAAAGACTTGTTGAAATTACTTATGACTATTATCTAATACTGGACATATCTCGATATTCCTAATTGAGGAGCGCTTGGTTTGCTTTTTCTTATATCTATATATATGTTTGTTGGATGAGGTGATTACCTATTTTAAAGTGAGCTGCACCTTTTATTTGAGCGCAGGGTTTACATATTGCTGCTAATTTATTGAACAGAGGGCCTGATTCAGACCCGCTCGCGAGCGCTATGCACTCACTCGCAAGCGGGTCGATGGTGGCCCAATGCGCATGCGCACGACGGAGCCGGCTCCGTCGTGCGCATGCGCCAGACCCGGATAGCGACGGGCACTCCGTCGCTTCGGGTCTCGTATCAAACGGGGCGTGCTGTCGATGTTGAGTGACAGCACGCCTTTTTTTGGGGGCGGGCCGGGGGAGTGGCTGCCCAAACGGAGGCGTTCCCATGTGAACGCCTCCGTTTGGGGGCGGCCCCACTGACATCACGAGTGATGTCAGTGGGAGAGTTTTCGGCTCTGTTAGAGCTGAAAACTCTCTGGGGCTTGCGGCCATGAGACCCTACCACAAGGGTCTCATTGCAAGCCCGATGGTCACGATGGTCTTGACCATCGCGACCATTTTCCTGACTGCTCGCTATAGCTGTGGGTAGTCACCCACAGCTATGCGAGCGGCCAGGAGGCCGTTCTTAAAAAAAATAGCCCGGCCCTGATTAAGAGCGAGCGCTCTGTCAGAGTGTCCGGCTCTGAATCAGGACCAGAGTTGCAAAAGGATAAAGATATATCAGTTCCCTAGGTTACGTCAGCCAGGGTACATGTTTGGCAGACAGGAGTAAAAACTGACACTCTGTACAACTCAGAAGAATGATTTCATCATAACCAGCCCATCTCCAAAATAAACTATCTCACTACTAAATCTGACTGTCACAGATCATTTCTATAGACAATATTTGGCGAGGAGTAACTCACCTTTATTACACACTCACCTGGCACTGCAGAGAGCACAGCAGAAGGAAAGGGTGGGATGAAGAGAGCTTTGGTATAAGGCTATAGCATTTGCTGGTATGCTGGGAAGATTGGGAATGGGCCAGTGAGAGTGATGGGGATGAAGATGGATTAAAGTCAATGGAAGGGGAAGAGTATAGATAGAGAGAAGGGACAGAGAGTGAGGTGAGACATGATGAGAGGGGAAAATATGGAGGACATGAGGGACAATGACAGAGGTAAAGAAGATACTGTATATGAGGGGAGATGGGAATAGTGAGGTACTGTATGGGAGTTGGGAAGGGTTACAGAGCAGAGGTTTTATTGGAGCAACATGATAGAAGAAGTAATTTCATTGGCAAAATTGACAAAGGCAGATCAGTGGCAGTTGACAAAACAATAAAAGCATTGGCATTGACTGATTAAGAATGGTGGCAATCAGGGCCCAGGAGGACTGCAGACCCAGGAGATTCTACTTAGAAAAATGAATTGCAGGGTCCAGAAGTACTGAGAATCCAGGAGATGGTTCAGCAGGAGCAGAAAGGAGCATTCAGCAAGAGACTCGATGGTGGTGGCTAGGCCAAATCGCAGCCGTTATTAGTAGAGGGAAGTGGTTGGAGGAACCAAATGGCACCAGGAGAAGGAGGTCCAGGTGTGGAGAGCAGGGATGGAAGAATGGGAGGAAACACATAAGGAGAGGCTCCACAAACAGAAGATGAAGTGGTGGGTGGATCAGTGGATTTATGTTCCTTAACGTGTGGCACTGGTAGTTTGCACAGTCACATTGAGACAGTCACAATCACTAAAATGATCTAAATTGCACAAGGGGCTGCATTGTAGAGGCTGAACATACAAGAACATGCATATAAAGTAATACCTAGAATAATGTAGGAATGCCAGAAATAAAGGGCAGTAGGATATATACGAGCATATCTGGAAGACGGTGGTAGAAGCCAGACGGGAGTTCACCGTAAAGACAACTGCAAAATCGTCTACTTTCATAGCAAAGTCATACTGGACGATGGAACACTACGAGACCTCACCTGTTTGCAGCCTTGATAAAGGCCTCACTCCTTCCAAGCTTTGTGCAAGGTTTAGATCTGAGTGTTGGAAATTGTTTTGTTTGCTTGTACATTGACTTCATATTTGTCCCTCATTACCACTAACTGTTTTGGCGGATTCTGAATCACATACAGAGGGGTCGCGTCTGCGATTTTATGAAAATGCCGCTACAAAGCACTTCCATGGTGATTGCGCAAGGACTGAGACACCCAGGTGTATATCTACTAAAGTGCTGGTTTTTAGAAGTGAAGATGTTGCCCATAGCAACCAATCAGATTCTAGCTATTATCTTCTACATGGTGCTAGATAAATGATAAGTAGAATCCTATTGGTTGCTATGGGCAACATCTCTACTTCAAAAAACACACACTAGTAATTATACATCCCTAGGCTGGAGCATCTTTAGAAGCTACTTTTAGACGCATCATGGAAACTTGAACTAGTCACATCAGGGCCGCAACTACGGGGGGGGCTGGAGGTGCACGTGCACCGGGTGAGCCGCTGTACCTGGTGCCAGTGACCTCCAGCCCGGCGCTGCAGAGAGGCTCCAAGCCGGACATCCGCTGGTAATATTTATTACCAGCGGGCGCCCGGCTCCTTCTCTGCAGCGACGCGGTGTAGCCGGAGCCGGAGGCTGGAGTTCTCTCCCGAACTCCAGCTTCCGTCTCTCCCCACGGGCACTATGGGGGAGACGTCATGACATCTCCCCCATAGTTCCAAGGAGCAGCCGGCGGACTGGACGCGACGCTGGATGCAGGAGCGGGGTTCAAGGTAAGTATTTTTTTTTTTAATAAGCTGCACTACAGGGGCATTATTATGGGGGCAGGGGCATTACCACAGGGGCATTACTATGGGGGCATAGGCAATAAGGGGCATTAATAATGGGGCATGAGCACTACAGGGGCATTACTATTGGGGCATGGGCACTACAGGGGCATTACCACAGGGGCATTACTGTGGGGGCATGAGCACTACAGGGGCATTACTGTAAGGGCACTACAGGGATATTACTATGGGGGCATGGGCAATACAGGGGCATTACTATGAGAGCATGGGCACTACAGGGGCATTACTATGAAAGCATGGGCACTACAGGGGCATTAATATGGGAGCATGGGCACTACAGGGGCATTACTGTATGGTGGGCACTACAGGGGCATTACTACATTACTATGGGGGTATTAACATATGGGCATTACTATGGGGGCATTACAATATGGGCACTACTGCAGGGGGAATTACATGGGGGCGCCAAATTACTGTCTTGCCCCTGGTGACAAAAATCCTAGTTTCGGCCCTGGTCACATGCTAGGTGCAGAATCTCTGTCTGAGTAATGGCATCCACTGTCTCTGATTAAGCGCCTGAGTTTGCAACTAGTTATGGGATACGCCCGCGACGCTCACATAACACGCCCAGAAGACGCAATATGCGTCTATAGCCATTTCTCTCTCACCTTGCACATGTTCAAGACATTTCTGAGACCATGGGGCTAATGTAATAGTCTGCGGACTGCAGGCATTGGCGAGTTCCGTGTAAGATTGCTGATATCAACCTGGTTTTGTCTTTTAAATGAATTCTACTTTAAAACGGGATACGTTTAGGAAGCCGGCGGCCGCAATCCCGACCGCCTGCTTCCCGAATCCTCTATCCTGCCTAGGGTTAAATGACAGGCGTCTAAAATCTAGATGCCTGTCATTTTCCCGACGCCGGGAGACAGGCGCCCGGCATCCCGATCAAAGGGATCCCGGGGTGCCGCAAGCGGACAACCGCGGGGGGGAGGGTTAGGTTTAGGACACCCGGGGGGGAATTAGGGTTAGGCACCCCCCCAGGAGGGTTAGGGTTAGGGTAGGGGGAGGGAGGGTTAGGGTTAGGCACCCCCCAGGGGGGACTTAGGGTTAGGCACCCCCACGGGGGACTTAGGTATAGGCAGCGAGGAAGGGTGGGTTAGAGTTAGGCACTTAGAGGGGGGAGGTTAGGGTTAGGCACTTGGGGGAAGGTTAGGGTTAGGCACCCCTAAGGAGGGTTAGGGGGGTTGGTTAGGTTAGTTTATACTTACCTTAGAGACGATCGGGATTTCCAGCGCTGTCGGGCTTCCGCTGCTGGGCTCTGCTGTTTTGTCGGGCTGCCGCAGCCGGGAGTCGAACTGCCGGTCATGTGGCAGCCGGCTTTTCATACCGAATGCGTTAAAACATTGGGCCGTCTCACACAGAACTCGCTGATGTCTGCAATCTGCAGGTTATTACTTTTAAACCCATGTGTCTCAATAGTAACTGCGGTTCTGTGCCCACAGACTCGGGACGCATGTTTAGTGCGACTTAGATACATGCGCGGAAGAGACCAAAATTGCTCAACTGAGTCCGAAATCGTCAGTTTGTCCGACTCAAATTATCCCTGAAGTGTGTCTGGTAGGTGCCCCAGCCTGGAGGTTTTCTACTGGGAGCAACAAGAATAGTGACAGTGCCAATAATAATGCCCAGCAAAATGAACATATGCCAATGCCAGTGCCAACCAGGATGTGATATGCCAGTAACAAAATACTGTGACTTATTTATGATTATTTATCGGTTGCCACAAAACTTACCAGCACTAGACAGTGAGCATAAAAAAAGGATATAAAAAAAAATCATACATAGAAACAACTTAATGACACACAAAGTTGATGGAGAATTCACAAATATGAGACAGCCCTACCCAGAAGAGTTTACAATCTACAGGAAGATGGTAGATGTTGTGACAATAGGGACTAGAAAGTTGGCATGATGGAAGGTAGTGCCAAGATGGTGTATTATCACTTGCGGTAGGTAGTCTATAAAGAAGAGATGAGTTTTGAGAGAGCACTTGAAATATTGCTGGTTGGCAGAGAGCCTGCTCAGGTGGTGTCGGGAGCAGAATAGGAGAGGTCTAGAAGGTGTGAGTGAGAGGTGGCAGAATGGAGGCAAAATGAAGATCTAAGAGGGAGCAATAAGAGCTGATATCATGATGGAGTCAGGGATGTGTGGTAGGAAGATTATGATGAGAGCTATGAAGGGGAGGATGAGTATCTTACATTGGATTCTGGAGATTGTGGAGAATCGTTATAGAGATTTAGGACCTCATTCAGAGTCGGTCGAAGCGGCCGCACGGTCGTACGCAGCCGATGTTCGCTAAACTGCCACATGCTGGCACCTGTAGTTCCACTGGAAAATACTAAATAGTTTACTTATTTTTTACACTTACCCCCGTACCCACAGCCCAGGGGTATGTGGGAAGAGCCCCGGGCTTCAGACCAAGCCTAGGGTTTAGGGAGAGGAGGACCCCTTTTTTCGGGGGTCCCCACCTCCTCTGAGATCCCCGGCTTGGCCTGATCAGCTTAGGGTGAGAGTGCTTTGGCCCTGGAGACCCGGTAATAGCTGGCTGTGGCATTACACCCCCGGTTGGTTTGAGTCTGGTGCGGGTTTTAAATATAGGGGTACTCCTATGCAATTTTTTTCCCCCTATATTTAAAACCAGCACTAGCCCTGCAGCCTGGTGCTGGTTCCTAAATTACGGTGGAACCCTACTCGTTTGGTTCCCGTAATTTTCGGAACCAGGACTGGCTGTCAAGTCTGGGGCTGGTTATGCTTTTATGGGGCGGACCCTACGTCATTTTGTTTAAAAAAAATTAACCCTAACTGAACTATTTACAGGCAGAAACATACATAAATCACAATGATTTGTGTATGTTTCGGCCAAACTCGCAGCACAGGAGGTTAAGAGTTTGAAAAGTCAGTTTTGGCAGAGTTTACTGTCATCTCACTCGAGCTTGTCATCCCGATTCTTGGTAAATTTGAGAGATGTATCTTTTAGGTAAAAAGTACTTCCGAGTTGTCCCGATGGTGATTTGATTCGAGATTGCTATCTCACACGAGTTTTACAAGTGAGAAGAGAGAAATCTCTCTCTAACTCACCCGACTTTGCCTTTATTAAATTTGCGAGATGAAAATCAGTCCTAAACTCACCCGAGATTGGCATCTCGACCAATCTTGAATCTTAGTAAATTTTCCCCCTAGAGTCTTACCTGGAGGTGAACTTTGGATCTTGCTTACACCTTCTGCAGACAGATGTCACCCATGTTACTGGCAGGGTTATGGTTCTAGAAGAGGCAGTGGAGGGGACTGGTGAGACCTTACAGAGTCTCAGAGACCAGATGTCAGGTCAATCCACTGAGCTCCACTCTGTTAAGGCCTGCTTTAAGGATTTGGATAATCAGGGATGCCGCAACAACTTAAGGGTATGGGGGACCCTTCAAGAATTTACACAACATGGCATTGCCAATTTTGGAAAAAAAGTCTTTAACGATATTTTGTCTAATGACCCAGATGCACAGATCATTTTTGACAGGGCCCACCAAGCACTTTTCCCACATGGTTCACCCTCCGAGGCCCCTCAGGATATTGTATGCTTGCTAAATTATTGTACAGTCAAAAACAACATTCTTTGAAAGGTTTGTCAAGGTCTGTGAAGGCAGCAAGGTCCAAATATTTCAAAAACTTCTTAACACACTTTACGGCAGAAACCCCTTTTGTCTGATATCTGGAAGAAGGATATCGATGGGGCTTTCCTTTTAGCCTTAATTTGCAAAAAGATGAATTGTGGAAATTTGGGGTTCACGTCTTATTTATTTATTTGAAAAACAGGGGGGGTGTCAATGCTCTTTCTGGCCCAGGCTACTGAAAAGTCTAGTTACAGCTCTAATCTGTGGACAGAAGGTACAGCAGCACCCTTAGATTTATCCATACTATTGTTGCTATAAAAAACAGAGGGATAGTAATAATTGGGGTAATTAGGGGCAGAGTTGGAGCTATAGTAGTGACTGTGCTTCTCAGGTGTGTTTAACCCCTTTGTGATAATAGTTTTAATTTTCTCTTACTGAAATCACTGTCTGACCTGCCGGACTATTATTCTGCCCTTGACATCCAGATGGTGTCACTCCCGGGCTGGTCTGCATTTACCTCCAATATGGATGTTCCTCATTTATCCTCCTCCGAGTCATGGCAACTATTTCCTACTGTAGATCTCAATGTCAAAAGAAATGCACCAGACCTCGCTCTATTCGTTCGGGCTCACAGGACACTGGGAGATTTATCTTAGTATGTCTTTTCTTTTTCTGCCATTTCTGCTCCTATGCTCCATGATGCTTTTCCTTATGTTTTCATTGCCCTGATATTCTCATTATTGCTTTAACATAGCCTCATAGCCTTCATGCTGTGCTCATATAGGGCTAAGATTTTCCTTATAATTGTTGATGACATGGTATTTTGTGGTTTCACATTATCTCTATTCCTTTCATGTTCCTGTGTTATGATACCTATATTAGTGGTTCTTGATAAATGTTGGTTAGTTTGGGCATGGGTTGGGTGATGGGGTACATGGGCCAGGCCTCCTGGTGGACTTATGCTGTTTTCAGTGCTCTGGCGATTGCTTCCCTGTATATTATGTGCTATGTATGTTGTCTCCTTTATAGGCTTTTGTTCTTTTTCCCATTTTCCCTCTCTCCTTCCCCTCTCCCTTTGATGCCTATGTGTGTGCCCTCTACCCAGTTCCATTGCGGATGTGATCTCATCGCTGCTGTTGTCCTTGTGGGTGCCTCTCTTTTTGACCTATGTCCCATTCCCATGAGATCTTGAAAATTAAAACTATTAACACAAAGGGGTTAAACACACCCGAGAAGCACAGTCACTACGTACTATGGCTCCAACTCTGCCCCTACTCACCCCAATAATTACTATACCTCCAATTTTTATAGCAACAATAGTACGGCTAAATCTAAGGGTGGTGCTGTACCTTCTGTTCATAGATCAGAGCTGTAACTAGACTTTTCGGTAGCTTGGGCCAGAAAGAGCATTGGCGCCCCCCCATTTTTCAAATAGATACAGAAGAACCCCAAATTTCCACAATTTCTGATGGCCTCATGGGCTGCCATCAGAAATTGTAGGGCAGATAGCTCCATGAGTAAGGTGTCTGACTGCCATGTGAGAGGTGATTAGTTTGAGTCCTGGGTATGACAGTATTTTGAAATGTGTGTGTAAATAAAAGAGGATGTGACTGAAGGTGCTCGGGGAGGTGGCCAGATGGAGGGGGAGTCAGCCAGAGAGGAGATAGGAGCGGCCAGGAGATGCCGGGAATAAAGAAGGGGAAGCTACAAGTGAGAATGATTATAAACAGAAAATTTACAAGCCTGAGCAGCGCCCCGTGCCAAGGCACATGGTGCACCACCCTAGTTATGGCCCTGCCTCAGACTGCCCGTTTCGGAGGTGTCCACTACCCAGCTCAGTGAGGGGAGAGGGTTTCTAGGCAAATGTAAAATAATATTATCTGAAAACTTTACAGTGCCTTGCCTTTCATCCCCCCCCCCTAATGCAAGTGTTAGAAAAGATAGCCACTTTGCAAACAGTTATTTCGATTTTGGGTTCAATTGGCTAATGTACCCTCTCTAAAGGTGATTCTCGTGCTTCCTTTTGTATCCACTATCAGGTACGTAGTTTATATTGAGACCATCAGCTGATCGATCTGTGGTGCCTCACTAACCCATCAGACCAGGACTTTACATTCCTTTTGCCCCACACCAAACCTATAGTAGGTAGGCTTGATTATTTTGTGTCCCTCATAGACTACTCTCTCTTGTACATGCCTTCTTGATTGACCCTGTGACTTGGTCGGACCTTTCCCTGGTGTCTGTCTTTGTTATGGTTCCCCATTCTAGTTGGTGCTGGCAGCTTGATGAGCTTATTCTACAGGATCCTAAGAGTGACTTGATGACTGTCTTGGATGAGTTTATCCTCCATAAATGTAGCCCACAAGTTTCTAAGACTACAACTTGAGAATATCTTAAATGTGTGCTGAGAAGAAAACTTATCCAATTGGAGTGTAAACTCAAGAAACAAAGGGCTTCCAGTGTGGTGGCTCTTTTAGCAGCCATTGAGTCTTTAGAATTGTAACATAAAAGATTACTTGCTCAGACTGTTAAATTAGTATTATCGGAGGCCCGCCAGGCACTTAAAAAACTCCTTAATGATAAAGTTGAGCAAAGAAAGCAGATACGAATATTTTGGTGGTTGAACAGACCCAGTAGAGTGCTCTGGCACTCGGTAAACAATGCTTTGCCCTTTTTATCCCTAAGATTAAGTGGGATCAGGGAATGAGTGTGCACTCTTCAGATGTGACTGCATCATTGTTCCTATACTATCAAAGTAAGCTTTACAGTCTGATACTCCCTTCTGCATTTTTTGATAGATCCTGTCTCCCCACCCAAATTTGGTTTTATTTAGCAGAATTTGACTTCCCAAAGCTTCTGGAGGAGGTAATTGTCTCCCTGCAAAGTCCCTTTATTAAAAAACGAGGTAGTGAAGGCAATCAAATTATCACCGCACCAGACGGATTTACAATGCTTTCTGGACAAGGTGGCCCCCATGCTGACACAGGCTTCTAATGAAATTTCTGGTTCCCATTACTTTTGCCCCCAAGCCTTGGAGGCCCACATCACTTTGTTACTTAATAAAGGTAAGGATCTGGTCCAGTGCTCCAGCTACCCCCAAATTCTTTTCTAAATATGGATATGAAACTATTTGCAAAGCTGATAGCAAATCGACAGAAAGTCTGGATCCCTGACTCACCACGGCCAAGCTGGTTTTGTCCAGGGTAGGGAGGTCCAAGTCTAATGTCCAGTATAGAGGCCCATTTCCAATATGCAGGCTGTTATCCATTGCACAGCACCATAGTTATGACAGAGGCATGGGACATATCCTCAGAAGCATTATGGAAGACACCATAGAAAAGGGAGCCTGACCTTGATGACAGCTATGGTTGGGTAAGTAGTGGGACATGAGAGCAACTGCACTATTCTATGAACTACTAAATTATTGACAAATAGATCATAAAACCACTGCACAGACATTACACAACTGAACAAATGACAACAAAAACACATTAATTCACAAAAAAAGCCCTGATCCACAAAAGCTTAAATACATCTTCTTTCTCTATGTTTGTTGTTCTGCTGTGTTCCTGTAATTTTCCTTCAATACACACTGATACTATAATTAGTACACAAATTATCACTTACATTTAGATATTGATGGCACATTATGGTGGCGTAGTGGTGTGAATTGCATTCTGCATATTTGGCCTCAGTTCTAACCTGTAGAGCTTGTATGTTCTCCCAAAGAATGTGTGGGCTTCCTCCTAAGTTCTCACCATTATCCCTAAACCTACTGGCAGCTTAACTGACCTCTAGAACCATTCTCTGATTGCTCATGGCTGTGAGGTTTGCTGGCACTATATAAATAAAGGATAATCATCATTGCGATAATAATAATATCACACGTGGATCTTAACTGGACACTTACAGCATGACATCTGAGATATGCCAGCAAGGGTGTATAGGGTATACTCTTACAGTATATTCTAACTTGTTTGAAACTTCTATTACAAACAAAGTTTAATTTATAATTAACAATAACATGCTGGCTGAAAAATAAAATCAAATGTTTAACATTAATTGATCTGGGAAACTTGTAATAAGTGTATCCGCAAAGGGTAATCCCTGTGGCATTAATGCAGCTTTATAAATATCTTTCATTCCTTGTAGTTGGGAGATAGGAAGAACCAATCAATAAATGTGCTGACACCATGATATGAAATTTTCATTGTATGTTCACATGGTAAATCATAGGGGCAAAGTTTGAATTTGAAACATTTATCATATTATGCTTTCACAGTTATTGTGTTTACCTTATGTATTATGGAGCAGAATAATACATTTATTATTATTTTTTGCCGGCTATATGGTCCTTTATGATTTTTCATCCTTGTGTCAGACATGCTGGTCACACATGTACAAGTCTGTATATGAAAAAATGGAGTATATATTTTCATATATGATATTTACTAAAAATTAAGTTACTCTGTGACTGTTTTATGTACATTTCTGCCCATGATATTATGCTCACACACTGTATATGCTTCGTCATCTGAGACTCTTCTGGTAACAAAGTTTCAATACTTGGATAATAATGTAATATAATGGACAATACTTGGATAATAATGTAAAGTAATGGATAATATTTAGATAATAATGTAAAGTATTACATATGGATAATAATAATAATAATAATAATAATAATAATAATGTTAATAATAATATTATATATACACTCTGTGAATGGTTTCTGTACATTTCCTCCTCTGATATTATGCTCACACACTGTACATGCATGATCATTTGAGACTCTTCTGGTAACAAAGTCTTAATTCAGTGGTTCCCAAACTGTGTGCCGCGGAACCCTGGGGTGCCTCGGGACACTTGCAGGGGTGCTTCAGGTTGGTGGTCCAGCACCAAATCAAATTATTTATGGTCAATATAATGTATATGTGTGGAGAAACAGAAGCTCAAACCTGTCCCCACCACATAACTGACCCTAAGGATGACAGGTCAGCACAGTTTACTTCACTTTACTACTTTACTACATTTTTTTTTTAAATTTCTCAATAACAAACTTTTGGTTTAGGGGTGCCGTGAATACAATGCTGATACACTAGGGTGCCTTGCTTCAAAAAAGTTTGGGGACCACTGTCTTAATCATTTGGGGTAAATTAGTACAGAGGCTGGTTTAGTTCTAAAACAAAAAAAAAATCACTGATTTATGTCCTTCTGCCCTGTATATATGTTACAATAAGTACCAACCTTCAAAGCTCCTTACTACCGTTTAATATTTAGTTTTTTTTTCCTTGTTCTCTACCAGCAAATTATTAGATAACTAGCTATTTTAAGTACAAAATGAAATGTAAATAGTTTTGGTGAGTTAACATGTAACTAGAAATGGATAATACTTAGATAATAATGTAATATTATAGCTAATATTTGGATAATAATGTAAAGTAATATGGATAATACTTGGATAATAATGTAAAGTAATGGATAATTCTTTGATAATAATGTAAAGTATTGTTTAACACTAAGATAATAATAATAATAACAATAATAACAATAATAATAATAATAATAATAATAATAATATTATATATTCTGTGACTGTTTTCTGTATATTTCCATCCCTGATATTATGCTCACAAACTGTACATGCACCATCGTCTGAGACTCTTTTGGTAATGATTTTCTATCATTTGAATAAGCTGTTGGGACAGATCAGTACAGAGGCTGGCTTAGTTCTAAAACAGAACAATCACTGATATATGTCCTTCAGACCAAATATATACCTGTATATACGGAACAATAAGCATCAACCTGCTAAGCTCCTTACTACTGTTTAATATTTAGTATTTTTTTCTTTGTCCTCTACTAGCAAATGATCAGATAACTAGCTATGTTAAGTACAAAATTAAATTTAAATAGCTTTGGTGAGTTAACATGTACAGTAACTCAGAATGGATAATACTTGGAATTATAATGAAATATTATCGATAATACTTGGATAATAATGTAAAGTATCGGATAATACTTGAATAATAATGTAAAGCATTGCATAGCAGTAAGATAATAATAACAATAATGATAACAATAACAACAACAACAATAATAATAATAATAATAATAATAATAATAATAATAATAACAATAACAATAATAATAATAACAATAATAATAATAATAATAATAATAAGAAGAAGAAGAAGAAGAAGAAGAAGAATAACAACAACAACAACAACAACAACAATAATAATAATAATAATAATAATATTATACATACTCTGTGACTGTTTTCTGTATATTTCCGCCCCTGATATTATACTCACAAACTGTACATGCACTATCATCTGAGACTCTTCTGGTAAAAAAATGTCAATCATTTGTATAAGCTGTTGGGACAGGTTAGTACAGAGGCTGGTTTAGTTCTACAACAACAAAAAAAATCACTGATATATGTCCTTCAGACCCAATATATACCTGTATATATGTAACAATAAGTATCAACCTGCCAAGTAACTTACTACTGTTTAATATTTAGTATGTTTTCCTCTGTTCTCTACCAGCAAATGATTTGATAATTAGCTATGTTAAGTACTAAATTACATTTAAATAGTTTTGGTGAGTTAACATGTAGATCGTAATGGATAATGTTTGGATAATAATGTAATATAATGGATAATACTTTGATAATAATGTAAAGTATTGCATAACACTTGGATAATAATAATAATAATAATAATAATAATAATAATAATAATAATAATACTTACTGTAAAGTTTCCAACTTTACATTTTACATAATTAATTTTTCCCTAGGTTTAAATGACTATTGTTTGTATGTAGATTGCATGAGACATTTGTCAAATACAAACCAGTGACAATGTTATATTGTTATATGCTGGTCTATATGTTTTGTTACTATTTGAGTTTATAATCTGATACAGTATATACACAGTTGTTCGGTTGGAAGGTTAGAAAAGTGTTTGCAATTCTTAGCAATATTAATTACCAGTTTGGCATTTAATGCTTAGTTCAGTGGTGGGGCACATGATGTGCAGGCTGGCCTTTGGCGTTAAGAAGTTCCATGTTTTCCTCCTGGCCCCAGTCACCTCCTCTCCTCGGTTCTCTGACTAGTGGCTCTGGGTGAGCACAGTGCTGGGAGATTATATGTGGAGTAGATTAGTCTGTCACTCACTAATAACCACAGATAAAGTGACCAAGTGGCTTCACAAACAATCCATGCTGGTGCTTATATAATATTCTCTGCAAAATGTTTATTCCCATTTTCGAACTAGTGCCGGCAATAGACCCCAAGACCGCCAAGAGTTTCTAAGTATGCTCATCCAAAGTTAACAATCAGCATAATTAGATACATTTCTTCACTCACACTAGACCAGTCATGAATAATACAATGTTGTTCTCCATCCTTGGTCTTTAAATTTGGAAGATCCACCACTCAAGTTGGTTTGTAGAACAACAGGATGACCTGAACTGATGGAACCAAGTGTTGCCTCTCCTGGGTTCTAAACCCTTCAAATTAGGAGCACGACTTTCTCAGTATAAAACGGTGGATTTCTACCTAGTTCTCACTACTGTATTGTGTATATGAGGGACATGTATTAAGGTTTCAGCGCTAGTGACCAAGTGAAAACATTGCAACATATTTATGGCTGAAGACGACCTTTTCCTACTCATTTGCAGCTAGTGTGACTTTTTCTAAATCTAACAGCCGGAAGGAAGACAGATGATGGAGGAGACCTCAGGGCAGAGTGACTGACAGATTTATTGTACATAATGGATGATGCAGGGAAAAAAAATCTCTATATCACTGTATGATGTTGGCACTAGAATATTAATTGCAAACTTGAATTCAGCATTGGTTGTCGTTCTTCTCCTCCTGATGACCCCTCCAGGTTCCCCTGTGATGCTTCTGCTGTGGCTGAACCTGAGCCTGCAGGAAGGATGAAGGAACATCTCATAAACTGCACAGTACAGAGAGAATTTCACCTCCTGGCGTTCTCCATCTCTGCAAATCTTCAGCTTGTGCTCTTCATTGGGATCCTGGTAATGTATTTACTGACAGTGCTGGGGAACCTGATTATCACTGGCCTTATATATCTGACCCCACAGCTCCAAACTCCTATGTACTATTTTCTGTGTAACCTCTCAGTGCAGGACGTCATCTATGTCACCAGCATCCTTCCCAAATTTCTCTCTATCCTGGTAACAGGTGACACCAGAATCGCCTTCCCAGGATGCATCACTCAGATGTTCCTCTTTACATTTTGTATTATTGCTGAGTTTTTGCTCCTAACGGCTATGGCCTATGACCGCTATGTCGCCATCTGTATTCCTCTGCACTATGCAACCATTATGAACAAAAACTTGTGTGTTACACTATTTTCTTTCTCCTGGATTTTCGGCTTTTTTAATTCATTAACCTATGCAGTGCTGATATCTACCTTATCATTCTGCAGCTCCCAAAATATCAGTCATTTCTACTGTGACCTGAAAGCCATGATAGCGCTCCCTAGTGGTGATATCACAGGCATTAAAATGTTTCTATCTATGGAAAATTTATTTTTGGGGCTTACCCCCTTTGTACTGATATTAACCTCTTATACATGTATAATTGCCACTATCATAAAGATCCGTAGCTCAGCGGGTCGAGTAAAGGCTTTCTCCAGCTGCTCGTCCCATCTCACCGTTGTATTATTATTCTATGGGACATCGCTCATCACCTACATGATCCCAGAGTCACAACGCTTTCCGGAACAAAACACGTATCTCTCCTTGCTGTACACAGCGGTGGCCCCAATGCTAAACCCCCTGGTTTATACTCTGAGAAACAAACAGGTCCTGAGAGCCATGGACAATATTTTGAAGAAATACTTGAAATGTTAAATTATTCTTCCAGGTTATAAGTCTCAGGCGGACATATTGCAGCAGATGAAATAACTGTGTTTGATAAACCATCAAGGAGCAGATTCAATTAAGCGCAAGGTTGCAGGAATTGTGGGTGAATACAGGTGGGAAATTGTTGCTACTGTAGCTATTACTTTTCTATGGGGGGGTGAGCAAAAAGTGTTGAGGTTACTCTGGCTGGGTAACTTGTGGCTGATTGAGCCTGCTCCAGAATAAAAGGGTGTGATATATTGTCGACATTCATTGTGAGAATGTCTATATGGCCATATTGTCCTTATGCAGCATGTCAAACATGATTAGAATGTCGATAAAATGTCCCTGGTGGTCTGTCGGTGACTTACCTGGTCCGGCAGCTTTAGTGGTGTATTTCGGGTCCGCTGGTGTTGTCATGATGACTTCTGGCAAATCGGGATGTAGTCGGCATCCCGTCAGTCAGGATGCAGACGGTCACAATACCAACAGCGGCAACCCGACTGTCAGAATACCAACAGATTCTGGAGGTAAGAATTATGGTTAGGAGGTGACTTAGTGTTGGGGAAGGGTTAGGGTTAGACACTACTGGCAGGGCAAGGGTTCAGCTGTGTGAGGAGTGAGTTAGGGTTTAGCTGTGCGAGGGGCGGGTTAGGGTATTGCTACAGGATGGGAGGGTTAGTGTAAGGCTGCACTACGGGAGGGTTAGGGGGAGGGTTAGGGTAAGGGTTATAATACCTAAATCTGTAGGGATTTTTAATGTTGGGAATGCCGATGCTGTCTGCATCCTGACCATCGGGATCAGATACCCAGCCTTGCGGATTCTGCAGCACTTCTAGCTGTGATTATTGCTAACCCTAACCCTCCCCCTAGTGCCTAACCCTAACATACCCTACAGTAGCCTAACCCTAACCCTCCCATAGTGCCTAAGCCTAATCCTCCTCTCCCATGGCCTAACTCTCCTCTCCCATGGCCTAACCTTTCTCTCCCATTGCCTAACTCTCCTCTCCCATGGCCTAACCTTTCTCTCCCATGGCCTAACTCTCCTTTCCCATGACCTAACTCTCCTCTCCCATGGCCTAACTTTCCTCTCCCATGGCCTAACTCTCCTCTCCCATGACCTAACTCTCCTCTTCCATGGCCTAACTTTCCTCTCCCATGGCCTAACTCTCCTCTCCCATGACCAAACTCTCCTCTCCCATGGCCTAACCTTCCTCTCCCATGGCCTAACTCTCCTTTCCCATGACCTAACTCTCCTTTCCCATGGCCTAACTCTCCTCTCCAATGGCCTAACCTTTCTCTCCCATGGCCTAACTCTCCTTTCCCATGACCTAACTCTCCTCTCCCATGGCCTAACTTTCCTCTCCCATGGCTTAACTCTCCTCTCCCATGGCCTAACTTTCCTCTCGCATGGCCTAACCCTTCCATAGTGCCTAAGCCTAACCCTCCTCTCCCATGGCCTAACTTTCATCTCCCATGGCCTAACCTTCCTCTCCCATGGCCTAACTCTCTCCCAGTGCCTAAGTCTAACCCTCCTCTCCCATGGCCTAACCTTCCTCTCACATGGCCTAAAGCTCCCTTAGTGCCTGACCCTCCTTTCTCCTGGCCTATCCCTACCTTAGTACCTAACCCTAACCCTCTTCACCCACAGCCTAACCCTAACTATTTCCCTACACCAATACACTAACTCCCTGGGTGCTGCAGAATATCGACATTTAATGTAGAAACATTCTGCAGATGTTGACATGCTCACTGTATGATGTAGACATTTTAACAATGTCTGCATCATAACTGTCAAGATTGTGGTGTCGACATTGAATGTCAACATTGTGATAGATTGTAATCAATCTTCTGTAATTAATCACCAGCCCAAGCTCATTATTATATGTCAGACCCTTGCAATGCTGAGTACTCAGGAGAAAGAATCACCACAAACATCAGTCTTGGTTTCAAGATTCCCTCTGGCTATATTTGCGTGTCGTACAATAAAATAAAGCAGTGTTCTTAATTTGCAACATATGAAAATATTCACATTATATCTCACTGCACCAGTCATTGTTAGTATTCATTACATTATTATCTGTACATGTGGGAGTGTTAGGGGGGTAAGGATACACAGTACACTATCTGGTGTGAAACCACCTCAATGTTTATACATTTCAAGGTTCTACAACTCAAAGCTCAGCAGAAATCAGTCTCTGTAATATTATACATTTAAAGCTATGAATAACTTAAAGCCACACACTATCTTGTGACAAGATGGAGTCTTTTGTGGATAGCTTAATAACAGATTTATCATTTTCCCATCTTTTATTCACAACTTTACTCTATACTATCTACCTAAGAGGAACGCGATCTTGCTATTCTAAGTATAGGTACATTTACATATAAGTCCCATCTACAGGAACCCATACATAGGATTACGCATTGATCCATTCCCATAAAGCAAGTCCACGGCCCTCAATCTCTAATTGCTCTTATTCAGTCCATCTTGTTATGAATATTCAAGGAAAAGATGATAGTCTTGCATTGTCCACATGTTTGCTTATAATCTTCAATGAGGCTGGTTCCACAAATGGTACAGCTTGGAATATTGTTTTAGGCATAGTTGTTATCATAGACTTGAGTTATCATCAAGGCCTTTAGTGTAGTCTCATTGGAGAAACAACAGTCAAGTGTAAGTAACTCCTTAATCATAAAAATAACAAGTTTTATAGCAATATAAATGATTACAAACAAAGCTAAACCTTTATCAATAATTGAAAGAATTCCTGATATCCATCTACTGAATTCATTCAACCATTTAACTGGATTTAATTAGGAAAACCATTCATTATCATCAAGATCATACTCTGGATTACTATGTGTTTTCCTAAACTGGTCTTTCAGTTCCTTGATTTTCTTCACGTGTCCATGTATCAGGTCAGCAGGTTAGTCTCACTATAAGACACATATCTTATTAAGCAGCCGTAAGGTAGTTGAGGATCATTTTAAACTGTCCCATAACCTTTACTTGAAATTGCAGTTCATTAGTGATCATTTTAAGCACATTAAATATTTCATCTGTAACATTATCAAACAATTTGGCTAAAGCTTCTATACTGTGATCATACTATATAATGAGTCTAGATATTGTTACTGCTTCATCTCTTGATATAAAACTATACAGTATATACAATTACTCAGCTTAATACTTGTAATAAAAACTCAAAGGTTTAAAGCTAAAATTAAACTTATAACAAAGCAAAGCAAAATATACATTTCTACAAGCCTTTGTCAGTCTTGGGGCCTAGGAACATGTATCTAATCACAATATCAAATTACTCCAACTCCCCTTGGAAGAAGACTTTGCAATAGGAGGCATATATTCAGGTGTCCTTATCATGAAGTTTCACTGAAATAACTGTACTCATCAGGAATTGGAATAAACTTTCAAATTCTGGGCTCACTAGCTTTCCTGGTATATTTCCAAATTATCATCCAATTTCCTGGTTGTAAACAGTGGATACCTGTATCAAGATAAAGGACTGGAATAGAAGAAAACACCTAACTATGTATTTTAGTTAATTGTCTCTATAAGATTAATACGTAGTACATCATATCTGCAATTGACCTTAATTGGGATTTTCTTAACACACTGGAGAAAATAATTTTCTTAATTATCTTAATTACCTTGGCCATTGTCTTTGCATCCGCCCTCCAACACTTCCACCCACCGGCTAGTGACTGATGAGGCTCATACAAGAGCACATCACATTCGGAGCATTTGGGCAGTGGTATAAAATCAATTTGTATCCTTTGTAAGGAACACGGAGTCTGGGGAGTACTTTTCAAAGGGGTTGCGATGGTCTTACCTGGTTTGTTCAATGCACATATTAGACATCTTGTTACAAAGGCCTGTGCTGTCTGTGCAAAACCTGGAGCTATCAAAATATCATTGGTGATAGCCACCATTGTATCTTTCCCCAAGTGCACCTCATCATGTATTATCTGGGCCATAACTGGGTGAAATGCTTTTGGTAGACATAAACGTTGACCTTCCCCCCACTCACCATTTATCTTTAGCTCCTAGCTTTGCTTTTCTCAGCCTCTGAAGCTTGTACCTGGAGCTTTGTGAGGGTACTTAAGTCAATCTTGGGGGCGGGATCTACCACATAAGTGGGTTGCCCTTGGGAGCAGTGACTTATGGCAGCAACACGTGCGGCCTGGTCTACCAGTCTATTGTCTTCAGCTTCGGGTGTAGTCTCTCAAATGTACCCTCATTTTATCACTACAAGCCTTTGGGATAACTGGAATGCAGTAGACAGTGCTCTGACGTAGCCACATATCTTGTGTATAGAACTCCATCTTCAAAAGAAACACTTGAAAAATTAAACAAGGACAATGATTCCAGCTTCATTAGTTCAATACAATCATGATCAGGAAAAGAAAAAAAGTTTGTATATTTTCAGTGTCCTCCTTGTCACTATCACAATTTACTGACACTATCACAATTTACTGTTATTTTATCACTATTCTCTCCCATCTTTGAAATCCGCTAAAAGCAGGATTCAACCATTGTACATTCTCTAAAAGTGACACTACATGTACAACAAGGCTACTTCATATTTCGTAAGCCTGACAACAGATAAATGTTTTCTTTAAGCTCTACTCAGGACTTTATAACTTTATGTGATACTATAAGCGTTAAGGGGTGTCCTAACACTATGTCAGCACTTAAGAGTGTCTACGTGACAAAAGTTTCTATGTGTTTGTTCAAGGACCCCTGAGCATGTGAGTTAGACTCATGATAAAACAGTATAAACGGCTTACTATAATCAGGTAATACCAATGCTAATGCATTAATAATATCTTGTTTTACAACATAATAAACTTCAATTTATTCATATGTTAATGCAAAGTAATCCTGTTGTATCAATCACTTGTTTGCGTTATACAAAAATTACAATTTATTTACATAATTCATCCATTCCTTACAATATGCAAATAAGCCCAAAAAGTCTTTAAGCTGTTTGGACATCTGCTTTCTGAATCACACTGTCTTTCTTTTGTAAGTTTTTAGCTTAAATGTGATATACAAAAAAATCTACTTTTATTTGTATGGATTGCAATTTATCTTTAAATACTTTATAATTTTGTTTTATTTGTGCTGAATATTCAGTAATACTATTGTTTCATGCAAACAATTTTGCCCTGAATCAACACTAAATCGTCCACATATCATATAACGATTATGATTGCATTGGCAAACAGCCAATCTTTGAACATTAGAACCTGCAGCACACCCTTGTGGCAGTGTAGACTAAACATACTGCTTCTTTTGTTATGGACTAAATGCAGTGAAAAAATATGAGGTGGTTGGTATGTCATTCAACAAGGTGTGCAGATTAGGTATCGTTAGTGTATTAAACCTGTAACCTTCTACCTATTTGGTTACTTGAACTGATCTTAAAGGGTACTGTTTAACTGGCCACACGTTAGTTTTAAGTTTAATTTAAATGGGCAGTAGCCTTATATCTATTTTACCCTGTGCCCATAACATATCAAGGACTTTAGCAAACATCTAATTTCAGTACAGACTTTCAGTGTTAATAACATTAATTATCTAAAGTCACTTGCCCATCTATGTATGTTATTGTAGCATTTAATGCTGATCATAAATCTGCCTCTAAAAGATTAAGTTGGCAGTAATCGAAGACTAAAAACTGTGTCTCCAATGTTACACCATTATTTACAGTAATCTGCAATGGATTTATCTTTTGTAAATATTGCATTTGACCATCTAGGCCAGTGGCCGGGACTACAGAGGAGGTCAATCATTCTGGTGAGATTAATTTGAACTGAATAACATCTTTAGCAGCCCCAGATAGATACAATATATTGTGGGACTCTATGACTGGTTATATTGAGAGGTCTGTGATTCTTGGGGCTCTCCTCCTATGCCTTTGTGTCCTACTCTGGGTTCACTGAGATGAGGACAATCCTTATATTATTAATGTTACCTTCACAATAATTGTTATAGTTCAACACTTGTTGTAAACACTTCAATGTTACAATCCAACTTACTCACTGTGTGTAACATACAGTCAGGTGCATAAATATTGGGACATTGACAAAATTTTCATATTTTGGCCTCTGTTCACCACCACAATGGCTTTGAAATGAAACAAACAAGATGTGCTTTAACTGCAGACTTTCAAATTTAATTTGAGGGTAATTAAATCCAAATCAGGTGAACAGTTTAGGAATTACAACGGTTTCTATATGTGCCTCCCACTTTTTAAGGGGCCAAAAGTAATAGGACAAACTCAACAATCCTAAATCGAACTTTCACTTTTTAATACTATGTTGCAAATCCTTTGCAGGCAATTACAGCCTGAAGTCTGGAATGCATAGACATCACCAGATGCTGGGTTTCATCCCTGGTGATGCTCTGCCAGGCCTCTACTGCAAATGTCTACAGTTCCTGCTTGTTCTTGGGGCATTTTCCCTTCAGTTTTGTCTTCATCAAGTGAAATGCATGCTCAATCGGATTTATGTCAGGGGATTGACTTGGCCATTGCATAACATTCCACTTTTTAGCCTTAAAAAACACTTCAGAATTCATTCTGCTGCTTTTGTCAGCAGTCACATCATCAATAAATACAAGGGAACCAGTTCCATTGGCAGCCATACATGCCCACACAATGACACTACCACCACCATGCTTCACTGATGAGGTGGTATGTTTTGGATCATGAGCAGTTCCTTTCCTTCTCCATACTCTTCTCTTCCCATCACTCTGGTACAAGTTGATCTTTGTCTCATCTGTCCATAGGATGTTGTTCCAGAACTGTAATGGCTTTTTTAGATGTTGTTTAGCAAACTCTAATCTGGTCTTCCTGTTTTTGTGGCTTACCAATGGTGTACGTCTTGTGGAGAACCCTCTATACTCACTCTTGTGAAGTCTTCTCTTGATTGTTGACTTTGACACATAAACACCTACCTCCTGGAGAGTGTTCTTGATTTGGCCAACTGTTGTGAAGTGCTTTTTCTTCACCAGGGAAATAATTCTTCTGTCATCCACCACAGTTGTTTTCCGTGGTCTTCCAGGTCTTTTGGTGTTGCTGAGCTCTCCGGTGCGTTCTTTCTTTTTAAGAATGTTCCAAACAGTTGATTTGGCCACACCTAATGTTTTTGCTATCTCTCTGATGGGTTTGTTTTGATTTTTCAGCCTAATGATGGCTTGCTTCACTGATAGTGACAGCTCTTTGGATCTCATATTGAGAGTCGACAGCAACTGATTCCAAATGCAAATGTCACACCTAGAATCAACTCCAGACCTTTTACCTGCTTAATTGATAATGAAATAATGAGGGAATAGCCCACACCTGTCCATGAAATAGCTTTTGAGTTGATAGTCCCATTACTTTTGGCCCCTTAAAAAGTGGGAGGCACATATAGAAACTGTCGTAATTCCTACACCGTTCACCTGATTTGGATGTAATTACCCTTAAATGAAATCTGAAAGTCTGCAGTTAAAGCACATCTTGTTTGGTTCATTTCAAAGTCATTGTGGTGGTGAATAGAGGCCAAAATATGAAAATTCTGTCAATGTCCCAATATTTATGCACCTGACTGTATATATGAGTAGCAATAACCTTATAAGTCCTTGTACAGGATTAAGATAGAGGTGAACAGAATTACCTACACTGTCCCCGTAATACTACAACCATACAACACTTATACATATTCATGTCAGTATCATTAAAATAAATGCCAATAGAAAAAAAATAAAAACACTTTTGCAACAAAACAAAGGTCATACTTAAAAGATAAAAACATTTTGATTTGCAAATGTCATTGAACATACACCTTAATTTATGTATCTTCTACGTTAATTACTTCTTAAGCTCACTAATTCTGATTTATGGATCTCAACATTTTGTTTACTTTTTGGCAAATCATCAGACATTTTCATCTAACAATATCTTCTTTGGTCAAACACATTTTCTGTAGTGTGAATACATTGCTTAATCTCAGTCTAAAGTTCTATCTGTATAATTTCTCTTTGTATCTCAAACTTACTCATTTCTGCACTAGCTGCTGTGTGTAAATCAGCACCTGACATCTCAACTTATTGTGAACACTCACTCCCCCTCCCTTCAGAATTTCTTAAAGGGATTTTGTCAGCTCTCAGACACACAGTAGCAAAACTTCAGCATCTGATTCAAAATCAATTTATTTTAAAAACTCAACTATTACATTATATGGGTGTCCCCAAACACTTTGGATTAAACTGAAATATTTTAATACATTTCTGAAATTTCATCAACTTATTCTGTAATCTACCTTTTGTAATTTTTATATGCACTTCTCTTTATATTTAAAATCATAAACAATTTAGCACTCTCCACAATGTTAATTGAGGATGTTCACATTTCTATGTATTTTTCTTACAGGGATCTATGTTCAGTATTTCTTATTTTCATTCCAACTTCTGGTAAATTTTCTGGGCTCAGTATATGATACTTTCAGTCTACAAACTCCACAATTTCAGCACCACAATTCCAAATCATCACATGCTTTACAGTTTATATGAGGGCATAGCTATTTAATTTTTAGCAATATTACTTACTGAACAATTTAGACCTACTGTCCTTACAGATGTTACTTCAAAATAATGCTTAAGGTACATACAATTAATTTCTTATTCCCTTTCTTGTGAATCTTTCTTTAACAAGATCTGGTTTATCACTTTTATCCAATTAAAAGTTTGCCTTCCAGTTTGTTACTCTTTATGCAGGAGCCATGTAACTTATGTATCTGTTGTAATTTTAATCGGATCACGTGTGCCATTTCTATTCCTTCTGTCACCCCAGGACCTAACACTGTACATATAATAACCATGGGGGTTTGACAGCTGGACAGATATTTGCTGTCTGCTTTACCCATTTCTGTGGGTTCTCCAAAACCCTATGTTGTGGGTTCACCAAAACCGTGGTCGGTGGGTTTTACAAAACTCTGGTTGGTGGGTTTTACAAAACTCTGGTCGGTGGGTTTTACAAAACTCTGGTCGGTGGGTTTTACAGGAACCCTGGTCCACGGGTTTAACTAAAAAAACCCTGGTCCACGGGTATTACAAAAACCCTGTCCCTTCTGTTACTAAAGTGGGTCTCCTTAGTAGTCTGGGGCACACTATGACCGTACCTTTGGAATATAGATTGATTGGCAAAGTTGTTATAAACAAATCCCAATCTTCTCCTAGTAAAGTCTGGAGATAATCTCCACCAATATGGCAACCTACCAACAAATAAAAGATACTTCTATGTCTATTCACTCTGGAAATATAAAGATCACAAGATGTATCAAGGGACAATTCTTATGCTAATCAGAGAAACAAATTATCAGCATATGTAAATCTATTAAGGATTATTATCTGTAAACATTTTTAAAAATTCATTAGACATGTCATTTCATAAGACAAAACCCAAAATCTAAAACAAAAAACAAAAACAAGAGTTTGAGACACATAGGTATCCGTACCTGAATCCCTAGGCAGACACGGGAATT
Source organism: Taudactylus pleione (assembly GCA_031769625.1). NCBI lineage: Eukaryota > Metazoa > Chordata > Amphibia > Anura > Myobatrachidae > Taudactylus > Taudactylus pleione. The sequence continues at coordinate 1,359,153 of JAUIMM010000280.1, forward strand.
CCCCAAAATAGCACAGTCCAAGTAGAAAACTACCGATCCCGGGATGAAAGTTAGAATCCACTGTTCTGGTCACTCCCGACGTGTCCGCCCACACATCAGCGCAGGACATCTCGGTATGGGAACCTCCAAGTGATAGATTGTAATCAATCTTCTGTAATTAATCACCAGCCCAAGCTCATTATTGTATGTCTGACCCTTGCAATGCTGAGTACTCAGGAGAAAAAATCACCACAAACATCAGTCTTGATTTCAAGATTCCCTCTGGCTGTATTTGTGTGTTGTACAATAATATAAAGCACAGTGTTCTTACTTTGCAAAATATGAAAATATTCACATTATATCTCACTACAGCAGTCATTGTTAGTATTCATTACATTATTATCTGTACACGTAGGAGTGTTAGGGGGTAAGGATACACAGTACACTATCTGGTGTGAAACCATCTGCATGTTTATACATTTCAAAGTTCTACAGCTCAAAGCTCAGTAGAAATCAGTCTCTGTAATATTAAACATTTATAGCTATGAATAACTTAAAGGCACACACCATCTTGTGACAAGAAGGAGTCTTATGTGGATAGCTTAATAACAGATTTATCAATTGTAAATGTCAATATGATGACTACACCCTGTTTAAAATGACTGGCTACCTAGCAATGGTCTGCAGTAAATAAAGTAGACTTTTTAATTAAGGTTGGCTATATTTTCCTTCATACAGTACAATCAGATGTATTAAGACAAATAAAACAGGTTTTGCGATTCAAACAATCAGCATGTTGAAAAAATACTTAAAATATAACATACATTATACACTGGGCACAAACTATGTTTCCCTATGGTAGACTTACAGTATGTCTGTCCTTACATTTTAGATCTCTGATAGACATAGAGACATTACAGCAGAAAGTGAGAGGTTCCAACACCTGGGGGGAAATGTAATCGAATCTGAGTCATTGTGTGACTATGGACTTGAGTTATTTCACAGCAAATTTGATGCAAGATTGTTCTTAAAGTCGCATTATGTAGTACAGTAGCTTGTGAATTGTAGTGTGCAACTGTCTTAGAAATGCGATTAATGAGACTTTCATTACAAGGTGTGAGTTTAGCAGAAGCCTGCACAGATCAGTCAGATATGTGCAGGCTTCTCTGTGTTAAAAGTGTAAAAAAATTTGAAAAAAATTAAAATGGGGTCCCCCTCCTGAAAAATAGCACAACCAGCACCGAGCTGTGTGAGCCAGTCCTGGTTGTGAAAAAATGGGGGAAAAAGTAATACTGTACCTGGCTACATGCTTCATGGGTGCTCCCCAGTAAAGAGGTTCCCTCTCTTCAGTGGAACCCCAGGCCAGGGCTGAAGTCTGGGGCTATCCTCCGCATCCCTGTCTGGTGGATGTGGGGTTGATAGTGTTAAATAATAGATATAAGCTAATATTATCTTTTACAATAGGACTAGAGGTCCCAGCAAGCCTCCCTCACTTGCCGGTACTTGGAGATCCACAAGTACCAGCATGCAGGGCATTAAGGACCGCTAATATTTCTAATCCTCCTGCAAAAAGAATATAATAAAATAATAACATGATACACACACTGTATGTTTTATTATTTTATTATACATGCACTCACTCACTCACTCACTCACTCACTCACTCACTCACTCACTCACTCACTCACTCACACACTCATTCACTCACACTCACACTCTGTGACTAGACTGGGCAAATTTATTAAGAATCGAGTTTGTCTCGAGTTTGCTCGAGAACAAACACTCTGATCTTTGCCTAGACACGGGAGAGTTTTGAAAAATAAAATTCACAAATTTACAAAGGTCCGAGTTTTGGCTGAATCAAGTTTTTCCAGAATACTCTTCGAACCATTTCTGGACAACTTGAGACTGATAATATGGTGTATTATCATGCTGAATATTACATCCCTGTGTGGGTACATGAAGTCTATGAAGGGCTGCAAATGGTCATCAAGCAACGCAATGTAGCAGTTACCAGTCAATGAGGTGCTCAGGTGAACAAGTGAACCCAAACCATGCCACACCCCACACCATTATGGAACCACCAACAGCCTGCACTGTGCCTTGTTGGAAACTGGGTTCCTTGGCCTCATGGAGTCTGCACCACACCTGAACCCTACCATCAGCCCAACACACCTGGAACTGTGACTCATCAGACCACACCACATATTGCCAGTTCTCCAGGGTCCAATTACTGACATCACAAGCCCAGGTGAGGCGCTGTGTCTGATGTCATAGTGTTAACAGGTACACTCTGGTGGGTCATCTGCTCCCATATCCCATGAAAGCTAAAGAATGTTGCCAGAGGTATCACAAAGAGGGTGCCAGGGGTGCAAACCATACCCAGGTGACACTCTTCCAGAGGGTGACACTACAATGAATGCTCCTCCACAGTGACAGGAAAATGGGTGCTGCACTGTGACATTATGTGCAGCACCCGGCTCTTGTCACTGGGGAGGAGTCGGCAGTACAGGCACAGTCTCCAGGGGCAGCTCTGCATCTCTGATGTAAACTTCAAGCAAAGCCACGCTCCCGGATTAAAAAAGAAATGGCTTCTGTGGAACCACGCCCCAAGATGTCACAGTACAATGACACCAACTACCATTACCTTTACAAAGGGGGGCAGGGGGGTTGTTCCAAGGCAGGATAGTCCCTTTATCAAGGTAACAAACAAAAATAATGTAGAAGCTTACCTTAAATACCTGCTGCCCCAAAGACATATAGACCATAAACAGCAGCACATGGGACTGGCGTGGTATCTCCTCATGATAATATGTACTGGCCCGGGGCCCCCTAGTTATTATGGGAACCAGATGCTAACCAGGCTCTATGCACGCCATGTCTGCAACAATAAGAGACAGACAGATGCCCAGGACCTGGCGAATGACAGGTTTAAAATACTAATATGATTATATATTTAAAGGTTGAACCTTTTTACAATTAACAAATATAGCTTAGTTAAGGTTTGTAATGTTCCTCTATGGGTTTGTATCACTACTTGCAGTTGTTATGAACCCCACACTCAGAGGCTGATAATCCCTATGCAGAAACTATGGTGCAGGATTGTTTTTCACCATTAACAACCACCTTTCTCGGAACCACACTGTTCGCTGGTACTCGGATGCCACCTGATCTTGATCCCAGTAGTGTATAGCTGTTATCAGCTGAGAGTAAGGTAGAGTCTGAGAGACTTGCAGCTATGGTGCCACATGTGAAACAAACAAGACAGACAGAACACAAAAATAAAAGTCAACTGAGGCAGGGGTCAGAGGGCAGGAGAAGTACACAGGTCAACTACAGGCAGAGAGTTCAAGTGCAGGCAGAAATTGAGCAGCAGGGTCCAGTAAAGTAGACAAGGTCCAACACATGGAATTTCTCAGAGACAAGAGGATAACCTAACACCAACAAGGCAGGGAATGCACTGAGTGCATTTATATGGGTTTCAACCAATCAGCTGCTGGGATGAGGTCATATGAGCATCCACAAGAAAGCAGTGCTGATTAAGCTTCTGTGAAGCGGAAGCTCTGAGAGCTGATCAATCCAGGCTGGTGCTGCAGTGTTCATTTTGTCAACAAAAATTTGGACTAGAATTATTAGTTGACAACCCTTTAATTTCATGACTATATTGTAACTACAACTAAATATAAATGTTTTCCCTACAAAACATATGGTAAAATAGCTACATCTGTTCTGGCAGACAACTCACTGGAGCAAGGTACTCTCTTATTCCATCGTGAGTCTCCCTCCCCCATCCGGGAGAGTTGAGCACACAGGAGCCCCAGGTGCACTGGACATCCACACCTCACGAGACCACGATAGTTGGAGTATGGGTGATGGGTATACCCAGGAAGCACTACGGGACCCACGGCGTCATGACACACAGCCTGAGCACATCATGATACAGATTGTGGCATGGAAAACTGGATCACGTCAGACTCAAATTACAACAAGTTGAAACTCCAGAATCAAGGACCAATGCGCGCCCTTGACACTGTCAGGGTATCTATACTGTTTAAACAAATATGTGTAGAGTTTGTACTTACCACCTGATGACACCCGTAAGAAGCAATCACGAACTGCCTTATGTGTGTATATTTAGATATAATATGGGCACATATACAGTATAAGGCTGAATCGAATAAATGGAATTCTCCCATAGGGGTTTTCTGAGAGGGGGTATGGTGTTTGAGGGGCTACACCTCAAAAGTTATTGTATGTACTGAGCATGCCAGTACTTGGGGAGCCACTGGTACCTGTAAAAGAAATATAAAAATAACAACAATACACATGCCGTAGAAAGTACAACTTATTGCATACACACACACACACACAACATATTATCTTATCCCTGCCGCCTATTGGTCCCCTTGTCCAGTAAGCATCCAGGCTGAAGACTGAAGATCGGTCCTCTACTGCATTAGCATTCCAGGTAAGTAAAATAAAAAAATGCAAATACACAATCCACTGGATATGGCAGTGCTGTATGTTCATGCTGTACATACAGCGCTGTTCCCAAAAGTGACAGTACCCATGTGGCTTCCTGCACTTGGCCAGCAACCAGCCAATCAACGGCCAATACCATGGGAACCACCTGCTAACTGGCTGACAGTGGCACACGTAGCCCATTCCAAAAATGTAGCTGCAAGCTGCGATTGTCTTGCTTACAGTGCCATCTTTGAAATTCAAGATGGCCGTGGCTTGCCATTTCATTACCTCATCACCTCTCGCCAGCTAATATTAGCCAGTGCGAGGCAGGGGCAGTCAGAATGATGCCGAGGAAGAGCTCCTGTAGACCAAAGATGACAAAAGCCCTGGGGAGGTGGCGGCCAAGAAAAAAGAGCTTAGAGGCCATCACTCCCCAGGTGAAGATGGAAAAAGAGGACTCACCAGCGCTGCATATGTCAAAGCGTGCCAGGTTCCTAATTTCTCTTAGTGGGTCCGGCGGCACTGGCTCCCTGGAGCGTCGGTGATTCCGCGGCAGGAGGAAGTCCACAACAGGAATCTCTTGCTGGCCGGCAGCAGGCAGGTTGCTGCTGTCGCAGTTACACTGTAGATTTAAAGGGTCAGGCGCGCTTAGGGTGATGTCACTAGGGCGCCAAGTTGAAACCCCTCATATATAAGAATGGCTCTGAGCACTATTCAGTGTCAGAGTATTGGCTGTCAAACCTTACTCCAGCTTTCCTTATTACTAGTGGTTTCTACTGCTCGTTCCTGACCTTGTCTTGCATCTGACCAGATTCCGTCTTGTCGAAGCTGGATAATTGGCTGAGACAAAATCAGTTTAAAATTGGATCGCAGCGACGCCATCTTGCGACTGGCTCAAGACGCCATCTTGGAAATGAGGTCGCAAGACGCCATTTTGTGAATGGCCGCCCAAGCGCCATTTTAGATAAACTCACACTTTAGTACATGTGGCGATATTACTATTAGCATCATGCGATTGCATCTTTCACCATTTCTCATACACACATTAATACGCACAATTGCGCAGTTAACTAGTCGCATATTAGCGAATGCATAAGATCCTATATGAAAACGCTGAATATTAGCTTCATGCATGCGCATCTGCCCCAAGTTAAATAGCGTCTTTACATCAAACCCCACATACTCACACATTACATATTCACATACAAGGTTCCATAAGCTTTAAGGTATAAGATTCAAGTATGCACATTTATTATAATTGCTAGGAAATAAAGATTATTTCGTAACTAAGGTTTTATACGTGATAAGTAAGCCATGTTTGGTATTGTACTGATGCGTACTCTCTCAACAGTATCCCGGTAATATCGATGGAGAGATCGCAACATGCATTCTCAACTTATGGACCGCAGAGACTTCAAGCAACAAAATGTACATTATATGACCAACTGTTAGGATTTGCATGAGGCGGAAAACCAGAGACCACCAGTTGTTAAAGGCTGGACTGTGTCTATTTGAACCAACCTGTTAAATACCTTGTAACATATGCCCTCTCCTTTAGGACCAATGGTATTAGCAACAAACTTCTCTATTGTGTTGTTTATTTCTGGGGGTATAAATATGTGTGCTCTGACCCTGGGTTCCTGATCTTCATGCTGAATGCTGATTGACGAGGAATTTCTTGCTGATGTCTACATCTGGTCCAGAGCGCTGCGTATGTATAACTGTACTTGGGTCTGTATAATTCCTTTGCGCTGAAATGTACTTATAACTAGCGTGTAACTAACTGTACTTTTACTTGAATAATACTTTGTGCTTTGGAACCACAGGTTCTAGGTCTGGAGTCTTTATTTACTGTATGACTGCGTACGCAAAACAGCGTCATCCTTAGAGGTTTATAGGCAGGATATCAGAAGGTATAGGCAGGGGTATATAGAGGTTCAAAGACAGTATCGTTAGTCTCCATCCTGATACTGCACTCGGTAATTCCGGCTTGATCTTGGCTATTCTCAGTGACCTGTCTCCGTCTGATACCTGGTACCATACCGTGTGTCTGGCTCTGACTCGGCTTGTCGACTATGATTTGTACACCTTCAATGTACTTCCAACCACACACCAGTGTACACCAGCACTTGGACTAGGGAACCTAGTCAGAGGGCCGTGACTTGCGTGTCGGGTGCAGCTAAATCCAAACCTCCTTCCGGAGGTCCCTGGTGAATACCAATGGCACAATAGACTTCATGCCTCTATACTGGTTCTAAGCCAATCCTAAAGTACAGGCAAAGCATCCACTATTTATCCGTGAGCTTGTTACAGAATACTCTGCCCATAAAAATGAACGCTGTTGGTAATCCGTCGCCATGGAAGTTGCTGGAAAATCTCCTTGCCAGAGTAGAGAAGCAAGAGCATGATCAGGCCCAGAGCATGTAGTTCCTGCAGACACTCATGCAGCAAGTCGCCACTAATCAGTTATCAGTTGCCTCCAGTGCAGCCAGTGCCGACATTTGCAGTGTACATTCCAACTGCTGGAGCTTCTGCGCCATTATGGATCCCAAACCTTTTAAAGTTTGATGGGGATCCCAAGAGTTGTCAGGGATTCGAATCAATGCTCGATCCAGTTTGAGGTCCAGGCTGCAAATTTTTCTTACAAGAGAACCAAGGTGGCTCCCTGCTGTCCGGACAGGCCCTAGCATGGGCTTCCCCATTGTGGGAGAGAAGCGATCCATTGGTCAACGATAGTGCAAAATTCCTGGAAGCCTTCAGAAATCTTTTAGACAAACCTGCATGGGTGTCTTCCACAGCCTTAAGTATCCTGCAATTGAAAAAAGGCAACCAGTGCACAAGCCAGTATACGGTACAGTTTAAAACCCTTTTCTCTGGGTTGAGATGGAACAATGAAGCTCTGGTAGTGGCATTTATGCAAGGACTTTTGGAGCAAATTAAAGATTTGTTAGCATCCAGAGAGCTGTAAACATCCCTGGATGACCTAATATCCTTATTTATCTGGATAGACCTTTGCCATGAAGAAAGGACACGTGAGAAGGAACAGTCACTGCACTAAAGTTTCAAGCCCGCTTCTTGTTTCATGGCTCCTGTTGATCCTCCTGAAGAGCCCATGCAGATTGGGAAGTCACGTTTTCCTGCTGCAGAAAGGGAAAGGAGATTCAAGAACAAGCTGTGCTTGTACTTACTTTGTTGAACCAGGTCACCTTCTTGCTAGCTGTCCTAAATGGTCAGCAAACAAGAGGGGTTGTCAGATTAAGTGCATTTCAACACACCATGAGAGAAAATATTTCTATCCAGTTTTTGATTGATGTGCCCTTACTACTCGAAAAATCTGCAGAAACCCTAAAGGCCTTTTTTGCATTCTGGAACCAATGGTAACTTCAACATGTCCCAGAGGGTCCAAGATTTAGGAATTCCTAGTGTGCCACTGCAGTCTTCACTCTGTATCATTAGAATGGACAGGAATAAACTTTCTATGCCTACTATCCGATCTTGGACTACAAAAGTTGCAATGCAAGTTGGTGCTCTTCATAGGGAATTAATTTCGTTTTCTGTACTCCAATCAGCTGAAAGTTCAATTATCCTGGGGCTATCATGGTTACACAAGCATGCTCCCATGTTTGACTGGAGTAAACCCCAAATTGTGTTTTGGGGGGTCTCAGTGCCATCTGAGATTTTTGCCAATGATCAGACCTCTGCATCAAGTCATTCAAAATTTGAATATCTCTCCAGAGGACTCTGTACCAGCTCCATATCAGTCCTTCATGGATGTGTTCAGAAAGAAAGCCACCGAGACGTTACCTGCTCATAAGGAATGGAACTGCTCTCTCGACCTGTTACCTGCGAAATGCCTCCTTGTGGAAGAGTATTTCCTCTCTCACTTACAGAAACCCTGGTGGTGTCTGAATACATTGAGGAGAATCTTGAACATGGGTTCATTAGAGAGTCCAAGTCACCCAGGGGAGGCAGTGTCCAATGCAAAAGAACTTAAAGGCCGCCTCCTCCAGGTGAAAATGGAATAACAGGATGCCGCTATTGCCTCAAGCCCTGGTGAGGTGGTGGCTAATGGAAAGAGCTTAAAGGATACTGCCCCCTGGGTAAGGATGAAAGAAGAGGTGTCACAGCGCACCAGGTTTGCGATTCTTCTTACTGGGTTTGGCGGTGATGGTTTCCTGCAGATCTGGTGATTCTAAGGTGAGGGAAGTCTATCAGCGCCCACTGCAGGGATCTCTTGCTGGCTGGTGACAGGGCAGCAGGCAGAAGGTCTGAGGGCTGGTGTTGCAGCTATTTCACTGTGGATTTAAAGGGCCAGGTGTTCTTAATGTGACTTCACTAGGGTGCCAAGTTGAAACCCCTCCTATATAAGATTGAATCTGAGCACTATTCAGTGCCAGAATATAGGCTCCCAAACCTTACTCCAGTGTTCCTTATTACTGGTGATTTCTACTGCTCGTTCTTGAACATGGCTTGCATCTGACCAGATTCCGTCTACTCCCTGGTACTGCTCTTGATCATTCGAGACTGACCTTGGCTATTCTCAGTGACCTGTCTCCATTTGATCCCTGGTACTATATTGTCTGTATCATCTGGCTGTTTTCTCCCCGTATTTCCTAAACCACCAGCTCAAAAATGCCCAGTGCTAATTAGGTTTGGGAGGGGGAACCCACGCCATTTTTTTACACTTATCTTTTGCAGGAGGACCACAGCTAACAGTGAGATCTTACTGCCTGGCCATGCTGGTAATTATGGTTCCCCAAGTACCTGCATACTGGGGCTGCCTTGCTGGGACCTGTAGTCCTCCTATGAAGGACAATATTATTTCTATTTTCAACACTCATTAACCCTGCACCCACCACAGGTAAAATCAGATATCCAGAGGGTGACATAGGAGTGAAATGCAGGTGGGCAGAGGGTGTTGAGTGAGGACAAAGCTGATGGGCCAGGTGTGGCTTGTCAAATTCTCTGTTTTTTAACTTTATTGCATAAATATATCAACTTTACAAAAAGCTATGAAATTTCATAGACAAAAAACCTTATGGTGCCACATGTCCCATTAAGGCTTCTTACACATGATCGGAAATTTTTGAAACTTGTTGTAACTCTTCCACTTAAACTCCAAAAAGTAATAGCATTTCTTATGTCTTAATGGACATGTTCATTGCACAATACAGATATGGTATACGATCACACCCTGTGGTTACCTGCAGATTCAGCACTCTCATGGAGTGAGAATACTGCCACTCACAAAATGGTGGAGCTGCTAATTCAAAGATTTTTGTGCTCACTGGAATACACACATTCAGTATATGCAACTGGAGGTATGAGCAGTTATGTTTTAGTGGAAGAATTACAAGTTTCTGAAATGTCTGATCATGTGTAAAACGCCTTAATGGGACACAATAAATAGGAACCTCAGTCCTAATTGACACTCCCTATATGTGGCAATAGGGCATCATCTCACCCCTAAGTAAAATAGTCGATGTTAAGTCGCCTTTACAAATGAATCGTTAAGTAACAATAAGGTAATAGAGCGACCATAGGTGTCCAGAACACATTACAATATGACTGAGAACTCTGTTTAAAAAAACATCCAATTTATTAAAAACTATTCAGACAATAAAATAGTATATAGTAGCAGTAAAAAAAAATAAAAAAAAAAAAATAATAATAATAATAATAATAACAAAAAACATTGATGAAGTCCATTTGACGAATCGCATTGGGCTTTCCCAGACTGCTCCTCTCCTAAAAATTAAGAATCTAAGTTGCTAATTTTTTCACCTTGATGCTATTCATTATTTTGTACAATTTTTGCTGTTGCAGTGCTATTACATTGTAATACCTTCTTATTCAATAATTTCCTGTGCTATATTTTTTATTATACTGCTACTAAATTCTATTATACTGCTACTATATTTATTTGTATATTTATTATATTTTTTTTGCTGCTATTATATGCTATACTATTGTCTGAATAGTTTTTAATAAATTGGATGTTATATATATTTTTAAACACAGTTCTCAGTCATATTGTAATGTAATTTGGACACCTATGGTCGCTTTATTACCCTATTTTTACTTATACATAATATATATATAAAGCTCTAGTGCCCCAATTTGACAATTGTGGGTATGTGTGCATGTGTGTATGTGTGCATGCATATACATCATTTGCTTCATGGGGTACTTTCTGTCAAATTGTCGCTGAGATTTCTGATCTAATTGTAATAGAATGTATGATTATTGTTTTCACTGGTAGACAAAGTTTTGTCTCTGAAATGATTTGCATTTTGACGCTATAGTTTTTGAGCATATGTTATGTTATTTTTCTTGGGCAGACTAATTATTTATATAAAAGTTAAATAAAATATATGTTCTGCAAAGACATAAATAAGAGTGCCCCAAAAAGGTATCACTCTCTTTATTAGTCTAAGCTAATTGTCTTTTCCTCATTAAATGTGTAGGCAGCCCAGACTGAATGGTCAACTTGTGGTACAACCTGGGCATTCTATCAGATATAGACCCCAAAGCTTTCTCTAGCTGGACATACTCTCATATACAGTCACATACAGTTCCTCCATAATGTATGGCCAGTGGTACCTTACCGGAATTTTCGGTGCTTTGCAATGTTATAACAATATTTGCAACTTAACTCCACCACCTATATGGCAGCAAAGTTATACAAAGGGCTTCTTGTTCTCCCACTCCCCTTGTAGCATTCTGCTTCACAGGTGATCTGCCAGGGGTTTCAGTTCCACCCTATACTCCTTAAATTTATGCTACCAGTTAAAGTGATGCACCGGGTTCTAACATTGCTAAATGCACTAGGAAACTCATTATCCATATTGTGACTGCCGCCCAAAGTTTGCTGCCTCCCATTAAAATGTCCTGACTCTCCCATGCTCTTGGCCCCTATTAAGAATGTATGGATGGTATACAAACAATAATATATCATCTGCATGCTACATGATCGCTCTCTCCGTTTCCAAGGAGTTTGAGGTCCATGGGGTGCCCATTGTCAGACATGACACTTCACTTTTATAGTGTCCACTAGACTATGCTATGGATCTGCAATTTCTCTTTATCATCCCCTTCTCTTTTTTTCCTTTCCTCCATCCCATTCTACCCTTCCCCATTTGCCCCTTTGCCCTCTACCAACCTCCCTCTCCTTTCCTCTACTGGGTCACAGTTCTAAGCACTCTGTTAAATGTTGTCATTCATCTATACAGCTGTCACAGTGCATTTCAGTTATGCTTTTGAATTGCTTCAATGGTTTCTTCTGAAAAAAATGCTTTGATACCAGAACCTGCAACTCCCCCTCTTTTTTTTCCATTTTGTTACATTATTTTTAAACTTCGAAAACATGTACATTATGTATTGTATACACCAGACATCATTGAACACAGTTTGCACTTTTGTAAACCAACCTCACAAACTCTTTCAGCCCTAACCAACCATTGACGTGCCTACAAACAGTAATTTCTCTTGCAGTCTGGCACATGTGCAGCAGTTTCAAATTGCACTATTGTCTTTTTTCAACAGACTACAAAATAAAAACATTATTCTCTATAAAATAGAGAAGGACATGTAAAAAATAATTTAAATTGGTCAACAGAATTTGGTGGTATTATGCATATTTAGATTTAACCATTTTAGCTACTGTATCTGCACTTCAAAAAAGACAGATTTAAAATGTCACCCTTTAGAGCACTGACAACTTCAACTAAACTCCAGACAGTTGAATTTGTATGTTATCCCTGGGTTTGTGTGTGTTTATTCCAGACTCCCTGAATTTTCCCCCACAGTACAAAATATACTGGCAAGTTTCACGACTTTGAAAAACTTTCACTGATTGTACAGTTCTAAGCAATATACTGGCAATTAATAAAATAATGATAATAATAATGTTTCTTATAATTAACTTTTAATTCTATAATAATAAAAAATAATATTACTTTGTAATTACTCATATATATTGCTTGTGACATCAGGACACTTACCAAATAACATCTCCTTTATTACCTTTTTGTTACTTATGATAATTATACTGTAACATATTCCGTAATCAATTAATGATTATTATTATAATTATTAGCAGTAGCAGTAGCATTGAGTTATATAATTTCCCTATTTAAAAAAATGGTGTCAACTATTTGAAAAAAAATAGACAATGGTTTGAGTATTACAGTATATGCAGGATAAAGAAAATTCTATTAATAAAGATTTATTAGAGTAAACACAATAACAAATAATAGGAAAACAAAAAAATAAACGTTAATTGTTCTGGGGAAATTATAATAAATGTATTCACAAAGGAATATTCCCTGTGGAAAATGCAGCATTATATATATAAATATTTCTCATTCCTTGCACTTCAATAATCCATGAATATGTGTTCTGATACGATTATATATTTTTTACTGTATTTAAGACGTTGAACAGGTAAACTTTAAGTTTTAGCTTTCATATATAAATTATGAATTATTACTTGTTACATTATGTTGTCTTGCAAAAATGACTTGTAGTGTTTTTGCCAGCTGCATAATAACAATAATAATAATAATAATAATAATAATAATAATAATAAATGATTGTGTTATTATTATTATTATTTTTCACTTTAAATAAATAACAACATACTTATATATGTTATTTACTTTTTTGTAAGCCATTCCCTTACTGTTTTCTGTACGTTTTAGTCCTGATATTATTCTCACAAACCATACAGACATTGTCAGCTAAGATTCTTCTGGCAAAAAGGTTTCAACAGTTTTCATGAAATATTTTATAAAATGTTGAGGCACAAAAGTACAGAGACTGGTTTTATAAACTCCCTGCTTGATAATCTGTTGATCCATTGTTTACCTATAATTAAGCAATAATCCATCATTCACATATTATATTACACATACAGTTTAGTCTGTTTATTGTCTTTCCCCACTTCTCTATCCATAAGTAATAACCTATCCAATTATTTACAGATAGTAAAGTATAATTCTTATATTTAGCCCTGTAAATGTATATAATTTGCTTTACCCAAGACTCAAATGAGTCTTATTTGTGTCTAAAGTATGATACATTGATGCTATACAAATGCATCTTATCTCCTGATGGTAGTGTGGCTGGTGCCATCACACAGGGCACCACAGGTCAGGGGGCGCTGTTTTGGGCCTGACAAATTTCTATTTATTATCATTCTCACTTGTAGCTTCCTCTTATTTCATCCCCAGCATCTCCTGGTCTCCCCTATCTCTTCCCTGGCCCTTCCCCATGAGGCCATTCCCCTTTTTTGGGTGCATTATGTCCTTTTGAAAAATGAGGGGGGTGCCAATGCTCTTTGCGGCACAGGGCACCAAAAAGTTTAGTTACGGCTTTGCCTAGACCCTCCAAATTAGGAGAAACACTCTACAAGGATTCAGTATACTAAACAGTAACAATTAATATTTTATGTAGACAATAGGGGAAGGAAACTAAGGGCAAAAATAATGATTGAAGATGCCTTTTTTTGTCTCCTTAGCATCATTTTCTGTATCTTGTCACTAATAAAAAGTGCGGCCTGGGCAGAACATTGGTTGTGTTTCGACCCCTTAATGTCCCCATCAGGTTCCCCTGTGATGCTTCTGCTGTGGTTGAACCTGAGCCTGCAGGAAGGATGAAGGAACATCTCATAAACTGCACAGTACAGAGAGAATTTCACCTCCTGGCGTTCTCCATCTCTGCAGACCATCAGCTTGTGCTCTTCATTGGGATCCTAATAATGTATTTACTGACAGTGCTGGGGAACCTGGTTATCACTGGTCTAATATATCTGACCCCACAGCTCCACACTCCTATGTACTATTTCCTGTGTAACCTCTCAGCACAGGACATCATCTACGTCACCAGTGTCCTTCCCAAATTTCTGTCTATCCTGGTAACAGGTGACACCAGAATTGTCTTCCCGGGATGCATCACTCAGTTGTTCTTTTTTGCATTTTGTGTTGTGTCAGAGTTTTTACTCCTTAGTTGTATGGCCTATGACCGTTATGTCGCCATCTGTGTCCCTCTGCACTATACAACCATTATGAACAAAAACTTGTGTGTTACACTAAGTTCTGTCTCCTGGCTTGTTGGCTTTTTCAATTCTTTATCCTATGCTGTTCTGGTTTCTACTTTATCATTTTGCGATTCCCAAGATATTAGTAATTTCTACTGTGATTTAAAAACCATGATAGAGCTCTCTAGTGATGACATCACATATATTAAAATGCTGGTATATGTGGAAAGTATATTTTTGGGGCTTACCCCCTTTGTGCTGATATTAGCCTCTTATACATGTATAATTGCCACTATCATAAAGATCCGTAGCTCAGAGGGCAGAGTAAAGGCTTTCTCCAGCTGCTCGTCCCATCTCACCATTGTTATATTATTCTATGGGACCTCACTTAGTTCCTACATGGTCCCGGAGTCTCAGCACTCTCCGCAACGGGACAAATTTCTCTCCTTGCTGTACACGGCGGTGGTACCCATGCTAAACCCCGTGGTTTATACTCTGAGAAACCAACAGGTCCTGAGAGCCATGGACAATATCTCGAAAAGATACGTAAAATGTTAAATTGCGCATTCAGCATTGTTGTCTTCTGTTCTTACAGTAAATAAATGATTAATGGGAGAACATTCCACAGCTTGCTGAGGCCCAATGCCTCTTACATTTGGGATGGGTCCAGTCTGTAAATTGATATTCTCACCTCTGCTTATCTGAGAATGTTATGGAAACAGAGGATGTGCTGGCTCAGGTGTTACCTGTGACTCAGGCAGTCTCGATTGTCTTAGGTGAGACAGTGTAGATTTCCCAACTTATGTGTGATCATCTGAGAAGTATATTTCTTCATCAGTCAGTTGGTGATTCTGCCTGGTTACTGATGCTCCGGTGGCTGGCCAGCCACGTCAGTTGGCTGCCGGCCACCAGGAAGAAAGGAGGGGGCCCCGCACGGGGAGTGCACACAGGCCCCCTCCTCTCTTAAGATGCCCCTGGTGTGCAACACAGGTTTAGAGCACTTTATACTTAGCATAAGTGGAAGGAAAATGTTGCTTGTACGTTTAATCCCTTTCACGGACTGAACTGAGCTTGTGGCCATGCAGTGTATAGTGCACAATATAATGTACAGCCCAGTATATAATACAGTATAGTGCACAATATAGTGTACAGCCCAATATATAATACAGTATAGTGCACAATATAGTGTACAGCCCAGACACTGCATAGATGCTTGATTAGAAAGTTTTTAGTCTCTCACCTGCTGATAAAGATTCTGGAGGTCTGTGCAGTTGAGCCAAAACATTTGTACAAACTTCTGGTGGAATCTGGGGCCCATCAAACTCTAGAAATCATGTCTGACATGGGGTCTGTGTGGACCCTGTATCTGGACTCTGAGGCTCCTCTTCCCTCCTGCAAATGTAAAAGATGTTACAGAACACAGCTGCCTTTTTAAGCATCCACAATTGCAAATAGGTCTGAACAGGTTTTTGTGTCCTTTCTATGTGTAAATAGTTCATATGTGCAAATCCTGTGTAAAAAATACACCAGTTCTTGGCACTATTGCTTGAGGGATTTTTTTCTCTTGATTTGTGAATTTATCACATCCGACAAGTTTTATTCAAAGCACTGAAGAAATCAGGACAGTGACTTTTCAGAGGATTAGCTGGTTTTTGCCTCTAATATATATAGCGATATACGCACTCCATTATATTTTACTACTGGGATCCAAATACAGAATTCAGTTATGTACTTCCATGGCCACATACAATGGACACAGAACTTCTATGGCCACATACATTGGATACAGCCTCTCCTCTGTCTTATGCTATTTAACAACAGGGTGTATACAGACAGTGCTGAGAATTACATTACCAAAGAATCAGAAACAAATGCTACCATCTTAGACATGACAGGATGCTGTAGACATAGAATTCCTATTTATCCAGAGATAGCTGAACTGTTCTTTGCCTTAGCTCAGTGTTTCCCAAACTGTGCGCCCTGGCACCCTGGGGTCTCTCAGGACTTTTGCAGGGGTGCCTCAGATTGGTGGTCTAGCACCAAATCAAATTATTTATGGTCAATGTAATGTAAGTATGTGACAAACAGAAGCTCAAACCTGTCCAACACCTCATATCTGAACCTAAGGATGACAGGTAAGCACAATTTACTACACTTTACTACATTTTTTCTGAATTTCTCAATAACAAACATTTGGCCTAGGGGTGCCGTGAAAACAATGCTGATACTCTAGGGCGCCCTGATTCAAAAAAGTTTGGGAGCTCTGCCTTAGCTAATAAAGAGGTTCCATAGGCAAATGCAGGGGGGTTTCCAGTTGCCTGGAAACCCCCCTCTCCATCCCACACCATGACCACAATAGAAATATAACACAATTTTACTAGTGCTGCATGTTATTCTCAGTATCGCAAATAAAATAATTTGCGCCACCTGTGAATCTTTTAACATCTGACTGATGAAGCACACGTGAAACGCGCGTCTCAGACCCGCTAGTCCGGCTGTGTACAAGCGGGACTCAGACAAGCAGCACACTACTCAGCTCTCTCAGTGGTGGATCCTCTCCCTGTGTATGCTGGCTCTATACGAGCACCCAGGTACCTTTCCTCTCGATTCTGGCATGTGTAGTGACTATTTATTGCAGAGGTGGTTGATTGACCCTGCAATACCTTCAGGTAACAGAGCCTCATTTACCCTGTATTAGCCACACCACTGCTCTACTTACCCCTTTTTTTCTATCACTGCACACGCGACTTGCGCTTCCCACCACTCACCAAAACCTGTTGGTATGTGAGTGGCAGTAACGCGGATCTCGATTTGGTGCTGTGTTAAATACTCTGTTACTATCATTCTTATCCTTATAGGCACTCTCATTAGAGTCCGGTCATCAGTGGTTCCTGCACTATATATACTATATACACATATATATGTTTATACATTAGGACCCACTTATTAACCTGACCTAAAAGCAGATGCCCATTTTTCTTATTTCTCAACCCTGGGCAAATGCGGCAGAACGCTCACGTGCCATTCAATGAGATATTAAAATGGCATGCAGCAGCTGCGGCTGCGTTATCCCATAAGGGAGTAGCATATTTTTCATTTATCTTACTCTCCTTTTCTCTATCTACACTACCGTACCTGGGTTCATCTTCCATATACAGTGGGGAGGTAATCTACCCCTGACTGTTGGTATATTATGCTGTATATCCAATACCTAAATATATATACTAGAATTTTTTGATATATACAGCATGATCAAAATTATTTGAGCTCACTTAAAGTATATACTCATGTGTTTTTGTGTGTGTCTGTTTTGATCGACCACTGTGTCATTATTCAACATCTAGCCATTGCACTATATTACCTGATTGATGCTTTTTTAAGCATAATTTATCTAATTGTTGATTTCTCATTCATGCTGTGCTTTTACACTGGAACATTTAACCAGGTTTTTGCAATTTATATCCAGATATATTAGCAGTAATTTATATTACTACCCACGCTTGTGCTTATATCTGGGATTATTCTCTCTTTTTGTAATATTTCACTTTGCTTCACATTTGCAATATTACTTTTAAATTATATGTTGTCTGATTTATGTTTTGTGCACATCATACTTGGTAGCTCCTGTACTGCCATTAGTTTGATCGCTAGCTTGAGACCCAATAATATTACCTTTTTATATTACTAATAAAAGTAAATTTTTAATAATTGATATGAGTGCCTAGTAAAAAGAGAGTTTTTTCTTCTTTTTTCTTGGTAATAACTTGATACTCTCTAGGGGAGCACCTCCACGTGAGAAATATTTTTCCCATGTACCCAGTATTTGGGTGTATTATGGTAATTGTGGATAATTGACATTATCTATTTATCTGTACTTATATCCAAATCCTGTGCTCAAAATACAATTTCCCATCCCCCCTTTTCCCTGATCTATTGAGTTAATCTTTTAACATATGTCAACCAGTAATCAATACACCTGTGCACCAACTAGGAGATCTGGAAAACATTCACTGTTAGGGGTGCACTGCTAGCGACCAATATGTACATATATGTTCAGGGCATTGCTAGGTTCTTCTGCTGCTCCCCCAGACTTGCTCCAGTGCTCTAGAATGGTGCCCACATCTGAAATAAAAACATTCAGCTCAGTCAGGATGGCCATAATGTCACCTTTAATGGCTTACTGTGGTCACTGGTCCTGTATATGATGGAATTATGACACACAATACACTATGTATGACACATATAATGGGTTACTGTGATCACTGGTCCTGTATATGCTGGAATTATGACACACAATACACTATGTATGACACATATAATGGGTTACTGTGGTCACTGGTCCTGTATATGCTGGAATTATGACACACAATACACTATGTATAACACATATAATGGGTTACTGTGGTCACTGGTCCTGTATATGCTGGAATTATGACACACAATACACTATGTATGACACATATAATGGCTTACTGTGGTCACTGGTCCTGTATATGCTGGAAATATGACACACAATACACTATGTATGACACATATAATGGTTTACTGTGATCTCTGGTCCTGTATATGCTGGAATTATGACACACAATACACTATGTATGACACATATAATGGGTTACTGTGATCTCTGGTCCTGTATATGCTGGAATTATGACACACAATACACTATGTATGACACATATAATGGTTACTGTG
Source organism: Taudactylus pleione (assembly GCA_031769625.1). Taxonomy (NCBI): domain Eukaryota; kingdom Metazoa; phylum Chordata; class Amphibia; order Anura; family Myobatrachidae; genus Taudactylus; species Taudactylus pleione. The sequence continues at coordinate 1,378,330 of JAUIMM010000280.1, forward strand.
GTCGCTGGTCCTGTATATGCTGGAATTATGACACACAATACACTATGTATGACACATATAATGGGTTACTGTGATCTCTGGTCCTGTATATGCTGGAATTATGACACACAATACACTATGTATGACACATATAATGGGTCACTGTGATCTCTGGTCCTGTATATGCTGGAATTATGACACACAATACACTATGTATGACACATATAATGGGTTACTGTGATCACTGGTCCTGTATATGCTGGAATTATGACACACAATACACTATGTATAACACATATAATGGGTTACTGTGGTCACTGGTCCTGTATATGCTGGAATTATGACACACAATACACTATGTATGACACATAATGGGTTACTGGCGATCGCTGGTCCTGTATATGATGGAATTATGACACACAATACACTATGTATGACACATATAATGGGTTACTGTGATCACTGGTCCTGTATATGCTGGAATTATGACACACAATAAACTATGTATGACACATATAATGGGTTACTGTGATCACTGGTCCTGTATATGCTGGAATTATTACACACAATACACTATGTATGACACATATAATGGGTTACTGTGATCACTGGTCCTGTATATGCTGGAATTATGACACACAATACACTATGCATGACACATATAATGGGTTACTGTGATCACCGGTCCTGTATATGCTGGATATATGACACACAATACACTATGTATGACACATATAATGGGTTACTGTGGTCACTGGTCCTGTATATGCTGGAATTATGACACACAATACACTATGTATGACACATATAATGGGTTACTGTGATCTCTGGTCCTGTATATGCTGGAATTATGACACACAATACACTATGTATGACACATATAATGGGTTACTGTGATCTCTGGTCCTGTATATGCTGGAATTATCACACACAATACACTATGTATGACACATATAATGGGTCACTGTGATCTCTGGTCCTGTATATGCTGGAATTATGACACACAATACACTATGTATGACACATATAATGGGTTACTGTGATCACTGGTCCTGTATATGCTGGAATTATGACACACAATACACTATGTATAACACATATAATGGGTTACTGTGGTCACTGGTCCTGTATATGCTGGAATTATGAAACACAATACACTATGTATGACACATATAATGGGTTACTGTGATCACTGGTCCTGTATATGCTGGAATTATGACACACGATACACTATGTTTGACACATATAATGGCTTACTGTGGTCACTGGTCCGGTATATGCTGGAATTATGACACACAATACACTATGTATGACACATATAATGGGTTACTGTGGTCACTGGTCCTGTATATGCTGGAATTATGACACACAATACACTATGTATGACACATATAATGGGTTACTGTGATCTCTGGTCCTGTATATGCTGGAATTATGACACACAATACACTATGTATGACACATATAATGGTTACTGTGGTCGCTGGTCCTGTATATGCTGGAATTATGACACACAATACACTATGTATGACACATATAATGGGTTACTGTGATCTCTGGTCCTGTATATGCTGGAATTATGACACACAATACACTATGTATGACACATATAATGGGTCACTGTGATCTCTGGTCCTGTATATGCTGGAATTATGACACACAATACACTATGTATGACACATATAATGGGTTACTGTGATCACTGGTCCTGTATATGCTGGAATTATGACACACAATACACTATGTATAACACATATAATGGGTTACTGTGGTCACTGGTCCTGTATATGCTGGAATTATGAAACACAATACACTATGTATGACACATATAATGGGTTACTGTGATCACTGGTCCTGTATATGCTGGAATTATGACACACGATACACTATGTATGACACATATAATGGCTTACTGTGGTCACTGGTCCTGTATATGCTGGAATTATGACACACAATACACTATGTATGACACATATAATGGGTTACTGTGATCACTCGTACTATATATGCTGGAATTATGACACACGATACACTATGTATGACACATATAATGGGTTACTGTGGTCACTGGTCCTGTATATGATGGAATTTTGACACACAATACACTATGTATGACATATATAATGGGTTACTGCGATTGCTGGTCCTGTATATGCTGGAATTATGACACACATTACACTATGTATGATACATATAATGGGTTACTGTGATTGCTGGTCCTGTATATGCTGGAATTATGACACACAATACACTATGTATGACACATATAATGGGTTACTGTGATCACTGGTCCTGTATATGCTGGAATTATGACACACAATACACTATGTATGATACATATAATGGGTTACTGTGATCGCTGGTCGTGTATAAGCTGGAATTATGGCACACAATACACTATGTATGACACATTTAATGGGTTACTGTGATCGCTGGTCCTGTATATGCTGGAATTATGACACACAATACACTATGTATGACACATATAATGGGTTACTGTGATCACTGGTCCTGTATATGCTGGAATTATGACACACAATACACTATGTATGACACATATAATGAGTTACTGTGATCATTGGTCCTGTATATGCTGGAATTATTACACACAATACACTATGTATGACACATATAATGTGTTACCGTGATCGCTGGTCCTGTATATGCTGGAATTATGACACACAATACACTATGTATGACACATATAATGGGTTACCGTGATCACTGGTCCTGTATATGTTGGAATTATGACACACAATACACTATGTATGACACATATAATGGGTTACTGTGATCGCTGGTCCTGTATATGCTGGAATTATGACACACAAAACACTATGTATGACACATATAATGGGTTACTGTGATCGCTGGTCCTGTATATGCTGGAATTATGACACACAATACACTTTGTATGACACATATAAAGGGTTACTGTGATCACTGGTCCTGTATATGCTGGAATTATGACACACAATACACTTTGTATGACACATATAAAAGGTTACTGTGATCACTGGTCCTGTATATGCTGGAATTATGACACACAATACACTATGTATGACACATATAATGGTTACTGTGATTCCTGGTCCTGTATATGCTGGAATTCTGACACACAATACACTATGTATGACACATTTAATGGGTTACTGTGATAGCTGGTCCTGTATATGCTGGAATTATGACACACAATACACTATGTATGACACATATAATGGGTTACTGTGATAGCTGGTCCTGTATATGCTGGAATTCTGACACACAATACACTATGTATGACACATTTAATGGGTTACTGTGATAGCTGGTCCTGTATATGCTGGAATTCTGACACACAATACACTATGAAAGACACATATAATGGGTTACTGTGATCGCTGGTCCTTTATATGATGGAATTATGACACACATTACACTATGCATGATACATATAATGGGTTACTGTGATCACTGGTACTGTATATGCTGGAATTATGACACACAATACACTATGTATGACACATATAATGGGTTACTGTGGTCACTGGTCCTGTATATGCTGGAATTATGACACACAATACACTATGTATGACACATATAATGGGTTACTGTGATCACTGGTCCTGTATATGCTGGAATTATTACACACAATACACTATGTATGACACATATAATGGGTTACTGTGATCACTGGTCCTGTATATGCTGGAATTATGACACACAATACACTATGCATGACACATATAATGGGTTACTGTGATCACCGGTCCTGTATATGCTGGATATATGACACACAATACACTATGTATGACACATATAATGGGTTACTGTGGTCACTGGTCCTGTATATGCTGGAATTATGACACACAATACACTATGTATGACACATATAATGGGTTACTGTGATCTCTGGTCCTGTATATGCTGGAATTATGACACACAATACACTATGTATGACACATATAATGGGTTACTGTGGTCACTGGTCCTGTATATGCTGCAATTATGACACACAATACACTATGTATGACACATATAATGGGTTACTGTGATCACTGGTCCTGTATATGCTGGAATTATTACACACAATACACTATGTATGACACATATAATGGGTTACTGTGATCACTGGTCCTGTATATGCTGGAATTATGACACACAATACACTATGCATGACACATATAATGGGTTACTGTGATCACCGGTCCTGTATATGCTGGATATATGACACACAATACACTATGTATGACACATATAATGGGTTACTGTGGTCACTGGTCCTGTATATGCTGGAATTATGACACACAATACACTATGTATGACACATATAATGGGTTACTGTGATCTCTGGTCCTGTATATGCTGGAATTATGACACACAATACACTATGTATGACACATATAATGGTTACTGTGGTCGCTGGTCCTGTATATGCTGGAATTATGACACACAATACACTATGTATGACACATATAATGGGTTACTGTGATCTCTGGTCCTGTATATGCTGGAATTATGACACACAATATACTATGTATGACACATATAATGGGTCACTGTGATCTCTGGTCCTGTATATGCTGGAATTATGACACACAATACACTATGTATGACACATATAATGGGTCACTGTGATCACTGGTCCTGTATATGCTGGAATTATGACACGCAATACACTATGTATAACACATATAATGGGTTACTGTGGTCACTGGTCCTGTATATGCTGGAATTATGAAACACAATACACTATGTATGACACATATAATGGGTTACTGTGATCACTGGTCCTGTATATGCTGGAATTATGACACACGATACACTATGTATGACACATATAATGGCTTACTGTGGTCACTGGTCCTGTATATGCTGGAATTATGACACACAATACACTATGTATGACACATATAATGGGTTACTGTGGTCACAGGTCCTGTATATGCTGGAATTATGACACACAATACACTATGTATGACACATATAATGGGTTACTGTGATCTCTGGTCCTGTATATGCTGGAATTATGACACACAATACACTATGTATGACACATATAATGGTTACTGTGGTCGCTGGTCCTGTATATGCTGGAATTATGACACACAATACACTATGTATGACACATATAATGGGTTACTGTGATCTCTGGTCCTGTATATGCTGGAATTATGACACACAATACACTATGTATGACACATATAATGGGTCACTGCGATCTCTGGTCCTGTATATGCTGGAATTATGACACACAATACACTATGTATGACACATATAATGGGTTACTGTGATCACTGGTCCTGTATATGCTGGAATTATGACACACAATACACTATGTATAACACATATAATGGGTTACTGTGGTCACTGGTCCTGTATATGCTGGAATTATGAAACACAATACACTATGTATGACACATATAATGGGTTACTGTGATCACTGGTCCTGTATATGCTGGAATTATGACACACGATACACTATGTATGACACATATAATGGGTTACTGTGATCACTGGTCCTGTATATGCTGGAATTATGACACACGATACACTATGTATGACACATATAATGGCTTACTGTGGTCACTGGTCCTGTATATGCTGGAATTATTACACACAATACACTATGTATGACACATATAATGGGTTACTGTGGTCACAGGTCCTGTATATGCTGGAATTATGACACACAATACACTATGTATGACACATATAATGGGTTACTGTGAGCTCTGGTCCTGTATATGCTGGAATTATGACACACAATACACTATGTATGACACATATAATGGTTACTGTGGTCGCTGGTCCTGTATATGCTGGAATTATGACACACAATACACTATGTATGACACATATAATGGGTTACTGTGATCTCTGGTCCTGTATATGCTGGAATTATGACACACAATACACTATGTATGACACATATAATGGGTCACTGTGATCTCTGGTCCTGTATATGCTGGAATTATGACACACAATACACTATGTATGACACATATAATGGGTTACTGTGATCACTGGTCCTGTATATGCTGGAATTATGACACACAATACACTATGTATAACACATATAATGGGTTACTGTGGTCACTGGTCCTGTATATGCTGGAATTATGAAACACAATACACTATGTATGACACATATAATGGGTTACTGTGATCACTGGTCCTGTATATGCTGGAATTATGACACACGATACACTATGTATGACACATATAATGGCTTACTGTGGTCACTGGTCCTGTATATGCTGGAATTATGACACACAATACACTATGTATGACACATATAATGGGTTACTGTGATCACTCGTACTATATATGCTGGAATTATGACACACAATACACTATGTATGACACATATAATGGGTTACTGTGGTCACTGGTCCTGTATATGATGGAATTTTGACACACAATACACTATGTATGACATATATAATGGGTTACTGCGATTGCTGGTCCTGTATATGCTGGAATTATGACACACATTACACTATGTATGATACATATAATGGGTTACTGTGATTGCTGGTCCTGTATATGCTGGAATTATGACACACAATACACTATGTATGACACATATAATGGGTTACTGTGATCACTGGTCCTGTATATGCTGGAATTATGACACACAATACACTATGTATGATACATATAATGGGTTACTGTGATCGCTGGTCCTGTATATGCTGGAATTATGGCACACAATACACTATGTATGACACATTTAATGGGTTACTGTGATCGCTGGTCCTGTATATGCTGGAATTATGACACACAATACACTATGTATGACACATATAATGGGTTACTGTGATCACTGGTCCTGTATATGCTGGAATTATGACACACAATACACTATGTATGACACATATAATGAGTTACTGTGATCATTGGTCCTGTATATGCTGGAATTATTACACACAATACACTATGTATGACACATATAATGGGTTACCGTGATCACTGGTCCTGTATATGCTGGAATTATGACACACAATACACTATGTATGACACATATAATGGGTTACTGTGATCGCTCGTCCTGTATATGCTGGAATTATGACACACAAAACACTATGTATGACACATATAATGGGTTACTGTGATCACTGGTCCTGTATATGCTGGAATTATGACACACAATACACTTTGTATGACACATATAAAGGGTTACTGTGATCACTGGTCCTGTATATGCTGGAATTATGACACACAATACACTTTGTATGACACATATAAAGGGTTACTGTGATCACTGGTCCTGTATATGCTGGAATTATGACACACAATACACTATGTATGACACATATAATGGTTACTGTGATTCCTGGTCCTGTATATGCTGGAATTCTGACACACAATACACTATGTATGACACATTTAATGGGTTACTGTGATCACTGGTCCTGTATATGCTGGAATTATGACACACAATACACTATGTATGATACATATAATGGGTTACTGTGATCACTGGTCCTGTATATGCTGGAATTATGACACACACTACACTATGTATGACACATATAATGGGTTACTGTGATAGCTGGTCCTGTATATGCTGGAATTCTGACACACAATACACTATGTATGACACATTTAATGGGTTACTGTGATAGCTGGTCCTGTATATGCTGGAATTCTGACACACAATACACTATGAAAGACACATATAATGGGTTACTGTGATCGCTGGCCCTTTATATGATGGAATTATGACACACATTACACTATGCATGATACATATAATGGGTTACTGTGATCACTGGTACTGTATATGCTGGAATTATGACACACAATACACTATGTATGACACATATAATGGGTTACTGTGATCACTGGTCCTGTATATGCTGGAATTATGACACACAATACACTATGTATGACACATATAATGGGTTACTGTGATCACTGGTCCTGTATATGCTGGAATTATGACACACAATACACTATGTATGACACATATAATGGGTTACTGTGATCACTGGTCCTGTATATGCTGGAATTATTACACACAATACACTATGTATGACACATATAATGGGTTACTGTGATCACTGGTCCTGTATATGCTGGAATTATGACACACAATACACTATGCATGACACATATAATGGGTTACTGTGATCACCAGTCCTGTATATGCTGGATATATGACACACAATACACTATGTATGACACATATAATGTGTTACTGTGGTCACTGGTCCTGTATATGCTGGAATTATGACACACAATACACTATGTATGACACATATAATGGGTTACTGTGATCTCTGGTCCTGTATATGCTGGAATTATGACACACAATACACTATGTATGACACATATAATGGGTTACTGTGGTCACTGTTCCTGTATATGCTGGAATTATGACACACAATACACTATGTATGACACATATAATGGGTTACTGTGATCACTGGTCCTGTATATGCTGGAATTATGACACACAATACACTATGTATGACACATATAATGGGCTACTGTGATAGCTGGTCCTGTATATGCTGGAATTCTGACACACAATACACTATGTATGACACATTTAATGGGTTACTGTGATAGCTGGTCCTGTATATGCTGGAATTCTGACACACAATACACTATGAAAGACACATATAATGGTTACTGTGATCGCTCGTCCTGTATATGCTGGAATTATGACACACAATACACTATGTATGACACATATAATGGGTTACTGTGATCGCTGGTCCTTTATATGATGGAATTATGACACACATTACACTATGCATGATACATATAATGGGTTACTGCGATTGCTGGTCCTGTATATGCTAGAATTATGACACACAATACACTATGTATGCCACATATAATGGGTTACTGTGATCATTGGTCCTGTATATGCTGGAATTATGACACACAATACACTATGTATGACACATATAATGGGTTACTGTGATCACTGGTCCTGTATATGCTGGAATTATGACAGACAATACACTTTGTATGACACATATAATGGGTTACTGTGATCACTGGTCCTGTATATGCTGGAATTATGACAGACAATACAGTATGTATGACACATATAATGGGTTACTGTGATCGCTGGTCCTGTATATGCTGGAATTATGACACACAATACACTATGTATGACACATATAATGGGTCACTGTGATCACTGGTCCTGTATATGCTGGAATTATGACACACAATACACTTTGTATGACACATATAAAGGGTTACTGTGATCACTGGTCCTGTATATGCTGGAATTATGACACACAATACACTATGTATGACACATATAATGGTTACTGTGATTCCTGGTCCTGTATATGCTGGAATTCTGACACACAATACACTATGTATGACACATTTAATGGGTTACTGTGATAGCTGGTCCTGTATATGCTGAAATTATGACACACAATACACTATGTATGACACATATAATGGGTTACTGTGATAGCTGGTCCTGTATATGCTGGAATTCTGACACACAATACACTATGTATGACACATTTAATGGGTTACTGTGATAGCTGGTCCTGTATATGCTGGAATTCTGACACACAATACACTATGAATGACACATATAATGGGTTACTGTGATCGCTGGTCCTTTATATGATGGAATTATGACACACATTACACTATGCATGATACATATAATGGGTTACTGTGATCACTGGTACTGTATATGCTGGAATTATGACACACAATACACTATGTATGACACATATAATGAGTTACTCTGATCACTGGTCCTGTATATACTGGAATTATGACACACAATACACTATGTATGACACATATAATGGGTTACTGTGATCACTGGTCCTGTATATGCTGGAATTATGACACACAATACACTATGTATGACACATATAATGGGTTACTGTGATCACTGGTCCTGTATATGCTGGAATTATGACACACAATACAGTATGTATGACACATATAATGGGTTACTGTGATCACTCGTCCTGTATATGCTGGAATTATGACACACAATACACTATGTATGACACATATAATGGGTTACTGTGATCACTGGTCCTGTATATGCTGGAATTATGACACACAATACACTATATATGACACATATAATGGGTTACTGTGATCACTGGTCCTGTATATGCTGGAATTATGACACACAATACACTATGGGCGGAATTCAATTCTTTTCAGCCCCTATCGCGCCCCAAGGAGCTATTCTATTCTTGCTCCTGTTGGGCGCGATCAGCTGCCAAGCGCTACATTTCAGCTCGCAGCCCCTGGGGGATGAGAGCCGAAATGTGCGAAAAGTGACATGTTTGGGCGCCCAAACATCACTTTTCGCGATCGCGCCCAGCACTTTGGTCGGGTTTAGCTGCTTTACGCGGCTAAACCTGACCTCTATGGGCGCGATCAGTGCGAACATCTTGGACAATTGTATAGCGACCCGCGATCTCCTTTCACTTTAGACCGGAGATGCGGGCCGCGAATACAATTGAATTCCGCCCTATGTATGACATATATAATGGGTTACTGCGATTGCTGGTCCTGTATATGCTAGAATTATGACTCACAATACACTATGTATGCCACATATAATGGGTTACTGTGATCATTGGTCCTGTATATGCTGGAATTATGACACACAATACACTATGTATGACACATATAATGGGTTACTGTGATCACTGGTCCTGTATATGCTGGAATTATGACAGACAATACACTTTGTATGACACATATAATGGGTTACTGTGATCACTGGTCCTGTATATGCTGGAATTATGACAGACAATACACTATGTATGACACATATAATGGGTTACTGTGATCGCTGGTCCTGTATATGCTGGAATTAAGACACACAATACACTTTGTATGAGCATATTAAAGCTGGTTAAGTGCTAATTATGCTCTCTTCATGGACTGTCCACACTCACCCTAAAACCAAGCATTTAGAAACCCCCCTCTAAAAATCCTGCATTTTCCACTGGGTTCCAGAGCCTCTCATCCACACCGATGACTTCACTTGTTATTCCCAAGTGGGAATTTGTCCCCTTTACCGATGACTTCACTTGTTATTCCCAAGTGGGAATACCCCTTTATGGGCCATGTAGTTGGTCAAACTACATGGCCCACCCCATGATTGTTTTTGGTTCGATCTTATATACATTTATTTCCCAATTGCTTTATCTTACATTGTGTGTAGATGGTACTTATCACTGACATACTGAGGATGGCACTCTGATATGAGGTTATGCTATGTCACAGATCATAAAGCTTAGAAAGCTGGGGCTCTTCCATATTTTCATGCACAATATGTGGCTGAGGTTATTGCTTTGACACAAGCATGTACTGTACATTAACAAAAGCAAAGTTAGCCAACATTCACTCTCATTATATGTATGCCTTTGGGTGCTTCATGAGCTTGGAGCACTTTGGAAGCATAGAAGCTTTCTGAGATCAAATGGTACCCGCATTGCACTGGTGTCAGCAGATAAGAGTCTGTTTAGAAGCTTTATTATTACTTAAACAGATAGCTGTTATTTAATATCAAGAACACAGAGGACAACAAAATGTGGCTTCAAAAGAGAATTGCTGGACAGATGCAGACAAAAAATGGCTGCAGCAGGAGGGGATTCTATTACTCCTCAATATTTAAATGTTGTGGTTTTACTTAGCAAAAAGTCTTTAGCAGGCAGAGACTGATAGCGCTGACAGTGGGAGGGGATACTATGTAACCAGTGCACATAGGTCAGCAAAATGGCTGAAAGCCCTCAGGAGGTGTGGCCAAGCATTGGGAAAGTACATCATACTGGTGATAGGGTTAGGAAGGAAATGGGTCCCTCTTGCTGGACCATGAGAGTGCAAACTGGGAGTGGAGGCAAAAACAAGGAGTGTGTAGGACAGTAATGGGGAACAGGGGCAGCATGGAAGACAGCTGGGGGTAAAAGAAGAGATATAGGTATGGAGGGTGAGTGTATTAGAGGACTATTCAGAGGGCCGTGACTTGCATGTCGGGTGCAGCTAAATCCAAACCTCCTTCCGGAGGTCCCTGGTGAATACCAATGGCACAATAGACTTCATGCCTCTGTACTGGTTCTTAGCCAATCCTAAAGTACAGGCAAAGCATCCACTATTTATCCGTGAGCTTGTTACACAATACTCTGCCCATAAAAATGAACGCTGTTGGTAATCCGTCTCCATGGGAGTTGCTGGAAGATCTCCTTTCCGGCGTAGAGAAGCAAGAGCATGATCAGGCCCAGAGCATGTAGTTCCTGCAGACACTCATGCAGCAAGTCACCACTAATCAGTTATCAGTTGCCTCTAATGCAGCCAGTGCCGAAATTCGCAGTGTCCATTCCAACTCCAAGAGTTGTCAGAGATTCAAATAAATGCTCGATCCAGTTTGAGGTCCAGGCTGCAAATTTTTCTTACAAGAGAACCAAGGTAGCTTATGGCATCTCCCTGCTGTCTGGACAGGCCCCAGCATGGGCTTCCCCGTTGTGGGAGAGAAGCGATCCGTTGGTCAACGATAGTGCAAAATTCCTGCAAGCCTTCAGAAAGCTTTTAGACAAACCTGCATGGGTGTCTTCCACAGCCTTAAGTATCCTGCAATTGAAAAAAGGCAACCAGTCCACAAGCCAGTATACGGTACAGTTTAAAACCCTTTTATCTGGGTTGGGATGGAACAATGAAGCTCTGGTAGTGGCATTTATGCAAGGACTTTTGGAGCAAATTAAAGATTTGTTAGCATCCAGAGAGCTGTAAACATCTCTGGATGACCTAATATCCTTATGTATCTGGATAGACCTTTGCCATGGAGAAAGGACACGTGAGAAGGAACAGTCACTGCGCTAAAGTTTCAAGCCCGCTTCTTGTTTCATGGCTCCTGTTGATCCTCCTGAAGAGCCCATGCAGATTGGGAAGTCACGTTTTCCTGCTGCAGAAAGGGAAAGGAGATTCAAGAACAAGCTGTGCTTGTACTTACTTTGTTGAACCAGGTCACCTTCTTGCTAGCTGTCCTAAATGGTCAGCAAACAAGAGGGGTTGTCAGATTAAGTGCATTTCAACACACCATGAGAGAAAATATTTCTATCCAGTTTTTGATTGATGTGCCCTTACTACTCGAAAAATCTGCAGAAACCCTAAAGGCCTTTTTTGCATTCTGGAACCAATGGCAACTTCAACATGTCCCAGAGGGTCCAAGATTTAGGAATTCCTAGTGTGCCGCTGCAGTCTTCACTCTGTATCATTAGAATGGACAGGAATAAACTTTCTATGCCTACCATCCGATCTTGGACTACAAAAGTTGCAATGCTAGTTGGTGCTCTTCATAGGGAATTAATTTCCTTTTCTGTACTCCAATCAGCTGAAAACTCAATTATCCTGGGGCTACCATGGTTACACAAGCATGCTCCCATGTTTGACTGGAGTAACCCCCAAATTGTGTTTTGGGGGGTCTCAGTGCCATCTGAGATGTTTGCCAATGATCAGAACTCTGCATCAAGTCATTCAAAATTCGAATATCTCTACAGAGGACTCTGTACCAGCTCCATATCAGTCCTTCATGGATGTGTTCAGAAAGAAAGCCACCGAGACGTTACCTGCTCATAAGGAATGGAACTGCTCTCTCGACCTGTTACCTGGGAAATGCCTCCTTGTGGAAGAGTATTTCCTCTCTCACAGAAACCCTGGCGGGGTCTGAATACATCGAGAAGAATCACCCAGGGGAGGCAGTGTCCAATGCAAAAGAACTCCCCCCCAGGTGAAAATGGAATAACAGGATTCCGCTATTGCTTCAAGCCCTGGTGAGGTGGTGGCTAATGGAAAGAGCTTAAAGGATACTGCCCCCTGGGTAAGGACGAAAGAAGAGGTGGTGGCTTCCTGCAGGTCTGGTGATTCTAAGGTGAGGGAAGTCTATCAGCGCCCACTGCAGGGATGTCTTGCTGGCTGGTGACAGGGCAGCAGGCTGTCGAAGCTGAGTAATTGGCTGAGACAAGTTCAGTTTAAAATTGAATTGCAGCGACGCCATCTTGCGACTGGCCACAAGACGCCATCTTGGAAATGAGAATGCAAGATGCCATTTTGCAAATGGCCGCCTAAGCGCCATTTTAGATAAACTCACACTTTAGTACATGTGGCGATAATACTATTAGCACCATGCGATTGCATCTTCCATCATTTCTCATATACACAATAATACGCATAATGGCGCTGTTAACTAGTCGCATATTAGCGAATGCATAAGAAAAACACTGTTTAGTAGCTAAATGCGCACAAATCTGTCCCCAGTTAACTAGCATCTTCATATCAAACCCCGTACACTCACACATTACATATTCACTTACAAGGTTCCATTAGCTTTACGGTATAAGATTTAAGGATATTTGATAACTAAGGTTTTATACATGCTAAAAAAGCCGTGTTTGGTTTTGTACTGATGCGTACTCTTTCCACAGTATTACGGTGATATCGGTGGGGAGATCGCATCATGCATTCTCGAGTTATGGACCACAGAGACTTCAAGCAACAAAATGTATTAACTGTTAGGATGTTGCAGGGGGCGGAAGGGCAGAGACCCCCAGTTGCTAGAGGCTGGGAGAGTTTATTTGAATCAGCCTGTTAAATGCTCCGTAACAGATGGATCCCCTTTGGGAGCCAATAGCATCAGCAACAAACTTCTCTATTGTTTTGTCTATCCCTGGGGGGTATAAATATGTGTGCTCCAACACTGGGTTTTTAGTCTTCTTGCTGAATGCTGATAGACGAGGGGTTTCTTGCTGATGCCTAACACCTGGTACCGGAAGCGCTGCGTATGTATACTGTACTTGGGTCTGTATAATTCCTTTGCGCCTAAATTGTGTCTGGATCAATTGCGTGTAACTGACTGTACTTTTACTTGAATAATACTTGTGCTTTGGAACCACAGATTCCAGGTCCAAGTCTTTATTTACTGTATGACTGCGTACGCAAATTAGCGTCATTTTTAGAAGGTATAGGCAGGATATTAGAAGGTATAGGCAGGATATTAGAAGGTATAGGAAGGTGTGTATAGAGGTTCTGATCCAGTATCGTTAAGGCAGAAGGTCTGAGGGCTGGTGTTGCAGCTATTTCACTGTGGATTTAAAGGGCCAGGTGTTCTTAATGTGACTTCACTAGGGTGCCAAGTTGAAACCCCTCCTATATAAGATTGACTCTGAGCACTATTCAGTGCCAGAGTATAGGCTCCCAAACCTTACTCCAGTGTTCCTTATTACTGGTGATTTCTACTGCTTGTTCTTCAACATGGCTTGCATCTGACCAGATTCTGTCTACTCCCTGGTACTGCTCTTGATCATTCGCGATTGACCTTGGCTATTCTCAGTGACCTGTCTCCATCTGATCCCTGGTACTATATTGACTGTATCATCTGGCTGTTTTCTCCCCGTATTTCCTAAACCACCAGCTCAAAAATGCCCAGTGCTGATTAGGTTTGGGAGGGGGAACCCACGCCATTTCTTTACACTTATCTTTTACAGGAGGACCACAGCTAACAGTGAACCCTTACTGCCTGGCCATGTTGGTAATTATGGTTCCCCAAGTACCTGCATACTGGGGCTGCCTTGCTGGGACCTGTAGTCCTCCTGTGAAGGACAATATTATTTCTATTTTCAACACTCATTAACCCTGCACCCACCACAGGTAAAAACAGATATCCAGAGGGTGACATATGAGTGAGATGCAGGTGGGCAGAGGGTGTTGAGTGAGGACAAAGCTGTTGGGCTAGGTGTGGCTTGTTTTTAAATGTTATAGCATAAATATATCACTTTAAAAAAAGCTATGAAACTCCATAGACAAAAAACATTATGGTGCCACATGTCCCATTAAGGCTTCTTACACATGATCGGAAATTTTTGAAACTTGTTCTAACTCTTCCACTCAAACTCCAAAAAGTAATAACATTTCTTATGTCTTAATGGACATGTTCATTGCGCAATACAGATATGGTATACCATCATACCCTGTGGTTACCTGCAGATTCAGCACTCTCATGGAGTGAGAATACTGACACTCACAAAATGGTGGAGCTGCTAATTCAAAGATTTGTGTGCTCACTGGAATACACACATTCAGTCTATGCAACTGAAGGTCTAAGCAGTTATGTTTTAGTGGAAGAGTTACAAGTTTCTGAAATTTCTGATCATGTGTAAGACGCCTTAATGGGACACAATAAATAGGAACCTCAGTCCTAATTGACACTCCCTATATGTGGCAATAGGGCATCATCTCACCCCTAAGTAAAATAGTCGATGTTAAGTCACCTTTACAAATGAATCATTAAGTAACAATAAGATAATAGAGCGACCATAGGTGTCCAGAACACATTACAATATGACTGAGAACTCTGTTTAAAAAAACATCCAATTTATTAAAAACTATTCAGACAATAAAATAGCATATAGTAGCAGTAAAAATAATAATAATAATAATAATAATAATAATAAAAAAAAAACCATTGATGAAGTCTATTTGATGAATCGCATTGGGCTTTCCCAGACTGCACCCCCCCAAAAAAATAAGAATCTAAGTTGCAAATTTTTTCACCTTGATGCTATTCATTATTTTGTACAATTTTTGCTGTTGCAGTGCAATTACATTGTAATACCTTCTTATTCAATAATTTCCTGTGCTATATTTTTTATTATACTGCTACTATCTTTTATTATACTGCTACTATATTTATTTGTATATTTATTATATTTTTTTTACTGCTACTATATGCTATACTATTGTCTGAATAGTTTTTAATCATTTTTTATATATATCTTTAAACACAGTTCTCAGTCATATTGTTGTGTGATTTGGACACCTATGGTCGCTCTATTACCCTATTTTTACATACATGTATATATATATATTTATATATATTTATAAAGCTCTAGTGCCCCAATTTGACAATTGTGGTATGTGTGCATGTGTGTATGTGTGCATGCATATACATGATTTGCTTCATAGGGGTACTTTCTGTCAAATTGTGTCTGAGATTTCTGATCTAATTGTAATAGAATGTATGATTATTGTTTTCACTGGTAGACAAAGTTTTGTCTCTGAAATGATTTGCATTTTGACGCTATAGTTTTTGAGCATATGTTATTTTTCTAGGGCAGACTAATTATTTAAAAAAAAGTTAAATAAATTATATGTTCTGCAAAGACATAAATAAGAGTGCCCCAAAAAGGTATCACTCTCTTTATTAGTCTAGGCTAATTCTCTTTTCCTCAGTAAATGTGTAGGCAGCCCAGACTGAATGGTCAACTTGTGGTACAACCTGGGCATTCTATCACATATAGACCCCAAAGCTTTCTCTAGCTGGACATACTCTCATATACAGTCATATACAGTTCCTCCATAATGTATGGCCAGTGGTACCTTACCAGAATTTTCGGTGCTTTGCAATGTTATAACAATATTTGCAACTTAACTCCACCACCTATATGGCAGCAAAGTTATACAAAGGGCTTCTTGTTCTCCCACTCCCCTTGTAGCATTCTGCTTCACAGGTGATCTGCCAGGGGTTTCAGTTCCACCCTATACTCCTTAAATTTATACTACCAGTTAAAGTGATGCACCGGGTTCTAACATTGCTAAATGCACTAGGAAACTCATTATCCATATTGTGACTGCCGACCAAAGTTTGCTGCCTCCCATTAAAATGTCCTGACTCTCCCATGCTCTTGGCCCCTATTAAGAATGTATGGATGGTATACAAACAATAATATATCATCTGCATGCTACATGATCGCTCTCTCCGTTTCCAAGGAGTTTGAGGTCCATGGGGTGCCCATTGTCAGACATGACACTTCACTTTATAGTGTCCACTAGACTATGCTATGGATCTGCAATTTCTCTTTATCATCCCCTTCTCTTTTTTTTCCTTTCCTCCATCCC
The DNA here is from genome assembly GCA_031769625.1 of Taudactylus pleione. NCBI lineage: Eukaryota > Metazoa > Chordata > Amphibia > Anura > Myobatrachidae > Taudactylus > Taudactylus pleione. The sequence continues at coordinate 1,396,201 of JAUIMM010000280.1, forward strand.
ATTCTACCCTTCCCCATTTGCCCCTTTGCCCTCTACCAACCTCTCTCTCCTTTCCTCTACTGGGTCACAGTTCTAAGCACTCTGTTAAATGTTGTCATTCATCTATACAGCTGTCACAGTGCATTTCAGTTATGCTTTTGAATTGCTTCAATGGTTTCTTCTGAAAACAATGCTTTGATACCAGAACCTGCAACTCCCCCTCTTTTTTTTCCATTTTGTTACATTATTTTTAAACCTCAATAACACTATTACTTCGAAAACATGTACATTCTGTATTGTATACACCAGACATCACCGAACACAGGGCCTGATTCAGAGCCGGACGCTCTGACCAGAGCGCTCACTCTGAATCAGGGCCCTCCTACCTAAAATTGGAGCAGCCTCCTGGCCGCTCGCATAGCTGTGGGTGACCACCCACAGCTTATGCGAGCGGCCAAAAAGATGGTCGCGATGGTCAAGACCATCACGACCATCGGGCTTGCGACGAGACCCTGCGGTAGGGTCTCGCTGCCGCAAACCCAGGAGTGCTTTTGGCTCTATCAGAGCCAAAAGCACTCCCACTGACATCACTAGTGATGTCAGTGGGGCCGGACCCAGATGGTAGGCATTCCCATGGGAACACCTCTGTCTGGGCAGCAATGCCCCCGGCACGCCCACCAAAGGGGGCGTGCTGTCACTCACCATCGACAGCACGCCCCCTTTGGTGCGAGATCCATAGCGACGGCTGGCCGTCACTATGCGGGTCTCGCGCATGGGCACGACGGAGCTCCCTCCGTCGTGCTCCTGCGCACTAGGGCACCATCGATCCGCTTGCGAGCGCTCGTGAGCGGGTCTGAATCAGGCCCACAGTTTGCACTTTTGTAAACCAACCTCCAGTGGTCGAAGTGGGAATTTTGAACTGGAAAAATCTAAGGTTGTACTTATGCGCGTGCCAGAGAAGGGTGTGTGGTCACTCACAAGGGGCATGTCCTTAAGACACGCCCCTTTGTCATTAGTGTAGTGTATCAGACCGCAGTACCCCATTATGCTACACAATAGTAGTGCCCCTTATACAATGCCCACAGTAGTATTGTCCCCTCTACAGTGCCCACAGTAGTAGTGCTACTTATGCACTGCCCAAAGTAGTAGTGCCCCTAAGCAATGCCCACAGTATTAGTGCCCCTTATACAATGTCCACAGTAGTAGTGCCCCCTATACAATGTGCATAGTAGCAGTGCCCCTTAGGTAATGCCCACAGTAGTAGTGCTCCTTATACAAGGCCCACAGACTTCATTGTATAAGGGGCACTACTACTGTGGGCACTTTCACATAAGCACATTCACACAGTGCCATAACTTTGTAACCGAGTATCAGGCTGGGATATACCATGCTGGGTGCACTGGTATCAGGCTGGAATATACCACTCTTGGTGCACTGGGCACTGTTCCCGGCTAGTCCCTATATAGTTGCTCTGTTATAGATCTGACACTGTAACTATAGTAACTGTATGTAACGCCAGGAGCAGCATTCATAGAATGGACAGTTGAATTTTCACCCTCTACACTGTTTTATTAAAAATGACATCTGCCAAAACAGGAGTTCAAACCTACCAATTTCTCTCTGGCTATCAGGACATGCCATGGATAAAATAAAATAGTGGCAGGGAGGGGATGTATTTTTATGCAGTCCAGTGCCAACAGCAGATGTAGAGGGCACTTGTCCAGACGGAATTACAGTTACGGATGATGGAGGTGGGCAAGGAGTGGAGGCAGACGGGGACGCGGGTGCGTAGAGTAGGTGGGCGAGTAGCTGTGAGAGGACTGGAAGTGGGCAAGGACTAGATGGAGGTGAGGAGACGAGTGGGTAGACAGGAGTTGACTGGAGGCAGGTGAAAAGGCAGGTGAAAAGGCAGGCGGGTAGGCAGGAGAGGACTAAAGGCAAGTGAGGAGAGAGGGTAGGTGGGAGAGGACTGGGTGGGGACAGGGAGAGAGGCAAGGGGCATGCCGGTAGACAGGAGAGGACCGGAGGTGGGTGAGGATTAAAGGCAGGCAAGGAGGTGGTTGGTGGGTAGACGGGAGTGGACTGGAGGCAGGTAAGGAGGCAGGTGGAGGTTATTAGGCAGTGGGAAGGTGGGTGTGAGAGTACTGGATGGGACAGAGAGAAGGGTGAGGAGGCTTGCTAGTAGGCAGTAGATGACTGGAGGTGGGTCAGGACTAGAGGCAGGCAAGGAGGCGGTGGGTATGCAAAGAGTTCAGCTTGTAAAGTGAAAAGAAAAAAAAAATGTAAAAAACTTCCAGATGCTACCTGTCTGGTATTAACACTTTGGACAGTCTGGAAATCAGATGCTCTGAGTGTTAATAATAATTCTAATAAATGAATAATTCTAATGAATACGTGGCAACCTGATCTCCCTCTTTTTCTTACTCTCCCCCCTCTTTTCTCTTCCTCAGCTCCCCTCTTTAACACAGGTCTGACACACTAATGAGAGATTTCAGAGTAACGCCAGTGACAACCCCCACGCTGCAAGCCCCTCCATGTCCGGCTTGCGGCCATACTCCCGAACCCCCCCACTCACGGCCATACCTGACACCCCCCACTCGCGGCCATACTCCCGAACCCCCCTCTGCACTTGCGCCAGTACTCCTGACACCTTCCCATCCCCTGGAGGCCCCTCCGCGGGGACACACGATACATTACACACCAGCATTGGCAACCTCCGTTCTGGATCCGGGTAGCTGTGGCACGAGCAGTGAGGGAGATCAGTGAGCTCTGGCTGCGAGAAGCAGTGCATCTGGAGCCGGCATTCTGTCAGCGACTGAACAGCTGCCAGAGTCTCCAGCCGCCCTTAGCCAGCGCCCTCACATCTGTGACTACATGCACTGTAGTAAGCAGGCATGATAAGGATGCTGGGGAGTTGGGGTACAAATGTTGTGCTTATTATAGAACAAAAAGCACTTACTCATTCCCTCACATTTTGGCTGGCTTTTAGGGGCTGGGGCTGTCCTAGTACACACTGACACTGACAGCCTGTAAGCAGTGTCAGTATAGCTGGCGGAGGCATGCACATTGCTTTCCAACTCCGCACTGAAGCCACGCCTTTGCCCTCTGCTTAAAGTTAAAAAAAAAATAGTTTAGTGCTCAAAGTGCCGGTATGCCATACCGTTGTATACTGGCACACTTCGAGCACTGTCAACCTCACAAACTCTTTCAGCCCTAACCAACCATTGACGTGCCTACAAACAGTAATTTCTCTTGCAGTCTGGCACATGTGCAGCAGTTTCAAACTGCACTATTGTCTTTTTTCAACAGACTACAAAATAAAAACATTATTCTCTATAAAATAGAGAAGGACATGTAAAAAATAATTGAAATTGGTCAACGGAATTTGGTGGTATTATGCATATTTAGATTTAACCATTTTAGCTACTGTATCTGCACTTCAAAAAAGACAGATTTAAAATGTCACCCTTTAGAGCACTGACAACTTCAATTAAACTCCAGACAGTTGAATTTGTATGTTATCCCCGGGTTTGTGTGTGTTTATTCCAGAGTCCCTGAATTTTCCCCCACAGTACAAAATATACTGGCAAGTTTCACGACTTTGAAAAACTTTCACTGATTGTACAGTTCTAAGCAATATACTTGCTATTAATAAAATAATGATAATAATAATGTTTCTTATAATTAACTTTTAATTCTATATTAATAAAAAATAATACTACTTTGTAATTACTTATATATATTGTTTGTGACATCAGGACACTTCCCAAATAACATCTCCTTTATTACCTTTTTGTCACTTATGATAATTATACTGTAACATATTCATTAATCAATTAATGATTATTATTATAATTATTAGCAGTAGCAGTAGCATTGAGTTATATAATTTCCCTATTTAAAAAATGGTGTCAACTATTTGAAAAAAAAATTGACAATGGTTTGAGTATTACAGCATATGCAGGATAAAGAAAATTATATTAATAAAGAATTATTAGAGTAAACACAATAACAAATAATAGGAAAACAAAATAATAAACGTTAATTGTTCTGGGAAAATTATAATAAATGTATTCACAAAGGAATATTCCTTGTGGAAAATGCAGCATTATATATAAATATTTCTCATTCCTTGCACTTCAATAATCCATGAATATGTGTTCTGATATGATTATATAATTTTTACTGTATTTAAGACGTTGAACAGGTAAACTTTACGTTTTAGCTTTCATATACAAATTCTGAATTATTACTTGTTACATTATGTTGTCTTGCAAAAATGATTTGTAGTGTTTTTGCCAGCTGCATAATAATAATAATAATAATAATAATAATAATAATAATAATAATAATAATAAATGATTGTATTATTATTATTATTTTTCACTTTATGATTTTTTCCTTCCTATTGTAAGGAAAAAATAGGAAGTATGTGGCCCAGAAGTTGATTGACAGCATGCCAGGGCAAATTGCAGAGGTCTTGAAAAAGAAGGGTCAACACTGCAAATATTGACTCTTTGCATAAACTTAATGTAATTGTCAATAAAAGCCTTTGACACTTATGAAATGCTTGTAATTTTACTTCAGTATACCATAGTAACATCTGACAAAAAGGTCTGTAAACACTGAAGCAGCAAACTTTGTGTAAACATATACTTGTGTCATTCTCAAAACTTTTGGCCATGGCTGTACACGGGATATGTATATTATTTGTACATTGCTGATGGTTAGAGATGAATTAAGTTTTGACATTGAAATAAATAACAACATACTTATATATGTTATTTACTTTTTTGTAAGCCATTCCCTTACTGTTTTCTGTATGTTTTAGTCCTGATATTATTCTCACAAACCATACAGACATTGTCAGCTAAGATTCTTCTGGCAAAAAGGTTTCAACAGTTTTCATGAAATATTTTATAAAATGTTGAGGCACAAAAATACAGAGACTGGTTTTATAAACTCCCTGCTTGATAATCTGTTGATCCATTGTTTACCTATAATTAAGCAATAATCCATCATTCACATATTATATTACACATACAGTTTATTCTGTTTATTGTCTTTCCCCACTTCTCTATCCATAAGTAATAACCTATCCAGTTATTTACAGATAGTAAAGTATAATTCTTATATTTAGCCCTGTAAATGTATATAATTTGCTTTACCCAAGACTCAAATGAGTCTTATTTGTGTCTAAAGTATGATACATTGATGCTATACAAATCCATGTTATCTCCTGATATGTATTTTATAGCACTATGTGTATGATTGGATGACAATGTAGTATCTAATTTTAAATAAATATAAATTATTCCTCTTTGGCTGTTTTTAATCATTTGCAGATTCCTCTGTTAGTGACTAGTAACTTTACTAAGTGGTTGAACTACAGGAACTCTCAGTACCGGTGCTTTAAGGTCACAGTGAAGTCTGATACAAATCTGTGCTCTGATTTATAACCAAGGGCCATTAATAACCCCCAAACTCACCACTGTTTTTTATTCAGGCTTTTTCAAAGATAACATTAAAATGGATGGGTACGGGATTGGGTTCCAGGCGGTCAAAATCCAGATGCTGGAATCCCGACAGAATTAGGATACCAACACTTATCGGTAGGCATCCTAACCCACCCCTTATCCCTACCCTAACCCTCCCTCCCTGGTGCCTGATACTAACTTCCCCCCTAGTGCCTAAACCTAACCTCCACCTACCCGCACCCTAAACCTAACCCTCCCCCCTTAGTGCCTAACCCTAACCTTCCCCCTTGTGTCTAACCCTAACCTCTAACACTAACCCTCCCCCCAACTCCGCTACTTACCTTCAGGATGCTGGCAGTCGAGTTGCTGGCGTCAGGATTCTGGCACCGGTATACTAACTGCCGACATCCCCTGTGTTGGGATACTGAAAGTATCCCCATTTAAAAACTATCACATACTGATGTCCAGATTTGGGCATTACAGTTGAGAACCACCATTTAGATTAATATAGAAAAGGACAGGATGGCCTCAACTGAATGGTTCCACTGCTGGCTTTATTGTGGCCAAGACCCAGGGCCATAACTAGGGTAGTGCGGCTGGTGCCATCACACAGGGCACCACAGCTCAGGGGGCGCTGTTTTGGGCCTGTCAAATTTCTGTTTATTATCATTCTCACTTGTAGCTTCCTCTTATTTCATCCCCAGCATCTCCTGACCTCCACTATCTCTTCCCTGGCCCTTCCCCATGAGGCCATTCCCCTTTTTTGGGTGCATTATGTCCTTTTGAAAAATGAGGGGGGGTGCCAATGCTCTTTCTGGCACAGGGCACCAAAAAGTTTAGTTACGGCTCTGCCAAGACCCTCCAAATTAGGAGAAACACTTTAAAAGGATTCAGTATACTAAATATTAACAATTAATATTTTATGTAGACAATAGGGGAAGGAAAATAAGGGTAAAAAAAAGTAACACAATGATTGAAGATGCCTTTTTTTTGTCTCCTTTGCAACATTTTCTGTATCTTGTCACTAATAAAAAATGCGGCCTGGGCAGAAATTTGGTTGTGTTTCGACCCCTTAATGTCCCCATCAGGTTCCCCTGTGATGCTTCTGCTGTGGTTGAACCTGAGCCTGCAGGAAGGATGAAGGAACATCTCATAAACTGCACAGTACAGAGAGAATTTCACCTCTTGGTGTTCTCCTTCTCTGCAGACCATCAGCTTGTGCTCTTCATTGGGATCCTAATAATGTATTTACTGACAGTGCTGGGGAACCTGATTATCACTGGTCTAATATATCTGACCCCACAGCTCCACACTCCTATGTACTATTTCTTGTGTAACCTCTCAGCGCAGGACATCATCTACGTCACCAGCGTCCTTCCCAAATTTCTGTCTATCCTGGTAACAGGTGACACCAGAATTGTCTTCCCGGGATGCATCACTCAGTTGTTCTTTTTTGCATTTTGTGTTGTGTCAGAGTTTTTACTCCTTAGCTGTATGGCCTATGACCGTTATGTCGCCATCTGTGTCCCTCTGCACTATACAACCATTATGAACAAAAACTTGTGTGTTACACTAAGTTCTATCTCCTGGCTTGTTGGCTTTTCCAATTCTTTATCCTATGCTGTTCTGGTTTCTACTTTATCATTTTGCGATTCCCAAGATATTAGTAATTTCTACTGTGATTTAAAAACCATGATAGAGCTCTCTAGTGATGACATCACATATATTAAAATGCTGGTATATGTGGAAAGTATATTTTTGGGGCTTACCCCCTTTGTGCTGATATTAGCCTCTTATACATGTATAATTGCCACTATCATAAAGATCCGTAGCTCAGAGGGCAGAGTAAAGGCTTTCTCCAGCTGCTCGTCCCATCTCACCGTTGTTATATTATTCTATGGGACCTTACTTAGTTCCTACATGGTCCCGGAGTCTCAGCACTCTCCGGAACAGGACAAATTCCTCTCCTTGCTGTACACGGCGGTGGTCCCCATGCTAAACCCCCTGGTTTATACTCTGAGAAACAAACAGGTCCTGAGAGCCATGGACAATATCTTGAAGAGATACATAAAATGTTAAATTGCACACTCAGCATTGTTGTCTTCTATTCTTACAGTAAATAAATGATTAATGGGAAAACATTTCACAGCTTGCTGAGGCCCAATGCCTCTTACATTTGGGATGGGTCCAGTCTGTAAATTGTATTCTCACCTCTGCTTATCTGAGAATGTGATGTGAACAGAGGATGTGCTGGCTCAGGTGTTACCTGTGACTTAGGCAGTCTCGATTGTCTTAGGTGAGACAGTGTAGATTTCCCAACTTATGTGTGATCATCTGAGAAGTATATTTCTTCATCAGTCAGTTGGTGATTCTGCCTGGTTACTGCAGCAACAGCTTTTCAAACATAGAAACTCTACTCAATTGACAGTGGACACCTGGCTGCCTTAAATCCAATTCCTGTCTTTTGAGATAAAGTTTTTGTTGGTTTTGACATTTTTACTGACGGCAATCGACCTGGACTTTTTATTGGGTGAGAGCTGAATGTTTCCTTGCATTACTAGAAGTCAGATGATATTGATAAACCTTTTTTTTGTATTGCATTTCTTTGTGTGTTGCACATTGTGTCTGCACATCTTGTTTAGTATTCTGACGGTTGTTGTCTTAAGCTTGCGTTGCTAAATGGTGGCCGTGTGCTATTTAATAAAGGAGTGTATAGATGGCTAAAAAAAGTGATAGTTGCGGGGAACAGTGGATGTCGGTAATGTCATTTCAGTGGCAAACGCAGGATTTCTAGAGGGGGGTTTCCAAATACTCGATTTTAGAGTGAGTGTGGCCAGTCCATGCAGAGGGTAGAATTAGCACTTAACCAGCTTTAAAATGTGTCATACATAGTGTATTGTGTGTCATAATTCCAGCATATACAGGACCAGTGATCACAGTAACCCATTATATGTGTCATACATAGTGAATTGTGTGTCATAATTCCAGCATATACAGGACCAGCGATCACAGTAACCCATTATATGTGTCATACATAGTGTATTGTGTGTCATAATTCCAGCATATACAGGACCAGCGATCACAGTAACCCATTATATGTGTCATACATAGTGAATTGTGTGTCATAATTCCAGCATATACAGGACCAGCGATCACAGTAACCCATTATATGTGTCATATATCCAGCATATACAGGACCAGTGATCACAGTAACCCATTATATGTGTCGTGTATTGTGTGTAATAATTCCAGCATATACAGGACCAGTGATCACAGTAACCCATTATATGTGTCATACATAGTGTATTGTGTGTCATAATTCCAGCATATACAGGACCAGCGATCACAGTAACCCATTATATGTGTCATACATAGTGAATTGTGTGTCATAATTCCAGCATATACAGGACCAGCGATCACAGTAACCCATTATATGTGTCATATATCCAGCATATACAGGACCAGTGATCACAGTAACCCATTATATGTGTCGTGTATTGTGTGTAATAATTCCAGCATATACAGGACCAGTGATCACAGTAACCCATTATATGTGTCATACATAGTGTATTGTGTGTCATAATTCCAGCATATACAGGACCAGTGATCACAGTAACCCATTATATGTGTCATACATAGTGAATTGTGTGTCATAATTCCAGCATATACAGGACCAGCGATCACAGTAACCCATTATATGTGTCATATATCCAGCATATACAGGACCAGTGATCACAGTAACCCATTATATGTGTCGTGTATTGTGTGTAATAATTCCAGCATATACAGGACCAGTGATCACAGTAACCCATTATATGTGTCATACATAGTGTATTGTGTGTCATAATTCCAGCATATACAGGACCAGCGATCACAGTAACCCATTATATGTGTCATACATAGTGAATTGTGTGTCATAATTCCAGCATATACAGGACCAGCGATCACAGTAACCCATTATATGTTTCATATATCCAGCATATACAGGACCAGTGATCACAGTAACCCATTATATGTGTCGTGTATTGTGTGTAATAATTCCAGCATATACAGGACCAGTGATCACAGTAACCCATTATATGTGTCATACATAGTGTATTGTGTGTCATAATTCCAGCATATACAGGACCAGTGATCACAGTAACCCATTATATGTGTCATACATAGTGAATTGTGTGTCATAATTCCAGCATATACAGGACCAGCGATCACAGTAACCCATTATATGTGTCATATATCCAGCATATACAGGACCAGTGATCACAGTAACCCATTATATGTGTCGTGTATTGTGTGTAATAATTCCAGCATATACAGGACCAGTGATCACAGTAACCCATTATATGTGTCATATATCCAGCATATACAGGACCAGTGATCACAGTAACCCATTATATGTGTCGTGTATTGTGTGTAATAATTCCAGCATATACAGGACCAGTGATCACAGTAACCCATTATATGTGTCATACATAGTGTATTGTGTGTCATAATTCCAGCATATACAGGACCAGTGATCACAGTAACCCATTATATGTGTCATACATAGTGAATTGTGTGTCATAATTCCAGCATATACAGGACCAGCGATCACAGTAACCCATTATATGTGTCATATATCCAGCATATACAGGACCAGTGATCACAGTAACCCATTATATGTGTCGTGTATTGTGTGTAATAATTCCAGCATATACAGGACCAGTGATCACAGTAACCCATTATATGTGTCATACATAGTGTATTGTGTGTCATAATTCCAGCATATACAGGACCAGTGATCACAGTAACCCATTATATGTGTCATACATAGTGAATTGTGTGTCATAATTCCAGCATATACAGGACCAGCGATCACAGTAACCCATTATATGTGTCATATATCCAGCATATACAGGACCAGTGATCACAGTAACCCATTATATGTGTCGTGTATTGTGTGTAATAATTCCAGCATATACAGGACCAGTGATCACAGTAACCCATTATATGTGTCATACATAGTGTATTGTGTGTCATAATTCCAGCATATACAGGACCAGTGATCACAGTAACCCATTATATGTGTCATACATAGTGAATTGTGTGTCATAATTCCAGCATATACAGGACCAGTGATCACAGTAACCCATTATATGTGTCGTGTATTGTGTGTAATAATTCCAGCATATACAGGACCAGTGATCACAGTAACCCATTATATGTGTCATATATCCAGCATATACAGGACCAGTGATCACAGTAACCCATTATATGTGTCGTGTATTGTGTGTAATAATTCCAGCATATACAGGACCAGTGATCACAGTAACCCATTATATGTGTCATACATAGTGTATTGTGTGTCATAATTCCAGCATATACAGGACCAGTGATCACAGTAACCCATTATATGTGTCATACATAGTGAATTGTGTGTCATAATTCCAGCATATACAGGACCAGCGATCACAGTAACCCATTATATGTGTCATATATCCAGCATATACAGGACCAGTGATCACAGTAACCCATTATATGTGTCGTGTATTGTGTGTAATAATTCCAGCATATACAGGACCAGTGATCACAGTGAGCCATCAGATGCGGCAGTTGGGCCATCCTGCCTGAGCTGAATGTTTTTATTTTAGATGTGGTCTCCATTCCAAGAACATGCAGCACTAGTAAAATTCTATTATATTACTATTTCTATTGTGGTAATGGTGTGGTCTGGGGAGGGGGATTTCCAGGCAGACGGAAACCCCCCCTGCGTTTGCCTATGCTTTTGTGGCTGGTTTAGTCACATGACAGTCTAGGAGCTTTGTTACAAACTGTCAAAATCAGCTAGCAGTGTGCACACACGTGTGACTGTACATTGTGAGTACATTCAAAACCCTTTCACTGGATGCAGTGTTATAGTTCCATTAATTTGGGAGGTAAACTGATTCTTCATCCATCTGTGGGAGAACCCTTCCATGTGACATTTGGGCTGGCATGTGAATCATTGATGACTTAAAGTTCTGTCTCACTGAAAGGTAACCATTCACTGGTGGCAGGGGTGAAGCTGTGCTTTCTGTAACCTAAGGCAAAGACTCAGCTTGGCACCCTAGGTAATTGAAAGGAGAAGATTTCTCGACTTTCACCCTAGTATGTAAAATTCTGCTATATGGATGTGATAGAGCAGAATCCTAAACCTCTAGGATAGTAAAAAATAATAATATACAAATAAACCCCAAGAACTAGTGTAGTGTAAACGAGATATTTATACAGTAAATTTTGTATAGTTTCATGAGTACAGTCGTATTTATCAATTAGAAAAAAAAGATAAATAAATATCACAATTGTAGATGCTATAAAAAATAAAAATACCTGACACTTTGTCCCTATATTTTAGGGAATTAGAACAACGTAGATTGTAAGCTGTTATTAATATATATTGTCTGAAGTTTATTTTGAAAAGGTCTTAATAAATTGTATCCATATCACCCCAGACTTGGAAGTGGTGATATTTCAAGGAGCAGACGGTCACTGGTTAAATAAGAATGCGTATCTTTTAACAACCATACAGTAGGAAAAAAGAAATGGTCCAAACTCCAAAGCAATCAGCTATTCCAACAGTTTGGAGTCCACAAGTTCAATCTAATGCCCATAAAAGCATCACTAGAAGCACCTCTTTGACTCCCTGGTGGAGATATGTGTGTGCAACAGTGGCGCATCTATAATGGGTGCAGTGTGTGCCCCAGTGTCCAGGGGGGTCCCGCACCGCACTCCCTGCACCCATATTATTAGAAACTTACCTGGCCGTGATTCGGCGGCGGGTGTCAGCGCTGCTCAGAACACCGAAAAATATCCACCGCAGCCATTTTTCCGGTGTTCTGCGCATGCGCAGTAGACTCCGGGCATACTCTAGTGCCCGGAGTCTACTAATGCTCCAGTGGCTGGCAAGCTGCGTCAGTTGGGTGTACAGCCCCATAGTCGGGTGTACAGCCCCATATATAATACAGTATAGTGCACAATATAGTGTACAGCCCAGTATATAGTACAGTATAGTGTACAATATAGTGTACAGCCCAGTATATAATACAGTATAGTGCACAATATAGTGTACAGCCCAGTATATAGTACAGTATAGTGCACAATATAGTGTACAGCCCAGTATATAGTACAGTATAGTGCACAATATAGTGTACAGCCCAGTATATAGTACAGTATAGTGCACAATATAGTGTACAGCCCCGTATATAGTACAGTATAGTGCACAATATAGTGTACAGCCCCGTATATAGTACAGTATAGTGCACAATATAGTGTACAGCCCCGTATATAATACAGTATAGTGCACAATATAGTGTACAGCCCCGTATATAGTACAGTATAGTGCACAATATAGTGTACAGCCCCGTATATAGTACAGTATAGTGCACAATATAGTGTACAGCCCCGTATATAATACAGTATAGTGCACAATATAGTGTACAGCCCCGTATATAGTACAGTATAGTGCACAATATAGTGTACAGCCCCGTATATAGTACAGTATAGTGCACAATATAGTGTACAGCCCAGTATATAGTACAGTATAGTGCACAATATAGTGTACAGCCCAGTATATAATACAGTATAGTGCACAATATAGTGTACAGCCCAGTATATAGTACAGTATAGTGCACAATATAGTGTACAGCCCCGTATATAGTACAGTATAGTGCACAATATAGTGTACAGCCCCGTATATAGTACAGTATAGTGCACAATATAGTGTACAGCCCAGTATATAGTACAGTATAGTGCACAATATAGTGTACAGCCCAGTATATAGTACAGTATAGTGCACAATATAGTGTACAGCCCAGTATATAGTACAGTATAGTGCACAATATAGTGTACAGCCCAGTATATAGTACAGTATAGTGCACAATATAGTGTACAGCCCAGTATATAGTACAGTATAGTGCACAATATAGTGTACAGCCCAGTATATAGTACAGTATAGTGCACAATATAGTGTACAGCCCAGTATATAATACAGTATAGTGCACAATATAGTGTACAGCCCAGTATATAATACAGTATAGTGCACAATATAGTGTACAGCCCAGTATATAATACAGTATAGTGCACAATATAGTGTACAGCCCAGTATATAATACAGTATAGTGCACAATATAGTGTACAGCTCAGTATATAATACAGTATAGTGCACAATATAGTGTACAGCCCAGTATATAATACAGTATAGTGCACAATATAGTGTACAGCCCAGTATATAATACAGTATAGTGCACAATATAGTGTACAGCCCAGTATATAGTACAGTATAGTGCACAATATAGTGTACAGCCCAGTATATAGTACAGTATAGTGCACAATATAGTGTACAGCCCAGTATATAGTACAGTATAGTGCACAATATAGTGTACAGCCCAGTATATAGTACAGTATAGTGCACAATATAGTGTACAGCCCAGATACTGCATAGATGCTTGATTAGAAAGATTTTAGTCTCTCACCTGCTGATAAAGATTCTGGAGGTCTGTGCAGTTGAGCCAAAACATTTGTACAAACTTCTGGTGGAATCTGGGGCCCATCAAACTCTAGAAATCATGTCTGACATGGGGTCTGTGTGGACCCTGTATCTGGACTCTGAGGCTCCTCTTCCCTCCTGCAAATGTAAAAGATGTTACAGAACACAGCTGCCTTTTTAAGCATCCACAATTGCAAATAGGTCTGAACAGGTTTTTGTGTCCTTTCTATGTGTAAATAGGTCATATGTGCAAATCCTGTGTAAAAAATACACCAGTTCTTGTCACTATTGTTCCGACAAGTTTTATTCCAAGCACTGAAGAAATCAGGACAGTGACTTTTCAGAGGATTAGCTGAAGGTTTTGCGATATATGGCGATATACGCACTCAGAATTCAGTTATGTACTTCCATGGCCACATACAATGGACACAGAACTTCTATGGCCACATACATTGGATACAGCCTCTCCTCTGTTTAATGCCATTTAACAACAGGGTGTATACAGACAGTGCTGAGAATTACATTACCAAAGAATCAGAAACAAATGCTACCATCTTAGGCATGACAGGATGCTGCAGACCAGGGGTGGGGAACCTTTTTTCTGCCAAGGGCCATTTTGATCTACATTACATTATTTGAGGGCCTGTTGCAGGCCACACCCCCTCAGTGTGATGTCACATGGGGGCGGGACTACAATCACGGGTGATTACAGCAATGGCCGGAGCATCCTGAGAATGCTCAGGGGAGATGTAAGGGCAGCGGTGTGACCGTCTGACGCGTCCTAAGGACGCTCCAGACGGCACTGCTGCATATATTCTGGCTGCAGGGTGCCATTCTAGGCACCCTGCTATCCAGATGAGGCGAGCAGTAAAAACCTCAGAGGGCCAGACTAAATGATTCCGCTGGCCTGATACGGCCCCCGGGCCTGAGGTTCCCCATCCCTGCTGTAGACAGAGAATTCCTATTTATCCACAGATAGCTGAATTGTTCTTTGCCTTATCTAATAAAAAGGTCTCAGAGCCTCTAATCCACACCGATGGCTTCACTTGTTACTTCCCAAGTGGGAATTTGTCCTTTTGGTCCTCAACATCATACTGCTAAACTATAATGTACTTACTCCTACCACACTTATGTCAATTAATGACTCGGACATTGTTAAAGTGGGGAATTTGAAACAGATTGTCCAAACTACATGGCCCGCCCCATGATTGTTTTTGGTTCGATCTTATATACATTTATTTCCCAATTGCTTTATCTTACATTGTGTGTAGATGGTACTTATCACTGACATACTGAGGATGGCACTCTGATATGAGGTTAGCTATGTCACAGATCATAAAGCTTAGAAAGCTGGGGCTCTTCCATATTTTCATGCACAATATGTGGCTGAGGTTATTGCTTTGACACAAGCATGTACTGTACATTAACAAAAGCAAAGTTAGCCAACATTCCCACTCATTATATGTATGCCTTTGGGTGCTTCATGAGCTTGGAGCACTTTGGAAGCATAGAAGCTTATTGAGATCAAATGGTACCCGCATTGCACTGGTGTCAGCAGATAAGAGTCTGTTTAGAAGCTTTATTATTACTTAAACAGATAGCTGTTATTTAATATCAAGAACACAGAGGACAACAAAATGTGGCTTCAAAAGAGAATTGCTGGACAGATGCAGACAAAAAATGGCTGCAGCAGGAGGGGATTCTATTACTCCTCAATATTTAAATGTTGTGGTTTTACTTAGCAAAAAGTCTTTAGCAGGCAGAGACTGATAGCGCTGACAGTGGGAGGGGATACTATGTAACCAGTGCACATAGGTCAGCAAAATGGCTGAAAGCCCTCAGGAGGTGTGGCCAAGCATTGGGAAAGTACATCATACTGGTGATAGGGTTAGGAAGGAAATGGGTCCCTCTTGCTGGACCATGAGAGTGCAAACTGGGAATGGAGGCAAAAACAAGGAGTGTGTAGGACAGTAATGGGGAACAGGGGTAGCATGGAAGACAGCAGGGGGTAAAAGAAGAGATATAGGTATGGAGGGTGAGTGCATTAGAGGACTGGAGAAGTGTAGTGGGGCAGTGGGCAAACTGAAACAAGTAATATAACTGTGAGGATACAGGGTTCTCTCAATCACCCAGACACTGAGCAGATGAAACCAACGTGATGGTTTATTTTTACACAGCACACAGCAACAGATAATATGTACAGACAAGCGGTAAATACAGTGAACAGACAATTCGCAGGTAGCAGTCCAGACAGAGGAAGTCTCAGCAGCGGATAATGTCCCAGAGAAATTCCATGAAATAGCTAGAGATGCACAGTCCCACAGGAGAAACTATCACTGATCCCGTAGCAGTGAACAGCGTATAGGTCCTTGCAGAATTTCCAAAGTACAAATCCACACAGAACTGGTGATGCGTTCCACTAGCATCTTGACAGAGCAAGACCTCTTAGCCAAAGTCAGCGACTAACATGTGGAGTTGCCTTCGGTGACCTCTTTTGAAACCTTCCAATTTCCCACGATATTGTGATCACCCAGGGGGGTTGCACCGTTTCCTGATTGGTGCGCGTCCCTTATCTCCTACCTCCCCCAGATATTACTTCCCTGACGAACACCTGCTGGGTTGGCTCCATGGAGTCTGCCAGATTCAAGTGAGGCACAAACACAGGCAAATGCAAGGAAGAGTAAATCCTGAGCGTCCCCTGTGGAGGTGGGAATTAACTTAGGGGGTCTTTTGTTCTGGGAGGTGTCACCTTGCTCTAGTGGTTATGGATAACACAGACATATGGACCAGGCTAACATCGAGGGCTAGACAGTATTTAATTATTATTATTTATTAACAGTTTCTTATATAGCGCAGCATATTCCATTGCGCTTTACAATTGTAAACATTAATAGAACAAAACTGGGTAATAACAGACAGATATATAGGGAGGAAGGCCCTGCTCGCAAGCTTACAATCTATAGGGAAATAGTCATTGATACACAAGGATAGGTGCTATATATATATGCATTTTGGTCCAGCCAGAATGCACAGTTTCTTGGTGTGCTGCATGATCCATTCACACCGGAATGACAGCCAAATGTCATGAGGATGTGAGAGAAAGACGATGTGTGAGGTTGTGTGTGGACTGTGAAAGGGGATTTAATTACATATGGAGGCTATGAAGGTTATGTGGGTGGTTCTGGGATCTGATAAGATTGCCTGAAGAGGTGAGTTTTCAGGGATCGCTTGAAGGATTGGAGACTAGAGGAAAGTCGTATTGTGTATGGTAAGGCATTCCATAGAGTGAGTGCAGCCCGAAGAAAGTCCTGTAACCATGAATGGAAGCAAGTAATGCTTTGGGATGAGAGACGCAGATCTTGTGCTGAGCGGAGAGGTTGGGTAGGGAGATATTTTGAAATGAGTGAAGAGATGTACTAAACATTACATTTCCTGCCATTCTTACAGTAAATAATATACCTGCTAATGGAAATTTGTGTCCTGAGAATGATCACACATACACTAGGAGATGGGTAGGGGAACACAAAGGGCTAAAATGTTAATTAATCTCTACAAGGACTGAGATGCTGCAAATACATTTTAAAAGCACATCTCATGTCCTCACAGTAACAATGAGACTATACGGAAATATATATATCAAACCTAGTAACAGTAAATTAAATCAGACAAGGCAGCAGGTTGCTCAAGAGCCACACAGAGATCAAAATTTAGAAAGATGAGCAGATGCAGAAAGGCTGAAGGGGAGCCAAAAAGACATCCCAGGGGGCCATGGCAGCAACAGAACATGAAACAGCGAGCAACCTGATCTAACAAACATAATATACTGTACTATACTGAATTAGAGGACTAATGTAGATGCCTCAGTAAAGGAGGAAGACCTCAGCGGGTCAATTGCAAAACATGTGAATTACAAAGAGTAAACCTGGCAGGAAGTCACGTTCTGAAGGGCGGAGCAGGTGATGAGGATGAAGCAGGAATGGTGTTCCATTCAGATCACGGGGTTGATGTGGGGCCATTTTTGACAGTCTCTGTGGTAAGGGAGGTGCAGTAGCAGTCACGTTCTCATTCGTGGTGAGTCCCAATTTAGAGATCAAGGGCTGAGCTTCAAGAAGTGACCTGGTTCTGAGTATTGCCCCTAGATACCATACCATTAAATAAAAGGGAAAGTCACAAAAATATTTAATGTCCTTCTGATGAAGCATACTGTAGTAGTGATAGGCTTAAAGTCCCTATGTTTAGCCAAGGTAATTGGGGAGAGGTCCTTGAAAATTTGCATGGAGGAGTTAGCATAGGTTATCGTGTGGAGTCTATGAACTTCCTCCATGATGGCTTTCTTTGTGGTGAAATAATGCATCCTGAGAATTACGTTTCTGGGTTGGGATGGCTCTTGTGGGTGAGGACGGAGTGCACAATGAACATGATCAACATCCTCAAGTATTCCCTGAATTCTCAGATTGTTTCTCCAGACCCTATTGTCCTGATCTTCTTGGACGTCTGGATGATGTCTTGGCACATTTAACAGAAATTGGATTCATAGGATTGTTGAAATGACCCCAGGTCCTCTATTTGGTGCTCCAGCTGGTCAGTCCTACCTCTGATTTCTGCAATGTCAGATTTCAGGGAGTGAAAGGCTTGAACAGAGGCTTTCACATAGTTTACCTCTTTGAGGAGGGAGAAAAAAATCCCAGTTCAAGGTCATCTTTCTCAGATTCAGAGTCTGAGTGCTTGTGCTTGTTGTTTCTGGATTTGGATGGGATTTTATGCCAAGAGAGGTAAAGGATAAGGTCACCACCAGAGGATCTCTTCCCTCCTTTAAGCATCTTGAGGAGGGAATGTGAAAGTGGTGGGGAAAAACACAGGGCCAAGAGGGGCAGGTAGGCAGGTTTAAAGGAAAATAATCTGTGTTGCAGTGTCCACTGTGGAAAGTTCAAGAGATATGGGATCCTCAGTAGGAGGGCTTCCTGGTCAGTGTGGGAGCAAGGACACCCAATATAACAGTCCAATTCTGCAGGAAGGATTGTGTAGATGGTACAGGGATGGGTGATGGGAGTAGTGAGGGTCAGATGTGGATTGTACAGGATGGTGCATGTCCTAGGGGGCAAGCATGCACAGTGGGGAGAGTTCAGGGGTGCAGTAATGGTCTGGGTGCATTCAGGGGCATTGGGAAGGGAAGATGGTCTGGTAGGCAGATGCAGGAGGGTGGAAGGTGGGCTACAGCATGACAGACAGTAACAGCATGATGGTTAATGAAGGTCCGCACCTGAGCAAGACCAGCCATTACAGTAACAGGTCCCCCACAGGTAAGCAGGTGCAGAAGGTGGTTCAGAGAGTGTGCCCAGGCATATAGAGGAGGATTTGCAGAAACCTGGTATATGGGCAGTGAGGCTAGCCTGAGAATGACAACAGGGAAAAGTAGAGTAGGAGCAGACCAACATAGGTGTCCTACTGGAGCAGAGGCAGAGCGGCTCTGTAAAGAGAAATGCCGCAACTGTGTGTCACAATATTTAGTACATGCACCCCACAAGAAAGGCTCCCAGGTAAGGCAGGGTCAGGTCCGGGTTACTAGAGCTCCAGTATGGCAGCCTGAGCATGTCCAGTGATCAAGGAAGAGATGGCGGACAGCCAGAAAATTGAGTCCATTGTTGCAGGGCAGAAGATAGGCCCTGGTGGAAATAGGCACTTAGTGGTACCGCAGAAGGTTCAAACTGGTCCCTGGGGGGAAGGGGAGTAGTTGGGGCAGTAGTAGGGAGGCACAAAGAATGTGGAAAAACACTAAGAAAGGCCGGGACTCGCACCAGTGAAAGAAGCTCAGAGAGTCACGAGTTGCCTGTATTCACTCAGGTCACACACCCCTGGCTCTGTTCCTGACTACTCCTCTGGCTGTGTCCCTCCTGACTGCTATTGTGTACAGAACTTGGCTCTGTCCCTGATTTCACCGGCTTTGTTCCTCCTGATTGATATTTATTCCTGACTAGAACTTTTATTATATTTTTTTATTATATCTCCATTGAATTCACTGTATACCAGATCCTAGAACGTTGTTGGCCAAATCTGGAAACAGGAAACAAGAAGGAATTAAGGTATTTAAATCTTCTCCAAACAGGATCACACATCACCATGACAAAGATACTAATATTGAAATGTTTTGGAGGGAGGTGTGGTGCCCAACTTACTGAGAACAACCCAGGGCACAGCTCAGGATCATGGACTGTATCCAGTGCACAGCTCAGGATCATGGACTGTATCCAGTGCACAGCTCATGATCATGGTCTGTATCCAGTGCACAGCTCAGGAACATGGACTGTATCCAGTGCACAGCTCAGGATCATGGTATGTATCCAGTGCACAGCACAGGATCATGGCCTGTATCCAGTGCACAGCTCAGGATCATGGACTGTATCCAGTGCACAGCTCAGGATCATGGACTGTATCCAGTGCACAGCTCATGATCATGGTCTGTATCCAGTGCACAGCTCAGGATCATGGACTGTATCCAGTGCACAGCTCATGATCATGGACTGTATCCAGTGCACAGCTCAGGATCATGGACTGTATCCAGTGAATAGCTCAGGATCATGGACTGTATCCAGTGCACAGCTCAGGATCATGGACTGTAACCAGTGCACAGCTCAGGATCATGGACTGTAACCAGTGCACAGCTCAGGATCATGGACTGTATCCAGTGCACAGCTCAGGATCATGGACTGTATCCAGTGCACAGCTCAGGATCATGGACTGTATCCAGTGCACAGCACAGGATCATGGACTGTATCCAGTGCACAGCTCAGGATCATGGACTGTATCCAGTGCACAGCTCAGGATCATGGACTGTATCCAGTGCACAGCTCATGATCATGGTCTGTATCCAGTGCACAGCTCAGGATCATGGACTGTATCCAGTGCACAGCTCATGATCATGGACTGTATCCAGTGCACAGCTCAGGATCATGGACTGTATCCAGTGAATAGCTCAGGATCATGGACTGTATCCAGTGCACAGCTCAGGATCATGGACTGTAACCAATGCACAGCTCAGGATCATGGACTGTAACCAGTGCACAGCTCAGGATCATGGACTGTATCCAGTGCACAGCTCAGGATCATGGACTGTATCCAGTGCACAGCTCAGGATCATGGACTGTATCCAGTGCACAGCACAGGATCATGGACTGTATCCAGTGCACAGCTCAGGATCATGGACTGTATCCAGTGCACAGCTCAGGATCATGGACTGTATCCAGTGCACAGCTCAGGATCATGTACTGTATATAGTGGAGACCCCAACACCCCTGTACCCTTAGGGACCATGTTCATGACAAAAGCTTTTCTATAATATGAGTTTATTGTAATCTTTGTTGGGTTTGTTCATTTTACTTGTTGTTGGATTGCTTTATTATATGCATGGTATGTTATATGGTATTATTCCAATCTATATCTTAAAATAAAAATATACTGTATATTTTCTCATAAGCTGGTATTACATTATTTCCTATTTATTTTTTCCAAGCATTTCCATGGGTTAAGGATATGGGTGATCACTATTATTATCATCTTTCTTTTTATAAAGTGCAACAGCGTACAGAGTATACATACATATCACTTCACATTAACAGGCTATGAGATCCTTAATACAATACATAAAGGATGCTATATCATAATATTACACCAGAATGGGTAGGACAGATTATTAATGCATGGGTATGGCAACTCACTGAAGCTGGCAGTACAATATGGTTTGGCCTTGGTGCAAATTTGGTCCCATCTCTCCCAAAGGGGAATATTTACTAAAATTTGATCTTAAATTTGATTTTAAGTCGTATAAAAATGAATGAAATCTAATCAAATCAAAATTTAGATTTTACAGTTTAAATCCCACATTTACTAAAATTTGATTTTGAATTTGATTTTTAGATCGAATTAGTTCTTGATCGATTTTGACTAGTGATTTCTACTTCAGTTTTTAATGGAGTATTCAAAATCCAACTTAAAATCGAACATAAAATCAAACACAAAACCTAACATAACATCCACAAAATAATAGACCTGCCTCATGCTGGTGATTTTAGCATGAGCAGGTGTGCGTTACACAGATGCATGCAAATATCAGTGAGATCCGTGCATGCTTCTGTGTGTAAAAACCTAGAAAAGTGTTAACATAAAAAAAAAACATGTTTCTGAGCTGGTCCTGGCTTTGTAAATACGGGGAGAAAAAGACATACAGTGAGGTTCTCCTGTATTTTCATCAACCAGCACCAGGGTCAGTAAGCCAGTTCTGGTTTTGGAAATATGGGGGACAAAATGAGTAGGGGTCCCCTGTATTTTCGAAAACCAGTACCTGACTCTTTCTAACAGGGGTATAATGCCACAGCCATGAGACCCTTTTACCGTTCCCCCGGCCAAAGCATTATCACCTGACCACAAGTTAGCCTAGGCCTGTGGATTCCTGGAGAAGCGGGGACTCCCCAATAAAGGGGTTACCCCTCTCCAGGGCACCCCAGGCCTAGGCTGATAACCCGTGAAATCAGTCCAAATAGGCCTAAGGCAGACCAGTCAGGCCAGTGCACATTGGAGCTATGAAGGCCAGGAAGCCATGTCCAGACCTGCAGGTGACAGAAAGAACCACATATATCTAAGACTGTGTCTATGTGAAGTTGTGGCAGCCAAGTCAGGCCTGAAGGCATGTGGCCAGACCTATGAGTGACAGGACTGAGACTTTTGGAGAGACTTTGCATGCAGACTAGCTGCCCATTAAAGATAGGGGTCAAGCTGTGAGCTACTGCCCTGAGTGAGGGCTAGGTTGTTTTTTGTTTTCTATTTCATGCTGTAAGTTGATAGTAAAGCTTAATTTATTTAATTTTACCATGGAAGCTGCGAATGGGTCTTTATTATACACCTAGATACTGCACCACAGACCCCTCTATGAGCTAAAATTACCCCAGTTTATCACTGGGGATAGTGACTTTTTTGCATGCGCGGACATGTATCTTCTCTGATAACTGGCCATGCTTTGGCCTGGGCCATACTAATCCATAGGAGGTCTATCTATTGATGTGTAACACATAGGATATTTTTTAAATATTGATGTTGATTTTTTGGTCTCCAGATCGCACAACCAATACCTCTACAAGACTAGCCTTGAATGAACAATTGGTTAGACATAGTGAGAATATGAGGATTACATAAAATATTAATTTATTTGCTGAAAACTCCACGTCCCTGGAGGGACTCATTGCTATTCACATTCAGGAGAATCAGATTCAGTGGAAAGAGATGGTTACTTACCATCTCCTGTTGGATCACCAGTCACAGATGTTCTTTGCCATACAAGCATCTCTTCTTCCATGTTCCCTTATGCAGTTTAAGCTATCCACCACTATCTTCTCTGGAGACTGTTCTGTAGACTCTGAGAAATACTTAATTTCAGAGACATGGACAATTTAATAGATTTGGACTTCACCTGCAAGACGAAATACCCTTGTGTCTGCAGATCAGGTCAATAGCAGTGGAAAGGTTCATTTCAGGGTCCAGTTCACCAGCCAGTGCTAGTGAACTGCAGCATCAACTATCTATGGCTCAGTGAAATAACAATAAAGAATTAGCACCCCCTCCCACTGATCTCAGACCTCTTCAAGAGGCATCACCAGTCTATAGTTTTCACCAAGCTGAACCTGTGTGTGGTCTACAACCTTATTTTTTTGTGGGAGGGAGATAAACATAAAATTAAGTTCAAATACAGATCAGCCTGTACCTTGCCCAGTTGTCTTGAATTTGTAAATCCTCTAGGACATGCATTATTTTCTCTAGCATAAGTACTGCCCTTCTGCTCCACGGGAGGTTTCTGTCCTCCCTGAGTTCGCCTTAGGACACCTGCTCCACGGGAGGTTTCTGTCCTCCCTGAGCTCGCCTTAGGACAACTGCGTCAAACTTGACAAACCCCAGTCAAACTCCTGATGGATAAGTTATTTGCCAAGGATGGAAAAGTGTCCCTTTAAAAAATCTAGACTGTACTTCCTGTGACACATAATTTAGGCCCAGAGGGATGAATCCAGAAGTTTGTGGGGTTTAGCAACTAATACAGACTTAATATTCAGATTTTTTTCAAGCGTTGTTAGCCTTATAACTGAATTAACCAGAAAGGGCACTCCGAAGGACACATAAACTCACTGTAGGTTCTGACACCTTGAAATATTTCTTAATCTTAGCACTCATCCCACACTACCTGTAGTTAATGCATCTGAGAGTGGAAAAGAAGTGTTTCCCCAGACTGACAGCAAAGCAGTCCTTTCCCATGTCTCCTTTTTCTCTGGCTGGGTCAATTATGATGTGGGCAACTCATGGTCCACATCAGCACCTCCAGATGGATAGGATTCCTCCTCATCATCATTATTGACCACAAGAACTTTCAGTATGTTCAGGTGTTGAAGAGGTAGATTTGGTGGCCCTAATTCTAACCAGCCTCAACTTCATAAAAACATAACAGACAATATCCAGCAATGTCAAGCCTGACATAATTTGCAATGATGGAAGTTTTCTCTCATATGACCTGTCTTGAAGATAAAAAGCAACAATTCATGATTGGCAATACATCACAGTATCAGAGAATCATGAAAATCAATTTGGTCTACTGGGAATTCTGAAGGCTAATTGTAAGAAAGCATGTCACCTCCTTTGCCCAATACTTTACTACCTATACATGCACCAAAGTGCCATGTTATTGATGACTTGCACATTCCACAGATCTGGCTATGACTGTCTCCATGACTGTTCAACCTACCAGCCCTGGTCTGGCTGTCTACTGTACCCCTCACCTTATCACACCAACACTTGAAGAGTCAGTCTTCTACCTACAGTCTTCTTGACTCTCTACTACATCTAACTTGGGAACAAATGTCCACACAAATCCTCACCCTACTAACACTGGCTTTGGCACCCTTTCCACACCTGTTCAAAATACTTTTTACTCTGCTAATGACCAAGCCACCTCAACTAATTGTCTAGCAACCACAACTATACTTCCCTGTCACCTCTATGCAATATACTCCACAGCCCATCACTCCTCAATTCTTCTGTTACTTACCAGGAATTTTGAACCTTCTTATTCAACTCATTAGCATCCTTCACCTATCTGCCTCTCCTGCATCTCTCTCAAAAGCTCAGGATTGCATATGAGCAACAGAGTGTCAGGAACTTATAATTGCACAATGGTAGTGTGGTATCAGGAACATGGTAGTGCACAATGGAAACAGGAAGTCAGGAAATCAAGTTTGTACATGGGTAGCACAAAATCAAGAACTCATAATTGCACACTTGTAGAAGAATGTTAGAAATTTGGGAGTGCACACTGGTAGCAGGATGTCAGGAACTCAGGATAGCACACAGGTAGCAGAGTGCCAGAGACTCAGGATTTTAGAATCAGGATGCTTGAAACTCAGGTCAGCAGGAATAGAATTATGCATAAATCTGAATCACAGAAGCTGTAGCTGTGTGACTGCATAAACTCATTGATGTTCTGGCACTTATTATAACAGATACTCCTTGGGAATGCTTAACTATTGGGAAACCAGCATTGCAAGATACAGCAGCAGCTCTAGCTTGAAAGTGGTATTAAAGCTACAATAATCCACAGTTATTGAGGACCAGAGCTTGAAGCCCTGATATACCTTCATAAAATACAAGGACGTTACACCCTCGCCATATGATTCCATTCCCACCTGTCATACATTTGACAACCACTGACCTTACCCATCCTTTTATCAAGACTTAAAAAACAGATGAAAATTAGTCTTCTCATGAAGAGACTTAAACTCAAAGTGGAGAAGTTTGGTTATTCATTTTGTTTGCTTACATTTTCAAGTGTTGGAATACTCTTACTAACAGATGCCAGAAAATTAAAATTTTCATTAGTTTAACTTTTGCTTATTTACTGTACTCTTAACATTGTGAGAATGAAATAGCCATCAGAACAGAATCATACAGAATACAGTAGCATAACTACTGTGGGTGCAGGGAGTGTGGCTGCTATGGGGCCAGGACCAACTTGGGGCCCAGCCCTCCCCCTGCACCTACAGTGCCAGGCCTCTGTATGTGGCCCTTCCCTCCATACCCTCCTCACTCCCCCATCACTCTCCTCACTCCACTTACCTGCTCCATGGTCGCTGTCCCCCCACTCCGTGGTCGCGTCTTCCCAGTCAGCTCCGCCTCTGGCTCTCCCCATAGCCGATACCTGGAGAAGGCATGGTCACCTCCTCCCAACATCAGTCATTGAGATGGAGCCAACCTGGAGAGAAGGTGCACCTGCCCTGTACAGCGCGACCATGGATCAAGTAAGTTGGGGAGTGAGAAGGGTGCGGAGCTCAGGCAAAGGGGGCCCATGGGACAAGAGCGGGGGTGGTAGGCTGAGAGGGGGGCCATGGGCTGAGAGGGGGGGCCTGTGAAATTTTTTGCTATGGGGCCCCCTTAGGTACAGTTACGCCCCTGACAGAATATATACTCTCAGACAGTTTATACAAGTATTTTACATTATTTTATTATATCTATTTGTATATTTTTCTTTTTTTTATCATGGAAAAAGATGCTGTATCTGCAAAGTTGGATTTTTTTATAAAAAAAAAAAGTTTCATAAGTTTTCATTCCAAACAAATGTAATTATCCACGTTACATAAATATATATCTATATTTTTCTACTTACATCAGCTAAATGTGTAGGTAACAATTATATTGTCACTATATCATTTTTTTCATCCATAAAAATATCCACAGTTTCACCTGCTGAGAGGGAAGTTATAATAAGATTATGGCATGTGAGCTCACCATCTAAAATCAGCATCCTGGGTATCGCTACTGTAGCTTCCTATAAATGTCCTCTCTCCTCTCAGTAACGGTTTAGAGGATTCAGGAATATTCTCTGTACATCTCGTTCGTTAATCTGAAATTTGAGCGGAGCCATCTGAGAGCAGAGAATTCCCTGTAATACAGTCAGCTAGAGACACAAATGAGCAGTCAGACCTCTGCTAAATCAGTGCAATTAATAGTCTGCATTTCTTGGACATGTAAGTACTAAATTTACTGTGATCTGCCAGAAAGTTACTTTGTATACTGTTACTTTGTATACACGGCTCTTTCTTACACTACATATATTACATATTATAGAGGAATATAAACTTTCTGGGGTGGGGGGATTTAAACATTTTCAACAACTTCAGGACAGATCGTCATGTGTATTATTACCTTTTATGTTGCAGCTAATAACATACAGATGTGTCCTCATTTATCTATCTCACAATAAGGTAGTAACTCATGATAAGATGTCACAAGCTAGAATACTATAGAAATCTCCTATATCAGATATTAGCTTTTATACCTTATTACAGGTTGTGATTTTTTGTCATAAGATGTTATTATTTTAATCAAATATCAGTCAAAGCCGATCTGATTAATGTACAGCCAGATGCATAGTTACATGAGGACACACCTGTAAATACTGTACAAACACAGGGTCTCATTCCGAGGCAGTCTGATACTAAGGGGTCTATGTACTAAGCAGTGATAAGAGACAGTCTGATACTAAGGGGTCTATGTACTAAGCAGTGATAAGAGACAGAGTGATACTAAGGGGTCTATGTACTAAGCAGTGATAAGAGGCAGTCTGATACTAAGGGGTCTATGTACTAAGCAGTGATAAGAGTCAGTCTGATACTAAGGGGTCTATGTACTAATCAGTGATAAGAGACAGAGCAATACTAAGGGGTCTATGTACTAAGCAGTGATAAGAGTCAGTCTGATACTAAGGGGTCTATGTACTAATCAGTGATAAGAGACAGAGCGATACTAAGGGGTCTATGTACTAAGCAGTGATAAGAGGCAGTCTGATATTAAGGGGTCTATGTACTAAGCAGTGATAAGAGACAGTCTGATACTAAGGGGTCTATGTACTAAGCAGTGATAAGAGTCAGTCTGATACTAAGGGGTCTATGTACTAAGCAGTGATAAGAGTCAGTCTGATACTAAGGGGTCTATGTACTAATCAGTGATAAGAGACAGAGCGATACTAAGGGGTCTATGTACTAAGCAGTGATAAGAGTCAGTCTGATACTAAGGGGTCTATGTACTAATCAGTGATAAGAGACAGAGCGATACTAAGGGGTCTATGTACTAAGCAGTGATAAGAGGCAGTCTGATATTAAGGGGTCTATGTACTAAGCAGTGATAAGAGACAGTCTGATACTAAGGGGTCTATGTACTAAGCAGTGATAAGAGTCAGTCTGATACTAAGGGTTCTATGTACTAAGCAGTGATAAGAGACAGTCTGATACTAAGGGATCTATGTACTAAGCAGTGATAAGAGGCAGTCTGATACTAAGGGGTCTATGTACTAAGCAGTGATAAGAGACAGTCTGATACTAAGGGGTCTATGTACTAAGCAGTGATAAGAGACAGTCTGATAATAAGGGGTCTATGTACTAAGCAGTGATAAGAGGCAGTCTGATACTAAGGGGTCTATGTACTAAGTAGTGATAAGAGACAGTCTGATATTAAGGGGTCCATGTACTAAGCAGTGATAAGAGACAGTCTGATACTAAAGGGTCTATGTACTAAGCAGTGATAAGAGGCAGTCTGATAATAAGGGGTCTATGTACTAAGCAGTGATAAGAGATAGTCTGATATTAAGGGGTCCATGTACTAAGCAGTGATAAGAGACAGTCTGATACTAAGGGGTCTATGTACTAAGCAGTGATAAGAGACAGTCTGATACTAAGGGGTCTATGTACTAAGCAGTGATAAGAGGCAGTCTGATATTAAGGGGTCTATGTACTAAGCAGTGATAAGAGTCAGTCTGATACTAAGGGGTCTATGTACTAAGCAGTGATAAGAGGCAGTCTGATACTAAGGGGACGATGTACTAAGCAGTGATAAGAGGCAGTCTGATACTAAGGGGTCTATGTACTAAGCAGTGATAAGAGGCAGTCTGGTACTAAGGGGACTATGTACTAAGCAGTGATAAGAGTCAGTCTGATACTAAGTGGTCTATGTACTAAGCAGTGATAAGAGGCATTCTGATACTAAGGGGTCTATGTACTAATCAGTGATAAGAGACAGTCTGATATTAAGGGGTCTATGTACTAAGCAGTGATAAGAGGCATTCTGATACTAAGGGGTCTATGTACTAAGCAGTGATAAGAGACAGTCTGATATTAAGGGGTCTATGTACTAAGCAGTGATAAGAGTCAGTCTGATACTAAGGGGTCTATGTACTAAGCAGTGATAAGAGGCATTCTGATACTAAGGGGTCTATGTACTAAGCAGTGATAAGAGACAGTCTGATACTAAGGGGTCTATGTACTAAGCAGTGATAAGAGGCAGTCTGATACTAAGGGGTCTATGTACTAAGCAGTGATAAGAGTCAGTCTGATAATAAGGGGTCTATGTACTAAGCAGTGATAAGAGGCAGTCTGATATTAAGGGGTCTATGTACTAAGCAGTGATAAGAGTCAGTCTGATACTAAGGGGACTATGTACTAAGCAGTGATAAGAGGCAGTCTAATACTTAATTGCAATTTGTGATTTAAAAAAAAAGTTGCATCTCTGCGATCTATTCACAGTCATTGGCATCTGCAATACTTGGGCTGTGACTCCTTTCCTTTGACTGTGACTCCTTACCCTGGGCTATGACTCCCTTCCCTTGGCTGCGACTCCCTCCCCTTGACTGTGACTCCCTCCCCTTGACTGCGACTCCCTCCACTTGGCTGCAACTCCCTCCCCTTGGCTACGACTCCCTCCTCTGGCTGCGACTCCCTCCCCTGGCTGCGACTCCCTCCCCTGGCTGCGACTCCCTCCCCTTGACTGCGACTCCCTCCCCTTGGCTGTGACTCCCTCCCCTTGACTGCGACTCCCTTCCCCTGGCTGCGACTCCCTCTCCTTGACTGCAACTCCCTCCCCTTGGCTGCGACTCCCTCCCCTTGACTGCGACTCCCTCCCTTTGGCTGCGACTCCCTTCCATTGGCAGCGACTCCCTCCCTGGCTGCGACTCCCTCCCCTTGGCTGCGACTCCCTCCCCTTGGCTACGACTCCCTTCCCCTGGCTATGACTCCCTGCCCTTGCAGCACCTGGATCATGATGAGACTAGAGGGGTGGCTTCTCGGACAGTAAGGCTAAAAATCCCAGCACAAAATATGAATATATTAATGTCCAGACTAATTAGTACTGAAGAGCTGTGAACATCTCAAAATTGCTCCATGAATCAGACACAAATATTGTATTTTATTTTTTTAATTTCAAAAGAGACAGAGTGATACTAAGGGGTCTATGTTCTATGTACTCCCCTGGGCAGCGACTCCCTCCCCTTGGCTGCGACTCCCTCCCCTTGACTGCAACTCCCTCCCCTTGGCTATGACTCCCTCCCGTTGACTGTGACTCCCTCCCCTTGGCTAAGACTCCCATCCCTTGGCTGCAACTCCCTCCCCTTGGCTGCGACTCCCTCCCCTTGGCTGTGACTCCCTCCCCATGGCTACAACTCCCTCCCGTTGAATGTGACCCTCCCCTTGACTATGACTCCCTCCTCTTGGCTGCGACTCCCCCCTCTTGGCTGCGACTCCCTCCCTTTGGCTGCGACTCCCTCCCCTTGACTGCGACTCCCTCCCCTTGGCTATGACTCCCTTCCCTTGACTGCGACTCCCTCCCCTTGGCTATGACTCCCTCACGTTGACTGTGACTCCCTCCCCTTGGCTATGACTCCCTTCCCTTGGCTGCAACTCCCTCCCCTTGGCTACAACTCCCTCCCCTTGGCTGTGACTCCCTCCCCTTGGCTACAACTCCCCCCCATTGACTGTGACCCTCCCCTTGGCTATGACTCCCTTCCCTTGGCTGCGACTCCCTCCCCTTGGCTGTGACTCCCTCCCTTTGGCTGTGACTCCCTCCTCTTGACTGTGACTCCCTCCCCTTGGCTGTGACTCCCTCCCCTTGACTGTGACTCCCTCCCTTTGGCTGTGACTCCCTCCCCTTGGCTACGGCTCCCTCACCTTGACTGCGACAGACTCCTTACCCTGGGCTATGACTCCCTCCCCTTGGCTGCAACTCCCTTCCCTTGGCTGCGACTCCCTTCCCTTGGCTGCGACTCCCTCCCCTTGGCTACAACTCCCTCCCATTGGCTGTGACTCCCTCCCCTTGCCTACGACTCCCTCCCCTTGGCTACAACTCCCTCCCCTTGACTGTGACAGACTCCTTACCCTGGGCTATGACTCCCTCCCCTTGGCTGCGACTCCCTCCCCTTGACTGCGACTCCCTCCCTTTGGCTGGAACTCCTTCCCCTTGACTGCGACTCCCTCCCCTTGGCTGTGACTCCCTCCCCTTGACTGTGACTCCCTCCCCTGGCTGCGAATCCCTCCCCTTGAGTGCGACTCCCTCCCCTTGGCTATGACTCCCTCCCCTTGACTGCTACTCCCTCCCCTTGGCTACGACTCCCTTCCCTTGGCTGCGACTCCCTCTCCTTGGCTACGACTCTCTCACATTGGCTGCGACTCCCTCCCCTTGGCTACGACTCCCTCCCGTTGGCTACGACTCCCTTCCCTTGGCTACGACTCCCTCCCGTTGACTGTGACTCCCTCCCCTTGGCTTTGACTCCCTTCCCTTGGCTGCAACTCCCTCCCCTTGGCTAGGACTCCCTCCCCTTGGCTGCGACTCCCTCCCCTTGGCTACGACTCCCTTCCCTTGGCTACGACTCCCTCCCTTTGGCTACAACTCCCTCCCCTTGACTGTGACTTCCTCCCCTGGCTGCGACTCCCTCCCCTTGACTGTGACTCCCTCCCCTTGGCTGCAACTCCCTCCCTTTGGCTGTGACTCCCTCCCCTTGACAGCGACTCCCTCCCCTTGACTGTGACTCCCTCCCCTTGGCTACGACTCCCTCCCCTTGGCTACGACTCCCTCTCCTTGGCTACAACTCCCTCCCCTTGCAGCACCTGGATCATGATGAGACTAGAGGGGTGGCTTCTTGGACAGTAAGGCTAAAAATCTCAGCACAAAATATGAATATATTAATGTCCAGACTAATTAGTACTGAAGAGCTTGGAACATCTGAATTGCCCCATGAATCAGACACAAATATTGTATTTTATTTTTTTAATTTAAAGACTTTTAAAAATATGAGCAGGCTTCCTTTAACCCAATAGTCTTACGTATTGCATATTGAAAAGAATATAGAAAAAGAGCCGGTAACTGGTGCACTAAAGTTTAAATAAAATATAACTTTTATTAATCGATTTAAAATAATTGAATATTTGTATCACATGAATTAAAAATAAGCAGCAAAATATTGAAAAAAAATCACGACAAAAAGTGTATAGATGGAGAAAAGTGACAAATATAACATCCACCATCTGTGCGCCTGTCCTGCGTCTTCTTTTCAAATACAGTATATTGTATATTGTATATATACAGTATATTTCCACCTGTACCTCAGTGGGATAAGCTATTTGCAGTCACACAGAAAACAAATGAAACAGTTTCTGAACACTTTGTTAGATTTAAAGAGGACGTCCCTAGATGTATAGATGTACCGGGGGGGGGGGGGGGCGGCAGTGCATGTTGATGTCACCGATGCACACAGAGCTTTACTTGTGTCTTGTTTTATGATGGGCTTGAATCCAAAATTAAAGAAGCTTGTGTTCAATACCAAATTAGGATGGAGGGAAGCCACACTCAAAGATGTAGTTGGGGAGGTTAGAGGACACGAGCGTAACACAGGCTTGCCTACCCTCCCGATCTGGCCTGGAGCCTCCCCAACCCTCCCAACCTCCCCCCAG
The DNA here is from genome assembly GCA_031769625.1 of Taudactylus pleione. Taxonomy (NCBI): domain Eukaryota; kingdom Metazoa; phylum Chordata; class Amphibia; order Anura; family Myobatrachidae; genus Taudactylus; species Taudactylus pleione. The sequence goes on from JAUIMM010000280.1 coordinate 1,428,954, forward strand.
AATACACTAGAAATCCCCACAGCGGGGGGGCTGGTGACGCAATTTGCGCTGAATCGCGTCATCGTGGCCCCGCCCCCTGCTTCTCAGTGCCGAAACTAACGGCATTGTGAAGAGGGGACAGGGCCACGATGATGCAATCACATGGCCCCACCCCTGGCTCCTCCCCTAATGTGTCACAGCTGTCCGGACACGCCCCCCGCTGTTAGCCGACAATTAGCTCCCTCCCGGAAGGAGGCAGCTGATTGTCGGCAAGTATGGCGTAACATGACAAAACCTACTGATTTATTGCTTGTTGAACCAGTGACTATGGCTCAATATAACCCTGTTAATCAAAGAACGGTGTCAGGAAATCCTAGGTACAAGCAAGGTGGGTTTCCTCAGAATGCAACACAGCAGTGGTGTATCTATAATAGGAGCAGTGTGTGCGGGGCACCCAACACCCTGCACCCATATTATTTTAAATTTACCTGTCCGTGGTTCCGCTGCAGGTGTTAGCGCTGCTTAGAACACTGGAAAAATGGCCACCGTGGCCATTTTCCTGGCATTCTGCGCATGCGCAGTAGACTCCGGGCACACTCTAGTGTCTGGAGTCTACTAATGCTCCAGTGGCTGGCCAGCCATGTCAGTCAGTTGCTGGCCACTGGGGAGAGAAGAGGGGGCCCAGCACAGGGAGTGCAAATGGGCCCCTCCTCTCTTAAGATGCCCCTGCAACACAGAGAATGCATTATGTGCCTTCAATGCCAATGGAACATGCATGCTGTTATGTGTTACAAATGTCGTAGGTTTGGGCATTTTGCAAGAGATTTCCAGTCACGTCACCATAATATGGTAAAATTTAAATCTCCAGTTCAGTAACACCTTCAGGCACAACGTCAGGATATAGGCCACAATCACAAACAGGTGTTGTCCAACAAAGTCCTTCACAACAAGGCCCACACATGAGAAATGTGGGTTTCCCAACACCACCATCTGTGCCACAGCAGACGAGAAATACTAACTTGCAATATTGACAGTCTAGCAATCCTGTGTCTGTGTAGTGCAGTAACCATTAACACTCAAGAACCTACTGTCACGGTTCAAGTAAATGATACCCCCGTTGACTTTCTTATCGACCCAGGAGCTGCTCAAAGTGTTTTACAAACTGCACTACCATCACAGACACTCACAGGCCATAGTGTTAAAGCTATGGGTGTGTCAGGACACCTACAAACTCTACCTATTCTGTCAGAAACCACTATTCAAATAGGACCATTATAAGATAAGCATGCATTTTTGTTGGCATCAAATGCACCAAGCAACCTTTTTGTCCCTGACTTGTTATGCAAATATGGGGCTATTATTTATTGTACTGCAGATGAAGCATTCATTGATATTCCTAAGTCACAAGAATTGGGTGTACAAACCATGCTAGATATACCTGCCCATCTTTTCAGATTCACCAAACTGACCCGAGATCTCAAGAGGAGTTGCTATCTCGAGTACCTCTCACATTGTGGGCAGTACATTAGGAGGAGGTTGGGTTACTAGAAGATGTTACACCTATAATGGTAACATTTTTGCCAGGAAGGAAACCCCCACGCATTGCACAATATCCTTTAAAGCCAGAGGTGGAAGTCTACTATCAAATCACTTCTGCAGCAAGGGGTATTGGTGCAATGTGTTAGTGCAGCCAGAGCCGTGACTAGACTTTTTGGTGCCCTGTGCCAGAAAGAGCATTGGCGCCCCCCTCATTTTTCAAAGAGACATAATGCACCCAAAAAAGGGCCATGGCCTCATGGGGAAGGGCCAGGGAAGAGATAGGAAAGGCCAGGAGATGCTGGGGATGAAATAAAAGCAAGCTACAAACAAGAATGATAATAAACAGAAATTTGACAGGCCCAAACAGCGCCCCCTGACCTGTGGTGCCCTGTGCGATGGCACCGGCCGCACAGTGCAGCCTACGGCCCCGAGTGCAGCCTACAATCCGATTTATCTGATTAAGAAACCAGGACCTTCAGGGGCTTTCTGCTTAGTACAATATTTGAGGGCGTTGAATGCGGTAGTGGAAACCTGCCATCCAGTAGTTCCGAATCCATTTTAAACCAAACACCAAACATTGCAAAGTGCTTTACAGTCATTGACTTATGCTCTGCATTCTTCTCATTGCCATTACACCCAGCATGCCAGTACCTGTTTGCTTTTACTTACAAAGGGCTACCGTACACTTGGACACTCCTTACACAAGGGTTTGTAGATTCTCCTAGTCATTTTAGTCAGGCATTGCATAACAAATTACAAAATTGAAAACCAAGCTATGGTTGTGGTCTGATTCAATATGTTGATGATTTGTTACTCTGTTCACAGACAGACGCAGAATCCTGGGAAGACTCCTTATTGCTCCTGACTTACTTGGCTGCCATTGGGCTAAAAGCTACTAAAACCAAGTTACAGCTGTCACAAGAGCGCGTGCAGTATTTAGGTAATTGCTTATCCAAAGGGTATAGGCATTTGCTACCCTCCCGCATCAGTGCTATACAGGCAATGCCATTGCCCCATATACAGAAACAAGTGCGCACCTTCTTAGGGATGACCACATTCTGTAGACAATGGATACCAGGCTATGCTATTATGGCCCAGCCATTGCAAGAACTAATATCCTCTGCAAAACCCGACCCTGCTATTTATGATGATGACACAGAGGTGGCTTTTCAAAATCTCAAGAAGGCCCTCATGTCAGCACTAGCGCTTGGCCTATCTTGTTATATTAAACCACTCTTCCTTTTTTGTACAGAGTTGACTGGATTATCAACAGGTGTTCTTACTCAGAAACATGGAAATTGGCACCAGCCAATTGGCTATTATAGCACCCAGCTTAACACACTGACCAGAGGATTACCACAATGTCTATGAGCTATAGCCACAGCAGCAATGCTAGTAGAAAAGACAGCTGAGATAGTACTAGGACACACATTGTATCTCAATGTGCCACATGCAGTAGCAACATTATTGAATGTATCAACTACCAAACATATTACTTCCTCTAGACTTACAAAATGAGAATTGGCATTGATGATGCCTCCAAACATCATATTGCAGCGGTGCAACACACTCAATCCTGCTACCTTTCTTCTGGGAGTGACAGGATTGTCACAAGTGGTGGGAGACGAGGTAGAGGCACATACATTTGAAAATCATGATTGTGAGAAATTAACTAAACAGCATTGCACGCCTAGACCTGACATAAAAGACACACACATTGAAAATGCTGAATTACATTTATATGTTGATGGTAGTTGCTATAGACAGAATGACCTGGGCATATTGACATCGGGATATGCTATAGTGGATGATACTGACATAGAGCAGAACCTTTACCACCATCACACTCAGCACAAAAAGCAGAACTTGTAGCATTAGGAAGGGCATGTCAGTTAGCTGCAGGCAAAGTTGTTAACATTTATACTGACTCCCAGTATGCGTACAGGGTTTTGCATGATTTTGGCACCATTTGGAAGTTTATGAACTTTCTAACATCAAGTGGGATGCCAATATCACATGCAGAGACAGTCAGATACTTAATGGATTCTGTCCAGATGCCAAAGGAAGTGGCAGTTATAAAATTCCAAGCACATACAAGCCGAATGGATCCAATCACCCAGGGTAATGAAAGAGCAGACGGAGCAGCTAAAATGGCTGCCATGAGTACCAGGGTTGACAATTTTAAGATTCCTGAGTTGGGAAAAGTGGTATCAATACAGAATTTCATACCTGTAACATGTGAAAAATGAATGCAATTGTATCAATCTTGTTCTAAACAGGAAGTTTCCTAGTGGAAGGCAAAGGGATGAGAACCAGATGACGAGGGTATCTGGAGAGATAAACAAGGGAGACAAGTTGTACCTAAATCACTATTACCTAGCCTAGACTGGACGGGAAGGTATGGTGAGAATGGTTCGATTGTACTGGTGTGCTCCAGGCTTCTCATCTTAAGCAGGTAAGAGGACACAATCTTGCCTTACCTGTTTGAGAAAGAATCCAGGGAAGACGATTCCTACTCATGTTTGCCATATCCCGCCTACACAAGGAACCTTTCAGGCAATACAGATCGACTTCATACAACTTCCACTGTGTAGGAATTATAAGTATGCTTTGATTTGTTGTGATGTATTCTCTGGGTGGCCAGAGGGATTTCCAGCAGTAGTCTGCACCGCTAGTTTCACTGCAAAGAAAATAGTACAGGAATTTGTAGCTAGATACGGTATACCCCGCATAATTGAGTCTGACCAAGGTACACATTTTACAGGACAAGTGTTTCAGGAGATGTGTAGAGTAATGGGGATAGTCGAAGTTACATTGCCCCTATCAGCCACAAGCATCTGGACTTGTGGAGAGAACCAATGCCACCATAAAAAATAAATTGTGAAAGTCACAGAGGATAGTGGAATGTATTGGGTAGATGCTTTACTTATAGTCTTGCACAGCATCCGAGTTACGCCCAGGTCTCCATTAAATTTGTCTCCATATGAGATATTGTTTGGTAAATGTCCAAATTTGATGTTAGGCCCTGAGGATAATCATGACACACTACACGACCTGACCACCAAATATGTTCTCACTTTAAACAAGCAGTTTAGATTGATACAGCAGAGTATAATCTCCTCCCAGGCCAATAATAACTCTGATAAATTGTCATGATGTGAAGCCTGGTGAGTTTGTAATGGTACGTCATTTTTTACATTCAGGTTCCTTTGTAGATCATTGGGAAGGACCGTACCAAGTCCTCCTAACCAACTCCACTGCAATAAAGGTTGCTGAGAAGCCTACTTGGATTCACGCTTCACACTGTAAGAGAGTAACCAACCCGGTATCTTCCAGCTCTCACACAAGAGGCGCACAAGAGGAGGCTGATCTAACCCCAGCTTTGGAGGCACTGTTCACACAGTGATAAAAAATGGCATGGTATGGTAAAGGGTTACTAGAGGAGAATTGGGCAGGTGAAGCTGTCCTACTCAACCCAAACCCCACAAGGAAACCAGGAGCTAAGAGTTTGCTAGAGTTAAATCTGTGTATTATTAGCCTGATTTTGGTGGGGGTATGGATGGTAGGAGGAGTAACTTACTATGTAGATGCCCACATGAGTGGGTACCAGGAATCGAATGCTGTGGTAAGCCAGGTGACAACTCCCACCTATGATTCCTATGTGACTGTTGACACTGTCTATCCCATCACCATCACCAGGCCTAAAGCTAACATAAGGAAGACACAAGGTACTTGGGAATATTATGATAAATGTAAGAACTTACCCCAGGTGCCCCAGTGTATATGTAAATATTGTGGTAAAGCCCCTGAATTGAGATGTATCAAATGGTGCCAAGATGATAACACTATTCCCTTATGGGGAAGAGGGAGAAGAGCACCCATGGAACCAAAAGATTGCTATAAAATGACAAATGTGTTTAGATGTACTTGTAGAAATTGTGGTAAGATCCCTGATAATCAATGTATCAATTGGTATTATGAGGTAGATGGAGAAGATGGAATGGGAGATTATAATACCAGCACTGACACAAAGTAAAGAAGGGAAGCGCATTACACCACCATGAGTCCAGTTGTTGATTATGAAGATTAAGACTATCAGTACAATCCTATAGCCAGAGCTAAGGTTTATGGTAGAACACATTCATTGAATTAGCTACCACTGTAGCAGGAAGTGAGGCCTTTTGTGTAGTTCCACCTATGCATGTAGGAGAAGCATACAAAACATATTTTTTTCTGTATCCCTCTTACGGCTCCACAAATGGGGAAAATAAGACTTATACCAAATAATAATATGACATTTAGTGAAATATGATTTACTGGGAAATCCAAACCCTCATGATACATCAGGTAAATTTAATTGGACCAAGAGAAGTACAACCAAGTGCATACCAAAAACACTGCTGGAATATTACAGGGCAACTTCTACTTCAGCCACTGGGAAATAATAATAATTGTATAGAGGAGGTCCAAGTTAATTTTATATATATTGATCAATATTTACCAAAGGGTATCTTTTTGGTGTGTGGGAATAATGCTTAGTCTTACTTTTCATCAAATTCTTCTGGGGTTTGTTATCTAGGACGACTAACATTTCCTGCAGCTCACATTAACATAACCTCTTTAATGTCTTCAACACGAGGGAAAAGGTCATTACCTCCAGATTGTAGGTCAGATTTGCCTCTGCTATCTGACACACAGTATAAAGCTTTGGGTTTCTCTTTATTGGGGATCCCATGTCTCAGTGTGTACAATACCAGGGGCATAAATAGTATTGCTTGTGGAATGGCTAAAACTATAAATGCCACTAGCATTGCTATTTCTCTGATCAATCATGAATTAAGAGAAGTTAGAGAAGGAATGTTAGAAAACAGAGTAGCCATAGATTACTTGTTACTAAAAGCAGGTAGTGGATGTGAGCACTTCAAAGGCATGTGCTCTTTTAATATTGTGGATAATTATAATCCCATTGAGAAGAAAGAAAAACAATTACAAGATATACAAGAAATCATGCACCAATATCAAGGCCGGGATACTTTCGGATGGAGAGGGAAAGGTACAACTAATTGGTTTATGCAAATATCACACTTCGTCATGATGGGTTTGTTAACAATTGCTATAGTATACATATGTATAAAGTGTTTTCCCATAATGATACATGGATTCAAGAACATATGTACCCTAAAACCAGTATCCTTAACTACCTATCTTATGACCACAAAGCCTGTTCTGTATGTACCCGCAATATAAACTCAGCTTATACATATTACTTTCCCCCCAATATTTTCTGCTTAAATACTTGCATGCACATGAACCAGCTGCTGAAATATATATGGTAACAAGGCTTGTGCCTCAATCCAACGAAGGACTGAAGAATCTCTTTACTGTTGCAAATCTCCAGGTTTTCACTACCTCTGGCGGGGATGGTGCACTCCACACCATTACCAATAGTCCTGCATGACGAAACCAGAGTATGTACTATTTCCCTATATCCTCATTTCCTTTTCCTATCTCGCTTAGAAATATTTAGAACTGTGTAATTGACACCATTTTGATTTAAGTATTTTAGGTGTCAATTGTCATTAACAAGCAGTGGAATTGTTAAAATTAAATAAACTTGGAGTCTGTATTGCCTGAAATAAAGGTAGTATAAAGTTCCATTCTAATATACAGTATGTGTTTGTAGCTTTTACAGTGATTCAGATGTATATGGGTTAAAAAGTCTTTTATAATTGAAAAACAAGTCACTGAACTGACTTCTCCTCTGGACAACATGATATGTGAAGTTGGATGACGCCTGTCAAACTGTGGCGTGATACATTTGAGCCTATTTTCATGTTTGCTTGAAGAGATAACCCAACCTCTTGAGAAGATTTCATCTATGATGTCATGATGACCAAGGCATACAATGTCAAAGATCACAGACGCATCATCTGATATTAATCACTTATTCACTAAGAAACTCAACCACGTTACATGCATTCCTGTATATTGTCACAACCCTTTCCTATGCATCAACCAATCAAATATCTTGATTGTAATATACATGAAAACACCCTCCTGTTAATGATTTTGCAATTTATGTAACTATTGCGTATAAAATCCCTTAAATTCTCTGGTACATTGCCAGAGAGATCTGACTGATTCTCCTAATGCTATGCTCCATGTTACTCTGCGCAGAATGGTGGAGGTATTGCTTTAATAAAACCTATATCTGTTTTATCACAAACTGATGGTCTAAGAATTCAACTCTATCAATTGTATGTTAGTGTATAAAAGAGTATGTCACAGTTACCTTTAAATTGATATTTTCTACATCAGAATATTTATTGTATATTTAGTCTGATTTTCTAGAGATGTATCAATATGTGAATATTAGCACCACAATGAGCTGATTACCCAACAGTCATAAGACAATCTGCATACATTATATAGTCATATATAACTCCATAAAGTTCTTATTGGCAAAATGTCCTCAACAACAGATGTTTATTTGTGCATTAAGGAGTCTTACTGTATTACTTTATTACTGTATTACTGTGTTTAGACACTGTGAATATTCACTCTAAATTAGGTGTCTATATAGACTCCATTCATTGCATATATCTCGGCATAATTAATTCAGCTCAAAGTAAAAGGTAATCACCTGCAGAATACAAATCTGTTTTTATTAAATCTGAAAATACAGATCATATAGAGCACTGTAGCTTTATTATGAATGTATTACAAATGCTCTGCCAATGCTCTAAATACTAAAGAGATTGTTAGATGTTATTAGGGGCTCTATTTATTATCATTATTTTTACTAAAATAAAATGAAAAAGGCTGTTTTGTGTTTTCACACCCTTTTCACATTATTTTAGTATCACCTATAGTTATTACAGGGCAATTGGAGTAGAATTCGTTAAATTCTACTCCAACCCCTAGTATCACTTATTTTTAGTAATCAGATCGCATTTCCCATAATTGTAATGGGAAATGTGATCTGCCTGGTAGTTACTAAAAATAAATAGTGAAAAAAATACCTACGGAGCGCCTGTGATAATAATGCCTCCTGGACGTGGTGTTATCCAGGCTCTCGCCCGGTAACCGGGCTCCTACTCTGCTGTAACAGACAGAGCAGAGCCCGGAGCCGGTCCCAGTGATCAGCTGTGTGGTCTAAACAGACCGCAAGCTGATCTCTACTAAAAAAAAAAAAGTAAAAAAAAAAATTCACTTCCCTGACTCCAGGTACTGGTGATCGGGGCTCCGGTGAAGTTCTCCCTCCAGTCAGCTGGTCTCCCATAGTGCACTGTGGCCCGGTCATCAGGTGACCGTATCCCAGTGCAGTATGGGATGTCAGCTGACCGGAGGCATGGAAGACATCACCGGAGCACCGATGACTGCAGGTAAGTGCTATTGAGGGAGGGGGGTTGCTGGAGGGGGGGTCACGGGGGGGTCCGCGTTCGTGTGGGCAGGGCTTAGCGGTGGGGGGCGTGGCTTAGCGCCGGGGGGTAGCAGCGACGGTCGGTCGGCGCATGCGTCGGCACTTTGTCACAGTGTTTTTTGCAAAAATACCGTAACTAGTGTGCGGAGGGGATTTGCAGGGACAGAGCTTTATCGCAAGCTCAGTCCCTGCAAGAGATTTGTAGTAAATCCCTGTGATATTGTCTGAATTGGCAATGCGAATTCAGTCGATAATATCACACTACAATCTGCATTACAAATGCGGATTGTAGTAAATAGAGCCCTTAGTTACAACATGAATAAAAGTTGTTATTTTGTATTAGTTTATGAGCAACGTCTGTAACTTTATGTATCATGTGTTTCTTACATCTCATAACTGCCACAGTCTCAAAATAATTAGTAACTTGTTATAAAGTATTTATAAATTGCAATATGGAGAGCATGTGGTTACTCTTAAATATATCATAGATTGTATATATTTAATGGCCTAGAATGCAACAATAACTTAGTTACTCTATTATACACTAACATACAATATATTTGAAAAGAAGATACAAGACAGGCACACAAATGACGTTTATTATATTTGTCACTGTTTTTCCATCTAAACACTTTCTGTCATGATTTTTTTAATATATTTTGCTGCTAGTTTTGAATATAAGTGATACAAATATTCAATTATTTTAAATTATTTATTAAAATATTAATTTATTTAAACTTTAGTGTACACAGTTACAGGCTCTTGTATTTTTGGTTTCACCTGAATTACTTCTATCCAATCTGTGATAGCACCTCCTGCTTGGTAATGAATTAATTGAGCATACATATGTATAATGTACAGGGATTAATAAAAATCCATTATTTTCATTGAAACTTCCTGGTGCAATAGACATTCTTCATCTCTCTTATTAAACCTATTGTATATTGGTCAGTGGAATGCCCTCAGTATTTTATATTGGTGCTTAAAGTTATCTCTGTATTGTAAAGTTGCTGCAAAAAAAAGTGTATTGTCCATGAAAATGTTCTCTAAATTCTATATAGGCCACATGAATATTATATGTACTGTAGCGGTGCTTTTGTTGTATGACAAAAGGTGCCAGTAAGCAGACAGAAGGTACTCACCTACAATCACTAGTAGATTCCACACTATGACCAAGTCTTCAGAAGTGTATTTTTAATCATTTCTGAAATAATTTCACTGATTTCTTCCTGTTTGTGAAATTATTTCTAAGAATTAAAAATTATACCAACTAACAAAAAATATCATCAGAAAAAAAGTTCCAATCTGTATCATTCAGCCTATTTTGGCATTTTTTTTTTAAATTTGCTCTAGTCACATCATCAATAATTATTTTCATGCAGTGCCCACCAAAGTAATGCCTTATTTTTATCAAGAGACTATGACATTTCAGAAAATACCATTAATTTGTTTCCACCTACACTGCAAATATAATCCACCCAAAGTGGCCAAATAAGTGTTTGTTTTTTTAATTTAAAAACGTTATCCCCAAATTTTGGGGATTTTTTTTTAGTTAGTGTTGGTTGTAATTGGCTGGTAATTACATGAGATAACCATACAATTACTTCTGTTTGAAATGAGAGTGTCCCGAAACATGCAGGTGCCAATATTGGAGAGAGGGGTCACATTTAAAGCCCTGCACTTATCTATGGAAAATTTAATGTTTTCTGCAGTACATGTTGATATCGTCTGGTGATTACTATGAGGGGAGTCCTTTTCAATGTAAGTGGCCTTAAGATAATGGAATCCTGCATGGGGGAGATCTTCCCTATCCCCTGAAATGTCTTCATTTTTTGCAGGGGGTTATTGTCTGTTGATCACACTGATGACCAGATAATATCTTCTATGTGTGCACACAGCTTCAAAGATGAGTCATCCCACTTTCAAACAGAAGTGCTCCACGTTTTTAGGGTGGCAGGAATGTAGTGAAAATAGATTTTTGTTCTTCCACCATTACCTGCAGCACAATTTTATTTCTGTCTAATGCATGGCCATGTTTTCATGGACTTGAGGTTGACAAAAAATTTGTCGACATTTACACTTTTTAAATTTTTTTAGTCTAAACCTAACCATTATCCCAACCCTAACTCCTATCCCTAAACCTAACCATTACCCCAACCCTAACTCCTATCCCTAAACCTAACCATTATCCCAACCCTAACTCCTATCCCTAAACCTAACCATTATCCCAACCCTAACTCCTATCCCTAAACCTAACCATTATCCCAACCCTAACTCCTATCCCTAAACCTAACCATTATCCCAACCCTAACTCCTATCCCTAAACCTAATTCTAAACTTAACCCTAACTCCTATCCCTAAACCTAACCATTATCCCAACCCTAACTCCTATCCCTAAACCTAACCATTATCCCAACCCTAACTCCTATCCCTAAACCTAACCATTATCCCAACCCTAACTCCTATCCCTAAACCTAATTCTAAACTTAACCCTAAAAATAAGCAAAAAAACTGTATGCTGACATTCTGACTGTCGACCTTCTTACTGACTGATGCCATTCTTTCTGGACACTGTGTCGGGTGGAGGGGTTGGCATGAATATTTGTAGAAAGCTACAATGCATATCCTCCCCACTGACTCGCTTTCATTGTATAATGCATTCCAAAATGACACCGGCCTATGGAAGCCCAATAGTAGGCTGTGCCGGTTACGGATACACGTGTAACACATGACATGGATGCATTTAAGTCACTGCTCACACTGCCCTTTGGTCTCCCCTGGAGCTGTAAAGGTCAGCCTGTGTGCCCTCATTCTAGTGCTGCTGGAAGCCTCTCTTAGCATAGTGCTATGTCCTTCCTTTATTGGGAACAATGGAATAAGGCCTCTCTCTGTCTGTCAGTGACAGCACAGAGTCAGTCTGCCTCATCCACCTGGTGTTCCTGCATTCAAGCCATGTGTAAGCTATCAGCACTTCTGTAAGTTATTCCACACATTTCTGTGTGTTGGGAGTAAGATCTCAAAGGCATGTGGGGTAGTCAGATCAGCATGGGATAGCTGAATATTACACACAGTGCATGTATAGGGATCTGATGAATTGTGAGAGGTCTTATTGGCACATGAGAGGTGTGGTGCGAGGTTTTGATGGCATGGGATGATGGGGGGGTCTGTTTTGGATCTTTAGAGGCATGTGGGAGGGGTTTGATGGGCATGTGGGAGGGGTCTGATTGGCTCTTAAAGGGCATAAGGGTGTGATGAGATGGGGAGATCTGATTGCCTATTGAGGGGAGTGTGGGGGGGTCTGATGGCATGATAGAGGTCTGATAGTCGGGGAGACAAGGACAAGGGGAGAAACTGAGAGAAAGACACAATTTTACATACTCATGAGCCAGTGAATGACAGGTCCAAAATATTAGTGTTTTCTATGTTTACATTTGTTGCTAGAATGCTCTCCTTTTTCAATACTGGACACTAGAGTGATCCTGTAGTTTAATCAGACCCTAGAATAATCTTTGCATAGTTTTTATGTCAATAGATTGACATAAAAACTGTTTAAAGAAATTACTAGAAAGCTTTCTATGTGTAAATTGGCCACTACAATGATCTCAATTTGTCCCCAGAATTATGTCTGTATTGTATATATACGCCAATAGATAACTTTTGTATGTGTATTGGTTACTAGAATGCTCTCTCTATCACTAGAAAATTCTCCATTTGTATAGAGGTCACAATAAGCCCCCCAGTATTTTACAGTGATCTTTAGAAAACCTTTGAAAACTCACTGTATTGTACATTGTCAACCAGAATGCTCTTTTTATTTTTATTGGTCCCTAGAATTATCCCTGTGTTGCATAGAAGTCACATGAATGTGTTATATTGTATAGAGGTCACCATAATGCTCTTTCTCTCTTGTCTGTGTGTTATTGGAATTTTCTATACAGTTTATATTGGCTACAACCACTCTGCATTGCATGGTGGACATTGGAAGACCCTCTGTATTGCATAGTAAACACTTGAAGGCTGTCTGTATTGGATAGATTTCACTAGAACATTCTCTGTAATGTATATCAGTTGGTAAACTGTGCTTATTATTGTTTATAGGTCACTAGAATGCTAACTGTTTTCTTATATCATTCACTATAATGCTTTTCCTATTGTATATTGGTTACAAGAATGATCTTTGTATTGTATGAAATTAACAATAATACTTTTTCAGTCAGTAGAATGGCCATTGTTTTTCACAAGAATTGTATAGTAGTCAAAAGACTGTTCTGTGTATTGTTAACTATCAATAAAATGTTGAATGCATTGTATAATAGCCACCAATCTTATCTCGGTTGTTTAAAAAAACAATGGAAGGTGCTCTGTATTGTATTTTGTACTGTATAAACCAGACCTCGGGATTACCACAAAGGTGGATGATGATATCACAATGTATGCAACTACACGTACCTCACTTACGAGTCAGCCAGGCTTTTGTCATTCATATAAACAATGCCTGTCAGTTTTTTTGGAATGATAATGCTGTAGCCTCACTAGTTGTTAGTTAAAGTATTAAAAAGTGATAAAATAATATTTTTATGGTAAAATCATATTGATTTATAAATATACTAGTGACCCACCCCGGCTTCACACAGGAGCTATTTTGAATTTACGTCATTTTTAATCAAGGTCTTAGAAGATTGCATTGTAGATGATATTAATCGTTTTCCCTCTTGACGTCAATACAAAAAGATTTAGTTTTGATGTGACACCAAAAGGACCACGTAAAGTTGTCCATGAGAAAAACAGTCTCCACTTACTGTAGGTAACCTCCAGCCACATTAAGTGTTAGTCCCTGTGCTTTCTTTAATTATGATCATGCCAAAGCCAACTCTTACCCTGAATTGGACTCGTTTCAAATCAAGGAATCGTTTAACGATAATAATAGGGGAAAACTGACAATTTGTGTCACTAAACAATATTCCTGGAAAAACTGGATTATAATTATCAATCTCTACATGGTATAAAAGTCCATCATTGTGATATATATATTGGTTTAGACAGCGTAAGCATTGTATGCCATGTAGAGTTTGTAAATTATACATAATCTGGTTTCTCCAGAAATATTGTTTGATTAGGAATGACGTCCAGTTTTCATGGACTTGCTTCACTAAAATCGTCACTGCTCATCAACCTTGAGTCATACATAACTGTGTCATACACCTAATCCTTCCTCCACACATGCTCTATACACTAGTGACAGCTACATCACTAATACCATCACTGCTCTGCTCCCTTGTGTCATACATTACTGTGTCCTACACCTAATCCTTCCTCCACACATGCTGTATACACTAGTGACAGCTACATCACTAATACCATCACTGCTCTGCTCCCTTGTGTCATACATTACTGTGTCCTACACCTAATCCTTCCTCCACACATGCTCTATACACTAGTTACAGCTACATCACTAATATCATCGCTGCTCTGCTCCCTTGTGTCATACATTACTGTCACACACCTAATCCTTCCTCCACACATGCTCTATACACTAGTGACAGCTACATCACTAATATCATCACTGCTCTGCTCCCTTGTGTCATACATTACTGTGTCCTACACCTAATCCTTCCTCCATACATGCTCTATACACTAGTGACATCTACATCACTAATATCATCACTGCTCTGCTCCCTTGTGTCAAACATTACTGTGTCCTACACCTAATCCTTCCTCCACACATGCTCTATACACTAGTGACATCTACATCACTAATATCATCACTGCTCTGCTCCCTTGTGTCATACATTACTGTGTCATACACCTAATCCTTCCCCCACACATGCACTATACTCTAGTCACAGCTACATCACTAATATCATCACTGCTCTGCACCCTTGTGTCATACATTATTGTGTCCTACACCTAATCCTTCCTCCACACATGCTCTATACACTAGTGACATCTACATCACTAATATCATCACTGCTCTGCTCCCTTGTGTCATACATTACTGTGTCCTACACCTAATCCTTCCCCCACACATGCTCTATACAATAGTGACAACTACATCACTAATATCATCACTGCTCTGCTCCCTATTGTCATACATTACTGTGTCCTACACCTAATCCTTCCTCCACACATGCTCTATACAATAGTGACATCTACATCACTAATATCATCACTGCTCTGCTCCCTTGTGTCATACATTACTGTGTCATACACCTAATCCTTCCTCCACACATGCTCTATACACTAGTGACAGCTACATCACTAATATCATCACTGCTCTGCTCCCTTGTGTCATACATTACTGTGTCACACACCTAATCCTTCTTCCACACATGCTCTATACACTAGTTACAGCTACATCACTAATATCATCACTGCTCTGCTCCCTTGTGTCATACATTACTGTGTCCTACACCTAATCCTTCCTCCACACATGCTCTATACAATAGTGACAGATACATCACTTATACCATCACTGCTCTGCTCCCTATTGTCATACATTACTGTGTCATACACCTAATCCTTCCTCCACACATGCTCTATACACTAGTGACATCTACATCACTAATATCATCACTGCTCTGCTCCCTTGTGTCAAACATTACTGTGTCATACACCTAATCCTTCCCCCACACATGCACTATACTCTAGTCACAGCTACATCACTAATATCACCACTGCTCTGCACCCTTGTGTCATACATTATTGTGTCCTACACCTAATCCTTCCTCCACACATGCTCTATACACTAGTGACATCTACATCACTAATATCATCACTGCTCTGCTCCCTTGTGTCATACATTACTGTGTCATACACCTAATCCTTCCTCCACACATGCTCTATACACTAGTGACAGCTACATCACTAATATCATCACTGCTCTGCTCCCTTGTGTCATACATTACTGTGTCATACACCTAATCCTTCCTCCACACATGCTCTATACACTAGTGACATCTACATCACTAATATCATCACTGCTCTGCTCCCTTGTGTCATACATTACTGTGTCCTACACCTAATCCTTCCTCCACACATGCTCTATACACTAGTGACAGCTGTATCACTAATATCATCACTGCTCTGCTCCCTTGTGTCATACATTACAGTGTCCTACACCTAATCCTTCCTCCACACATGCTCTATACACTAGTTACAGCTACATCACTAATATCATCGCTGCTCTGCTCCCTTGTGTCATACATTACTGTCACACACCTAATCCTTCCTCCACACATGCTCTATACACTAGTGACAGCTACATCACTAATATCATCACTGCTCTGCTCCCTTGTGTCATACATTACTGTGTCCTACACCTAATCCTTCCTCCATACATGCTCTATACACTAGTGACATCTACATCACTAATATCATCACTGCTCTGCTCCCTTGTGTCAAACATTACTGTGTCCTACACCTAATCCTTCCTCCACACATGCTCTATACACTAGTGACATCTACATCACTAATATCATCACTGCTCTGCTCCCTTGTGTCATACATTACTGTGTCATACACCTAATCCTTCCCCCACACATGCACTATACTCTAGTCACAGCTACATCACTAATATCATCACTGCTCTGCTCCCTTGTGTCAAACATTACTGTGTCATACACCTAATCCTTCCCCCACACATGCACTATACTCTAGTCACAGCTACATCACTAATATCACCACTGCTCTGCACCCTTGTGTCATACATTATTGTGTCCTACACCTAATCCTTCCTCCACACATGCTCTATACACTAGTGACATCTACATCACTAATATCATCACTGCTCTGCTCCCTTGTGTCATACATTACTGTGTCATACACCTAATCCTTCCTCCACACATGCTCTATACACTAGTGACAGCTACATCACTAATATCATCACTGCTCTGCTCCCTTGTGTCATACATTACTGTGTCATACACCTAATCCTTCCTCCACACATGCTCTATACACTAGTGACATCTACATCACTAATATCATCACTGCTCTGCTCCCTTGTGTCATACATTACTGTGTCCTACACCTAATCCTTCCTCCACACATGCTCTATACACTAGTGACAGCTGTATCACTAATATCATCACTGCTCTGCTCCCTTGTGTCATACATTACTGTGTCCTACACCTAATCCTTCCTCCACACATGCTCTATACACTAGTTACAGCTACATCACTAATATCATCGCTGCTCTGCTCCCTTGTGTCATACATTACTGTCACACACCTAATCCTTCCTCCACACATGCGCTATACACTAGTGACAGCTACATCACTAATATCATCACTGCTCTGCTCCCTTGTGTCATACATTACTGTGTCCTACACCTAATCCTTCCTCCATACATGCTCTATACACTAGTGACATCTACATCACTAATATCATCACTGCTCTGCTCCCTTGTGTCAAACATTACTGTGTCCTACACCTAATCCTTCCTCCACACATGCTCTATACACTAGTGACATCTACATCACTAATATCATCACTGCTCTGCTCCCTTGTGTCATACATTACTGTGTCATACACCTAATCCTTCCCCCACACATGCACTATACTCTAGTCACAGCTACATCACTAATATCATCACTGCTCTGCACCCTTGTGTCATACATTATTGTGTCCTACACCTAATCCTTCCTCCACACATGCTCTATACACTAGTGACATCTACATCACTAATATCATCACTGCTCTGCTCCCTTGTGTCATACATTACTGTGTCCTACACCTAATCCTTCCCCCACACATGCTCTATACAATAGTGACAACTACATCACTAATATCATCACTGCTCTGCTCCCTATTGTCATACATTACTGTGTCCTACACCTAATCCTTCCTCCACACATGCTCTATATAATAGTGACAGATACATCACTAATATCATCACTGCTCTGCTCCCTTGTGTCATACATTACTGTGTCCTACACCTAATCCTTCCTCCACACGTGCTCTATACAATAGTGACAGATACATCACTTATACCATCACTGCTCTGCTCCCTTGTGTCATACATTACTGTGTCATACACCTAATCCTTCCTCCACACATGCTCTATACACTAGTTACAACTACATCACTAATATCATCACTGCTCTGCTCCCTTGTGTCATACATAACTGTGTCATACACCTAATCCTTCCTCCACACATGCTCTATACACCAGTGACAGCTACATCACTAATATCATCACTGCTCTGCTCCCTTGTGTCATACATTACTGTGTCCTACACCTAATCCTTCCTCCACACATGCTCTATACACTAGTTACAGCTACATCACTAATATCATCACTGCTCTGCTCCCTTGTGTCATACATCACTGTGTCCTACACCTAATCCTTCCTCCACACATGCTCTATACACTAGTGACATCTACATCACTAATATCATCACTGCTCTGCTCCCGTGTCATACATTACTGTGTCCTACACCTAATCCTTCCTCCACACATGCTCTATACAATAGTGACAGATACATTATTTATACCATCACTGCTCTGCTCCCTTGTGTCATACATTACTGTGTCATACACCTAATCCTTCCTCCACACATGCTCTATACACTAGTTACAACTACATCACTAATATCATCACTGCTCTGCTCCCTTGTGTCATACATAACTGTGTCATACACCTAATCCTTCCTCCACACATGCTCTATACAACAGTGACAGCTACATCACTAATATCATCACTGCTCTGCTCCCTTGTGTCATACATTACTGTGTCATACACCTAATCCTTCCCCCACACATGCACTATACTCTAGTCACAGCTACATCACTAATATCATCACTGCTCTGCTCCCTTGTGTCATACATTATTGTGTCCTACACCTAATCCTTCCTCCACACATGCTCTATACAATAGTGACATCTACATCACTAATATCATCACTGCTCTGCTCCCTTGTGTCATACATTACTGTGTCATACACCTAATCCTTCCTCCACACATGCTCTATACACTAGTGACAGCTACATCACTAATATCATCACTGCTCTGCTCCCTTGTGTCATACATTACTGTGTCACACACCTAATCCTTCCTCCACACATGCTCTATACATTAGTTACAGCTACATCACTAATATCATCACTGCTCTGCTCCCTTGTGTCATACATTACTGTGTCCTACACCTAATCCTTCCTCCACACATGCTCTATACAATAGTGACAGATACATCACTTATACCATCACTGCTCTGCTCCCTATTGTCATACATTACTGTGTCATACACCTAATCCTTCCTCCACACATGCTCTATACACTAGTGACATCTACATCACTAATATCATCACTGCTCTGCTCCCTTGTGTCAAACATTACTGTGTCATACACCTAATCCTTCCCCCACACATGCACTATACTCTAGTCACAGCTACATCACTAATATCACCACTGCTCTGCACCCTTGTGTCATACATTATTGTGTCCTACACCTAATCCTTCCTCCACACATGCTCTATACACTAGTGACATCTACATCACTAATATCATCACTGCTCTGCTCCCTTGTGTCATACATTACTGTGTCATACACCTAATCCTTCCTCCACACATGCTCTATACACTAGTGACAGCTACATCACTAATATCATCACTGCTCTGCTCCCTTGTGTCATACATTACTGTGTCCTACACCTAATCCTTCCTCCACACATGCTCTATACACTAGTGACATCTACATCACTAATATCATCACTGCTCTGCTCCCTTGTGTCATACATTACTGTGTCCTACACCTAATCCTTCCTCCACACATGCTCTATACACTAGTGACAGCTGTATCACTAATATCATCACTGCTCTGCTCCCTTGTGTCATACATTACTGTGTCCTACACCTAATCCTTCCTCCACACATGCTCTATACACTAGTGACAGCTACATCACTAATATTATCACTGCTCTGCTCCCTTGTGTCATTCATTACTGTATCATACACCTAATCCTTCCTCCACACATGCTCTATACACTAGTGACACCTACATCACTTATATCATCACTGCTCTGCTCCCTTGTGTCATACATTACTGTGTCCTACACCTAATCCTTCCCCCACACATGCTCTATACACTAGTGACAGCTACATCACTAATATCATCACTGCTCTGCTCCCATGTGTCATACATTACTGTGTCATACACCTAATCCTTCCTCCACACATGCTCTATACACTAGTGACAGCCACATCGCTAATATCATCACTGCTCTGCTCCCTATTGTCATACATTACTGTGTCCTACACCTAATCCTTCTTCCACACATGCTCTATACACTAGTGACATCTACATCACTAATATCATCACTGCTCTGCTCCCTATTGTCATACATTACTGTGTCCTACACCTAATCCTTCCTCCACACATGCTCTATACACTAGTTACAGCTACATCACTAATATCATCGCTGCTCTGCTCCCTTGTGTCATACATTACTGTCACACACCTAATCCTTCTTCCACACATGCTCTATACACTAGTGACAGCTACATCACTAATATCATCACTGCTCTGCTCCCATGTGTCATACATTACTGTGTCCTACACCTAATCCTTCCTCCATACATGCTCTATACACTAGTGACATCTACATCACTAATATCATCACTGCTCTGCTCCCTTGTGTCAAACATTACTGTGTCCTACACCTAATCCTTCCTCCACACATGCTCTATACACTAGTGACATCTACATCACTAATATCATCACTGCTCTGCTCCCTTGTGTCATACATTACTGTGTCATACACCTAATCCTTCCCCCACACATGCACTATACTCTAGTCACAGCTACATCACTAATATCATCACTGCTCTGCACCCTTGTGTCATACATTATTGTGTCCTACACCTATTCCTTCCTCCACACATGCTCTATACACTAGTGACATCTACATCACTAATATCATCACTGCTCTGCTCCCTTGTGTCATACATTACTGTGTCCTACACCTAATCCTTCCTCCACACATGCTCTATACAATAGTGACATCTACATCACTAATATCATCACTGCTCTGCTCCCGTGTCATACATTACTGTGTCCTACACCTAATCCTTCCTCCACACATGCTCTATACAATAGTGACAGATACATCACTTATACCATCACTGCTCTGCTCCCTTGTGTCATACATTACTGTGTCATACACCTAATCCTTCCTCCACACATGCTCTATACACTAGTTACAACTACATCACTAATATCATCACTGCTCTGCTCCCTTGTGTCATACATAACTGTGTCATACACCTAATCCTTCCTCCACACATGCTCTATACACCAGTGACTGCTACATCACTAATATCATCACTGCTCTGCTCCCTTGTGTCATACATTACTGTGTCATACACCTAATCCTTCCTCCACACATGCACTATACTCTAGTCACAGCTACATCACTAATATCATCACTGCTCTGCTCCCTTGTGTCATACATTATTGTGTCCTACACCTAATCCTTCCTCCACACATGCTCTATACACTAGTGACAGCTACATCACTAATATCATCACTGCTCTGCTCCCTTGTGTCATACATTACTGTGTCATACACCTAATCCTTCCCCCACACA
Source organism: Taudactylus pleione (assembly GCA_031769625.1). Classification (NCBI taxonomy): domain Eukaryota; kingdom Metazoa; phylum Chordata; class Amphibia; order Anura; family Myobatrachidae; genus Taudactylus; species Taudactylus pleione. Next base: position 1,450,477 of record JAUIMM010000280.1, read on the forward strand.
TGCACTATACTCTAGTCACAGCTACATCACTAATATCATCACTGCTCTGCTCCCTTGTGTCATACATTATTGTGTCCTACACCTAATCCTTCCTCCACACATGCTCTATACAATAGTGACATCTACATCACTAATATCATCACTGCTCTGCTCCCTTGTGTCATACATTACTGTGTCATACACCTAATCCTTCCTCCACACATGCTCTATACACTAGTGACAGCTACATCACTAATATCATCACTGCTCTGCTCCCTTGTGTCATACATTACTGTGTCACACACCTAATCCTTCCTCCACACATGTTCTATACACTAGTTACAGCTACATCACTAATATCATCACTGCTCTGCTCCCTTGTGTCATACATTACTGTGTCCTACACCTAATCCTTCCTCCACACATGCTCTATACAATAGTGACAGATACATCACTTATACCATCACTGCTCTGCTCCCTATTGTCATACATTACTGTGTCATACACCTAATCCTTCCTCCACACATGCTCTATACACTAGTGACATCTACATCACTAATATCATCACTGCTCTGCTCCCTTGTGTCAAACATTACTGTGTCATACACCTAATCCTTCCCCCACACATGCACTATACTCTAGTCACAGCTACATCACTAATATCACCACTGCTCTGCACCCTTGTGTCATACATTATTGTGTCCTACACCTAATCCTTCCTCCACACATGCTCTATACACTAGTGACATCTACATCACTAATATCAACACTGCTCTGCTCCCTTGTGTCATACATTACTGTGTCATACACCTAATCCTTCCTCCACACATGCTCTATACACTAGTGACAGCTACATCACTAATATCATCACTGCTCTGCTCCCTTGTGTCATACATTACTGTGTCATACACCTAATCCTTCCTCCACACATGCTCTATACACTAGTGACATCTACATCACTAATATCATCACTGCTCTGCTCCCTTGTGTCATACATTACTGTGTCCTACACCTAATCCTTCCTCCACACATGTTCTATACACTAGTGCCAGCTGTATCACTAATATCATCACTGCTCTGCTCCCTTGTGTCATACATTACTGTGTCCTACACCTAATCCTTCCTCCACACATGCTCTATACACTAGTGACAGCTACATCACTAATATTATCACTGCTCTGCTCCCTTGTGTCATTCATTACTGTATCATACACCTAATCCTTCCTCCACACATGCTCTATACACTAGTGACACCTACATCACTTATATCATCACTGCTCTGCTCCCTTGTGTCATACATTACTGTGTCCTACACCTAATCCTTCCCCCACACATGCTCTATACACTAGTGACAGCTACATCACTAATATCATCACTGCTCTGCTCCCTTGTGTCATACATTACTGTGTCATACACCTAATCCTTCCTCCACACATGCTCTATGCAATACTGACAGCTACCTCACTAATATCATCACTGCTCTGCTCCCTTGTGTCATAGATTACTGTGTCCTACACCTAATCCTTCCTCCACACATGCTCTATACACTAGTGACAGCTGTATCACTAATTTCATCACTGCTCTGCTCCCTTGTGTCATACATTACTGTGTCCTACACCTAATCCTTCCTCCACACATGCTCTATACACTAGTGACAGCTACATCACTAATATCATTACTGCTCTGCTCCCTTGTGTCATACATTACTGTGTCCTACACCTAATCCTTCCTCCACACATGCTCTATACACTAGAGACAGCTACATCACTAATATCATCACTGCTCTGCTCCCTTGTGTCCTACATTACTGTGTCATACACCTAATCCTTCCTCCACACATGCTCTATACACTAGTGACATCTACATCACTAATATCATCACTGCTCTGCTCCCTATTGTCATACATTACTGTGTCCTACACCTAATCCTTCATCCACACATGCTCTATACACTAGTGACAGCTACATCACTAATATCATCACTGCTCTGCACCCTTGTGTCATACATTATTGTGTCCTACACCTAATCCTTCCTCCACACATGCTCTATACAGTAGTGACATCTACATCACTAATATCATCACTGCTCTGCTCCCATGTGTCATTCATTACTGTGTCATACACCTAATCCTTCCTCCACAAATGCTCTATACACTAGTGACAGCTACATCACAAATATCATCACTGCTCTGCTCCCATGTGTCATACATTACTGTGTCATACACCTAATCCTTCCTCCACACATGCTCTATACACTAGTGACAGCCACATCGCTAATATCATCACTGCTCTGCTCCCTATTGTCATACATTACTGTGTCCTACACCTAATCCTTCATCCACACATGCTCTATACACTAGTGACATCTACATCACTAATATCATCACTGCTCTGCTCCCTATTGTCATACATTACTGTGTCCTACACCTAATTCTTCCTCCACACATGCTCTATACACTAGTTACAGCTACATCACTAATATCATCGCTGCTCTGCTCCCTTGTGTCATACATTACTGTCACACACCTAATCCTTCTTCCACACATGCTCTATACACTAGTGACAACTACATCACTAATATCATCACTGCTCTGCTCCCTATTGTCATACATTACTGTGTCCTACACCTAATCCTTCCTCCACACATGCTCTATACACTAGTGACATCTACATCACTAATATCATCACTGCTCTGCTCCCTATTGTCATACATTACTGTGTCCTACACCTAATCCTTCCTCCACACATGCTCTATACACTAGTTACAGCTACATCACTAATATCATCGCTGCTCTGCTCCCTTGTGTCATACATTACTGTCACACACCTAATCCTTCTTCCACACATGCTCTATACACTAGTGACAGCTACATCACTAATATCATCACTGCTCTGCTCCCATGTGTCATACATTACTGTGTCCTACACCTAATCCTTCCTCCATACATGCTCTATACACTAGTGACATCTACATCACTAATATCATCACTGCTCTGCTCCCTTGTGTCAAACATTACTGTGTCCTACACCTAATCCTTCCTCCACACATGCTCTATACACTAGTGACATCTACATCACTAATATCATCACTGCTCTGCTCCCTTGTGTCATACATTACTGTGTCATACACCTAATCCTTCCCCCACACATGCACTATACTCTAGTCACAGCTACATCACTAATATCATCACTGCTCTGCACCCTTGTGTCATACATTATTGTGTCCTACACCTAATCCTTCCTCCACACATGCTCTATACACTAGTGACATCTACATCACTAATATCATCACTGCTCTGCTCCCTTGTGTCATACATTACTGTGTCCTACACCTAATCCTTCCTCCACACATGCTCTATACAATAGTGACATCTACATCACTAATATCATCACTGCTCTGCTCCCGTGTCATACATTACTGTGTCCTACACCTAATCCTTCCTCCACACATGCTCTATACAATAGTGACAGATACATCACTTATACCATCACTGCTCTGCTCCCTTGTGTCATACATTACTGTGTCATACACCTAATCCTTCCTCCACACATGCTCTATACACTAGTTACAACTACATCACTAATATCATCACTGCTCTGCTCCCTTGTGTCATACATAACTGTGTCATACACCTAATCCTTCCTCCACACATGCTCTATACACCAGTGACAGCTACATCACTAATATCATCACTGCTCTGCTCCCTTGTGTCATACATTACTGTGTCATACACCTAATCCTTCCTCCACACATGCACTATACTCTAGTCACAGCTACATCACTAATATCATCACTGCTCTGCTCCCTTGTGTCATACATTATTGTGTCCTACACCTAATCCTTCCTCCACACATGCTCTATACACTAGTGACAGCTACATCACTAATATCATCACTGCTCTGCTCCCTTGTGTCATACATTACTGTGTCATACACCTAATCCTTCCCCCACACATGCACTATACTCTAGTCACAGCTACATCACTAATATCATCACTGCTCTGCTCCCTTGTGTCATACATTATTGTGTCCTACACCTAATCCTTCCTCCACACATGCTCTATACAATAGTGACATCTACATCACTAATATCATCACTGCTCTGCTCCCTTGTGTCATACATTACTGTGTCATACACCTAATCCTTCCTCCACACATGCTCTATACACTAGTGACAGCTACATCACTAATATCATCACTGCTCTGCTCCCTTGTGTCATACATTACTGTGTCACACACCTAATCCTTCCTCCACACATGCTCTATACACTAGTTACAGCTACATCACTAATATCATCACTGCTCTGCTCCCTTGTGTCATACATTACTGTGTCCTACACCTAATCCTTCCTCCACACATGCTCTATACAATAGTGACAGATACATCACTTATACCATCACTGCTCTGCTCCCTATTGTCATACATTACTGTGTCATACACCTAATCCTTCCTCCACACATGCTCTATACACTAGTGACACCTACATCACTAATATCATCACTGCTCTGCTCCCTTGTGTCATACATTACTGTGTCCTACACCTAATCCTTCCTCCACACATGCTCTATACACTAGTGACATCTACATCACTAATATCATCACTGCTCTGCTCCCTTGTGTCAAACATTACTGTGTCATACACCTAATCCTTCCCCCACACATGCACTATACTCTAGTCACAGCTACATCACTAATATCACCACTGCTCTGCACCCTTGTGTCATACATTATTGTGTCCTACACCTAATCCTTCCTCCACACATGCTCTATACACTAGTGACATCTACATCACTAATATCAACACTGCTCTGCTCCCTTGTGTCATACATTACTGTGTCATACACCTAATCCTTCCTCCACACATGCTCTATACACTAGTGACAGCTACATCACTAATATCATCACTGCTCTGCTCCCTTGTGTCATACATTACTGTGTCATACACCTAATCCTTCCTCCACACATGCTCTATACACTAGTGACATCTACATCACTAATATCATCACTGCTCTGCTCCCTTGTGTCATACATTACTGTGTCCTACACCTAATCCTTCCTCCACACATGTTCTATACACTAGTGCCAGCTGTATCACTAATATCATCACTGCTCTGCTCCCTTGTGTCATACATTACTGTGTCCTACACCTAATCCTTCCTCCACACATGCTCTATACACTAGTGACAGCTACATCACTAATATTATCACTGCTCTGCTCCCTTGTGTCATTCATTACTGTATCATACACCTAATCCTTCCTCCACACATGCTCTATACACTAGTGACACCTACATCACTTATATCATCACTGCTCTGCTCCCTTGTGTCATACATTACTGTGTCCTACACCTAATCCTTCCCCCACACATGCTCTATACACTAGTGACAGCTACATCACTAATATCATCACTGCTCTGCTCCCTTGTGTCATACATTACTGTGTCATACACCTAATCCTTCCTCCACACATGCTCTATGCAATACTGACAGCTACCTCACTAATATCATCACTGCTCTGCTCCCTTGTGTCATAGATTACTGTGTCCTACACCTAATCCTTCCTCCACACATGCTCTATACACTAGTGACAGCTGTATCACTAATTTCATCACTGCTCTGCTCCCTTGTGTCATACATTACTGTGTCCTACACCTAATCCTTCCTCCACACATGCTCTATACACTAGTGACAGCTACATCACTAATATCATTACTGCTCTGCTCCCTTGTGTCATACATTACTGTGTCCTACACCTAATCCTTCCTCCACACATGCTCTATACACTAGAGACAGCTACATCACTAATATCATCACTGCTCTGCTCCCTTGTGTCCTACATTACTGTGTCATACACCTAATCCTTCCTCCACACATGCTCTATACACTAGTGACATCTACATCACTAATATCATCACTGCTCTGCTCCCTATTGTCATACATTACTGTGTCCTACACCTAATCCTTCATCCACACATGCTCTATACACTAGTGACAGCTACATCACTAATATCATCACTGCTCTGCACCCTTGTGTCATACATTATTGTGTCCTACACCTAATCCTTCCTCCACACATGCTCTATACAGTAGTGACATCTACATCACTAATATCATCACTGCTCTGCTCCCATGTGTCATTCATTACTGTGTCATACACCTAATCCTTCCTCCACAAATGCTCTATACACTAGTGACAGCTACATCACAAATATCATCACTGCTCTGCTCCCATGTGTCATACATTACTGTGTCATACACCTAATCCTTCCTCCACACATGCTCTATACACTAGTGACAGCCACATCGCTAATATCATCACTGCTCTGCTCCCTATTGTCATACATTACTGTGTCCTACACCTAATCCTTCCTCCACACATGCTCTATACACTAGTGACATCTACATCACTAATATCATCACTGCTCTGCTCCCTATTGTCATACATTACTGTGTCCTACACCTAATCCTTCCTCCACACATGCTCTATACACTAGTTACAGCTACATCACTAATATCATCGCTGCTCTGCTCCCTTGTGTCATACATTACTGTCACACACCTAATCCTTCTTCCACACATGCTCTATACACTAGTGACATCTACATCACTAATATCATCACTGCTCTGCTCCCTTGTGTCAAACATTACTGTGTCCTACACCTAATCCTTCCTCCACACATGCTCTATACACTAGTGACATCTACATCACTAATATCATCACTGCTCTGCTCCCTTGTGTCATACATTACTGTGTCATACACCTAATCCTTCCCCCACACATGCACTATACTCTAGTCACGGCTACATCACTAATATCATCACTGCTCTGCACCCTTGTGTCATACATTATTGTGTCCTACACCTAATCCTTCCTCCACACATGCTCTATACACTAGTGACATCTACATCACTAATATCATCACTGCTCTGCTCCCTTGTGTCATACATTACTGTGTCCTACACCTAATCCTTCCTCCACACATGCTCTATACACTAGTGACAGCTACATCACTAATATCATCACTGCTCTGCTCCCTTGTGTCATACATTACTGTGTCCTACACCTAATCCTTCCTCCACACATGCTCTATACACTAGTGACAGCTACATCACTAATATCATCACTGCTCAGGTCCCTTGTGTCATACATTACTGTGTCACACACCTAATCCTTCCTCCACACATGCTCTATACACTAGTTACAGCTACATCACTAATATCATCACTGCTCTGCTCCCTTGTGTCATACATTACTGTGTCCTACACCTAATCCTTCCTCCACACATGCTCTATACAATAGTGACAGATACATCACTTATACCATCACTGCTCTGCTCCCTTGTGTCATACATTACTGTGTCATACACCTAATCCTTCCTCCACACATGCTCTATACACTAGTTACAGCTACATCACTAATATCATCACTGCTCTGCTCCCATGTGTCATACATAACTGTGTCATACACCTAATCCTTCCTCCACACATGCTCTATACACCAGTGACAGCTACATCACTAATATCATCACTGCTCTGCTCCCTTGTGTCATACATTACTGTGTCCTACACCTAATCCTTCCTCCACACATGCTCTATACACTAGTTACTGCTACATCACTAATATCATCACTGCTCTGCTCCCTTGTGTCATACATCACTGTGTCCTACACCTAATCCTTCCTCCACACATGCTCTATACACTAGTGACATCTACATCACTAATATCATCACTGCTCTGCTCCCTTGTGTCAAACATTACTGTGTCATACACCTAATCCTTCCTCCACACATGCTCTATACACTGGTGACATCTACATCACTAATATCATCACTGCTCTGCTCCCTTGTGTCATACATTATTGTGTCCTACACCTAATCCTTCCTCCACACATGCTCTATACACTAGTGACATCTACATCACTAATATCATCACTGCTCTGCTCCCTTGTGTCATACATTACTGTGTCATACACCTAATCCTTCCTCCACACATGCTCTATACACTAGTGACAGCTACATCACTAATATCATCACTGCTCTGCTCCCTTGTGTCATACATTACTGTGTCACACACCTAATCCTTCCTCCACACATGCTCTATACACTAGTTACAGCTACATCACTAATATCATCACTGCTCTGCTCCCTTGTGTCATACATTACTGTGTCCTACACCTAATCCTTCCCCCACACATGCTCTATACACTAGTGACAGCTACATCACTAATATCATCACTGCTCTGCTCCCTTGTGTCATACATTACTGTGTCCTACACCTAATCCTTCCTCCACACATGCTCTATACACTAGTGACAGCTGTATCACTAATTTCATCACTGCTCTGCTCCCTTGTGTCATACATTACTGTGTCCTACACCTAATCCTTCCTCCACACATGCTCTATGCAATACTGACAGCTACCTCACTAATATCATCACTGCTCTGCTCCCTTGTGTCATAGATTACTGTGTCCTACACCTAATCCTTCCTCCACACATGCTCTATACACTAGTGACAGCTGTATCACTAATTTCATCATTGCTCTGCTCCCTTGTGTCATACATTACTGTGTCCTACACCTAATCCTTCCTCCACACATGCTCTATACACTAGTGACAGCTACATCACTAATATCATTACTGCTCTGCTCCCTTGTGTCATACATTACTGTGTCCTACACCTAATCCTTCCTCCACACATGCTCTATACACTAGAGACAGCTACATCACTAATATCATCACTGCTCTGCTCCCTTGTGTCCTACATTACTGTGTCATACACCTAATCCTTCCTCCACACATGCTCTATACACTAGTGACATCTACATCACTAATATCATCACTGCTCTGCTCCCTATTGTCATACATTACTGTGTCCTACACCTAATCCTTCATCCACACATGCTCTATACACTAGTGACAGCTACATCACTAATATCATCACTGCTCTGCACCCTTGTGTCATACATTATTGTGTCCTACACCTAATCCTTCCTCCACACATGCTCTATACAGTAGTGACATCTACATCACTAATATCATCACTGCTCTGCTCCCATGTGTCATTCATTACTGTGTCATTCACCTAATCCTTCCTCCACAAATGCTCTATACACTAGTGACAGCTACATCACAAATATCATCACTGCTCTGCTCCCATGTGTCATACATTACTGTGTCATACACCTAATCCTTCCTCCACACATGCTCTATACACTAGTGACAGCTACATCACTAATATCATCACTGCTCAGCTCCCTATTGTCATACATTACTGTGTCATACACCTAATCCTTCCTCCACACATGCTCTATACACTAGTGACAGCCACATCGCTAATATCATCACTGCTCTGCTCCCTATTGTCATACATTACTGTGTCCTACACCTAATCCTTCATCCACACATGCTCTATACACTAGTGACATCTACATCACTAATATCATCAATGCTCTGCTCCCTATTGTCATACATTACTGTGTCCTACACCTAATCCTTCCTCCACACATGCTCTATACACTAGTTACAGCTACATCACTAATATCATCGCTGCTGTGCTCCCTTGTGTCATACATTACTGTCACACACCTAATCCTTCCTCCACACATGCTCTATACACTAGTGACAGCTACATCACTAATATCATCACTGCTCTGCTCCCTTGTGTCATACATTACTGTGTCATACACCTAATCCTTCCTCCACACATGCTCTATACACTAGTGACATCTACATCACTAATATCATCACTGCTCTGCTCCCTTGTGTCATACATTACTGTGTCATACACCTAATCCTTCCCCCACACATGCACTATACTCTAGTCACAGCTACATCACTAATATCATCACTGCTCTGCACCCTTGTGTCATACATTATTGTGTCCTACACCTAATCCTTCCTCCACACATGCTCTATACACTAGTGACATCTACATCACTAATATCATCACTGCTCTGCTCCCTTGTGTCATACATTACTGTGTCCTACACCTAATCCTTCCTCCACACATGCTCTATACACTAGTGACAGCTACATCACTAATATCATCACTGCTCTGCTCCCTTGTGTCATACATTACTGTGTCCTACACCTAATCCTTCCTCCACACATGCTCTATACACTAGTGACAGCTACATCACTAATATCATCACTGCTCAGGTCCCTTGTGTCATACATTACTGTGTCAAACACCTAATCCTTCCTCCACACATGCTCTATACACTAGTTACAGCTACATCACTAATATCATCACTGCTCTGCTCCCTTGTGTCATACATTACTGTGTCCTACACCTAATCCTTCCTCCACACATGCTCTATACAATAGTGACAGATACATCACTTATACCATCACTGCTCTGCTCCCTTGTGTCATACATTACTGTGTCATACACCTAATCCTTCCTCCACACATGCTCTATACACTAGTTACAGCTACATCACTAACATCATCACTGCTCTGCTCCCATGTGTCATACATAACTGTGTCATACACCTAATCCTTCCTCCACACATGCTCTATACACCAGTGACAGCTACATCACTAATATCATCACTGCTCTGCTCCCTTGTGTCATACATTACTGTGTCCTACACCTAATCCTTCCTCCACACATGCTCTATACACTAGTTACTGCTACATCACTAATATCATCACTGCTCTGCTCCCTTGTGTCATACATCACTGTGTCCTACACCTAATCCTTCCTCCACACATGCTCTATACACTAGTGACATCTACATCACTAATATCATCACTGCTCTGCTCCCTTGTGTCAAACATTACTGTGTCATACACCTAATCCTTCCTCCACACATGCTCTATACACTAGTGACATCTACATCACTAATATCATCACTGCTCTGCTCCCTATTGTCATACATTACTGTGTCCTACACCTAATCCTTCCCCCACACATGCACTATACTCTAGTCACATCTACATCACTAATATCATCACTGCTCTGCTCCCTTGTGTCATACATTATTGTGTCCTACACCTAATCCTTCCTCCACACATGCTCTATACACTAGTGACATCTACATCACTAATATCATCACTGCTCTGCTCCCTTGTGTCATACATTACTGTGTCATACACCTAATCCTTCCTCCACACATGCTCTATACAATAGTGACAGATACATCACTTATACAATCACTGCTCTGCTCCCTATTGTCATACATTACTGTGTCATACACCTAATCCTTCCTCCACACATGCTCTATACACTAGTGACATCTACATCACTAATATCATCACTGCTCTGCTCCCTTGTGTCAAACATTACTGTGTCATACACCTAATCCTTCCCCCACACATGCACTATACTCTAGTCACAGCTACATCACTAATATCATCACTGCTCTGCACCCTTGTGTCATACATTATTGTGTCCTACACCTAATCCTTCCTCCACACATGCTCTATACACTAGTGACATCTACATCACTAATATCATCACTGCTCTGCTCCCTTGTGTCATACATTACTGTGTCATACACCTAATCCTTCCTCCACACATGCTCTATACACTAGTGACAGCTACATCACTAATATCATCACTGCTCTGCTCCCTTGTGTCATACATTACTGTGTCCTACACCTAATCCTTCCTCCACACATGCTCTATACACTAGTGACATCTACATCACTAATATCATCACTGCTCTGCTCCCTTGTGTCATACATTACTGTGTCCTACACCTAATCCTTCCTCCACACATGCTCTATACACTAGTGACAGCTGTATCACTAATATCATCACTGCTCTGCTCCCTTGTGTCATACATTACTGTGTCCTACACCTAATCCTTCCTCCACACATGCTCTATACACTAGTGACAGCTACATCACTAATATTATCACTGCTCTGCTCCCTTGTGTCATTCATTACTGTATCATACACCTAATCCTTCCTCCACACATGCTCTATACACTAGTGACACCTACATCACTTATATCATCACTGCTCTGCTCCCTTGTGTCATACATTACTGTGTCCTACACCTAATCCTTCCCCCACACATGCTCTATACACTAGTGACAGCTACATCACTAATATCATCACTGCTCTGCTCCCTTGTGTCATACATTACTGTGTCATACACCTAATCCTTCCTCCACACATGCTCTATGCAATACTGACAGCTACATCACTAATATCATCACTGCTCTGCTCCCTTGTGTCATAGATTACTGTGTCCTACACCTAATCCTTCCTCCACACATGCTCTATACACTAGTGACAGCTGTATCACTAATTTCATCACTGCTCTGCTCCCTATTGTCATACATTACTGTGTCCTACACCTAATCCTTCATCCACACATGCTCTATACACTAGTGACAGCTATATCACTAATATCATCACTGCTCTGCACCCTTGTGTCATACATTATTGTGTCCTACACCTAATCCTTCCTCCACACATGCTCTATACACTAGTGACATCTACATCACTAATATCATCACTGCTCTGCTCCCTTGTGTCATACATTACTGTGTCCTACACCTAATCCTTCCTCCACACATGCTCTATACAGTAGTGACATCTACATCACTAATATCATCACTGCTCTGCTCCCATGTGTCATTCATTACTGTGTCATACACCTAATCCTTCCTCCACAAATGCTCTATACACTAGTGACAGCTACATCACAAATATCATCACTGCTCTGCTCCCATGTGTCATACATTACTGTGTCATACACCTAATCCTTCCTCCACACATGCTCTATACACTAGTGACAGCTACATCACTAATATCATCACTGCTCAGCTCCCTTGTGTCATACATTACTGTGTCATACACCTAATCCTTCCTCCACACATGCTCTATACACTAGTGACACCTACATCACTTATATCATCACTGCTCTGCTCCCTATTGTCATACATTACTGTGTCATACACCTAATCCTTCCTCCACACATGCTCTATACACTAGTGACAGCCACATCGCTAATATCATCACTGCTCTGCTCCCTATTGTCATACATTACTGTGTCCTACACCTAATCCTTCATCCACACATGCTCTATACACTAGTGATAGCTATTTCACTAATATCATCACTGCTCTGCTCCCTGGTGTCATACATTACTGTGTCCGACACCTAATCCTTCCTCCACACATGCTCTATACAATAGTGATATCTACATCACTAATATCATCACTGCTCTGCTCCCTTGTGTCATACATTACTGTGTCATACACCTAATCCTTCCTCCACACATGCTCTATACACTAGTGACATCTACATCACTAATATCATCACTGCTCTGCTCCCTATTGTCATACATTACTGTGTCCTACACCTAATCCTTCATCCACACATGCTCTATACACTAGTGATAGCTATTTCACTAATATCATCACTGCTCTGCTCCCTGGTGTCATACATTACTGTGTCCGACACCTAATCCTTCCTCCACACATGCTCTATACAATAGTGATATCTACATCACTAATATCATCACTGCTCTGCTCCCTTGTGTCATACATTACTGTGTCATACACCTAATCCTTCCCCCACACATGCTCTATACACTAGTGACATCTACATCACTAATATCATCACTGCTCTGCTCCCTTGTGTCATACATTACTGTGTCATACACCTAATCCTTCCTCCACAAATGCTCTATACACTAGTGACAGCTGCATCACTAATATCATCACTGCTCTGCTCCCTTGTGTCATACGTTACTGTGTCCTACACCTAATCCTTCCTCCACACATGCTCTATACACTAGTGACAGCTACATCACTAATATCATCACTACTCAGCTCCCTTGTGTCATACATTACTGTGTCATACACCTAATCCTTCCCCCACACATGCTCTATACACTAGTGACATCTACATCACTAATATCATCACTGCTCTGCTCCCTTGTGTCATACATTACTGTGTCCTACACCTAATCCTTCCTCCACACATGCTCTATACAATAGTGATATCTACATCACTAATATCATCACTGCTCTGCTCCCTAGTGTCATACATTACTGTGTCATACACCTAATCCTTCCCCCACACATGCTCTATACACTAGTGACATCTACATCACTAATATCATCACTGCTCTGCTCCCTTGCGTCATACATTACTGTGTCCTACACCTAATCCTTCTTCCACACATGCTATATACAATAGTGACAGCTACATCACTAATATCATCACTGCTCAGGTCCCTTGTGTCATACATCACTGTGTCCTACACCTAATCCTTCCTCCACACATGCTCTATACAATAGTGACAGCTACATCACTAATATCATCACTGCTCTGCTCCCTTGTGTCATACATTACTGTGTCACACACCTAATCCTTCCCCCACACATGCTCTATACAATAGTGACATTTACATCACTAATATTATCACTGCTCTGCTCCCATGTGTCATACATTACTGTGTCCTACACCTAATCCTTCCTCCACACATGCTCTATACTCTAGTGACATCTACATCACTAATATCATCACTGCTCTGCTCCCTTGTGTCATACATTACTGTGTCATACACCTAATCCTTCCTCCACACATGCTCTATACACTAGTGACATCTACATCACTAATATCATCACTGCTCTGCTCCCTTGTGTCATACATTACTGTGTCATACACCTAATCCTTCCTCCACACATGCTGTTTACACTAGTGACATCTACATCACTAATATCATCACTGCTCTGCTCCCTTGTGTCATACATTACTGTGTCATACACCTAATCCTTCCTCCACACATGCGCTATACACTAGTGACAGCTACATCACTAATATCATCACTGCTCTGCTCCCTTGTGTCATACATTACTGTGTCATACACCTAATCCTTCCTTCACACATGCTCTATGCACTAGTGACAGCTACATCACTAATATCATCACTGCTCTGCTCCCTTGTGTCATACATTACTGTGTCCTACACCTAATCCTTCCTCCACACATGCTCTATACAATAGTGACAGCTACATCACTAATATCATCACTGCTCTGCTCCCTTGTGTCATACATTACTGTGTCCTACACCTAATCCTTCCTCCACACATGCTCTATACACTAGTGACACCTAATCCTTCCTCCACACATGCTCTATACACTAGTGACAGCTACATCACTAATATCATCACTGCTCAGGTCCCTTGTGTCATACATTACTGTGTCATACACCTAATCCTTCCTCCACACATGCTCTATACACTAGTGACAGCTACATCACTAATATCATCACTGCTCTGCTCCCTTGTGTCATACATTACTGTGTCCTACACCTAATCCTTCCTCCACACATGCTCTATACACTAGTGACACCTACATCACTAATATCATCGCTGCTCTGCTCCCTTGTGTCATACATTACTGTGTCCTACACCTAATCCTTCCCCCACACATGCTCTATACACTAGTGACAGCTACATCACTAATATCATCGCTGCTCTGCTCCCTTGTGTCATACATTACTGTGTCCTACACCTAATCCTTCCTCCACACATGCTCTATACACTAGTGACACCTACATCACTAATATCATCACTGCTCTGCTCCCTTGTGTCATACATTACTGTGACATACACCTAATCCTTCCTCCACACATGCTCTATACACTAGTGACATCTACATCACTAATATCATCACTGCTCTGCTCCCTTGTGTCATACATTACTGTGTCCTACACCTAATCCTTCCTCCACACATGCTCTATACACTAGTGACATCTACATCACTAATATCATCACTGCTCTGCTCCCTTGTGTCATACATTACTGTGTCCTACACCTAATCCTTCCTCCACACATGCTCTATACACTAGTGACAGCTACATCACTAATATCATCACTGCTCTGCTCCCTTGTGTCATACATTACTGTGTCCTACACCTAATCCTTCCTCCACACATGCTCTATACACTAGTGACATCTACATCACTAATATCATCACTGCTCTGCTCCCTTGTGTCATACATTACTGTGTCACACACCTAATCCTTCCTCCAGACATGCTCTATACAATAGTGACATCTACATCACTAATATCATCACTGCTCTGCTCCCTATTGTCATACATTACTGTGTCATACACCTAATCCTTCCTCCACACATGCTCTATACACTAGTGACACCTACATCACTAACATCATCACTGCTCTGCTCCCTTGTGTCATACATTACTGTGTCCTACACCTAATCCTTCCTCCACACATGCTCTATACACTAGTGACACCTACATCACTAACATCATCACTGCTCTGCTCCCTTGTGTCATACATTACTGTGTCCTACACCTAATCCTTCCTCCACACATGCTCTATACACTAGTGACACCTACATCAAAATCCGTCCAGTGGTTCTCGACGTAAGCCTTGCCTGCTTCCCTGTATAAGTGTCAGTAGTTTGGCTGGGGAAGCCTTGGCTGGGTGCAGCTTTTTTTCTAAGTGCAGTTTTTTAAGTGCATAACTAGCGTTAGACCTGCGTTAAACCGAGGAAAAACAGAAGGAGAAAAAAGGTCCATCACGCAACAAACCCCAACAATCTAAAGACTCAGACTACAACTGGACTCCCTGTACAATCACGGCAAGAACACTTCTAATGCTATTCATAATGCTGGCCTACTGATTCTAGCATACAATTCAATGCTTATCGTACTTTTCCCCATGTCAGTTTATATCTATCAACTTTGAAACACTGTCCTTTATCTCAGCTCTCTTGCCTAGCCTCACATCCTCTGTCTGCTTACAATCTGCGTTATTTTTCACATTCTGCACACTTTAGAACCCCACTTTTATTTCTCCCTATAACAATCTTGTTAATCTGCATACATATTGATACACTGTTCTTTGATACGTCACTGTTTTCTTACTTGCATTCCTACAAATCTCTTGCACTCATATCTCATTTAAATTTCCAAATTTCTTTCCTCTTGTTTACTTATAAACACCATGACAAGGTTTTCGTCAACTCCCTCCTTCCCTCTGTCTCTACCTAATCCTCTGTTCTGCCCCCTGCTTCCACCTTTATCCTTTCCCCCTTATCTCTTCCACCTCCTCCTCCCCTTCTCCCCCCTCCTCTGTCTGCCTACTCTTCACTCCTCACCCATTACTCCACTTTCTTCCTGTTCTACCCCCCCTCTGTCCTACTACCCCACCACCAAACCCTCCTCCTACACTCCTCTCCCTGTCACTTCACCCCACTGCCATCCACATCTCCCTCCCTGCCCACCTCCTATTGATTCCCTTTCCAGCTCAGGTGCCCGCACCATCACTAAACTCTATTCATATCGGTCCCCCAAATTAATCTCACCTCCACGTTACAGCAACCCGGACAATCTCATTCACATCTCCCCCACAAATGCTATCTCTCTATCCTGTGCCCTCTGGAACGCCAGGTCAGTCTGTAATAAACTGGTCCCCACCCATGACCTTTTTATCTCCAACTCTCTGAATCTCCTAGCCATCACTGAAACTTGGATTTCACCCTCTGACACCACTTCTCCTGCTGCTCTATCCTCTGGGGGCTTTGCCTTCTCCCACACCCCCCGGCCTGGGGGTCGCCATGGTGGTGGAGTTGGGGTCCTTCTATCCACCAGTTACTCATACCAGCTAATACCCTCTGAACCATCCCTTACATTCCCCACATTTGAGGTTCATGCTATACGACTCTTCCAACCAGTAAACCTCAGAGTAGCTGTCATTTACCGTCCCCCTGGCTCTCCCTCCAAATTCCTTGACAACTTCGCTTCCTGGCTCCCTCACTTTCTCTCCTCAGATCTTCCCTCCATTATCCTAGGTGATTTTAATATTCCTATTGACATTCCCACAGAATCCTCTGCAGCTAAACTCCTTACCCTCACCTCTTCATTTGGTCTCGCCCAATGGACCTCCTCACCCTCCCATGTGAGTGGGCACTCACTTGACCTGGTCTTTACGCACCGTTGTGATATTTCTGATTACTCCAATTGCCCATTCCCCCTCTCTGACCATCACCTTCTCTCTTTTAACCTATCCCTCTCTCCTTGCCCTCCTCTAACTCCTAAGGCTACCATTACTAAGCGTAATATTGAGGCTATTGACACTGTTGCTTTTTCCTCCCTGCTGGACTCTCTTCTCTCCCCTATCATTTCTCTCTCCTGTCCTGAACAAGCTACTTCCCTGTACAATTCCTCCCTTGCTTCTGCTCTTGATTCTGTTGCTCCAGCAATAACCACTCACCCTCGCAGATCCACACCACAACCCTGGCATTCCAAATGCACCAGATACCTACAAAAGTGTTCAAGAATTGCGGAGCGTCAGTGGAGAAAGTCACGCTCTAAGGCTGACTTCCTCCATTTCAAATTTATTCTCTCCTCCTACAGTGCTTCCCTGTCTCTCTCCAAACAAACATATTTCAAGAACCTCATCTCCTCCCAGTCCTCAAACCCCCGGCGTCTCTTTGCCACTTTCAACTCCCTACTCTGCCCTTCCCCTCCTCGCCTTCCCTCCTCGCTCTCTGCCCTCGACTTTGCCACCTACTTTACATCTAAAATTGACTCCATACGTGAGGACATCATATCCCATCAGACCCTTAGCACTCCTCTCCCTCCTTGCCCTTACCACCCCTCCCCTTCTGTCTCACCAACTCTGACATCCTTCTCCCCTGCTTCTGGAGAGGAAGTCTTGGCCCTCATCCGGTCCTCCCCTCCTTCCACCTCCCCTCTTGACCCTATCCCTTCCCGTCTCCTCTCCCACTTGTCTCCTTCTGCCTGTTCCCATCTGGCTCACCTCCTTAATCTTTCCCTATCATCTGGCACTGTCCCTTCTGCATTCAAACATGCTCTTGTCTCCCCCATTCTTAAAAAACCTACCCTTGATCCTAACATACTTTCAAACTATCGACCCATCTCTCTTCTCCCTTTTGCTTCCAAACTCCTTGAGCGTATTGTCTACAACCGCCTTACCACCTTTCTTTCCTCCCACTCCCTCCTTGACTCATTTCAATCTGGCTTCCGATCTCTCCACTCCACGGAAACTGCCCTCACGAAAGTCAGCAACGACCTCCTTGCTGCCAAATCCAAGGGTCACTACTCTCTGCTCATTCTCCTTGACCTCTCTGCTGCATTTGACACTGTAGACCACCCTCTCCTCCTGCAAATCCTTTACTCTCTCGGTTTACGTGAAACTGCCCTCTCCTGGCTTTCCTCCTACCTCTCTGATCGTTCCTTCGCTGTGTCCTCTCATGACTCCTCTTCCCCTCCACTTCCACTAAAGGTAGGAGTTCCCCAAGGTTCTGTTCTTGGACCTCTCCTTTTCTCCCTATATACATCCTCTTTAGGTGAACTCATTAACTCCTTTGACCTCCAATATCATCTCTATGCAGATGATACTCAAATTTACCTTTCCACCCCTGAGCTCACCCCTGAGCTCCTTACCCGTATCTCCAACTGTCTCTCTGCTGTCTCTTCGTGGATGTCCCAGCGCTTTCTTAAACTTAACATGTCTAAGACTGAGCTGATCATCTTCCCACCCTCTTCCACTACATCACTTTCCACAATTTCGTTATCTATTGATGGCACAACTATCTCCTCTAGCCCCAAAGTGCGCTGTCTTGGAGTTATCCTAGACTCCTCCCTCTCCTTTAAACCGCACATTCAGCACATCTCGCAGTCCTGCCGTTTTCACCTAAAAAATATCTCCAGGATTAGACCCTTCCTCACCCAGGATGCCACTAAAACCCTCATCCACTCACTGGTCATATCCAGATTGGACTACTGTAACCTTCTCCTAGCTGGCCTCCCAGTCTCTCACCTCTCTCCACTACAATCTGTTCTCAATGCTGCTGCTCGGCTCATCTTCCTCTCCAGACGTTCTATATCTGCTTCCCCTCTCCTTCAAGCCCTACACTGGCTCCCCTTCCCCTTCAGATGCCAATTCAAGGTTCTTACATTCACCTACAAAGCCCTCACCAAATCCTCTCCCGCATACATTTCTGACCTTCTCTCCCTTCACACTCCCACCCGCCCACTTCGCTCAACTAATGCATGCCGCCTCTCTTGCCAACTGATTACTTCCTCCCACTCCCGCATCCGAGATTTTGCCCGTGCTGCTCCCTACCTTTGGAATGCTCTCCCTCTCCCTATCAGACTCTCCACCTCTCTACAAATCTTCAAACGGGCTCTCAAGACCCACTACTTCATCAAGGCCTTCCAGCACTCCTCCTAACCCACCTCATGCTCTTTCCTTCCTATCTTCCCCTTCTGTGTCACGCCTGTCTGTCTGCCCCTCCCCTTAGAATGTAAGCTCTCATGAGCAGGGACCTCTTCCCTCATGTGCTTCTCTTTACATTTTCTTCTACTCTCTACTCCCCATTAGGGCACCTAACACGGGACCGCCAACTCCCGGCAGCTTATTGTGAGTGCTTTAATCACTATTTCAGCAATGTATATAAGTTGTGTCCCTGTCCTGCACTGTAATGTACTGTAAGTTACTTGTTTCTTGTTCACTTATTAGTTCTATGTACTATGTAAGGCGCTGCGGAACACTTGTGGCGCCATATAAATAAAGGATAATAATAATAATAATAATAATAAGCCGGAACACACAGACAGATGCCTACCAGGGACTTTGTTTTATACTATTTATAGATAGAAAAAATATTACAAAAACATCATGATAATTATTCTAGGTCAGTACCAAATACCCATAGGGCCTGATTCAGGAGATTTAAAAATTTGGTATGCCTAATCAGTAATGCTCTACACTATGTACAAGCAGTAACAAGTCACTGCATTATAATTACAGTACATTGTTTGTGCTGCTGCTGCTGTTGTTGTTTTTTTATTATTATTATTATTATTATTATTATTATTATTATTATTTGCTTGTTGTTTCCCCCCATATACAGTACAAGCACAGATGATATATTATATAATGGCCAGACCTGATCTATGTTCCTTATAATCTAGAAGAGATACTACATATAACTTCGTACTTCCGGATGATAACTTCATCTCCCTCTGTGGGCAGCACCTTCAAAGTTCTTTATTTGGAAGCTTTGTGCCCATTTATTATTATTATTATTATTATTACCAGTTATTTATATAGCGCACACATATTCCGCAGCACTTTACAGAGAGAATATTTGGCCATTCACATCAATCCCTGCCCCAGTGGAGCTTACAATCTATTTTTGAGTTTCCCTGACTCAGTAATATAACGGACCCCAAAGAAATTCGGCATGTAGGCAGCACATGCCAACACAATGGCTCATCCTGTACAACCTATGCCAAGGGCAGAGGGGCTTGGGAACATTGCAGCCCTGGATACTGTAACAAAGGCACTGGCAAAAGTCTAAAGTTATTAATGCACAAATGTTATTAGCTGAAGGGTTACTAGTAAATGTAATGAACAAGTAGGTTCATCTTACAAACAGCAAAACCCATTTTTCTGAGTAACATCTGTATTACCTTTTTATCTGGCTATTTTAATACAATTAATAATATATCCTGCTTACTCCCCATCAGGCAAAAAAGGATTTGGAATATTGCGGCTCTACTGCTCTTCCGTGAAATCTTGGTGACTTTAGCAGTAAAAACCTCTTGTGTTATTAGACATTATGGATCTCCCCCGCACAATATTAAAGATGGCGACCTGATTCTAGGGGGAGTGATGCAGTTATTCTACATTATGCCCCACATTCCTCCTTGGAATAAGCAACAACCAATCACGACAATGTGCTCCACGTAAGCCTTTGCTAATTTGTTTTACCACTCTATGGGGTTAAATCCGCTGGGTGCAAGATGGCTCGCCCTGTGAGTAACGGCGGCCAGGGCCGGATTAAGGTCTGTGGGGTCCCCTGGGCAACAAACATCTGGGGGCCCCTATTAAATGTGTCAAACTGGGGGTATGCGCAATAGGGACCCCAGTAGTGTCAGTGCCCATAGTGGTAGTGCCCCGTATGCAGAGCCCACAGTAGTGGTGCCCTTTATGCAGTGCCCCCTATGCAATACTCCCATTAGTAGTGCCCCCAGTAGTCATGCCCCCTGTACTTATGCCCCCAGTAGTAATGCCCCCAGTAGTAGTGTCCCCAATAGTAATGCCCCCTGTATAAATACCCCCAGTAGTAATACCCCTGTAGTTGTGCACCCAATAGTAAGGCCCTCCAGTAGTCATGCCGCCTGTGTGTGCCCAATAGTAATGCCCTAGTAGTAATGGCCCCTGTATAAATGCCTTCAGCAGTAATAACCCTGTAGTTGTGCCCCCAGTAGTCATGCCCCCTGTGGTAGTGGCCCCAGTAGTAATGCCCCCTGTAGTAGTACCCTCTGTATAAATGCCCCCAGTAGTAATACTCTTGTATTAGGGCCCTTAATAGTAATGCTCCCTCTGTAGTAGTGCCCCAGTAGTAATGCCCCGCCTTCAAGTAGTAGAGCCCCCAAGAGTAGGGCCCCCAATAGTAATGCCCCCAAAAGTGGTGCCCCCAAGTAATACCCCCTGAGTAATGCCCCTAGTAGTAATGTCCCCAGTAGTAATGTCCCCCAAGTGATGCCCCCTGTAGTAATGCCCCCCTGAGTAATGCTCCCAGTAGAAAAGCCGCTTGCACTAAAAAGAAAAAATAGCTAATACTTACCTTAAGCCCTGCACCCGCATCCGCTGCCGTCCAGTCCGCTCAGCTGCTCCTCTTCACCATGGGAGAGACGTCATGGCGTCCCTCCCATAGTGCACTGGTGCACTGCGTGAGCCGGTAGCCATAGCTCACGAATGAGCTCCAGTCTCCAGCTCCATCTGCCACTGCAGGGAGGGAGCCAGGCACCAGCTGGTTACAATCTCAGTGGGTGCCTGGCAAATGGAGCCTCCCTGCGGCACCGCGTTTAGGTTAGCCAGAAGAGTCGGAACTGGTTCCGTCACCTCCGGTTCACTTTAACCCGATGGGTGTGGGGGCCCTTAAGGTGTGGGGGCCCAGTGACGACCGCCCCTGTCACCCCCCCTTTAATCCGGCCCTGACGGCGGCTATGTCCACACTAATAGTAGCTCTGAACATGCAGATATTTGTTCACAGTCCCATAGGGCTGCGTGGGTGAGATGAGGGTGAGCAGGAGTGCTGTTCCTGGTGTATTCATGCTGATGCGCTTAATTAAATTGACCCCTTTACTGTATATCATTAGAGGGAAGCAGTTGCAATGTTCTGTATACAAAGTCAACTGGATTCAATCAACTACCAACCGCAAATGAGTAGGAGACCAGAAACACTATGAAAGATAATCTGGGGATTTACAACCCCTCAGGCTTAGGGCAGGCCTTCAGTTACTTAACTTTGATTGGCTGATGTTTTTTTAAACATTCTTATAAATCTCTGCCTGTTACATTCCTGCTGTTTGTAGGGAGATGCTAAAAGGCTGGGGGATGCAATCGGGAAGCCGGTTGACATTATACCGACAGCCGGCTTCCCAACTGTCATATCCCGGCGAGGGTGAAATGCCCGGTGTCTAGATGTAGACACCGCTCATTTCACCGATGCCAGGAGACCGATCGAAGGGATGCCTGGCGCCGTGAGCGGACAGCCGCGGTGGGGGGAGGGTTAGGTTTAGGGCTCCTGGGGAGGACTTAGGGTTAGGCACCCCCCCGGGAGGTTAGAGTTAGGCTAGGGGTAGGGAGGGTTAGGGTTAGGCACCCCCGGGGGGAGGTTAGGGTTAGGCAACCTCCCGGGGGACTTAGGTTCAGGCAGCGGGGAAGGGGGGGGTTAGACACTTAGAGGGGGGACTAGGGTTAGGCACTTGGGGGGGAGGTTAGGGTTAGGCACCCCTAAGGGAGGGTTCGGGTTAGGGGGGTAGGTTAGGCTAGCTAATACTTACCTAGGGACGATCGGGATTTCCAGTGCTGTCGGGCTGCCACTGCCGGGATCTGTTCCAGTGTCGGGCTGCCACTGTCGGGAATCGAACCACCGGCCATGCAGTATTTCATACCGATTCCAAGGCTGGAGCTGAGGAAACCAGTACAATGGGCTCTCCTGAGTCAGTCAGTCCCAGGCATCCCGCTAGAGCAGAAAGGTTCTCTATAAGTTACCTGATCTCCGTATATCAGGTGCCTGCCCTTACTACACCTGACTAGTGAAGCTCCGACCAATTAGATTGTTCAGTGTAATGTGGTTACTAAGCGGTCTATTCATCATCACTTAATTTACATTTTTTTACCTACTTTTGTATAAATTAAGTGTCTGACCCATTCATCATTCATGTGAGGCATATGCCTCGTTAGTTTCCACAATCCCCATATTTTAGTATGGGGATGTAGAAATTATGAAAGTCATCAAGTTCTGAAAATGCTTTTTCTTTTTTCGGGACTTGATTGAGAAACTGTACGCCACCCTGAGATGCCGTACAGCCCCCGATAATCTTCACAGGCTGCTGTTTACACGAAGCCAGCAGACGGATCTATTATGATCCCTCCCAGCTGTGTCTGCACAGACATGTAGCCACACTGCAGAAGACAATCAGAAGGATACAGGTGATTGGGCGTGGGAGGGCGTGGATGTGGCAGCGTGGAGGGGGATGGGGTGGTGGGAGGGAGCGGACACCACTAGTGGGAAAGCATGCAGTGCACTGGAGATAGCAGCAGGGAGAGTAAATAGGATATAGGGGGACAGAATGGACACTGCACCATGGGGGGAGACAGAGTGGACCCCGGGGAAAGTTTGGGGGGTTACACACAGCAAGGGGGTTGCAGGGGGGGGCGTCTGAAGTTGGGAAATCCACAGGAACACTATAGGTGTAGGGGGAAAAGTATCACTTTCCTCAAAAGCTGACTCTGCAAAAAGAGCAGCTTTTCGGAAGTGATACTTTTGTTAGTGATAATTATGTAATGATGAATAGACCCCTAAAGGAGAAAGAAAGTAGAAAATTCATTACAATAGGATAAGGTAAATAGAAATCTGACAGTGGGATGGCAATTATTATTATTATTATTATTATTATTATTATTATTATTATTATTATTATTATTATTATTATTGTTATTATTATTATTATTATTGTTATTATTATTATTATTATTATTATTATTTTTGAAATTATTATTATTATCCTTTATGTATATGGTGCCACAAGTGCAGTGCAAAAAAAATAAGAAAAAAATGTGCAAAAGACTTACAATACAGAACATGCTGCACATACAGTCATAATACCAAGAGAAGCAGCGCTGTCTGGACCCAAAGGGTTGGTACCATTGTTGGCAGTGTGGAGCAGATGATGGTATAAGTGAGGGAGGAGAAAGCACATGACACTGCTCATAAGAGCTTACACTCTATAGGGAGGTGCAGACAAACAGGGGTGACACAGAGGGGAGAGACAGTGAGTAAGGAGCATAGAGAGGGGGTTAGGATGAGAGCTTACACTCTATAGGGGAGGGGCAGACAAACAGGGGTGACACAGAGGGGAGAGACAGTGAGTGAGGAGCATAGAGAGGTGGATTCGGATAAGAACTTATACTCTATAGGGGAGGTGCAGACAGACATGGGTGACACAGAGGGGAGAGACAGTGAGTGAGGAGCATAGAGCGGTGGATTAGGATGAGAGCTTACACTATATAGGGGAGGGGCAGGCAGACAGGGGAGACACAGAGGGGAGAGACAGTGAGTAAGGAGCATAGAGAGGGGGTTAGGATGAGAGCTTACACTCTATAGGGGAGGGGCAGACAAACAGGGGTGACACAGAGGGGAGAGGCAGTGAGTGAGGAGCATAGAGAGGTGGATTCGGATGAGAGCTTATACTCTATAGGGGAGGTGCAGACAGACATGGGTGACACAGAGGGGAGAGACAGTGAGTGAGGAGCATAGAGCGGTGGATTAGGATGAGAGCTTACACTATATAGGGGAGGGGCAGGCAGACAGGGGAGACACAGAGGGGAGAGACAGTGAGTAAGGAGCATAGAGCGATGGATTTGGATGAGAGCTTACACTCTATAGGTGAGGGGCAGACAGACATGGGTGACACAGAGTGGAGAGACAGTGAGTGAGGAGCATAGAGCAGTGGGTTAGGATGAGAGCTTACACTCTATAGGTGAGGGGCAGACAGACAGGGGTGACACAGAGGAGAGAGATAGTGAGTGAGGAGCATAGAGAGGGGGGTTAGGATGAGATCTTACACTCTATAGGGGAGGTGCAGACAGACAGGGGTGACACAGAGGGGAGAGACAGTGAGTGAGGAGCATAGAGCAGTGGGTTAGGATGAGAGCTTACACTCTATAGGGGAGGTGCAGACAGACATGGGTGACACAGAGGGGAGAGACAGTGAGTGAGGAGCATAGAGCAGTGGGTTAGGATGAGAGCTTACACTCTATAGGTGAGGGGCAGACAGCCAGGGGTGACACAGAGGAGAGAGATATTGAGTGAGGAGCATAGAGAGGGGGGTTAGGATGAGATCTTACACTCTATAGGGGAGGTGCAGACAAACAGGGGTGACACAGAGGGGAGAGTCAGTGAGTAAGGTGCATAGAGAGGGGGTTAGGATGAGAGCTTACACTCTATAGGGGAGGTGCAGACAAACAGGGGTGACACAGAGGGGAGAGACAGTGAGTGAGGAGCATAGAGAGGTGGGTTAGGATGAGAGATTACACTCTATAGGGGAGGTGCAGACAGACATGGGTGACACAGAGGAGAGAGACAGTGAGTGAGGAGCATAGAGAGGGGGGTTAGGATGAGATCTTACACTCTGTAGGGGAGGGGCAGACAGACAGAGGTGACACAGAGGGGAGAGACAGTGAGTAAGGAGCATAGAGAGGGGGTTAGGATGAGAGCTTACACTCTATAGGGGAGGTGCAGACAAACAGGGGTGACACAGAGAGGAGAGACAGTGAATGAGGAGCATAGGGCGGGGGGTTAGGATGAGAGCTTACATTCTATAGGGGAGGTGCAGACAGACATGGGTGACACAGAGGGGAGAGACAGTGAGTGAGGAGCATAGAGAGGGGGTTAGGATGAGAGCTTACACTCTATAGGGGAGGTGCAGACAAACAGGGGTGACACAGAGGGGAGAGACAGTGAGTGAAGAGCATAGAGCGGTGAGTTAAGATAAGACCTAAAGGCTTTCATAAAGAAATGAAGGATAAAGTTTTGGAGGTTGGAGTGGGAGGAGATAATTATTTGGGAGAAGAGGTCAGTCATTGGTTGAGCAAAGTGGGCGGGCGGGAGTGTGGTGGGAGCTGAGGTCGGAGGTGTATGTCTGACAATAGGGATCTATCAGTGCAATGTATGACTGGCAATAGGGTTCTATCAGTGCAATGTATCAGTGCAATGTATGACTGGCAATAGAGATCTATCAGTGCAATATATGACTGCCAATAGGGATCTATCAGTAGGCTGTATTATTGGCAATACGGATCTATCAGTGCAATATATACTGCCAATAGGGATCTATCAGTGGGCTGTATTATTGGCAATACGGATCTATCAGTGGGATGCATGGCTGGCAATAGGGATCTACCAGTGGAATGTATGGCTGGTACTGGTGGTGGGAGTGGGAATAACAGGGGATATGTATTAATGGCAAAAATGCGGCAAAAACCCCGAAAATGCAGTTTTCGGGGGTTTTACCGCATTCCCTGTATGTATTAAGCACACCTTCAGGTGGCGTCACCCAATAGGAGCCTATGGGCTTCTTAGCGCAATGCTCGGGACTGGGAGGGATCCGGACGGATCCCTCCCATGAGCCCCCGCGGCCCGCATCCTTCTGCGCATGCGCTGAAGGACTTCTGGGTGTTAAACCCGGAAGTACCTCTGCCCGGCAGCATCGCAAAGGACAACTCTCATTGAGAGAGCTGTTCTTTGTGATATTCTTGGTACATACTGCGGTAATTAACCGCGGTATGTACACGAAGTCGGGGGGGATGTACCGCATCGGCGATGTCGCCGATGATACATCTCCCCAACATCTGCAAACATTAATTAAAGGCTAAATCTTCATGATCAATTTATTTTGTATTCATTATTCACTATAGATAGGGATATCATATACAGCATTCCACATACATCTGTACTAATATAATAGGAACGCTATGTCTGTCTATTTGTTCCTAGTCGGTGCAAAAGCTGCTGAACCAATGTTCATGAAAACTGCATCATTGTGTAGTGGAGACCCCTAGAAATAACCTGCTCTTTGTTTCATCTCCATCCATCAAGTTAAGGCTGAGCAATAACAAAAACAACATTTACTAACAGGCCCCTATGCAAAGCAATGGGACTATAACACCTGATATAATAAACATGTTGGCAGAAGCTATAACAGTGGGGGCAAAGCTGGTTTATTTATAGCGTTTTCAATAACATGCCTATAGGATATAACCTAACATTGTCCACATCGTCTACATAATAACTTTATATCTCTTTGACAGGCCATCTCCTCGTTTCCTGCGTCATTTTCTGGCATTTGAATTCGCTGTTAATGAGATTAATAAGAACAGGGATATTTTACCCAATGTGACTCTTGGTTATGACATCTTTGACTCTTGTTTCTGTGAGGCTACAGCTGTAGAGGGGATTCTGAGGATCTTATCAGGCGGAGAGCTGTATCCTAACTATGACTGTCATCAATATGGTAAAGTGGTGGCTTTCGTTGGTCATCTGCTCTCTTCTGCATCACAAGCCATCGCAAGCCTGCTTAGAGTTTATGGATACCCCCAGGTAAGCGCAATAAGCAACATATTCAGTTGATCAGCCCTTACTGACAGCATGGTCTTGGTCTTCATTTTTCATGTGGTTACAACCAGGTTGGTTTTACCATCAAGCAGACTGGTCAGAAGCACGTTGATACCTTCATCTTGTTTGCTATTACATTCCCTCCCCCACAGTCCATGGGTGCCAGGTTGGGTCCTAGGGCTGGTAGCCTCTAAGATAGGAAGCAGAAGCAGGGCGAGATCAGGAAAGAATGCGAAGCTAGTCCCAAGCTGATTCAACAACAGGTGAAACTGGGGGTGGGGAGGGTATGGGGGGTGGTCTGGGGGTGCACCCAACCACCCATTAGCCGAGTTCCTCCATATTTATTGAAGGCAGTGGTGCGGTGCCTGTTTGGCTGAGCCGCCTGCTGCAGCCGGGCACAATGGATGAAACAGCGCTATTGGCATATTAAACATGGCTCTGGCTGCAAACCAATCACAGCTCACAGAACAGCAGCCAATCAGGAGTGCCTGCTTCACGGTTGAGCTAGTGGTAGTGTATATGTAGATCCCTTGCAGTGGAGTGCTAGTGCACTGCTGTTTGTGCAAGTTCACCATACAGGTACATATATTACCCTGCCTCCTTTGCACCCCCCTGTGCAGCCAGCCTGCCCTGTAGCCCCAATCAAGGTCCAGCCTTCCCTGCCTTGTGTTCTCCCAGGTTCAACCTTTCCTGCCCTGTGCCCCCCAAGCCCTGTGCCTCCACAGGTCCCTGCCCTGAGCCTGTCCTCCACCATGTCTATCCATCCCTGTGCTGTGCCCTTATAGGTCCAACCCTCCCTGTCCTACAGTACACTTATCTACCAGCATAGATGTTATGGCGTCAGTAATCCGCTGTGCAACTGGTTGACTGCTGTCATACATACTCCCCCTTGCAAAGAATTGTTTAACAGGCAATTGTTTTTTAGAACTACTACTAGTAGTCTTCCTGGTCCCCTTCTGGGTGAAGATCCACTCCCAGCAGCACCAGCAGGCGTAGTACTCAAGGATTCTTCTGAGAAATCCAGGATAGGGGAGGACTGAGTTACCCTTATCAAATTGGATGCAGGACTACTTCTGATCATGGTTGAGGATATTGTTGATAAAGGTGTTAGTGGTGAAGATGCCAGGTGCTTGGATCTAGCAGAGAGAAGGGAACTAGCTGATGCTGGACTGCTTGCTGTTACTTTTTAGTTTCTGAATTTTGCAAACACTTTTGATGGATGCGCTGTAGATAACTTAACAGGGAAGAGGTTCCTAGATAGTTAGTGTCCCTACCTCTACTTACTCTGGCATGACAACATATACAGATGTCATGACAATAGTTGTCCGGATTTGGATAGAAATAATTTCACACATAAGAAGTGGATTTTTTTGTTTTATGCCAAGGCATGACAATGGGCTTTTTTTTATCATGGGCAACAACTGTTTCCACTGGGGCCTGATATACACAAACAACATCCTCATCAACAACATCCTCATCATCAGCAACCTCATCATCAACATCCTTATTAGCGTCAGCAACACAAATATCCTCCTCATCCTGGTGCACTTCCACAGAAGCATCCTCGATTTCTATGTCAGCATGTCGACTTGTGCTGCTCATTCCCACATTTGCAGAGGATGCACAAGTGGTGGAAGGAGGCTCCTCTTCAAGTACAGTATTGGAAAGGTCAGGCTCACACATGGCACCTGCCAACACACTTAGACTCTCCTCAGGGATTTGTGACATTTCTGAGTGCACAGTTGGTTCCTGTGCCTTAACGATTTTCATTTTTTTTAAACATCTACAGGGAGAAGGGCTTACATCATCATAAGAGGCAGAACCACCAGTCATAAATAAAGGCAAAGGCCTTAGCCTAACCTTGCCACTTTGTGTGGTGAAAGGTATATTGACAATTTTATGTCTTTCTGCAGCTAACTTTCTCTTTGATGGTTTTTTCTTTAACACTGTAAAAGATTGGTTCTTTGATTTTAGATGCCCTGACTTAAGCCCTGTATGCCTTTGGCCATCGGCTTTAGAAGATGATGTAGATGGACTAGTATCATCATGACTGGTGGCACTGGCAGCAGCTCCAGCACTAGTATGAGGTTCCTGCTCTCCTCTCAATTGATCATTCTCCATATCAACAACATGAATGAAGTGGGGTACAGCACACACATCAATTTGTACCAATTTTAAATATTACACTGCGGTATCAATGACCTACTGAGTCACAACATTTTTTAGAAGATAATAAGATAAGAAAAGAATAACACACTGTGCTCCCACTTACAGTGTCACAATATTTTTTATGAATAAGAAAAGAATAACACACTGCACTACCACTTACAGTGTCACAATATTTTTTATGAATAAGAATAACACACTTTGCTACCACTTACAGTGTCACAATATTTTTATGAGTAAAACACTGTGCTACCACTTACAGTGTCACAAAATTTTTTTGAATATGAAAAGAATAACACACTGTGCTAGCAATTCCAGTGCCACAATGTTTTTTATGAATAAGAAAAGAATAACTCACTGCACTACCACTTCCAGTGTCACAATATTATTTATGAATAAGAAAAGAATAAAACAACGCACTATCACTTACAGTGTCACAAGACTTTTTATGAGTACAACACTGCACTACCACTTACAGTGTCACAAGACTTTTTATTAGTAAAACACTGTGCTACCATTTAATGTCACAAGATTTTTTATGAAAAAGAATAGAATAACACACTCCGCTACCACTTCCAGTGTCACAATATTTTATAAGAATAATAAGAAATAACACACTTCACTGCCTCTTACAGTGTCACAATATTTTTTATGAATAAGAAAAACATACTGCACTACGACTTATAGTGTCACAATATGTGAATGATAAACTGCGGTCTACCCGGCACTGTTACTGAACAATAATAGCATAGCTAGCACATACAAAAAAATATCTATTTTTTAAATATTTTGTGAAATTATAATTTAATGTAACTTTTATATTTTTTTTACACTGGTGAAGAGCACCCCTGGATTTACAGAGCACCCTTGGATGACATAGCACCCCTTTATGTACTGCAGCCATAGCCCCTTGATGGGCAGGACAACACAGCAGCACCCTATATGTACTGCAGCCCCCCCTTTATGTAATGCAGCCCCAGCCACTTTATGGACAACACAGCAGCCCCCCTTTATGTACTGCGGCCCCAGCCCCTTTATGGACAGCACAGCAGCCCCCCTTTATGTACTGCAGCCCCATATTCTTGATGGTACTGCAGCTCCAGCCCTTTGCTGGACAGGAACACTGCACCCTTGAGAAGTTGAGAACATGTCCACAGACAGAGCAGCACAGAGCACATCTGTTCTGTACACTCTCCACAGCCAGAGTGAAAACGGCACCTATCACCGGGACCTTTATAGAATCCAAAACCCGTGAGAATCCGACAGCAGGATGATGATGTTTTGCCTCATTTTGGTTTCCAACTTAACATTCTAGGAAAACCCAAGCCTTACTCGGATCCTACTCGGATCCCCTATGTTTGGGTGAGTCCGGTTCTCGGAGAACCAGACCCATTCATATATAATTAAAATATGCAATTTCAGGGCTTAATATGCATGCACTAAATTGTTGGCATCACTGGCATAGCCTGCTATTGGTTCGACCCCAAAAATGAAGACACAAATGCCTGCAAAAGTTGTATTTAGAAATCCACAACTGTACATTGGGTGTTGTCTCAGAGTTGTGATATCTCTTGTTCACTTTTCTCAGATCAGTTATGGAGCAACAGACCCGATATTTCATGACAGGGCTCAGTTCCCGTTCTTTTTCCGTACTGTTGAAAACAATCACGTCCAGAGTGAAGCGTTGGTGCAACTACTGCTGGACTTCCGCTGGACCTGGGTCGGTATTGTACACTCAGATGATGACAGCAACCAAAAAGCCACTGAGGCGCTTAAAAGATCGATTATCAGAAGTGGCGGCTGTGTGGCCTATACAGTAAAGATATATAAAGTGGAAAATACTATCAATTGTGAAATGGCTGTAAAAGTGATCAGATCTTCTTCAGCTAATGTAATTATTGTGTACAGTCACGTAGACCAACTGATTCTCCTGCTCTCTCATATAGGTGATCCTACACTCATTAGTGGAAAAGCATGGATCTTATCCTTCTCCCCAGAAGGTCACATGCATTATAATCTAAAAAAATATGCCCCTCTCCTTAACGGATCTGTGATAATAGCTTCCAATAAAGGGGATATCCCAGGCTTAAAGGATTTTCTGTACAGTGTCACCCCACAGACTCATCCAAACAGATTACTAAAGGCGGTGTGGAGAGGAGCGTTTCCTAATATGACAAATAAAACAGTGTTTCGTGAATTGATTATTACAAATGGGGAAAAGGAAATGAAATCCTATTTTTGGGATACCAATGCGTCTCTAAGGCTTCTTCCTCTGTTGGATTATGATGTTGATAATTTCAGAATCACGTACAGCGTTTATACAGCCGTATATGCTGTGGCCCATGCCTTACATAATATGATTACCGCTCACTCTAACAGCAACATCAATACGTCCGCAGAAGCATTTTCTCCATATCAGGTAATTATTTAAAAAAATAAATAAAACATTCACAAAATAACAATTAATGCTTTAGAAAATAAGCGGGTACAATACAAACCCCCCCAGCTTTTTTACTTGATCTGGCATTAACCCATCAGCAAAAAAAGGCTAGAGCGCATACTTACCGACTATTTCTTTCTCCCCTCTGGGAAATGTACAAAGGAGGGGACAGATGATGGCGCGGGGCCCAGGCATTTTGCATCATATTGACCCCACCCCTTCCTGATGGACCCTCAATTCCTGGCATTACTCTACTGTCCTCCCCACCTCACTAGGAAGTGGGCAGTATGCGGGAGGATGGCATACTCTTACAGCAGGGGCGTTTCTAGAGAGGAGGGGGCCCATGTGCAGTCTACAACATGGGCCCCCTCCTCTCCGCCCCGTGGCCAGCAGCGTACTGAGCTGGGCGCGGCCTACACCGGAGTTATAGACTCTGGACACTAGAGTGTGCCCAGGGTCTATAGTGTATGCACAGGTCACCGGGAAAATGGCAGCGGCGGCCATTTTTCCTGTACTGTGCATGAGCAAATGACGATAAAATGGCCACCGTGGCCATTTTCCAGTCGTTTTAGAGCGCCGGACCCCCGCGCCGACATGGGACTCCGGAGAGGTAAGTAATATTATGGGTGCAGGGTGTGCGGTGAGGGGCTCTCCTGGACCCAGGGGCCCATATTCCCCGCACACCCTGCACCCATTATAGCTACAACCCTGTCTCTCGGGGGTCCAGGGGACATGCCAAAAATTCAGGAGTCTCCCAGACATTTTGATGGAGCAGATGAGTATGCTTCAAAGGAATTTTAGGACTTTTTTGTCCCATTGTTTCCTGAACATCCTGACTCCCATTACATTTCATAGAGATCACTGACAGTACCGGACCACTGGTCTGTTTGGTGGAAAGAGAACAGGTTACACTTGCAGCAGCAGATCCTCCCAGTAATCAGCACAGCAGACTTTCTGGGCAGGACTCACAGAGGGCAAAATGAGCTGTTGGAAGGAGGTATAGCTGATTCTGTTAATGCAGAAAAACCTGTTAATATATAATAATAGTATGCAATGTGCCAGCAGCCAAACAAGAAAATGAGGTTCAGTATGGCAAACCTCACAATAGAGAAATAAAACAAAATTTTTGTTGTTGCGGCAAAGTTGGACTGAGCCGGTGCGGGCTGCCAAATGGTACCAATGACAGCAGCCACAGTAAGTGAGAGAACTGGATGGACTCCGTTGCATGGATTAGTAACTCCCTGTACTGGTTGTAGCAACCCAGCCAATCACGACAATGGAGCTCCCAATAGACGCGGTGGTCTTGCGTGCTGGATTGTGGTGCAGAGAGTGTGGTGCTGTTCAGAATTGCAATATCAACCCACAGCGGCTCAGTCCATCTTCACCGCCAGAACAGCTCTGCGGGTATTCCCTGTGTACATTTAGGGAAAAATTTACTAAGCGGCGGGTTCCAAACCCAGGTGATTTGGTGGTGGTTTGGCGGCAGTTTTGCTATCCGCAGATTTTCTAAGGCCAAAACCGCCATCAAAACAAATTGTAGAATAGAATAGAACAAGACTGTCAGTTATAAACCGCCGCCAAACTGCCACCTAACCCACGGGGTTTAGAACTCCCTGTCAAACCGCCAGGAAACCCACGGGATTTAGAACTCCCTGTCAAACCGCCACCAAACCGCCGGAGTTTAGAACCTGCCGCTTAGTAAATTTTGCCATTAGTTAGGATCTGAACTCTCTGCTACATCAGAAGAGGACCGATGTCCCGGAGAAGATACTGTTGGGAGCTGTAGTTTATTTTGAGATTCTTCACTGTAGAGTAGTGCGGTGTAGTGCCGGACACTGGCCAGTAACATTTCCTGGTGTGCGAGTCTCTGGGCCAGGCAGGGGAGATTCTTATATGATTGTAGATGGTTGTGGCCGGGTAAGGACGCCCTCCTCTAGGTAAAACCAGCCCTAAGTGTTGCATATTAGATAAACTAATTTAGATTTAAGATCTCAGTTAATAAACTTATATAACAGGTAGCAGATAAATATATGTACAGTAGAATGTTTCCTGTGCTGATCCTGTGCTTGTGTCCCTGACATTAGTCTGTTTCATGTGCTGATCCTGTGCTTGTGTCCCTGACATTAGACTGTTTCCTGTGCTGATCCTGTGCTTGTGTCCCTGACATTAGCCTGTTTCCTGTGCTGATCCTGTGCTTGTGATCCTGAGATTAGTCTGTTCCTGTGCTGATCCTGTGCCTGTGTCCCTGACATTAGCCTGTTTCCTGTGTTGATCCTGTGCTTGTGACCCTGACATTAGCCTGTTTCCTGTGTTGATCCTGTGCTTGTGTCCCTGACATTAGCCTGTTTCCTGCGCTGATCCTGTGCTTGTGTCCCTGACATTAGCCTGTTTCCTGTGCTGATCCTGTGCTTGTGACACTGACATTAGCCTGTTTCCTGTGCTGATCCTGTGCTTGTGACCCTGACATTAGTCTGTTTCCTGTGCTGATCCTGTGCTTGTGACCCTGACATTAGCCTATTTCCTGTGCTGATCCTGTGCTTGTGTCCCTGACATTAGTCTGTTTCCTGTGCTGATCCTGTGCTTGTGTCCCTGACATTAGCCTATTTCCTGTGCTGATCCTGTGCTTGTGTCCCTGACATTAGACTGTTTCCTGTGCTGATCCTGTGCTTGTGTCCCTGACATTAGCCTATTTCCTGTGCTGATCCTGTGCTTGTGTCCCTGACATTAGTCTGTTTCCTGTGCTGATCCTGTGCTTGTGTCCCTGACATTAGCCTGTTTCCTGTGCTGATCCTGTGCTTGTGTCTCTCACATTAGCCTGTTTCCTGTGCTGATCCTGTGCTTGTGTCTCTCACATTAGCCTGTTTCCTGTGCTGATCCTGTGCTTGTGTCACTGACATTAGTCTGTTTCCTGTGCTGATCCTGTGCTTGTGTCCCTGACATTAGCCTGTTTCCTGTGCTGATCCTGTGCTTGTGTCTCTCACATTAGCCTGTTTCCTGTGCTGATCCTGTGCTTGTGTCTCTCACATTAGCCTGTTTCCTGTGCTGATCCTGTGCTTGTGTCCCTGACATTAGCCTGTTTCCTGTGCTGATACTGTGCTTGTGTCTCTCACATTAGCCTGTTTCCTGTGCTGATCCTGTGCTTGTGTCACTGACATTAGTCTGTTTCCTGTGCTGATCCTGTGCTTTTGACCCTGACATTAGCCTGTTTCCTGTGCTGATCCTGTGCTTGTGACCCTGACATTAGCCTGTTTCCTGTGCTGATCCTGTGCTTGTGCCCCTGACATTAGCCTGTTTCCTGTGCTGATCCTGTGCTTGTGCCCCTGACATTAGTCTGTTTCCTGTGCTGATCCTGTGCTTGTGTCTCTGACATTAGTCTGTTTCCTGTGCTGATCCTGTGCTTGTGTCACTGACATTAGTCTGTTTCCTGTGCTGATCCTGTCCTTGTGTCCCTGACATTAGTCTGTTTCCTGTGCTGATCCTGTGCTTGTGACCCTGACATTAGCGTGTTTCCTGTGCTGATCCTGTGCTTGTGCCCCTGACATTAGCCTGTCTCCTGTGCTGATCCTGTGCTTGTGTCCCTGACATTAGCTTGTTTCCTGTGCTGATCCTGTGTTTGTGTCCCTGACATTAGCCTGTTTCCTGTGCTGATCCTGTGCTTGTGACCCTGACATTAGCCTGTTTCCTGTGCTGATCCTGTGCTTGTGTCCCTGACATTAGCCTGTTTCCTGTGCTGATCCTGTGCTTGTGTCCCTGACATTAGCCTGTTTCCTGTGCTGATCCTGTGCTTGTGCCCTGACATTAGCCTGATTCCTGTGCTGATCCTGTGCTTGTGCCCTGACATTAGCCTGTTTCCTGTGCTGATCCTGTGCTTGTGTCCCTGACATTAGCCTGTTTCCTGTGCTGATCCTGTGCTTGTGTCACTGACATTAGCCTGTTTCCTGTGCTGATCCTGTGCTTGTGACCCTGACATTAGCCTGTTTCCTGTGCTGATCCTGTGCCTGTGTCCCTGACATTAGCCTGTTTCCTGTGCTGATCCTGTGTTTGTGTCCCTGACATTAGCCTGTTTCTTGTGCTGATCCTGTGCTTGTGACCCTGACATTAGCCTGTTTCTTGTGCTGATCCTGTGCTTGTGACCCTGACATTAGCCTGTTTTCTGTGCTGATCCTGTGCTTGTGTCCCTGACTTTAGTTTGTTTCCTGTGCTGATCCTGTGCTTGTGACCCTGACATTAGCCTGTTTCCTGTGCTGATCTTGTGCTTGGGACCCTGACATTAGCCTGTTTCCTGTGCTGATCCTGTGCTTGTGCCCCTGACATTAGCCTGTGTCCTGTGCTGATCCTGTGCTTGTGTATCTGACATTAGCCTGTTTCCTGTGCTGATCCTGTGCTTGTGCCCCTGACATTAGTCTGTTTCCTGTGCTGATCCTGTGCTTGTGACCCTGACATTTGCCTGTTTCCTTTGCTGATCCTGTGCTTGTGTCCCTGACTTTTGTCTGTTTCCTGTGCTGATCCTGTGCTTGTGTCCCTGACTTTAGTCTGTTTCCTGTGCTGATCCTGTGTTTGTGACCCTGACATTAGCCTGTTTCCTGTGCTGATCTTGTGCTTGTGACCCTGACATTTGCCTGTTTCCTTTACTGATCCTGTGCTTGTGTCCCTGACTTTTGTCTGTTTCCTGTGCTGATCCTGTGCTTGTGTCCCTGACTTTAGTCTGTTTCCTGTGCTGATCCTGTGTTTGTGACCCTGACATTAGAGTGTTTCCTGTGCTGATCTTGTGCTTGGGA
Source organism: Taudactylus pleione (assembly GCA_031769625.1). Lineage (NCBI taxonomy): Eukaryota > Metazoa > Chordata > Amphibia > Anura > Myobatrachidae > Taudactylus > Taudactylus pleione. The sequence goes on from JAUIMM010000280.1 coordinate 1,488,503, forward strand.
CCCTGACATTAGTCTGTTTCCTGTGCTGATCCTGTGCTTGTGACCCTGACATTAGCCTGTTTCCTGTGCTGATCCTGTGCTTGTGACCCTGTCATTTGCCTGTTTCCTTTGCTGATCCTGTGCTTGTGTCCCTGACTTTAGTCTGTTTCCTGTGGTGATCCTGTGCTTGTGACCCTCACATTAGCCTGTTTCCTGTGCTGATCCTCTGCTTGTGACCCTGACATTTGCCTGTTTCCTGTGCTGAACCTGTGGTTGTGCCCCTGATTTTATCCTGTTTCCTGTGTTGAACCTATTTTATACTAATCTATTTTAATAAATTATTGTTATCTTGTATGTACAATATTGTGCTCTTTTAATTAATGTATTTCTTTTTGTTCTTTGAATTTTAAGCACTAATCAGAGGTACTATTTAGGAGCAGCAAGGAAATAATAATATCTAAAGAGGAGATACATTTTATGACACAAGTAATTAAGATTATTAGCACCTGAATCTATTTTTGAAGTAGTATCAAAAAAGTAAGGTATTAGACCACATAGCGACAACGCGATAATGCGACAGATCTTATACAGAAAATTCATTGGTCTGTTTATTTCTTTGTCTGTCCAGTTATGTATTCGGACACACCTGCACTGAATGGGATGACATCAACATAAGTTGGTCCAGTTGGATCCTCTCCAGGCTTTAGGGAGGTTAGGGTCCGGGTCAGACCTCATGTTGGTGTATGTTGGTTAGAACTTTGACCCAGGGAGCCTGTTCTGAGCCTCTCACTGGATGGATTTGGACAAAACTTCACAGAGGGGTAACATATGATCCCAGAAGACATACTAGGGGGGTTTAGGTCCTGGTCAGACCTGCCGTTGGTGTACGCTGGGCAGAACTTTGACCCAGGGAGCCTGTTCAGGCCTTCCATTGGAAGGATTCATATGATAACTTCACAGAGGGGTGGCGTTGGTCTGAGATGCCTAATGGAGTGGCAAATAAACAAACAGACTAATGAATTTTATATATAAGATGTGTGTATGTAAGTATCTGTAGAACTGACGTTGCTTTATATATATATTTAGTATGGATTCTGGTTTATTGTGTGTGAATTTACAGCAGTGTCCTTTCCTATATTTCTGTATTTGTATAGTTTCATATAATACATATGATTGATTGACATGTTCTGATTAGACCTTGGCCCACAGCCAAAACTTTGGGCTCTCTACGGCCCTGATTGTACATCTCTCATGTAATGACCAATCACCAGCGACACAACCATCTTTCTCTTTGCAGCTGACACAATACGTAAAGCGTATATGGTTTAGGACAACATCCGGAGACAAAATCTATTTTGATGAGAAAGGGGACTCTCCTGCTCGCTTAGATTTCCTAAACTGGGTGATATCTCCTAATGGAACAGTGAAGGAAACCCGGGTTGGACAATATAACTTACAGCGATTACTTCTAAATAAAAGTGTTATTATATGGGGAACACGTAACAATGTGGTGAGTGAGTCTAAGTAACTTCCCAGGGTGCCAGATTCATGCTTTATATGAACAATTTATTTTACTTCTATAGTTATTTATTTACTACATTCCTTTTTATTTTTTTGTACTATTGTTATTAATTACTATATAGGGAGATAGGAGAAACAATACATAGAACAATTACATTGTCACAGAGTTTTAATAAAGGGATGTAGCTATAATTGCAATGTCTGTACGGTCCAGCATCAGAGGGTTTGGATTAGGCTATGGAAGGGAAGGTTAGGGTTAGGCACTAGGGGAAAGGTTAGAGTTAGGCTATGGAAGGGAAGGTTAGGGTTAGGCACTGGGGGAGGGTTAGAGTTAGGCTATGGAAGGGAAGGTTAGGGTTAGGCACTGGGGGAGGGTTAGAGTTAGGCTATGGGAGGGAAGGTTAGAGTTAGGCACTGGGGGAGGGTTAGAGTTAGGCTATGGGAGGGAAGGTTAGGGTTAGGCACTAGGTGGGGTAGTTAGGCTATGGGAGGGGAGGGTTAGGCACTAGGGGGTAGTTAGGCTATGGGAGGGGAGGGTTAGGCACTAGGGGGAGGGTTGAGGTTAGTCTATGTGAGGAGAGGGTCAGGGTTAGGCTATGGGAGGGGAGGTTAGGGTAAGGCACTAAGGAGAGGTTAGGGTTAGGCACTAGGGGGAGGTTAGGGTTAGGCTATCGGAGGGAATGGTTAAGGTTAGGCACTAAGGGGAGAGTTAGCTGTTACAGGTTAGGGTTAGGCTATGGGAGGGAAGGTTAGGGTTAGGCGCTAGGGGGTGGGTTAGGGTTAGGCTTTGGGAGGGATAGGGTTAGGCACTAGAGGATGGTTTGTGTTAGGCTATGGAATGGTTAGGGTGAGACACTAGGGGGAGGGTTAGGGTTAGTCTATGGAAGGGAATGGTTAGTGTTAGGCTCTAGGGAGAGGGTTAGACTGCCTGAGGGGGAGGTTAGGGTTAGGCTGAGGGAGGGGAAGGTTAGGCCCTATGGGGGAGGGTTAGTGTTAAGGTGCTTATCCACTTACCGATATAAATGGGTGATTGAACAATAACAACATCGTAATCCTTCAATCGCTAATTAATCATGCATAAATTGTGCAGTATAATGTTGGAAATGACCAGCGATGTCCGCTTCCATTGGTCGTTTCCAATATCAATCATCGCCAGAACATGCAGGCCAATCTGCCGATAATGACAGATTGGCCATGCTTGGGGATGGGATGCTGCGTGCACTGAACGACATATCGTTCAGTGTAGACACAGCACAGGATGAGGAATGAATGTATGATTACAATGTTGTAATCATACTGTCGTTCCTCTATCAGCAAGTGGATATGCGGCATTAGGCTATGAGAGCGGAGGATTACGGTTAGTCTATGGGAGGGTTAGGGTTAGGCACTAGGGGGAGGTTTAGGCTATTGGATGGGAGGGTTAGGCTTTGGGAGGTTAAGGTTAGGCTATTGGATGGGAGGGTTAGGCTATGGGAGGTTAGGGTTAGGCAGTAGGGGGAGGATTAGGCTATGGGAGGTAAGGGTTAGGCACTAGGAGGAGGGTTAGGCTATTGGATGGGAGGGTTAGGCTTTGGGAGGTTAGGGTTAGGCTATTTGATGGGAGGGTTAGGGTATGGGAGGTTAGGGTTAGGCAGTAGGGGGAGGATTAGGTTATGGGAGGTAAGGGTTAGGCAGTAGGGGGAGGGTTACGCTATGGAAGGTTAGGGTTAGGAAGTAGGGGAGGGTTAGGCTATGGGAGGTAAGGGTTAGGGTTAGGCACTAGGGGGAGAGTTAGCTGTTACGGGTTAGAGTTAGCCATACCATACTTACCACCGGATCTGCAGTATCCGTCAAAAGTCTTCATGACATCACCACCAGACCCAGAAGACACCATTGGGCCGCCAAAACCGTTGGACCACCGGGGACATTTTGTGGACATTTTAATCATGTCAACATTTCATAAGTGTTGCTGCATGCTGACATTACGACCATGTCTACATGTCAACATCATGAATGTTGACATGATGAATGTCACCAAATTATACCACACTATTTGATAAATCCCATGTTACAGTAAAAATATGTCATAATCCAAAATGTTTACTTCCTAGAGTATTTTAAGGCAAATTCAAACTAGATAAGTGAGTCCGGTTCTCAGAGAAGCGGACCCACCGGATCTTGGCTTGGGTTTTCCTGCCTGACTCGGATCTCAAAATGAGGCAAAACATCATTCTTCCGCTGTCGGATTCCTGCAGGTTTTGGATTCTATAAAGTTCCCGGTGATCGGCGCCATTTTCACTCCGGCTGAGGAGAGTGACCTGTTTAGACGTGTTGCTGTCACTGTTTGTATCAGTGTGTTGTCCAAATTGTCCTGTCGGGGTCTGGGGCTGAAGGCTGCTGCCGTGTTGTCCATAAAGGGGCTGCAGTACATAAAGGGGGGCTGCAGTACATAAAGGGGGGCTGTAGTGGGTGCTGCAGCTGCTGTGTCACTGTTGTCCTGTCAATCAAGGGGCTGCTGCTGTGTTGTTGTCCTGTCCATCAATGGTCTAGGGCTGCAGTTCATAAAGGGGTGCTGTTTTGTCCAGGGGGGGGGTGCTCTGTCAATCAGGGGTGCTGTTCCCCAGTGTAAAAAGTGTGTGTGTGTGTTAGCAACTTAGCTGCACTATTATTGTTCAGTGACACTGCCGGCCAGACCGCAGTTTATCATCTACGTATTGTGACTCTGCATGTGGTCCGTGTTTGTTGTCCATAAAAAAGGGGTGCTGTCTGTGTTGTTCATCAAGGTTCTGCTGCCTCATCCAGAGGGGCTCTTCCCCAGGCTAGTTATTCTTGCTGTTATTCTTTTATTATTCATAAAAGATCTTATGACACTGTAGATCAGGGATGGGGAACCCATCCATATAAGGCCCTCGGTATCATTTGGTCTTGCCCTCTGAGCTTTTTCCTGCTATCCTCATCTGGCTAGCAGGGTGCCTAGAATGGCACACTGCAGCCAGAATCTATGCAACAGTGCCACCAGGAGCATCCTTAGAATTCTTCAGATGGTCACACAGCTGCCCTTACAGCACCCCATAGCATCCTCAGGATATCCTGGGCATTGCTGTAATCACTGGCCATTGTAACCCCACCCCCTTGTGACATCACACGGAGGGGTGTGGCCTGCACCAGGCCCAAGAACAATGTTATATATGTCAAAATGGCCCTCGGTAGAAAAAAGGTTCCCCACCCCTGCTGTAGATCATTGATACCATTGTGTAATATTTAGATTTGGTACAAATTGACGTGTGTGATGTACCCCAATTCCTCCATGTTTGTTGATATAGAGAATGATCAGTTGAGAGTATAGCAGAAAACCACATACAAGTGCTGGAGTTGCTGCCAGTGCCAGCAGTCATGACGATACTAGTCCGTCTACATCATCTACTAAAGCCGATGCCCAAGGGCATACAGGGCATAAGTCATGGCATCTAAAATCAAAGAACCAATTTTACAGTGGTAAAGAAAAAACCAACAAAGGGAAAGTTAGCTGTAGAAAGACATAAAATAAGTTGTTTGTGTAATTCAGGCACCAGTGGAAGAAACAGTTGTTGCCCATGATAAGGAAAAGTCTTTGTCATGTCTGGGCATAAGACTAAAAAATTAACTTCTTGTGTGTGGAATTATTTCTACTCAAATATGGACAATTGTCAAGCCATCTGTACCCTATGTAAAGTCAGAGTAAGTAGAGGTAGGGACCTTAAGCATCTAGGAACCTCCTCCCTGTTACATCATCTGCAGTGCATTCATCAAAAAGTTTTTGTAAAATTCAGAAACTTTGGCTAAAAAAGTAACAACAAGCAGTCCAGTGTCAGCTTGCTCCCTTCTCTCTGCTAGATTCAAGCACCTTCCATCTTCACCACCAACACCTTCATCAGCAATATCCTCAATCATGAAGTGATTGGTTTGTTTTGGCTCCCAGAAGACAAGCTACCAATGGGCAGCTGACATTGCTGGCAATGATCTCTATGTGCCTGCACAAACTGGCTTTACACAGGCAAGATGTTGTCACCATCATCATTTGATTCCTCACCCTCATCAGTGTCTACATTATCTTACTTCACACAATATTAATTTGTACCTGCTGGAATCCACCATTACATGTGGCTATGTAATTTCTGGTGGTAAAGGTTTTCCTCATGGAATTTGTAGGTAATTCTGATGAACATCATCTTTTCTACATTTTGAGGAAGTAGCATCATACAGTATGCTGATCGCTGACAAAGTTCACGGCTGTGCTGAAAACTCTTTCGGAGTACACACTGGAGGATGGGCAGCTCAAGTAAAGCAAAGAAAGTTTATGCCTTTTTTTCTGCTAGTAGTCAAACGGACTGCCTGACATATCTATTTGGATGCTATCATTAAAATAGTCATCAACCATTCTTTGAATGGTGGCCATAACTGAAGGAGGAGCCATCGCTGCATCACATGCCACTTGAGCTGAAAATTTGATTACCAACAGGTATCTCTTCAGGTCTGTGTCCATTGGGAAGAAAGACACAACATATGACTTAAACCTAGGATCGAGCACAGTCGCCAAAACTTATTGACCCAATTAGAAGGTCCTGACAACCCTTAGTTCCTGGTGAAGTGAATAAAGGACTTGATCTACAAGTGCAACTTACTTTGCAGAACAACTTCATTTCTGCTCCTCCTTCAGTTTCTCAAGTTTCTTTTTCAACAGTCTAATTAGGGGAATTACCTGACTCAAGCTGGCAGTATCTGAACTCACTTCACAAGTGACTACATCAAAGGGTTTCATGCTTTCAGCACTTTGCACAACATGGAAAGTAGTTTCCACTAAGCTGAGTAAGGTGCATTCCCCCTCCTCTTCCTATGTCATAGTTCGCTGTGTAGCTTTAGATGGCTTTTTATTGTTCCTCCCTCCACTGAAGCATATAAAGGGTGGAGTTCCACCTTGTAACTACCTCTTGCTTCAGCTGGTGGCAGGGCAAGTTCAACACTTCTTGTAGGTGCTGCAATCTTCTACAGGCACCTGCTGAATGGTGAAAATGTCCAGAAATTTTTCAGGTCACAGAGAGCAACTCCTGCACAGCCCTGTCATTTTTCCCCAGGGGAATCTTGTGACTGAAGATGGGTGAGGGAGTGAGGAAATAGCAAACACTGAGCTGTATCAGAGGTGCTGGACCAGACAGCCTGACGCCAGCACAATGCAGATATTCAACAATTACTGTCAATTATTCATTTAAATGTACATTTCATTTTCATCTGGTTGCACCCCCAACACCTGTTTGACTATGACGAAATGGGGAAATTAGTAATATACAGATTTTTTAAATAAAAAAATATAAATAGTGTAATGTTTCTTTATTCACCAATGATATAATGTTTTCTAGAGTCCTCGATCCGTGTGCTCTGAGGACTGTATTCCGGGATACAGAAAAGCTGCTATTGAAGGAAAGTCTATCTGCTGCTTTGGATGTGTCTCCTGCTCAGATGGGGAAATCACTAACACAACTGGTGAGTCCTGATTTATTCCCTATAGTATTGTATAAAGGACACAAAGCAAAAATATTGCCGTAATTCTCATATACAGAAAGAGGGAGAGAAATCTGGCGCGTTAAACAGCCCTTCTAGTCACTCCTAGGGCCTGATTCAGAGCCGCTCGTAAGCGGCTGCTCGTTCGCTGTGAGCGATGTTTGCACATCTGCGCATGCGTATGGTTCGTAATTGACATGCGAAAACCAGTCAGTGCGGTCAGAAATCATGTACTCGCAAAATAGCGAATGCCTGCTAATTTGAGTGACAGGATGAGGCGTTTGTGGGTGGTAACAGGGGAAGGTACTTGAAAACCGGGAGTGGAGATCCGAACGCAGGCGTGCCAAACGATCAAAACGGGCGTTTTAAGGGTGTGCATAATTAACAAAGCAGCGTCATCGACCACGTCATCGACCGGTTGTCTCTTAGCCTGAACTGCTCGCATGATTGCGGTAGGAAAATGCTACCACAAGAATAGTGAGCAGTTCAGATGCCTTTCGATGTACTCGATTAATCTAATAAATAGCGGAGATGACGTATGATGCGAACGGCCAAGGGGCGTCTTTACAAAATTGCCAGCGCATGTTTCGTTTGCTCGCTCAGACATAGAGGTGTCAACAGACCGCAAAGAGCGAGCACTATATTTAAATATCCGGCCCCTTTTTCTGAACGAGCGAGAGCAAATAGCGTCCGTCTCAGAATCAGGCCTCTAGTCCCAATGCGAGTTTACTCACGCTGAGCGTCAAGCAGATTTTGCTGATTAAAATGATGTGCATGTCCTGTGTACCAATGCCACTGTATCTGTGTTTTAAATACTAAATTACAGTGTCAGCAGCTGTTTTCCACACAGCGCTCAGTTGAGAGGATGCTACAGACTCGGCGGCACACAGAACACACACGTGCCGCATATAATCTTAATCAGCAAAGTCTATTTGTGCATCTTAATCTCATCGCATTGTGAATACGATGCAGTTGCAGTGAAACAGACACCCGGTGCTGGCCGAGTTGCACTGGAGCTGGTGGCTCTCATGTGCCGCGTGTAACAAGACTCATAACGCGCGTTACATAGACGAAAAAGGAGGAGACACATCAGTGCCCTAAGTGTTACGCTTCCAATGCTTTGTTCTTTCAAAATTTTTGGTCCCTTTTTTTCTTCTTTCTTTTATTTTTCTTTTCCATATTTTCTTTTCTTTTTTAGAAGTTGGGTATAAGGAGTTTTGTGATAGAAAAAGTTATTTATTATGTTTAAATTCTCAAAATAAGTTTCTAGTGGGGATAGTAGATATTATATTTTAGTGTTATGCTATTTGTGAAATAAATTGATTTAAGGTATTGTAAAAAATTTTAAACATAATATATGACTATATAAATGTTTTCTTTCTGTATTTTCCTACTTTTCTGTTTGTGTAACTTATTGACTATTGAAAATGCAATAAATATGTTTAAAAAAAATAAAATAAAATAATATATATATATATGGATCTGGATTATTTCTTAAAAAATAAAAAACAGCTAAAATCACATAAAATGGGCCTTTTTTTGTTCCTACTGTATTAATAACCTCAATAACATTTATTTCCACTCATTTCCAGTCAATTTTGACAACCTCACAGCCCACAATATTGATATTTTCATCTAGTTAAAGGGCCAAAAGGTTGCATCCAGCTTGCTGGCTCAAGACTGATTGATATTATTATTAATAGAGTTGAGGACTGTGCAAAGATAATGGTTGGGATACCCTTGAGGATTGAAGAAATGATAGTTGATAATTGGTGCAGCCCCTGGCTGTAAAATTGATAATAAATTAATTAAAAAACAATTCATTGGTGCAGCCCCGGGCTGAATAATTAATAAAAAGAAATTAATTGGTGCAGCCCCTGGCTGTAAAATTGATAATAAATTAATTTAGAAACAAATCATTGGCTCCTAAACCAACCATAACATTAATTTAAAATTTCAGGGAGCAATGCCCCAACCAGCACATAATGGAAAGGAAAAAGGTGCAAGATGGAATAGTCCTTGGGCCCTCCCAGCCACCCTTATGTAGTATATGAAACAGAACATTCACAGTTTAACAAACCAATCATTTCAGCTACAAGGACTGCCAATTGTGGCTGAAATTATTGGTTTCTTTGGACCCCCGTAAAACAAGCTGCCAATGTGCATTGGACATGGAAATGAAAATGATCCCATACACAAACTGGCTTTACATTACAAGTTGTCGTATTCCTCATCCTCATCATCCCCATCAGTGTGTACATCCTCTTCTTCACACAATATTAATTCTTCCCTGCTGGAAACCACCATTGGCACCTCTGTAATTTTTTGATGTAATTGTTGGTAGAGGTCTTCCTCATGGAATTTGTAATTCATTTTAATGAACATCATCTTTTCCACATTTTGAGGAATTAACCTCCTACGTCGATCACTGACAAGGTTGCCAGCTGCACTGAAAACTCTTTCGGAGTACACACTGGAGGGTGGGCAACTTAAGTAATGCAAAGCCAGTTTGTGTATGGGACCCCCAAATTGCCTCTTTTTCCTGCCAGTACTGAAAGGGACTGTCTGACATGTCTATTAGGATGTTATCTCTGAAATAGTCCTCCACCATTCTGTGAATGGAGACCGTATCACACATAGTCACGGTAGAAGATATGTCACTAGTAGGCAGTTCTCTCAGGCCCGACCAGATGTCATTTTTGGTGAATGATCTGCATGACAGGCAGGCATTCTGTAAGGAAAATGTATTTTTTTCCTGACAGCTGCAGAAACTGAAGGAGGAGATGATGGCGTTTCATGTGTGGCTACAGCTGACAATTTTTTTATCAACAGCTCTTTGCATAGTTTTAGATTTTGGTCTGTTGGAAAAAAACTCACAAGGTAGGACTTAAACCTAGGATCCAGAATGGTCGCCAAAATATATTTTTCAGATTTCATTAGATTGACGACTCTTGGATCCTTGTGAAGTGAATCAAGGGCTTGATCCACCAGTCCGACATACCTTGCACATTCGCTCCGTTTCAGTTCCTCCTTCAGTTTCTACAGCTGTTTTTGCAAATGTCTGATGAGGGGAATGACCTGACTCAAGCTGGCAGTGTCTGAACTAACTTCACGTGTGGCAAGTTCAAAGGGTTTGAGAACCTTGCACAATATGGAAATTATTCTCCACTGCACTTGAGTAACGTGCATTCCCCCTCCACGGCCTATGTCATAGGCCGTTGCATAGCCCTGGATGGCCTTTTGGCGTTCCTCCATTCGCTGAAGCATATAGATGGTAGAATTCCACCGAGTTACTACCTCTTGCTTCAGCTGATGGCAGGGCAAATTTAACAGTACCTGCTGGTCATGCAATCTTCAACAAGCATTTGCCGAATGTCTAAAATGTCTGGATATTTTGCTGGCCACCGAGAGCATCTCCTTCACGCCCCTGTCATTTTTAAAAAATGTTGCACCACCAAATTAATTGTGTGAGCTAAACATGGGACGTGTTGGAATTCGCCCGCATGTAATGATCTCACAGTATTGGTGGCATTGTCCGAAATCACAAATCCAGAGGAGAGTCCAAGTGGGGTAAGCCATTTAGCAATGATTTCCCTGAGTTTTTCTAAGAGGTTCTCAGCGGTATGCCTCTTAGTGAAACCAGTTAGACAAAGAGTAGCCTGCTTCTGTATCAGCTGTCTTTTGGTAGATGTTGCTGCTGCTGTTGCTAGTGTAGGCAGTACACCTACCCAGTGGGCTGTCACAGTCATGTAATCCTTAGTTTGCCCTGTCCCACTTGTCCATATATTAGTGGTCAAGTGGACAGTGGGTACAATGACATTTCTGAGGACATTAATAAGTTTTTTTTTAATGTCCTTGTACAGACTTGCTGTTCTAGCGAAGTGGAATATAGAAGGAATCTGGTAGCGAGGACACAGGACCTGAATTAACTGTTGAAAACCCACTGCAGTAATGCCGGATGCTGGATGCACATATAATACCAGCATAGCTGATTAGACGTCAGTAATCTGCTGTGCAGCTGGGTGATTGCTGTCATACTTGTTTGCCCTTGCAAACGATTGCTTGACAGTTAATTGTTTTTTGGAGGATACATTACAAGTAGTCTTCCTCCTGGTCCCCTTCTGGGATGAAGATCCACTCACAGCAACAGCAGCAGCAACAGGCATAGTCCTCAAAGATTCTTCTGAGGAATCACGGATAGGAGAGGAGTCAATCATGCTTCGAATAACAACATTGGATGCAGCAGGACTACTCCCGATGATGAATGAGGATGTTGATGATGCAGGTGTTAGTGGTGGAGATCAAAGGTGCTTGGATCCCACAGAGAGGGAGCAGGTAGGTGACACTGGACTTGTTATGTTTTCAGTTTTGGAACTTGGCGACATACATTTTGATTTTTGATGAATGCGCTTCAAGTGATGTAACAAGGAGGAGGTTCCTAGGTTGTTTAGGTCCCTCCCTCTACTCACTCTTGCTTGGCAATATTTACATATGGCTTGACAACTGTTGTCCGGATTGGGGTGGAAATAATTCCACATGTGAGAAGTGGATTTTTTTGTCTTTTGCCCCGGCATGACAACAATGGGCTTTGGCTTTTTTAATCCATGGGCAACAGCTGTTGCCTTACTTACACAAAGGACATCCTTGGCATCAACATCCTCATCACCAACATCTTCATCATCAACATCCTCATCATCCTTAGCGCCTTCAACTACCAAAATATCCTCCTCCTCCTTCATGTGCAATTCCACAGAAGTATCCTTACGGACTACGTCTGCAACATGTTGACTGCCCTTCCCCACATTTACAGTGGCCAAAGAAATGTTGGAACTTGGAGGATCCTCAGTACGCTAGTATTTAGGTTGGGCTCACACATGGCAACCGTGGACACACTTGAACTCTCTGAGGGGTTTTGTGATTTCAATTTCTCAGGGCACACAGTTGGTTTTTCCGGAGCTGTCTTACTCTTCTTAACAACTTTCAATTTTTTAATGGTACCACCACCGCTACTACTACAAGCAGAAGGGCTATCAGAACCAGCAGTCAACATAAATAAAGGCCAAGGCCTTATCCTTACCTTGCCACTTCGTTTAGTGAATGGCATATTGCCAATTTTTTGTTTATATAAAGTCAACTTGCCTTTCAATTTTTTTTTCTTTACTACAGTAAAAGTAGCATTACCATATCCATGGCGTGACTTAAGCCCTGGGCCTTCATAGAGGACAAGGAAGTTGACGGCCTTGCATTATCATGATGACTGCTGGCCGCAGCTACAACATGTGGTTCTTGGCCTTGCTCTTCTGTCATGTGACAGCCCTCCATATTTTCTGTGGTCTTGAAGCAGTGTCACAAGCACCAATAGTGTAGCCAAGGTGCTGTTACAAAATTCGCACATGTACAGTCGTGCGCACACAGAAAAATATTAGACAAAAAAAGACACTATTTGATTTTTTTTGGGGGGGGTCCAGACCTTGGGCCCAGAGCCCAGATTGATGACGAGACTGGAGTCGGGCAGCACTAGGTTGCAATTAGCGTTGCTGGCTGTATCTTATTTTTGTGCGGCTAAGCCTAACACACACACACAGAAAAAAATGACACAAAAAAATACACTATTTGTTTTATTTGCTTTTTGCATCCAGAACTTGGGCCCAGAGCACAGATTGATGATGACTGGAGTCGGGTAGCACTAGATTGCGTTGCTGTATCTTGTGCGGTTAAGCCTAACACGCACACACAGAAAAAAAAATAAAAAGACAATATATATATATTTTTTTTTTTTGGGGGGGGTCCAGAACATGGGCCCAGATGGACGCAGCAGACAGCACAGCACCAGCCCAGATGGATCAGCAACAGCACCAGCCCAGATGGATCAGCAACAGCACCAGCCCAGATGGACACAGCAGACAACACCAGCCCAGATGGATCAGCAACAGCACCATCCCAGATGGACACAGCAGACAGCACAGCAGTGACAGCACCAGTTGAATTAGCAGTGCACCAGCCCAGGACAAAGCAGACAGCACAGCGACAGCACCAGCACAACACTAGCACAGCACCAGCACAGCACAGGTAAGTACCTCCCAGCCCTACACTACCCACCCTCCCTGTTCAGTTTCCACAGCCGGAGTGAAATGGAGGCCGCCATGTGGTCTCTTATATATAGAGATGAAAGCTCTATGGTTTTGCCTCAGTTTGAGATCCGGGGCCGGCGGGGGAACCGAACGCATGTTCGGTTCTTGCCCCGAATCTCAAAATTCGGGTGGGTTCGGATTTCTGAGATCCGAACCTGCTCATCTCTAGTTAAAAGGATATGTTTGTAGCTTTCTCTCAGGTTTTTGACAGACTGCCAATTTTCCCTGGAGCCGTCCAAGAAACCTGTGTAATTTATCAGTGTCCCCATTTTTAGGGATTGTGTAACTGTGTTTGGCCCAGATGAAATAATCCTGGTCAAACTACACCACACCAGGACAAACAATTGGACAGACAGACAGATACCTTTTATCTATATAATAGTTGAGAAAGAGAATAATTTTACATGTAGCAATGCACTATAACAATTAAAGTGAAATACAATATGTTCCAGTGATATGGAGATGAAAATTGTCAGCAAATGGAAGTACAAATTATCCAGAAATGCTTCTTGCTAACAACTACAGGTGGGGACAGTCACAACCGATTACCAGTAAATAACCTCTTCAGCAGGAATGCACAGTGATCTGATCACAGACATCCGTGTGTGTGATCTGGGAGTCAGGTTTCACCAAATGTTCTGCAGGAGATGACTGAGGAAGCCAGGGAAGTCCCACAGGGGATGTGTTAGCTGTGTACCCTAACTGAAAGCCCCAGTGTCAATTGCAAACCAATGACGACCCTCACACAAGATACTTTTATCATAATATAAAAAACTATTTACCTATTGTTCTCCTTAGCTGCCTATTGTTTTCCAAACCTTCAATATGGCGATTTTGATGGGGAGGTGACAACAATGTATACAATTAACCAGATTAGTTTATAGACTAATATACAGTATATCATGTCTCCTGATGAGCACAGTATATGTGTACCATATTGTTATCAATGGATTGTGTACACAAGGACTATGAGGAAAGTGCAGTTATTTTGAATTTTATTTACATTCTACATTTTATGTTCTTAGATGCAGAGACGTGTATCATATGTCCAGAGGATGAATGGCCTAATGAGAAGAAAGACAGATGTATAAAGAGGGTGATGCTGTTCCTGTCTATGCAGGAACCACTAGGAGCTGTACTAATTGCTTTCGCTGGAATTTTCTTTGTTGTGACTACTGCGGCACTAGTGATCTTTATAAAACACATGGACACTCCGATCGTTAAAGCCAATAACACACATCTAAGTTTCATCCTCCTTGTGTCTCTCATGTTTTCTTTCCTCTGCATCCTGTTATTTATTGGAAAACCCACAGCGCTGACCTGTCTACTGAGACAAGTGGTCTTCAGTGTGACTTTCACCCTGGCTGTCTCCTGCACCCTGGCCAAGACCACCAATGTCATAGTTGCCTTCAGATCCTCTAAGCCTGGGGACAAGCTGAAGAACTGGATGGGAGGACCTTTATCTAGACTGATCATCTTTGTCTGTTGTTCGGGACAAGTTGTGATATGTTCTGTTTGGTTGCTTCAATCTCCACCATTCCCAGAGAGAGACACAAGCTCAGAGGTGGGAAAGATGATATTACAGTGTAATGAGGGGTCCATCGCTGCTTTCTATGCTGCCCTTGGATACATGGGCATCTTAGCCGCCTCCAGCTTCACTCTGGCTTTCCTAGTGAGAAAGCTCCCGGACCGCTTTAATGACGCTCATTACATTACGTTTAGCATGTTGATATTCTGTAGTGTATGGGTTACCTTTATTCCTGTATATCTGAGAACCAAAGGAAAGAACACGGTGGCTGTGGAGGTATTTGCTATCTTGGCTTCAAGTGCAGGACTCCTGATCTGTATATTTATCCCCAAGTGTTTCACAATTATTATAAAACCGGAGCTGAACAGAAGAGGACCCCTGAGAGCTAGAAAGTAGCACTGAGTAACAGGGGTGTAGTATAAGAGATAGACAGTAATTAGTTAGACAATGTCTAGATAGGCACCAGATGTTAGTCTGTCAATAGTTAGACAGGGAAAAAGTTAGACACAAACAAAAGTCAGACACACTAAAGTTAGACATGTAAAAAGTTCAACAGGTACAAAAGGTCGACAGGGTCAAAAGTTCGACATGAAAATGGTTGACAGAAAAAATGGTCGACGATTTTTATTTTTTTATTTTTAGCCCTAATCTTCACCCTAACCCTAACCCTCCCGATGGTGGCTAACCCTAACCCTCCCTCCTGGTGCCTAACCCTAACCATTCCTAACTGTGGGGGTAAGTGCCTAACCCTAACCCTCCAGTAAGTGCCTAACCCTAAACCTAACCCTAATCCTAAAAAACAAAAACAAGAAATGTCTCGACCATTTTCGTGTCAATCTTTTTCATGTAAAACTTTTGACCCTGTCGATCTTTTGTACCTGTCGAACTTTTTACATATATAACTTTAGTGTGTCTGACTTTTATCTGTCAAACTTTTATCCTTGTCTAACTATTAACTGTCTAACATCTGGTGTCTATCTAGACATTGTCTAACTAATTACTGTCTATCTATAGTCCGGAACCTGAGTAACAGGTACCCAGCTGAGATGCTGAGTACTTTATATTGTAAAGGCTCTTTGCATTTTGTGTACACACACATCTGATGCCCAAGTAATGATGTCTTATGTAACTCAGCAGATACTTGCTTTGTGATAAAGAATGTACTATTTATCTCTGATTCAGCACTGAGTGTGTTATAATATTGAAGCAAACATACCAATCACCATTTTATAATTATTTATTAACTAAACTCATTAATGAACCACTTACCAAGGCATTTTCCAGTCTACCATACCTGCTTACAACACACAAAAGCACAATTATAATTGTATAATGGACCTACAGTTGTTTTCTCGTACATACTGTATAGACACAATTTTATCACTGGGCTGGTGGATAGCAATGAATAAGTTAACCAAATATATGTGTATGTATATAAAAAAGTTAATATATAATAAATGAATAATAAAAAAATAAAAAAATAACTAATACTCTGTGTCATAAAATACAACGAACATATAAAATACGGTGGTTAAAAATCCTTAGATCACAAATAACGCAGAATATATAGGTGAATATGAAGCTGTACGAAATGAAATTTAAATAAATGTTTCAGGACAAATACTTATCAAAACTGTTTGTATTGTAAGGAACGGAACTTGAAACAATCCAGAAAAATAACCCTTGTTAAGGAGCTGCAGGATCCAGTAGTTTAGGAGGTACACGTCTCGTCCAATGATCTGCCAGTACTTCAGTCTGGATGGTTTACTGGGATCTGGTGTTTGAAGCTACAGCTGCCCATAGTCACAATGGTGAGGTAGCAGGCAGGGCCGGCCCACTCGTTACGCCAACTACGCAGGCGCGTAGAGCGCCAGCCAGCAGAGGGCGCCGTGAATAGCTGCCGGAGCACAATTCAGTCCCCAGTGCGGCTACTACAAACACTTAGTGGAGCGCACGGCCACCCCTCCACTGCCTGCCGCCCGAACAGGACTCCCCAGGCAGATCAAGGGAGGGCTTAGGGGAAAGCCCCGGCTGGAGCTGTTTTCCCAGCAACAGTCTGCCCCCGCTGCAGGTCATGGCTAAGATGGTTCACTGTCTTAGCAGATCCACTGCAGCTTAACCGGATTGGTCAGACTGCACAGCGTGAACACGGCGGAGGGGACACTGAGGAACTTGTTCCTGCAGAGGATGAGAACTGGAGGTTGCCCACACACTGGTCTCTGCAACCCGGGAGTTGTTGCCCGTGTTCAGCACCTCCATGTAGCTGAGTCCTCCGGCAGATTGCTCTTCGAGTGCGGGGCTGCGTTCCCCCATAACTTGATGGTCCTCGGGTCACAGCTCATCAGGAGAGGTCAGTGCTGGTTTAGGATCATGGCTGTGGCCAGGGTCGGTTCTCCATCAGCTCAGTGCAAGGAATACACAACCTGGGTCAGGGGGGCGCGCACATAACGCCGACAGTAACAGCCTCAATGTGCTGCACAGCGCAGCACATACCATAACAATGGCACACAAGGATGATTAAAAAAATATGAAACTTCCTCACTGCAGCTTCTTTACAATAGCCAGCCTACAAGGAGGGGACCTGGTTATTATCTGAGGATACATTATGTCTGTTTCCCTCTGGTAAGACCTGTGTTGCTGCTGCCTCCATGGGGCAGGAGGCACACAGCTGACACAGTCAGGGGGAAGTGCTGACAAGGGAAGGAGGGCCGTCTTAAGTGCCCTGGGCCCCCCGAAGGCTTAATCCGGGCTGTTACCAGTGCTGCACTCAGCCTGGCTTGCCGCCCAAACAGGACCTCTTAGGGCTGCCCCTCACTTCCTGCTGGGCCAGACCTACTGTCCTATTAGCAGCTGTGACCCACTGTTATGCTTAGTACACACTATATAGATATATCTGTATAGTGCAGAGGGAGAAGTGCATCACAGCTTGTATAGCCATAGTAGCAGAGCCCTTACCGGTCTCACTGGTGGATCCTACTCACACGACAGGGCAGCAAAAGTGGGCTGCGGCACCCGCTCCTACTCCACGAAGGCCACACATTCTGTGACTGTGTGTGGTAGCAGTGAGCAACAGATGGATGAAAAAGTAGGTTGGTAAGTGTTGTGACCCTGTTGGGGGACTGCAGACAGGCAGGGATGGTATATGGAGGCAATATTGTATATATACGGCTTTTCCCACAAGACCACACCCCCTTAAACTTAATTTAGGGGCGTAGAAAAGAATATTCGCTTACCAAGCAAATTGGGCTCGGGACGGCCCTGGTAGCAGGTTACATAACATGTAAGTCCATGATAGACTGAAGTATGTGGACGCAGTGCACACTTCTGTATTATCCCTCACCGATCTGCAGATAAAATGTTCCTTTTGCTGATGGATTAATGCAGCTGTTGTGGTTGGGACTAAGGGCTCTATTTATTATCATTATTTTTACTAAAATAAAGTGAAAAGGGCTGTTTTGTGTTTTCACACCCTTTTCACATTATTTTAGTATCACCTAAAGTTACTAAAGGGCAATTGGAGTAGAGGCCCTGATTCAGAGCCGGACGCTCTGACCAGAGCGCTCGCTCTGAATCAGGGCCCTCCTCCATTAATATGGAGCGTCCTCCTGGACGCTCGTATAGCTGTGGGTCACCACCCACAGTATATACGAGCGTGCAAAAAGATGGTCGCGATGGTCTTGACCATCGCGACCATGGGAATTGCGAGTGAAACCCTGTGGTCGGGTTTCTCAACCACAAGGCCAGGAGTGATTTTGGCTCTATCAGAGCCAAAATCACTCCCACTGACATCACTAGTGATGTCAGTGGGGCCGGCTTCAGACGGTAGGCATTCCCATGGGAACGCCTCCATCTGGCAGGCACGCCCACCAAAGGGGGCGTGCTGTCAATCAACATCGACAGCACGCCCCCTTTGGTGCGAGACCCAGAGCGATGGAAAGTCCTTCGCTCGACGGGTCTCATGCATGCGCACGACGGAGCTCCCTCCGTCGTGCGCATGCGCAGTGGGGACCATCGACCCACTTGCAAGCGTACTGCCGCTCGCGAGTGGGTCTGAATGACCCCCAGAATTCTTAAAATTCTACTCCAACCCCTAATTATCACTTATTTTTAGTAATCAGATCGCATTTTCCATCATTGTAATGGGAAATGTGATCTGACCAAAGTTACTAAAAATAAATTGTAAAAAAATACCGGGGAAAGCCTTGTGATGATAACGCCACCTAGAGGTGGCATTATCCAGGGTGTCTCCCGGTTACCAGACTCCTGCTCCACTCTAACAGGCAGAGCAGAGCCCGGAGCCGGCCCCTGTGATCAGCTGTGTGGTCTAAACAGACGACACACTGATCACTGCTGTAAAAAAAAATAAAATGACTTGCCTGAGTCCAGGGACCGGAGATCCGGGCTCCGGAGATGTCCTCCCTCCGGTCAGCTGGTCTCCCATCCTGCACTGGGACCCGGTCATCAGATGGGAGATCAGCTGACTGGAGCCATGGAGGACATCACCGGAGCCCGATCACCGGAGGTAAGTGCAATTAAGTGAAGGGGGGGGGGGGTCCAAATGCGGATTGTAGTAAATAGAGCCTAAATCACCAGGCTCTTGCAAAATGGTGGTCACTGTCAATGCATTTCCTTTTGCATCCCAAAACTTTTTCAAAACTGCTAGGGTGACTGCACTTCCCTCCTTTTATTTTGTTGCTAGTGTTCTAATTAGTCCATTAATTGCAGCTTTTATTAACCACTTAGGTGTATAGTAAGCAAAGTGTTTTTAGAAATTTAAATATGACATATACAAATAAAACATATACAAATAAGACATATACAAATATACATTAATACAAGAAAGAGGTGATACTAATCATACAGTACAAAATAAATAAATGAATATTGCGATGACGGGGATGGCACCAAAGTGTGATGCAGCCAGTGGCAGGCTGGGCCGGGGTGCAGGGTGCCATGTGCCCTCCGGGCCGCAGCGTCATGCGGGCTGTGGGCCGCGGACAGTCTGTGTCACTGTGACACAGACTGCACCGCGTGTGTAGCGCTGACCGGACGGAGTTCGGTCAGCGCTACACAAGTGACAAACACACAGCCGCCGGCTCCGGCAGCTGTGTGTTTGTTGTAAGCAGCAGCCAATGAGAGTCTGTCAGACTCTCACTGACTGCCGCTGCGCCCACTGCAGGAGCTACACAAGTGACAAACACACAGCCGCCGGCTCCGGTGGACACCTCCGATGGTGAAACAGCAGGCTAAATGGAGGCCGGCGGACCATGAGTATGAGAGCTGCAGCACCCGACGGTGTAGACAAAGCGGGCTGCACTACCACTGCAGAGGCGAGTATGTCTAATGACAGGCGTCGGGATTTCGACGCCTGTCATTAGATACTTGCCAGGATTAGACAGTCGGGAAGCCGGCGGTCGGGATTCCATCCGTCAGCTTCCCAACTGCTTCCCCCTTCATCTATGTTATGTTGCTATGCTTGGGTGGCTGGGGGTGTAGCACCGATGGGGAGGGAGGGGGGGTAAGGGTCGGTAGGAGGTGAGTTCCCCCACCTCTCTAAGGCCACTTTAAGCACTAGACGCAGTAGCACAGAATCTGCGTCTTTGGATGCAGCCACTGTGCTAAAATCTGCAGGAGGCATCTGATCAAGATGTTTGGCGCATTGTTCATCTGAGTTAGCCGAAGCTTACTCAGACTGGCCACCTTCTGTTGCTCGTGAGGCCAGGAAATCTGCATCCTTCAATGCAGACCCTGGCTTTCACACTCCCAGAAAACAGGGGCAACACCGCCTCCCCACCCCCACGCAGGACTCTGCGCAAGCGCAAACCCTCAAATATTGGAGCTGTATGCATGGCCGTAGAGAGCCAGCCCGTACCCCATTACTATCGGGGCGTGGCCTAATCCCGGAAGGCATAGCCTCGCCCCCTTAGAAAAAAAAAAAAACCTATTTGTGAGCTGGGGAGGTTTGGTGCCCAGCGCAAATCCAGGGGAGGGGGGGGCATGATTAGTATGATCAGTCCCCCACAGGCAGAGGAGAAGAAAATGCTGCTGCTGCTCAGCCTCACACAGCAGCATGTGCAGGACTGCTGGCAGGCAAGATTGAGGGGGGGCAGCATCTGACCCAGGCCCCCACTGCGCCCCTCCAATAGGCCTGGGCCTGGGTAATTAGCACCCGCTCACCCCCTCTTGGCACCCTTGGATGTACGCACATCGATGCCCTTTATTAACAAAATAAACATTTCAACCCACTGTATCCCCCAAAATACACACAAAAAATTGGCCTTGGGGTTTAATCGGGAAGCAGTCGGGAAGCCGACGGACGGAATCCCGACCGCCGGCTTCCCGACTGTCGAATCCAGGCAAGGATTAAATGACAGGCGTCGAAATCTCGACGCCTGTCATTTTACCTACACTGGGAGCCCGAGACCTGGCTTACCGATCAAAGGTAAACCAGGCGCCGGGCGCGGACAGGTTAGGGGCTCCCGAGGGGGGCTAAGGGTTAGGCACCCCCCAGGAGGGTTAGGTTTAGGCTAGGGGAAGGGGGGTTTAGGGTTAGGTACCCTCGGGGGGAGGTTAGGGTTAGGCATCCCCCCGGGAGACTTAGGGCTAGGCAGCGGGGAAGAGGGGGTTAAGTTTAGGCACAAGGAGGGGGGTTAGGGTTAGGCACTTGGGGGGTGTTAGGGTTAGGCACCCCTAAGGGAGGACTAGGGTTGGGGGGGTTAGGTTAGTTTACCTTCAGTGCAGTCGGTATCTTCACCTCTGCCGGGCTTCCGCTGTCGGGATTCCCATTTAATCTGCCTCATTCTTAATTAATCATTCAGCTGTTCTTCTTCATGTAATCTACAGTAATTTGCCAAGGGGTATATTTAATAAAGTGCTGGTTTTTAGAAGTGGAGATGTTGCCCATAGCAACCTATCAGATTTTAATGATCATTTATCTAGCACCTTCTAGAAGATAATGTCACGGCCAGGGTATTTCAGCATGACCTGTGAGGTCGTTGTGGCGCGGGCTGTCTGGTGGCGGAGCTGGTGTCTGGCGGGGGGCTTTGGCTGCGCGTGTTGTTGTGCGGCCCTGTTGTCACTCTGCGCTGGTGAGGCCTGGCGGCGTCTCCGTTCCGTTTGGCATGGGCGCCGCCATCTTGCCTTCTGGCCATGTGATGCGGCTGGCCAATCCTGGTGAGTCACATGTTCCCTCCGGCCAGTAACAGCACGGCATGGGGTATTTAGGAAGGGTCAGTGCCTTCCTTCTTTGCCAGTGCAACGTGTATCTCAGCCTAGCTGAGAGGGAGTTCTCTGTGCTTTCCTGTTCCTGTGAATCCGCTGTCTGCCAGTCTGCCTGTCAGCTCCTAGCTCCCAGTGGACTACCCCGCTTCCTCCATCACCCTTGCCCATACCTGAGTGCCTGAGCCTGCTGACATCCTGCGCTTCAGTTCACTACTTGTATACCTGGCTTGTTTATTTTCAGCTCACTACCTGCAAACCTGGCTTGTTTATTTTCAGCTCACTACCTGCAAACCTGGCTTGTTTATTTTCAGCTCACTACCTGCAAACCTGGACAGCTTTAATTGTTTCTACTTGGACATTAACCCATTACTCCCACCACAGAACTCTTGTGCACATTATATATTCCTGGACTTTTATTTACTGCCATTATCTGTCTACTCAAGCACTTATTAAAAATTCTAGTTTTATTTTTAAATCTGCTTCTGTGATCACTCCTGCTACCACCCCGGGTCCACAAACAACCCAGAACATCACAGTTTGCACTGGCCTTATGGAGCCGGCCACGGATCAGGAGTCAGGAGTGGATTTGTTCAGGGTGCATTTCTGGTCGTTTAGAAAATCTGGAAAACATGCAGCATCTGATGGCTCAATTTCTGCAAGAGATGTCCAAGCGACAGGATAGTTTGCAAACTTCCTTTTCTACCCCTGGAGTACCAGCATCTACATCCGCTTTAGCATCTGGGAATACAGGAGGCAGATCATCTCCCCGCTTACATCTTCCTTTACCAAGTAAATTTGATGGCAACCCTAAACTCTGCTGAGGATTCCTAAATCAGTGTGACATACATTTTACCCTGCAGCCTGACAACTTTCTAACTGCAAGAACTAAAGTGGCTTATATAGTCTCTCTGTTATCCGGCCAGGCCTTGGAATGGGCTTCCCCACTCTGGGAGCGCTCAGATCCGCTGCTGGATAATTACGCAGGCTTTGTGTCATCCTTCAGGAGGATTTTCGATGAACCTGGGCGTACTGTATCAGCAGCATCAAACATCATGACACTGAGACAAGGGGTCCGTCCTGTCAGTCAATATGCCGTGCAATTTCAAATTTTAGCATCAGAGCTCAAATGGAATGAGGAAGCCCTCACCTCGACCTTCTGGCATGGGTTGTCAGACTGACTTAAGGATGATCTAGTCACTCGAGAGCTTCCTACTAATCTGAACGACATGATTTTGTTGTGTATCAAAGTTGACCTACGCTTCAGGGAACGTCAGGCTGAAAAAAACAGAACTGACCGGCAAAGGTCATTTACCCCCTCCATTTCTACCCATCCCATTCCTTCCCCTACTGAAGAGGAGCCTATGCAGGTGAATCATACACACCTCTCTAAAGAAGAACGTCAGAGAAGAATGCAAAAGAACCTCTGTCTGTACTGCGGAGAGTCCGGTCACCTGCTGATCTCCTGCCCCCATAAACCGGGAAATGCCAAATCCTAACTGACCCTGGAGACATCAAGTTAGGAGTTATGAACCCGTCTTCAAAGATTAAAGATTTCACAATTACCCTAGCCTTGGATCTTAAACCCAAACCTGTCTTTGCTACTGCTCTACTCGACTCGGGAGCAGCCAGAAATTTCATAACGTCTAGTTTCATAGATAAATTTCAGATTCCTTGTTTGTCTCTCAACCATGCCATCTCTCTGACCTCTATAGACGGACGCCCTCTAACTAACGGGATAGTCACCAAAGAGACTCAACCAGTATTGGTCCGAATTGGGGCACTTCATTCTGAGTCCTTAAAATTCCTGGTGATATCAGAGGCCTCTCAAGAAATTGTTCTTGGTCTACCCTGGTTACGTCAACATAATCCCAGGATTGATTGGAGTTCTATGCAGATTCTGTCATGGGGTATGGACTGTCAGAAATCCTGTCTTCCAAAAATTCGACCTGTGAGAAAGACAGTTCCATTAGTTTCTTCTGCCATTCCCAAGGAATATCAGATGTTCGCCGATGTTTTCTCTGAACAACAAGCAAATATCTTACCCCCTCATAGGGAATGGGACTGTCCAATTGAATTGATACCTGATAAGATACCACCTCGTGGTCGTACCTATCCACTGTCTTTGCCTG
This sequence comes from Taudactylus pleione, assembly GCA_031769625.1. Taxonomy (NCBI): domain Eukaryota; kingdom Metazoa; phylum Chordata; class Amphibia; order Anura; family Myobatrachidae; genus Taudactylus; species Taudactylus pleione. The sequence continues at coordinate 1,512,526 of JAUIMM010000280.1, forward strand.
AGACTCAAGCCATGACCGAATACATCCGGGACAACCTGGCAAAGGGGTTCATTTGCCCCTCTACTTCACCTGCCGGAGCTGGGTTTTTTTTCGTTGGCAAGAAGGACAGTGGTCTAAGACCATGTATCGATTATCGAGGCCTTAATGACATTACTGTAAAGAATCGATACCCTCTTCCCCTGATTACTGAGTTGTTTGATAGGGTCAAGGGCTCTGTCATTTTTTCGAAATTAGATCTAAGAGGGGCTTACAACCTCATTCGTATCCGAGCTGGCGATGAATGGAAGACCGCTTTTAATACCAGAGATGGACATTTTCGAGTATTTAGTAATGCCTTTTGGATTGTGTAATGCCCCTGCTGTCTTTCAAAGTTTCGTTAATGAGATTTTCCGGGATCTGTTATATGTTTCTGTTGTTGTCTATCTGGATGACATACTGATTTTTTCACCCTCTGTGGCTAAACATCAAGAACATGTTAAAGAAGTCCTGACCCGTTTGAGAGAAAACCACCTTTACTGCAAACTGGAGAAGTGCGTCTTTGGAGTGCCCAGTGTACCTTTTCTCGGCTATGTAATATCTGGCTCCAGTTTAGAAATGGACCCCAAGAAGGTACAGGCAATTCTGGATTGGACCCGACCTCAGACACTGAAGGCCATCCAGAGATTTTTGGGCTTCGCAAATTATTATAGACGCTTCATTAAGGGATTTCCTACACTGCTGGCTCCCATTACAGCCTTGACCCACAAAGGTGCTAATCCTGCCCAATGGTCACCTGAGGCAGAGTCTGCCTTTCATCTTCTAAAACAGGCCTTTATCTCAGCACCAGTTCTTCGACAACCCGATCTGGACAGGCCTTTTTTGTTGGAAGTAGACGCATCATCTGAAGCTGTGGGAGCAGTCTTGTCTCAACGTTATGAGGACAACCGAGTCCATCCGTGTGGGTTCTTTTCTAAAAAATTCTCTCCTGCCGAAAGGAACTACGCCATAGGTGAGCAAGAACTACTAGCTGTAAAGTTGGCATCGAAGGAATGGAGATATTTGCTAGAAGGCGCCAAGTTTCCATTTACTGTATTTACAGACCATAGAAATCTCCTATTTCTCAAAAACCTCCAATGTGTGAGTCCTCGTTTGGCCCGCTGGGCAATATTCTTTGCCAGGTTTCAGTTCACCCTGACCTTCCGGTCTGGAGCACTTAATCGGAAGGCTGATGCCCTATCGAGATCTCTCCTCTGTGATGATCAATCTGAAAATCAAAGCAATACCCCTGTCTTGGAATCAAGAGTTTTTGCCGCATTACAACTTCAGCCTCCTTCGGGAAAATCATTTGTGGCCCCGGAATTAAGGAAGCAGCTTCTCACTTGGGCACATTCCTCTCGCTTCGCAGGGCACTCAGGCACTCGGAAGACCTTGGAGTTCCTGAAAAGACACTATTGGTGGCCTTCTATGAAGGCAGATGTAATGGAGTTTATCTCTTCCTGCTCCTCCTGTGCCCAGCATAAATCATCACGACAAGCTCCAGCTGGGGAATTGCTTCCATTACCTACCCCATCACGTCCATGGACGCATCTCTCCATGGATTTCGTCACAGACCTGCCAGTCTCTCAAGATTTCAACACTATCTGGGTTGTAATAGACCGATTTTCTAAGATGGTCCACTATATACCGTTGAAGAAGTTACCTTCTGCCCCTGACCTGGCACAGTTGTTTGTCCAACACATATTTCGTCTACATGGCCTTCCTGCTGAAATTGTCTCTGACCGTGGTGTGCAGTTTACTGCAAAATTCTGGAGGGCTTTGTGTTCTGTTCTTCAAGTGAAGTTAAACTTTTCCACGGCCTACCATCCGCAAAGCAACGGCTCCACCGAGAGAGTTAATCAAGATCTAGAGACTTTCTTAAGAATTTTTATGTCATCTTCCCAGGACAATTGGGCTGCCTTGCTGCCGTGGGCTGAATTTGCACATAATGCTTCCTACCACTTGTCAACTAACCAAACGCCATTTCAGGTTGTATATGGTCTTCATCCTCGTGTTCCTGAATTCCGAAGCCTGCCTGTTTTCGATGTTCTGGCCGTGGAGGACACAGTGCGGAATTTTGCTGCCATCTGGACTCAAGTATGGTCTGATTTGTTGAAGGCATCCTCTCGCTATAAGACCCAGGCCGATAAGAAGCGTAGAATAGTCCCACACATGCAAGTAGGAATCAAGGTCTGGTTGTCTACTCGGAACCTTCGTCTAAGAGTTCCGTCTATGAAATTCGCACCCCGCTTCATCGGTCCCTTCACCATAACAGAAGTCATTAATCCAGTGGCCTACCGTTTACAGTTACCCCCATACCTAAAAATTCCCAATTCCTTCCATGTTTCCTTATTAAAGCCCCTAGTCCTGAATAAGTTCCATAATGCTCTACCTGCTTCTCCTCGAGTCCAGACGGAGAGAGGAGTTGAGTTTGAAGTCGCCCAGATCTTGGACTCTTGACTGCACAGAGGTCATCTTCAGTATTTGTTGGACTGGAAAGGTTACGGTCCAGAGGAACGTTGTTGGACCGATGCTCGTGATGTCCACGCTCCCACGCTCATCAGGAGATTCCATTCTGCCCATCCGGAGAAGCCTGGTGAGTGTCCTGAGGCCACCCCAAAAGGGGGGGGTACTGTCACGGCAAGGGTATTTCAGCATGGCGCTAGGCGGGTGTTACCTGTGAGGTCGTTGTGGCGCGGGCTGTCTGGTGGCGGAGCTGGTGTCTGGCAGGGGGCTTTGGCTGCGCGCGTTGTTGTGCGGCCCTGTTGTCACTCTGCGCTGGTGAGGCCTGGCGGTGTCTCCGTTCCGTTTGGCATGGGCGCCGCCATCTTGCCTTCTGGCCATGTGATGCGGCTGGCCAATTCTGGTGAGTCACATGTTCCCTCCGGCCAGTAACAGCACGGCATGGGGTATTTAGGAAGGGTCAGTGCCTTCCTTCTTTGCCAGTGCAACGTATATCTCAGCCTAGCTGAGAGGGAGTTTTCTGTGCTTTCCTGTTCCTGTGAATTCGCTGTCTGCCAGTCTGCCTGTCAGCTCCTAGCTCCCAGTGGACTACCCCGCTTCCTCCATCACCCTTGCCCATACCTGAGTGCCTGAGCCTGCTGACATCCTGCGCTTCAGTTCACTACTTGTATACCTGGCTTGTTTATTTTCAGCTCACTACCTGCAAACCTGGACAGCTCTAATTGTATCTACTTGGACATTAACCCTTTTACTCCCACCACAGAACTCTTGTGCACATTATATATTCCTGGACTTTTATTTACTGCCATTATCTGTCTACTCAAGCACTTATTAAAAATTCTAGTTTTATTTTTAAATCTGCTTCTGTGATCACTCCTGCTACCACCCCGGGTCCACAAACAACCCAGAACATCACAGATAATAGCTAGAATCTGATTGGTTTCTGTGGGCAACATCTCCACTTCTAAAATCCCGCACTTTAGTAAATATATCCCTAAGACTTTGGCATTTTCATATAGGAAAATTATTAATCTTTTACGTTAATTAGTACAGAGGATAAATAGAGGGAAAAGAGCTAAATAGGGCTAGAGAGAAAAATATCTTTCTTTACAATTTACTGTTCTTCTGTTTTATTTTTGTTCTATTCTTTTTATTCTATTCATGACCTTTCCCATAATAGTCTGATTATCATATAACTTTGGTTAAGGGCTTTGTTCTTTCTTTTCTTTCATTGTTAAACACAATGCTGTCCAAAACTTGGCCATGAATTGAACACCTCAGTAGGAGACTCTCTCTGTAGGAAGAAATAAAGAGTTGTGCCAACTTGGCAGCAGATGGTAGGCTGACTAGAGGGGATAAATGGGCCATCTTGCAGAACTGGTTCACCACTTCCTAGATGGTGTTATACCTTTTGTAGGAGGGCAAGTCAGTTATGAAGTCCATTGACAAGTGTTCCAAGGACAACTGGGTACTGGCAATGGTTGAAGAGGACTGGTAGGAGCTGTTGATACACCTTGAGTTGAGCGTATTTGGTGCATGAGGTGATGAATTCTTGGATGTCAGATTTCATGGTTGGCCACCAGTAGGTCCTTTCGGAAAAACCTATAAGCTTTCAATAGTACAGAATGCCTAGCGAAATGGGAGGCATAGGCCCAGGTCAGCAATCTTGTATGAAGATCTGGAGAAACAAAAAAATTTCCAAGTGGTGGAGCTGGAGAAACTTGAGTGGTGGTGAAAGCAAGAGGGTTGATATTGGGATGTTCTTCTTCAGGAATTGATTCCTCCTCTGGATCCATGGCTAGGGTCAAATTGAAAATAAACCATGAGAAGAATAGAGCCCATCTGGCCTGATGAGGATTGAGGCACAAGTGATTTTTATGGTCTATGAGTATAGTCAGTGGATGATTAACCCCTTCTATAAGATATCTCCAAGAGTGAGTTTTAAGTTCTTGGTCTCCAATATAATAGTTCTAGAACCCACATGGATGTAGTCTCCCATTTTCAGCACATTGGGACAAAAGGGCACCAACCCTCACCGCAGAGGCATCCACCTCAAAGACAAAAGGTATGTCCACATTTGGTTGGGGTAACAAAGTTGCTGAGGTGAAGGCTTGTTTCAAAAGCTGGAATGCTGAAAATGCTTCCTTAGACCACTGTGTGGATCACCTTTAATGAAGTTGGAAGGGCCCAGTTTAGAATGGAGTGGAGTTTTTCCAGATCCTTTTGACGATCATTGCCAGAAACTATGAACCTCAGGAATGGATTTGTGGGTACCTTGAAGATGCACTTTGATAGCTTCCCATAGAGATGATCAGCTCAAAGATGATGAAGGACTTTTGACCTGCTGATAATGGGGACTCTAGGTCATGAGAGAAGATAATGATGTCATCAAGGTAGACCACTTCGAATTTGTACAACACATCTCCGAAGATTTTGTTGACAAAGTGTTGAAGCACAGCCGGGGCATTGCACAAGATACTGAGATACTCGTAGTGGCCATCTCTTGTGTTGAGAGCAATCTTTTATTCGTTGCTCTCTTGACTTCTAATCAAATTATAAGTGCCCCTAAAGTCAAGCTTAGTGAAGATAGTAGCACCTCACACTCTATGAAAAAGCTCGGTAATTAGCAGAAGAGGATGCCCAGTGCCGGCCCTGCTCCCTGAACATGTGACATCGCAGGAGGGTGCGGGGCCACAGGCAGGAGATGCTCCAGGTGGCTCAACACACTGTCATTTACTTGTTTTACCTTGTTGTTAGCCACCAATCTTTTGCACATGGAGTTGTTGTATGTCTAACTTGTCACTTGTCATGTAAACCTTTGTTAACTGCACCAGCTTGTTGTAAATTGGCACTACCTTCATTAAGATCTAGTGGCAACAGAATATTGGTAAGAAAATGGCACTCTATAAGGATAGTGGCTTTTTTGCACATGCGGAAATGTCTCTTCTCTGATAACTGCCTGGGCCATACCCACATGTAACACATAGGAGTTTATTGAAATATTGAAGTTGATTATTTTGGGTCTTGAGGAAGATCTGACATGCCCTGAAGCAATAGACTGAGTTCTTGGTGACCCTCAAGGTGCTGGGAATGGCTGGAAAGAAATTCAGGACACATGCATGGTCTCAGTATCTCTCTCTGCTGCCGCTTACATACAATTGAATGGAGAAAGGAGACATTGGACACCAGTGTGTGTGTGACCACATGCATCTCCTTTCTGTCCTGTACATATACTTTCTGTGCATACGTGGTATTTCTACAAGATTGGCTTTAGGCTTTCACAGTCTCCAGATTAAACCACCTATGCCTCTACAAGACTAGCCTTGATTGAACAAAATGCTTAATAAATTGGTCACAATTAGAGAGAATAGGGGGATTACTTTAAAGATTATCTTACTTGCAGAAAACTTCCCAATTTCCTGGAGGGTCTCATTGCCATTCACATTCAGGAGCATCAGCTTGAGTGGAAAGAGATGGTTACTTCTCATCTCCTGTTGGATCACCAGTCACAGATAATCCTTGCCATGCCAACTTTAAGGAGCCAATACAGTAGAGGAGGATTTCTTTGTCACAGGACCTGAGAGCTCATTGTTATGAGATGAGGTGACAATTTTATTGTGCCCACCGAGGCCACAGGATCTATAAAGTAATTTGCAGATCTAACTTCTCACCAGAACAGAAGGCAAGTCCTATTGGGCCACCAAGCATCTCTTCTTCCATGTTCACTTCTGCAGTATAAGCTGTCCATCACAATCTTCTCGGGAGACTGTTCTGTAGAGGAATACTTGATTTCAGGGACTTGGACAATTTAATAGATTTGGACTTCACCTGCAGGCTGGAATACCCTTGTTTCTGCAGAACAGGCAAATAGCAGTGGAAGCCATGACCATCTACATACAAGAGAATGTGCAGTAAGGGTTCATTACAGGGTCCAGTTCACCAGCCAGTTCTAGTGAACTGCAGCAAAACTATCTAGGGCTCAGTGATATAATAAAGAATTTGTACCCCCTCCTACTGATCTCAGACCTTTTCAAGATACTTTGACAGTCCATAGTTTTCCCCACACTGAACCTGTGTGTAGCCTACAACCTAATCTCTGTCCAGGAGGGAGAGAACCATGTCGATATTCTATTGTCGACATTGTGGTGACCCAATACCCAGAAAAAAAATCCAAACTTTGTTCATACAACATTTGCTAGGAGTGACAGCTTCATAAAGGCTACATAGATATGAGGTCTCAGGGCCTGATTCAGACCCGCTCGCAAGTGCACAGCGCTCACAAGCGGGTCGATGGTCCCCCTCTGTGCATGCGCCACCTCCGGTTTGCGCATGCGCGAGACCCGTCCAGCGACGGAAGCTCCATCGCAATGGGTCTCACTACAAAATGGGGCGGCTGTCGATGTTGATTGACAGCTCGCCCCGTTTTGTAGGCAGGAGGGGGGGGTGGCTGCACAAATGCAGGCGTTCCCTTAGGAATGTCTGGCGTTTGTGGGTGGCCCTACTGACATCACTCGTGTCAGTTGTGGACTTTGTTAGAGCAGGGAGTCCACTCGGGCTTGCGAGAGCTGAGACCCTACCCCAGGGTCTCCACGCAAGCCCAATGGTCGCGATAATCGCGATGGGCTCCAGGCCGCTCGCAAAAGCTGTGGGTGGTCACCCGCAGCTTAGCGAGCGGCCTGGTAAAAAAAAAAATCTCCGCCCTGATTCAGAGCGAGCGCTCGGCAGCAGCGAGCGGCTCTGAGTCAGGCCCTCAGTCCGAATTGACTTGACACTTAGCAGCAGTACTGATGCTACAGTTGAGATCTGTTAGTTCTGATTGTCTTGATTGTTAACAAAATTTGCTGAGTCTGCAATGTCAGTGTTGACGGTGCACTGTGCCCTGTAGTTTGTAGATGGTTTTGTGGCACGTCCTCCTGTAGTGTCACCAGTGCACTACCACCTGCCATCCAACGTGGGAAACTAAAACTTGCTAAACTATTTTACATGTAGTCCAATAGAACACCAGTGAGGATCTGCCGCAATACCAGCCACAGATGACAGGTGGCAGTGCAGGAACCTTGACACGACGGACTCAGCATTTCTTGGGGGAGATGGGAGTAAAGGAAGGAAAGGAACAAATTGGCACCATGGCAAACCATATTGCACTGCCAGCTTCAGCGAGTTGCCCAACCCATCCCTGGTGTAATCTTATGATATTCCTTTGTGTATTGTATTAAGAATCTCATCCCCTGTTAAAGTGAAGTGATATGTATGTATACTCTTTACGGTGACACTTTGTGGCTTCTTACAAAAAGAAAGATAATAATAATACTGATTACCCATATCCTCAACCCATGGAAATGTAGGATAGAAATAATGTAATACCACCTTATGGTGAGATATATTTTTTTATTTTAAGATATAAAAATGGAATAATACCATATAACATACAATGCATATAATAAATCAATCCAACAAGTAAAAGGAACGAACCCAACAATGACTAAGATGAATTTATACTAGAGAAAAGCATGTCATGAGCGTAATATTTAAGGGTACAGGGGTTTCCGGGTGTCCACTGGATACAGCCCATGAGCCTGAGCTGTTATTGTGCACTGGATACAGTCCATGAGCCTGAGCTGTTATTGTGCACTGGATACAGCCCATGAGCCTGAGCTGTTATTGTGCACTGGATACAGCCCATGAGCCTGAGCTGTTATTGTGCACTGGATACAGTCCATGAGCCTGAGCTGTTATTGTGCACTGGATACAGTCCATGAGCCTGAGCTGTTATTGTGCACTGGATACAGTCCATGAGCCTGAGCTGTTATTGTGCACTGGATACAGTCCATGAGCCTGAGCTGTTATTGTGCACTGGATACAGTCCATGAGCCTGAGCTGTTATTGTGCACTGGATAGAGTCCATGAGCCTGAGCTGTTATTGTGCACTGGATAGAGTCCATGAGCCTGAGCTGTTATTGTGCACTGGATACAGTCCATGAACCTGAGCTGTTATTGTGCACTGGAAACAGTCCATGAGCCTGAGCTGTTATTGTGCACTGGATACAGTCCATGAGCCTGAGCTGTTACTGTGCACTGGATACAGCGCATGAGCCAGAGCTGTTATTGTGCACTGGATACAGTCCATGAGCCTGAGCTGTTATTGTGCACTGGATACAGCGCATGAGCCTGAGCTGTTATTGTGCACTGGATACAGCGCATGAGCCTGAGCTGTTATTGTGCACTGGATACAGTCCATGAGCCTGAGCTGTTATTGTGCACTGGAAACAGTCCATGAGCCTGAGCTGTTATTGTGCACTGGATACAGTGCATGAGCCTGAGCTGTTATTGTGCACTGGATACAGTCCATGAGCCTGAGCTGTTATTGTGCACTGGATACAGCGCATGAGCCTGAGCTGTTATCGTGCACTGGATACAGTCCATGAGCCTGAGCTGTTATCGTGCACTGGATACAGCGCATGAGCCTGAGCTGTTATTGTGCACTGGATACAGCGCATGAGCCTGAGCTGTTATTGTGCACTGGATACAGCTCATGAGCCTGAGCTGTTATTGTGCACTGGATACAGTCCATGAGCCTGAGCTGTTATTGTGCACTGGATACAGTGCATGAGCCTGAGCTGTTATTGTGCACTGGATACAGTGCATGAGCCTGAGCTGTTATTGTGCACTGGATACAGTGCATGAGCCTGAGCTGTTATTGTGCACTGGATACAGTCCATGAGCCTGAGCTGTTATTGTGCACTGGATACAGTCCATGAGCCTGAGCTGTTATTGTGCACAGGATACAGTCCATGAGCCTGAGCTGTTATTGTGCACTGGATACAGCCCATGAGCCTGAGCTGTTATTGTGCACTGGATACAGCCCATGAGCCTGAGCTGTTACTGTGCACTGGATACAGCCCATGAGCCTGAGCTGTTACTGTGCACTGGATACAGCGCATGAGCCTGAGCTGTTATTGTGCACTGGATACAGTCCATGAACCTGAGCTGTTATTGTGCACTGGATACAGTCCATGAGCCTGAGCTGTTATTGTGCACTGGATACAGTCCATGAGCCTGAAATGTTATTGTGCACTGGATACAGTCCATGAACCTGAGCTGTTATTGTGCACTGGATACAGTCCATGAGCCTGAGCTGTTATTGTGCACTGGATACAGTCCATGAGCCTGAGCTGTTATTGTGCACTGCATACAGTCCATGAGCCTGAGCTGTTATTGTGCACTGGATACAGACCATGAGCCTGAGCTGTTATTGTGCACTGGATACAGTCCATGAACCTGAGCTGTTATTGTGCACTGGATACAGTCCTTGAGCCTGAGCTGTTATTGTGCACTGGATACAGCGCTTGAGCCTGAGCTGTTATTGTGCACTGGATACAGTCCATGAGCCTGAGCTGTTATTGTGCACTGGATACAGTCCATGAGCCTGAGCTGTTATTGTGCACTGGATACAGCCCATGAGCCTGAGCTGTTATTGTGTACTGGATACAGCCCATGAGCCTGAGCTGTTACTGTGCACTGGATACAGCGCATGAGCCTGAGCTGTTATTGTGCACTGGATACAGCCCATGAGCCTGAGCTGTTATTGTGTACTGGATACAGCCCATGAGCCTGAGCTGTTACTGTGCACTGGATACAGCGCATGAGCCTGAGCTGTTATTGTGCACTGGATACAGTCCATGAGCCTGAGCTGTTATTGTGCACTGGATACAGTCCATGAGCCTGAGCTGTTATTGTGCACTGGATACAGTCCATGAGCCTGAGCTGTTATTGTGCACTGGATACAGTCCATGAACCTGAGCTGTTATTGTGCACTGGATACAGTCCTTGAGCCTGAGCTGTTATTGTGCACTGGATACAGTCCATGAGCCTGAGCTGTTATTGTGCACTGGATACAGTCCATGAGCCTGAGCTGTTATTGTGCACTGGATACAGTCCATGAGCCTGAGCTGTTATTGTGCACTGGATACAGTCCATGAAACTGAGCTGTTATTGTGCACTGGATACAGTCCTTGAGCCTGAGCTGTTATTGTGCACTGGATACAGTCCATGAGCCTGAGCTGTTATTGTGCACTGGATACAGTCCATGAGCCTGAGCTGTTATTGTGCACTAGATACAGTCCATGAGCCTGAGCTGTTATTGTGCACTGGATACAGCGCATGAGCCTGAGCTGTTATTGTGCACTGGATACAGTCCATGAGCCTGAGCTGTTATTGTGCACTGGATACAGCGCATGAGCCTGAGCTGTTATTGTGCACTGGATACAGTCCATGAGCCTGAGCTGTTATTGTGCACTGGGTACAGTCCATGAGCCTGAGCTGTTATTGTGCACTGGATACAGTCCATGAGCCTGAGCTGTTATTGTGCACTGCATACAGTCCATGAGCCTGAGTTGTTATTGTGCACTGGATACAGTCCATGAGCCTGAGCTTTTATTGTGCTTGGATACAGTCCATGAACCAGAGCTGTTATTGTGCACTGGATACAGTCCATGAGCCTGAGCTGTTATTGTGCACTGGATAGTCCTCTTAAAGTAAGTTGAGCACCACATCTCCCTCCTACACATCTCAATATAAGAATCTTTGTCAAGGCGATGTGTGGTTCTGTTTTGTGGGGGTCTTAAAACCTTAATTCCTTATTGCTTCCAGTTTCCGGTATCGGCCAATAACATTCCGGGATCTGCAATTCAATGAAGATATAACCAAAGTTCTAGTCAGGAAAAAGTCTCAATCAGGAGAAACACAACCTGTGAAGTCTGGAATAGTGTCAAATTTGTACTCAAGTAACAGTCAGGAGGGACACAGCCAAAGGTGTAGTCAGGAATACAGTAGTGCCAAATTCAGTACATGAGTAACATTCAGTCTGTTGGAAAAAAAACAGAAGAGAAGTCAGGGGAAGAGCTAAGTCCTGTAGACAAGTAGAAGTCAGTAGGAACACAACTAAAGGTAGAATAAGAAAAGAGAGCCTGATTTTATTTATTTATTAACAATTTATTATATAGCGCAATTGGTAACAACATTAATAGAACAAAACTGGTTAGTAACAGACAGACATCAAGGTAAGAGGGCCCTGCTCGCAAGCTTACAATCTATAGGGAAATAGGCATTCATACGCATGGATAGGTGCCACATATTGCATATTGGTCCAGCAAAATTGCAGAGGCTCTTGGTGGTCTGTATGAGCCAGTCACATAGGAATGTTGGCCAAGGTTTGGGAGGATGTCAAAGTGAAGAAAGAGAAAATATGTGAGGTTATGTGTGGACTGTGAAAGGGGATGTAATTAGATATGGAAGCTATCAAGGTTATGTGGAAAGTGTTGGAATCTGATAAGCTAGCCTGAAGAGGTGAGTTTTCAGGGAACACTTGAAGGTTAAGAGACTAGAGGAAAATCTTATTGTGCATTGGATGGCATTCTACAGAATGTGTGCAGCCCAGAAAAAGTCCTGTAACCGTGAATGGGAAGAAGTAATGCGTGGTGATGAGAGACGCAGATCTTGTGCAGAGCGGATATGTCGGGTTGGGAGATATTTTCAGATAAGTGAAGAGATGTATGTTGGTGTGGATTGGTTAATAGCTTTATGTGTAAGTAAAAGTATTTTATACAATAGAAAACCGGCAACCAATTGAAGGACTGACAGAGCGGATCAGCAGACAATGAATACACATACTGTATCTAGCCGTGGTCACAGAAACTTTGATAAACACTAATAGCCCCATGTACTGATATGCAGGAGCTATAATTTATGGGTGTACTCTTGCAGTTACAGCTGTGACACACCATAAAAATGGCTGCGTTGCGCCTTCATTTTGTGTCACCACTTCCTGTTACCTCCCCTAAATGGTCCCTGCCTTTCAATCACTCTGCGGATAAAAAGTTGCTGTGAATGACGGATGTTAATCTAACTTGACACATGCTCTCAACTGTGAAAACATCTGCATAGCGCACTTCTTTCAGCAGGCCCAGCGCCAAGTTAGATAAACAAAATAGTAGAAGTGTTGAGGAACAAACAGAAATGGCTGGTCTGGAGCAAGCCAGGGTAACTACACAGATATAGCAATACGGGTGGAGGAGCAGCACAGTAGTGAATGGTCAATTAATGAAGTGGGAATTGATACATGTGCAGACCACTTAGTAGCATGATATGACAGGTTGAAAGGAGCACTAGCAATCACCTGCCAATATGCATTAGGTCAGGACCATTTCTAAAGTGCTTGGAGACCAGAGATTTCCAATGAGTTGCTGACTGACTGTGCAAACCCATCCCACAGACACCAAGGCACAAGAAGTCATCAGGTTTGTTTCTCTCGGTTGCTGGCTGGTGGTCTTGCAAAGGGGGAATTGTTGGCAGGACATCGCGGCATCAGGAATTCAATTCATTTGGTCCTCTGGGAAATCTGGTCATCTGGTGATTGACCATAAGCAAAGATATTGGGTCTCATTCAGACCTGGTCGCAAGCGCTGAGCACTCGCAACCGGGTCAATGTTGACCCACTTGGCATGCGCACGTCGGAGCCGGATACAGCGCATGAGCCTGAGCTGTTATTGTGCACTGGATATAGTCGATGAGCCTGAGCTGTTATTGTGCACTGGATACAGCGCATGAGCCTGAGCTGTTATTGTGCACTGGATACAGTGCATGAGCCTGAGCTGTTATTGTGCACTGGATACAGTGCATGAGCCTGAGCTGTTATTGTGCACTGGATACAGTGCATGAGCCTGAGCTGTTATTGTGCACTGGATACAGTGCATGAGCCTGAGCTGTTATTGTGCACTGGATACAGTGCATGAGCCTCAGCTGTTATTGTGCACTGGATACAGCGCATGAGCCTGAGCTGTTATCGTGCACTGGATACAGTCCATGAGCCTGAGCTGTTATTGTGCACTGGATACAGTGCATGAGCCTGAGCTGTTATTGTGCACTGAATACAGTCCATGAGCCTGAGCTGCTATTGTGCACTGGATACAGTGCATGAGCCTGAGCTGTTATTGTGCACTGGATACAGTCCATGAGCCTGAGCTGTTATTGTGCTTGGATACAGTCCATGAGCCTGAGCTGTTATTGTGCACTGGATACAGTCCATGAGCCTGAGGTGTTATTGTGCACTGGATAGTCCTCTTAAAGTAAGTTGAGCACCACATCTCCCTCCAACACATCTCAATATAAGAATCTTTGTCAAGGCGATGTGTGGTCCTATTTTGTGGGGGTCTAAAAACCTTAATTCCTTATTGCTTCCAGTTTCCGGTATTGGCCAATAACATTCCGGGATCTGCAATTCAATGAATATATAACCATAGTTCTAGTCAGGAAAAAGTCTCAATCAGGAGAAACACAACCTGTGAAGTCTGGAATAGTGTCAAATTTGTACTCAAGTAACAGTCAGGAGGGACACAGCCAAAGGTGTAGTCAGGAATACAGTAGTGCCAAATTCAGTACATGAGTAACATTCAGTCAGTTGGAAAAAAAACAGAAGAGAAGTCAGGGGAAGAGCTAAATCCTGTAGACAAGTAGAAGTCAGTAGGAACACAACTAAAGGTAGAATAAGAAAAGAGAGCCTGATTTTATTTATTTATTAACAATTTATTATATAGCGCAATTGGTAACAACATTAATAGAACAAAACTGGTTAGTAACAGACAGACATCAAGGTAAGAGGGCCCTGCTCGCAAGCTTACAATCTATAGGGAAATAGGCATTCATACGCATGGATAGGTGCCACATATTGCATATTGGTCCAGCAAAATTGCAGAGGCTCTTGGTGGTCTGTATGAGCCAGTCACATAGGAATGTTGGCCAAGGTTTGGGAGGATGTCAAAGTGAAGAAAGAGAAAATATGTGAGGTTATGTGTGGACTGTGAAAGGGGATGTAATTAGATATGGAAGCTATCAAGGTTATGTGGAAAGTGTTGGAATCTGATAAGCTAGCCTGAAGAGGTGAGTTTTCAGGGAACACTTGAAGGTTAAGAGACTAGAGGAAAATCTTATTGTGCATTGGATGGCATTCTACAGAATGTGTGCAGCCCAGAAAAAGTCCTGTAACCGTGAATGGGAAGAAGTAATGCGTGGTGATGAGAGACGCAGATCTTGTGCAGAGCGGATATGTCGGGTTGGGAGATATTTTCAGATAAGTGAAGAGATGTATGTTGGTGTGGATTGGTCAATAGCTTTATGTGTAAGTAAAAGTATTTTATACAATAGAAAACCGGCAACCAATTGAAGGACTGACAGAGCGGATCAGCAGACAATGAATACACATACTGTATCTAGCCATGGTCACAGAAACTTTGATAAACACTAATAGCCCCATGTACTGATATGCAGGAGCTATAATTTATGGGTGTACTCTTGCAGTTACAGCTGTGACACACCATAAAAATGGCTGCGTTGCGCCTTCATTTTGTGTCACCACTTCCTGTTACCTCCCCTAAATGGTCCCTGCCTTTCAATCACTCTGCGGATAAAAAGTTGCTGTGAATGACGGATGTTAATCTAACTTGACACATGCTCTCAACTGTGAAAACATCTGCATAGCGCACTTCTTTCAGCAGGCCCAGCGCCAAGTTAGATAAACAAAATAGTAGAAGTGTTGAGGAACAAACAGAAATGGCTGGTCTGGAGCAAGCCAGGGTAACTACACAGATATAGCAATACGGGTGGAGGAGCAGCACAGTAGTGAATGGTCAATTAATGAAGTGGGAATTGATACATGTGCAGACCACTTAGTAGCATGATATGACAGGTTGAAAGGAGCACTAGCAATCACCTACCAATATGCATTAGGTCAGGACCATTTCTAAAGTGCTTGGAGACCAGAGATTTCCAATGAGTTGCTGACTGACTGTGCAAACCCATCCCACAGACACCAAGGCACAAGAAGTCATCAGGTTTGTTTCTCTCGGTTGCTGGCTGGTGGTCTTGCAAAGGGGGAATTGTTGGCAGGACATCGCGGCATCAGGAATTCAATTCATTTGGTCCTCTGGGAAATCTGGTCATCTGGTGATTGACCATAAGCAAAGATATTGGGTCTCATTCAGACCTGGTCGCAAGCGCTGAGCACTCGCAACCGGGTCAATGTTGACCCACTTGGCATGCGCACGTCGGAGCCGGATACAGCGCATGAGCCTGAGCTGTTATTGTGCACTGGATATAGTCGATGAGCCTGAGCTGTTATTGTGCACTGGATACAGCGCATGAGCCTGAGCTGTTATTGTGCACTGGATACAGTGCATGAGCCTGAGCTGTTATTGTGCACTGGATACAGTGCATGAGCCTGAGCTGTTATTGTGCACTGGATACAGTGCATGAGCCTGAGCTGTTATTGTGCACTGGATACAGCGCATGAGCCTGACCTGTTATTGTGCACTGGATACAGTGCATGAGCCTGAGCTGTTATTGTGCACTGGATACAGTCCATGAGCCTGAGCTGTTATTGTGCACTGGATACAGTGCATGAGCCTGAGCTGTTATTGTGCACTGAATACAGTCCATGAGCCTGAGCTGTTATTGTGCACTGGATACAGTGCATGAGCCTGAGCTGTTATTGTGCACTGGATACAGTCCATGAGCCTGAGCTGTTATTGTGCACTGGATACAGTCCATGAGCCTGAGCTGTTGTTGTGCACTGGATACACTGGACATCCCGGCATCAGGAATTCAATTCATTTGGTCCTCTGGGAAATCTGGTCATCTGGTGATTGACTATAAGCAAAGATATTGGGTCTCATTCAGACCCGGTCGCAAGCTCTGAGCACTCGCAACCGGGTCGATGTTGACCCACTGGGCAGGCGCACGTCGGAGCCGGCTCCGACGTGCACATGCGCGAGACCCGGCTAGCGATGTGCGCTCTGTCGCTACGGGTCTCGCACCAAAGGGGGCAAGCTGTCGATGTTGAATGACAGCTCGCCCTGTTTGGGAGGCGGGCAGGGGGGGGGTGGCTTACGACCAGACCCTAAGGTTGGGTCTCAGCAAGCGCAAGCCCCAGGGAGCTCCCTGCTCTGATCATTGCTGATGTCAGTGGGGCCGCCCCCAAACGGCAAGCGTTCCTTCGGGAACGCCTCCATTTGGCCAGCCACCCCCCCGACCCGCCTACAAAATGGGGCGAGTTGTCAATCAACATCGACAGCCGCCCTGTTTGTAGCGAGCCACGGAGCGAGTGAAGTCCTCACTCGCTCTAGGGCTCACGCACGCGCGTGCGTGAGCCCCAAAGCGAGTGAGAACTATGCGCTCGCGAACAGGTCTGAATCAGGCCCTAAGTCTTCTTTGCAAAACTTAACTAGAAAATAATTTTTAATCCTCTTGTTTACTGTATTATTACCTGTTTATATGTAAGTGTCCCCGTTTACTACATCAGATCCAGGTGTTAATATTTAGTTAGCAAGAAACAACAAGTCAGAGAAAAAAAATGTGTAAAGCTTTAGTACATTCAGCAAGTTATTATAAATATCACATTTGGAACGTCCAGGAACAGTGAAAGTCAGAAGCAGGTTTCCAGCATAAGAAGGTTGTTGTGAGAATAGTAAATTGCATTGCTGAGGAATCCACAGAATATAAACCTTGTGCTCAGGTTAATGAGAAATCTGCAGGAAACAAGTACACAAGTACAGTAACATATGTTTCAGGCTGACGGCCAGGACATGTTCTAGAGTAGTGGATTTTGCAGGTGATCTAATACCCCTTTTACACCAGAGCAAAAACCTGGGTTATTGCTGGGTCTACCTGGGTTACAGCTCAGTGTAAAAGGGTCCCTGAAAAATAACCCGGGTCAAGTGACCTAGCAATCCAAACCAGGTAACTACCAGGGTCGGACCCAGGATGGACTTGGGTAATGGTGCAAAATAAATGGCGCAACCCGGGTTATCCAATCTGGGTCATGCCTAAAATGAGCTGATTGGTGGCTGTGGAGCAGTCACCTCCCACTTTTTATGACATCACAAGTTTAGCCGGGTTTTTGGTGGAAAAGAGGTATTAGAGGTATAAAAGCCAGGACTTTTATTCTTGCTAAGAACAGAGATCATCACAAACTGAGGGTTAAACTTTGGCCATAAAGAATTTAGCCCTTAATGAAAGTGATATGATAATCAGACTATTATGGGAAAGGTAATCATCATAAATTGAATAAAAAAGAATAGGACAAAAATAAAACAGAAAATATATTTTTTTCTCCAGTCCTTTGCAGTTCTCTTTTCTCTACTTATCCTCTGTATAAATTAATGCAAAAATGTCCTATATGAAAATGCCAAATGCTTAGCAAATTACTGTAGATTACATGAAGACGAACAGCTGAATGATTAATTAAGAATGAGGCAGGTTAAACCCCAAGGCCGGTTTTTGTGTTTGTAACCTGGGGGATACAATGGGTACAATTTTTAGCTTGTTAACAAGATCCTGGTTCAGAAACGTACACAGGGTCTCGGGGTTCTGGTGTCAGTGTTTGACATTGCCAAGAGTGTACGGCTGCATGGTTCATAACAGCTACAATGAATGGACTAATTAAAACACTAGCAACAAACTAAAAGGAATAAAGTGTGATCACTTATTGAAATAGTTTAGGGACACAAAACAAAACGCATTGCCTTTAACCGCAATTTTGCAAGAGCCTGGTGAGTTATTCCCAATCACAACTGTTGCATTAATCCATCGGCAAAAGGAACATGTTCTGACTATGATCTGCAGGTCGGTGAGGGATTACAGCAGTGTGCACTGAGTACACATACTTCAATCTATCGTAGACTCACACAGCTTTATGTGACCTGCTACCTCACCATTCTATCTAAGGGCAGTCAGCTATGGTGCAGCTTTAAACACCAGACCCCAGTAAACTCTCCAGACTGAAGGACCTACACATCATTGGGGGAGAAGTGCACCTCCTAAACTACCGGATCCTGCAGCTCCTTATCACAGTTTATTTTATTCTGGATTATTTCAAGTTCCGTTACTTACTATACAGCCAATTCTGATAAGAATTTGGCCTGAAACTTTTATTTCAATTTCATTTCATACAGCTTCATATTCACTTATATATTGGGAGCTATTTGTGATCAAAGCAGTTTTACTTTTGTATTTTATATATTTTACTCTGCAATTAGTTCTCAATTATAATTAAATATCTATGTTTAATTTTTGTTGGATTTTATGACATAAATATTTATTATGTTTTTATTTATTATATAAAACTCTCATTTTAGTAAATATACCCCTAAGACCTGAATCCAAAATAAATAGTAAAATCTTTATCATAAAGCAATTAATTGCTGAATTACATAAGCCATCATTTCCTTGGCAGCAGGTGCGTGCCTGCGTGCCTGCGTGCGTGCGTGCGTGCGTGCGTGCGTGCGTAAGAAAGTCTAGAATCTACACTGTGCCACACAATTTAGTTTTAAAATAAAGCACAAAATACAGCAAGCTATTACAATATACAGTACTAAGCACCTCAGCTGGGTGCCTGTTACTCAGTGCTACTTTCTAGCTCTCAGTGTTCCTCTTCTGTTCAGCTCCGGTTTTATAATAATTGTGAAACACTTGGGGATAAATATACAGCTCAGGAGTCCTGCACTTGAGGCCAAGATAGCAAATACCTCCACAGCCACCGTGTTCTTTCCTTTGGTTCTCAGATATACAGGAATAAAGGTAACCCATACACTACAGAATATCAACATGCTAAACGTAATGTAATGAGCGTCATTAAAGCGGTCCGGGAGCTTTCTCACTAGGAAAGCCAGAGTGAAGCTGGAGGCGGCTAAGATGCCCATGTATCCAAGGGCAGCATAGAAAGCAGCGATGGACCCCTCATTACACTGTAATATCATCTTTCCCACCTCTGAGCTTGTGTCTCTCTCTGGGAATGGTGGAGATTGAAGCAACCAAACAGAACATATCACAACTTGTCCCGAACAACAGACAAAGATGATCAGTCTAGATAAAGGTCCTCCCATCCAATGCTTCAGCTTGTCCCCAGGCTTAGAGGATCTGAAGGCAACTATGACAATGATGGTCTTGGCCAGGGTGCAGGAGACAGCCAGGGTGAAAGTCACACTGAAGACCACTTGTCTCAGTAGACAGGTCAGCGCTGTGGGTTTTCCAATAAATAACAGGATGCAGAGGAAAGAAAACATGAGAGACACAAGGAGGATGAAACTTAGATGTGTGTTATTGGCTTTAACGATCGGAGTGTCCAGGTGTTTTATAAAGATCACTAGTGCCGCAGTAGTCACAACAAAGAAAATTCCAGCAAAAGCAATTAGTACAGCTCCTAGTGGTTCCTGAATAGACAGGAACAGCATCACCCTCTTTATACATCTGTCTTTCTTCTCATTAGGCCATTCATCCTCTGGACATATGATACACGTCTCTGCATCTGAGAACATAAAAGAATGTAATTAAAATTCAAAATACCTGCACTTTCCTCATAGTCCTTGTGTACACAATCCATTGATAACAATATGGTACACATATACTGTGCTCATCAGGAGACATTATATACTGTATATTAGTCTATAAACTAATCTGGTTAATTGTATACATTGTTGTCACCTCCCCATCAAAATCGCCATATTGAAGGTTTGGAAAACAATAGGCAGCTAAGCAGAACAATAGGCAAATATTTTTTTCTATTATGATAAAAGTATCTTGTGTGAGGGTCGTCATTGGTTTGCAATTGACACTGGGGCTTTCAGTTAGGGTACACAGCTAACACATCCCCTGTGGGACTTCCCTGGCTTCCTCAGTCATCTCCTGCAGAACATTTGATGAAACCTGACTCCCAGATCACACACACGGATGTCTGTGATCAGATCACTGTGCATTCCTGCTGAAGAGGTTATTTACTGAAAATCGGTTGTGACTGTCCCCACCTGTAGTTGTTAGCAAGAAGCATTTCCGGATAATTTGTACTTCCATTTGCTGACAATTTTCATCTCCATATCACTGGAACATATTATAATTCACTTTAATTGTTATAGTGCATTGCTACATGAAAAATTATACCTTTTATCTATATAATAGTTGAGAAAGAGTATCTGTCTGTCTGTCCAATTGTTTGTCCTGGTGTGGTGTAGTTTGACCAGGATTATTTCGCCTGGGCCACACACAGTTACACAATCCCTAAAAATGGGGACACTGATAAATTACACAGGTTCCTTGGACGGCTCCAGGGAAAATTGTCAGTCTGTCAAAAACCTGAGAGAAAGCTACAAACATATCCTTTTATCTAGAGATGAGCAGGTTCGGATCTCAGAGATCCGAACCCACCTGAATTTTGAGATGCGGGGCGAGAACCGAACGTGCGTCCACCGGCCCCCGGATCTCAAACTGAGGCAAAACCATAGAGCTTTCATCTTTATATATAAGGGACCATGTGGTGGCCGCCATTTCACTCCGGCTGTGGAGACTGAACAGGGAAGGTTGGTAGTGTAGGGCTGGGAGATACTTACCTTTGCTGTCGCTGTGCTGTCTGCTTTGTCCTGGGCTGGTGCACTGCTGATTCATCTGGTGCTGGTTCCCCCGCCGGCCCCGGATCTCAAACTGAGGCAAAACCATAGAGCTTTCATCTTTCATCTTCATATATATAAGGGACCACATGGCGGCCACCACTTCACTCCGGCTGTGGAGACTGAACAGGGAGGGTGGGTAGTGTAGGGCTGGGATGTACTTACCTTTGCTGTGCTAGTGCTGTGCTGGTGCTGTCGCTGTGCTGTCTGCTTTGTCCTGGGCTGGGAACTGCTGATTCATCTGGTGCTGTCACTGCTGTGCTGTCTGCTGTGTCCATCTGGGCTGGTGCTGTGCTGTCTGCTGCGTCCATCTGGGCCCAAGTTCTGGACCCCCCCAAAAAATAATAATATATATATTTTTTTTTTCTGTGTGTGCGTGTTAGGCTTAACCGCACAAGATACAGCAACGCAACCTAGTGCTGCCCGACTCCAGTCATCATCAATCTGTGCTCTGGGCCAAAGTTCTGGATGCGGAAAAAAAATAAAACAAATAGTGTATTTTTTCATCTAATATTTTTCTCTGTATTTGCATGTTACGCTTAGCCGCACAAGATACAGCAACGCAACCTAGTGCTGCCCGACTCCAGTCATCATCAATCTGTGCTCTGGGCCCAAGTTCTGGACGCAAAAAACAAATAAAACAAATAGTGTATTTTTTTGTGTAATTTTTTCTGTGTGTGTATGTGTGTGTGCGTGTTAGGCTTAGCCGCACAAAAACAAGATACAGCCAGCAACGCTAGTTGCAGCCTAGTGCTGCCCGACTCCAGTCTCGTCATCAATCTGGGCTCTGGGCCCAAGGTCTGGCCCCCCCCCCCAAAAAAAATCAAATAGTCTCTTTTTTTGTCTAATATTTTTCTGTGTGCGCACAACTGCACGTGTGTGAATTTTGTAACCACACCTTGGCTACACTATTGGTGCTTGTGATACTGCTTCAAGACCGCAGAAAATATGGAGGGCTGTCACATGCCGCCAGCAGTCATCATGATAATGCAAGGCCGTCAACTTCCTTGTCCTCTATGAAGGCCCAGGGCTTAAGTCACGCCATGGATATGGTAAAGCTGCTTTTACTGTAGTAAAGAAAAAAAAATTGAAAGGCAAGTTGCCTTTAGATAACAAAAAATTGGCAATATGCCATTCACTAAACGAAGTGGCAAGGAAAGGATAAGGCCTTGGCCTTTATTTATGTTGACTGCTGGTTCTGATAGCCCTTCTGCTTGTAGTAGTAGTTGTGTTGGTACCATTAAAAAATTGAAAGTTGTTAAGAAGAGTAAGACAGCTCCGAAAAAAGCAACTGTGTGCCCTGAGAAATTGATATCACAAATCCCAGAGGAGAGTTCAAGTGTGTCCACGGTTGCCATGTGTGAGCCCAACCTAAATATCAGTGTACTGGAGGATCCTCCGAGTTCCAATATTTGTGTGCCCTCTGTAAATGTGGGGAAGGGAAGTCAACATCTTGCAGACGTAGTCAGTGAGGATGCTTCTGTGGAATTGCACACGGAGGAGGAGAATATTATGGTAGTTGAAGGCGCTAAGGATGATGAGGATGTTGATGGTGAAGATGTTGGTGATGAGGATGTTGATGCCGAGGATGTCCTTTGTGTAAGTAAGGCAACAGCTGTTGCCCATGGATTGAAAAAGCCAAAGCCCATTGTTGTCATGCCGGGACAAAAGACAAAAAAATCCACTTCTCACACGTGGAATTATTTCCACCCCAATCCGGACAACAGTTGTCAGGCCATATGTAACCATTGCCAAGCAAAACCACCTAAGAACCTCCTCCTTGTTACGTCACTTGGAGCGCATTCATCAAATATCAAAGTGTATGTCGCCAAGTTCCAAAACTCAAAACGTAACAAGTCCAGTGTCACCAACCTGCTGCCTCTCTGTTGGATCCAAGCGCCTTCGATCTCCACCACTAACACCTGCATCATCAACATTCTCATTTGTTATCGGGAGTAGTCCTGCTGCATCCAATGTTGTTATTCGAAGCATGATTTACTCCTCTCCTATCTGTGATTCCTCAGAAGGATCTTGATGACTATGCCGGTTGCTGCTGCTGTTGCTGTGAGTGGATCTTCATCCCCGAAGGGGACCAGGAGGAAGACTACTTGTAGTGTATCCTCCAAAAAACAATTAACTGTCAAACAATAGTTTGCAAGGGCAAACAAGTATTACAGCAATCACCCAGTTGCACAGCAGATTACTGACGCCATAACAGCTATGCTGGTATTAGATGTGCGTCCAGTATCTGCGATTACTGCAGTGGGTTTTCAACAGTTAAGGTCCTGTGTCCTCGCTACCAGATCCTTTCTAGATTCCACTTCGCTAGAACAGAAATTCCAAGTCTGTACAAGGACATTAAAAAAAACCTTATGAATGTTCTCAGAAATGCTGTTGTACCCCCTATCCACTTGACCACTGATATGTGGACAAGTGGGACAGGGCAAACTAAGGATTGCATGACTGTGACAGCCAACAACAGCAGCAGCAGCAGCAACATCTACCAAAAGACAGCTGATACAGAGGCTGGCTACTCTTTATCTAACTGGTTTCACTAAGAGGCAAACCGCTAAGAACCTCTTAGAAAAACTCAGGGAAATCATTGCTAAATGGCTTACCCCACTTGGACTCTCCACTGGATTTGTGATTTCGGACAATGCCACCAATACTGTGAGAGCATTACATGTGGGCGAATTCCAACACGTCCCATGTTTTGCTCACACAATTAATTTGGTGGTGCAAAATTTTTTAAAAAAGGACAGGGGCATGAAGGAGATGCTCTCGGTGGCCAGAAAAATATCCGAACATTTTAGACATTCGGCAATTGCTTTTTGAAGTTTGCATGACCAACAGGTACTGTTAAATTTGCCCTACCATCAGCTGAAGCAAGAGGTAGTAACTCGGTGGAATTCTACCATCTATACGCTTCAGCGGATGGAGGAACACCAAAAGGCCATCCAGGGCTATGCAACGGCCTATGACATAGGCCGTGGAGGGGGAATGCACCTTACTTAAGTGCAGTGGAGAATAATTTCCATATTGTGCAAGGTTCTCAAACCCTTTGAACTTGCCACACATGAAGTTAGTTCAGACACTGCCAGCTTGAGTCAGGTCATTCCCCTCATCAGACTTTTGCAAAAACAGCTGTAGAAACTGAAGGAGGAACTGAAACGGAGCGAATGCGCAAGGTATGTCGGACTGGTGGATCAAGCCCTTGATTCACTTCACCAGGATCCAAGAGTCGTCAATCTAATGAAATTTGAAAATTATATTTTGGCGAACATTCTGGATCCTAGGTTTAAGTCCTACCTTGTGAGTTTTTTTCCAACAGACCAAAATCTAAAACTATGCAAAGAGCTGTTGGTAAAAAAATTGTCAGCTGCAGCCGCACGTGAAATGCCATCATCTCCTCCTTCAGTTTCTGCAGCTGCCAGGAAAAAACTAAATTTTCCTTACAGAATGCCTGCCTGTCATGCAGATCATTCACCAAAAATGACATCTGGTCGGGCCTGAGAGAATTGCCTACTAGTGACATATCTTCTACCATGACTATGTGTGATACGGTCTCCATTCACAGAATGGTGGAGGACTATTTCAGAGATAACATCTTAATAGACATGAGGAAGACCTCTACCAACAATTACATCAAAAAATTACAGAGGTGCCTATGGTGGATTCCAGCAGGGAAGAATTAATATTGTGTGAAGAAGAGGATGTACACACTGATGGGGATGACGAGGATGAGGACGACGACAACTTGTAATGTAAAGCCAGTTTGTGTATGGGATCATTTTCATTTCCATGTCCAATGCACATTGGCAGCTTGTTTTATGGGGGTCCAAAGAAACCAATAATTTCAGCCACAATTGGCAGTCCTTGTCGCTGAAATGATTGGTTTGTTAAACTGTGAATGTTCTGTTTCGTATACAACATAAGGGTGGGTGGGAGGGCCCAAGGACTATTCCATCTTGCACTTTTTTCCTTTCCATTATGTGCTGGTTGGGGCATTGCTCCCTGAAATTTTAAATTAATGTTATGGTTGGTTTAGGAACCAATGATTTGTTTTTAATTAATTTATTATCAATTTTACAGCCAGGGGCTGCACCAATGTATTTCTTTTTATTAATTATTCAGCCAGGGGCTGCACCCAATGAATTGTTTTTTTTACTTTTTTAATTAAATTATTAATTATTCAGCCCGGGGCTGCACCAATGAATTGTTTTTTAATTAATTTATTATCAATTTTACAGCCAGGGGCTGCACCAACTATCAATTATCATTTCTTCAATGTTATTTAGTATTTCATATCAGCCTCTGCCCCAGTGGAGCTTACACCAGTGTACCAAACATGGCCTGATATCTGGATTGCAACTGTTTAGCCCTTCTGGCATACAGCTCTGTACTGAAGTTAGCCTGATATCTGGATTGCAACTGTTTAGACTATCTGACAGACACTGGATGTGCCCCATGCTTAACTCTTTCTGGCCTGGGCTGTGCACTGGACTCTGTCTGAGTTATGAGCTTCAGATGCAATGTTTATATTATGTTTTTACACACACATATATATATATATATATATATTTTTTTTTTTATCTCTTTTTTAAACATATTGATTGCATTTTCAATAGTCAATAAGTTACACAAACAGAAAAGTAGGAAAATACAGAAAGAAAAAATTTATATAGTCATATATTATGTTTACATTTTTTTAAAATACCTTAAATCAATTTATTTCACAAATAGCATAACACTAAAATATAATATCTACTATCCCCACTTGAAACCTATTTTGAGAATTTAAACATAATAAATAACTTTTTCTATCACAAAACTCCTTATACCCAACTTCTAAAAAAGAAAAGAAAATATGGAAAAGAAAAATAAAAGAAAGAAGAAAAAAACGGACCAAAAATTTTGAAAGAACAAAGCATTGGAAGCGTAACACAGGGCACTGACGTGTCTCCTCCTTCTTCGTCTATGTAACGCGCGTTATGAGTCTTGTTACATGCGGCACATGAGAGCCACCAGCTCCAGTGCAACTCGGCCAGCACCGGGTGTCTGTTTCACTGCAACTGCATCGTATTCACAATGTGGTGAGATTAAGATGCACAAATAGACTTTGCTGATTAAGATGATACGCGGCACGTGTGTGTTCTGTGTGCCACCGAGTCTGTAGCATCCTCTCAACTGACCGCTGTGTGGAAAACAGCTGCTGACACTGTAATTTAGTATTTAAAACACAGATACAGCGGCATTGGCACACAGGACATGCACATCATTTTATTCAGCAAAATCTGCTTGACGCTCAGCGTGAGTAAACTCGCATTGGGACTAGGCGCGACTAGAAGGGCTGTTTAACGCGCCAGATTTCTCTCCCTCTTTCTGTATATGAGAATGACGGCAATATTTTTGCTTTGTGTCCTTTATACAATACTATAGGGAATAAATCAGGACTCACCAGTAGTGTTAGTGATTTCCCCATCTGAGCAGGAGACACATCCAAAGCAGCAGATAGACTTTCCTTCAGTAGCAGCTTTTCTGTATCCCGGAATACAGTCCTCAGAGCACACGGAGCGAGGACTCTAGAAAATATTATATCATTGGCCAATAAAGAAACATTACACTATTTATTTATTTTTATTTAAAAAATCTGTATATTACTAATTTCCCCATTTTCGTCATCGTCACACAGGTGGGGGTGCAACCAGATGAAAATGAAATGTACATTTAAATGAATAATTGACAGTAATTGTTGAATATCTGCATTGAGCTGGCATCAGGCTGTCTGGTCCAGCACCTCTGATACAGCTCAGTGTTTGCTATTTCCTCACTCCCTCACCCATCTTCAGTCACAAGATTCCCCTGGGGAAAAATGACAGGGCTGTGCAGGAGTTGCTCTCTGTGACCTGAAAAATTTCTGGACATTTTCACCATTCAGCAGGCGCCTGTAGAAGATTGCAGCACCTACAAGAAGTGTTGAACCTGCTACCAGCTGAAGCAAGAGGTAGTTATAAGGTGGAACTCCACCCTTTATATACTTCAGTGGAGGGAGGAACAATAAAAAGCCATCTAAAGCTACACAGCAAACTATGACATAGGAAGAGGAGGGGGAATGCACCTTACTCAGCTTAGTGGAAACTACTTTCCATGTTGTGCAAAGTGCTGGAAGCCTGAAACCCTTCGATGTAGTCACCTGTGAAGTGAGTTCAGATACTGCCAGCTTGAGTCAGGTAATTCACCTAATTAGACTGTTGAAAAAGCAACTTGAGAAACTGAAGGAGGAGCTGAAATGAAGTTGTTCTGCAAAGTAAGTTGCACTTGTAGATCAAGTCCTTTATTCACTTCACCAGGAACTAAGGGTTGTCAGGACCTTCTAATCGGATCAATATGTTTTGGCGACTGTGCTCGATCCTAGGTTTAAGTCATATGTTGTGTCTTTCTTCCCAATGGACACAGACCTGAAGAGATGCAAAGACCTGTTAGTAATCAAATTTTCAGCTCAAGTGGCATGTGATGCAGCGATGGCTACTCCTTCAGTTATGGCCACCATTCAAAGAATGGTTGAGGACTATTTTAATGATAGCATCCAAATAGACATGTCAAGCAGTCCGTTTGACTACTAGCAGGAAAAAAAGGCAATTTGGAGGCCCTTGCACAAACTGGCTTTGCTTTACTTGAGCTGCCCACTCTCCAGTGTGTACTCCGAAAGAGTTTTCAGCACAGCCGTGAACTTTGTCAGCGATCAGCATACTGTATGATGCTACTTCCTCAAAATGTAGAAAAGATGATGTTCATTAAAATATACCTACAAATTCCATGAGGAAAACCTTTACCACCAGAAATTACAGAGGCACCTGTAATGGTGGATTCCACCAGGTACGAATTAATATTGTGTGAAGTAAGATGATGTAGACACTGATGAGGGTGAGGAATCAAATGATGATGTTGACAACATCTTTCCTGTGTAAAGCCAGTTTGTGCATGCACATAGAGATCATTGTTAGCAATGTCAGCTGCCCATTGGTAGCTTGTCTTCTGGGGGCCAAAACAAACCAATCACTTCATGATTGAGGATATTGCTGATGAAGGTGTTGGCGGTGAAGTTGGAAGATGCTTGGATCTAGCAGAGAGAAGGGAGCAAGCTGACACTGGACTACTTGTTGTTACTTTTTTAGCCAGTTTCTGAATTTTACAAAAACTTTTTTGATGGATGCGCTGCAGATGATGTAACAGGGAGGAGGTTCCTAGATGGATAAGGTCCCTACCTCTACTTACTCTGGCTTTACAAAGGGTACAGATGGCTTGACAATTGTCCTTATTTGGGTAGAAATTATTGCACACACAAGAAGTGGATTTTTTTGTCTTATGCCCAGACATGACAAAGGACTTTTCCTTATCATGGGCAACAACTGTTTCTTCCACTGGTGCCTGAATTACACAAACAACAGCATCATCATCATCAACATCCTTATTAGCGTCAGCTACACAAATATCCTCCTCATCCTGGTGCACTTCCACAGAAGCATCCTCTATTTCTATGTCAGCATGTTCACTTGTGCTTACATCATCATAAGAGGCAGAACCATCAATCATAAATAAAGACCAAGGCCTTAGCCTTTCCTTGCCACTATGTGTGGTGAAAGGCATATTGCCAATTTTATGTCTTTCTGCAGCTAACTTTCCGTTTGATGGTTTTTTCTTTACCACTGTAAAATTGGTTCTTTGATTTTAGTTGCCCTGACTTAAGCCCTGTATTCCCTTGGGCATTGGCTTTAGTAGATTATGTAGACGGACTAGTATCGTCATGACTGCTGGCACTGGCAGCAACTCCAGCACTTGTATGTGGTTTTCTGCTATACTCTCAACTGATCATTCTCCATATCAACAAACATGGAGGAATTGGGGTATATCACACACATCAATTTGTACCAATTTTAAATATTACACTATGGTATCAATGATCTACAGCAGGGGTGGGGAACCTTTTTTCTACCGAGGGCCATTTTGATATATATAACATTGTTCGTGGGCCTGGTGCAGGCCACGCCCTCCATGTGATGTCACAAGGGGGTGGGGTTACAATGGCCAGTGATTACAGCAATGCCCAGGATATCCTGAGGATGCTACGGGGTGCTGTAAGGGCAGCTGTGTGACCATCTGAAGAATTCTAAGGATGCTCCTGGTGGCACTGTTGCATAGATTCTGGCTGCAGTGTGCCATTCTAGGCACCCTGCTAGCTAGATGAGGATAGCAGGAAAAAGCTCAGAGGGCCAGACCAAATGATTCCGAGGTCCTTATATGAATGGGTTCCCCATCCCTGATCTACAGTGTCACAAGATTTTTTATGAATAATAAAAGAATAACAGCACAAATAACTAGCCTGGGGAAGAGCCCCCCTGGATGAGGCAGCAGACCCTTGATGAACAACACAGACAGCACCCCTTTTTTATGGACTACAAACAGACCACATGCAGAGTCACAATACGTGGATGATAAACTGCGGTCTGGCCAGCAGTGTCACCGAACAATAATAACGCAGCTAAGTTGCTAACACACACACACACACACACACTTTTTACCCTGGGGAACAGCACCCCTGATTGACAGAGCACCCCCCCCTGGACAAAACAGCACCCCTTTATGAACTGCAGCCCTAGCCCCTTGATGGACAGGACAACAACACAGCAGCAGCCCCTTGATTGACAGGACAACAGTGACACAGCAGCTGCAGCACCCACTGCATCCCCCCTTTATGTACTGCAGCCTTCAGCCCCAGACCCCGACAGGACAAGTTGGACAACACACTGACCCAGACAGTGACAGCAACACGTCTGTTCAGTTCACTCTCCACAGCCGGAGTGAAAATGGCGCCATTCCCCGGGAACTTTATAGAATCCCAAACCTGCGGGAATCTGACAGCGGAAGGATGATGTTTTGCCTCATTTTGAGATCAGAGTCAGGCAGGAAAACTCAAGCCAGACTCGGATCTCGGCTCGGATCTGAAAGATCCGGTGGGTCCGCTTCTCTGAGAACTGGACTCTCTCATCTAGTTTTAATTTGCCTTAAAATACTCTAGGAAGTAAACATTTTGGATTATGACATATTTTTACTGTAACATGGGATTTATTAAATAGTGTGGTATAATTTGGTGACATTCATCATGTTAACATTCATGATGTTGACATGTAGACATGGTCGTATTGTCAGCATGCAGCAACACTGATGATATGTTGACATGATTAAAATGTCCACAAAACGTCCCCGGTGGTCCAACGGTTTTGGTGGCTCCAATGGTGTCTTCTGGGTCTGGTGGTGATGTCATGAAGACTTTTGACGGATCCTGCAGATCCGGTGGTAAGTATGGTATGGCTAACTGTAACCCGTAACAGCTAACTCTGCCCCTAGTGCCTAACCCTAACCCTTACCTCCCATAGCCTAACCCTCCCCTACTTCCTAACCCTAACCTTCCATAGACTAACCCTCCCCCTACTGCCTAACCCTTACCTCCCATAGCCTAACCCTCCCATCCAATAGCCTAATCCTCCCCCTACTGCCTAACCCTAACCTCCCAAAGCCTAACCCTCCCATCCAATAGCCTAACCCTCCTCCTAGTGCCTAACCCTAACCCTCCCATAGACTAACCGTAATCCTCCGCTCTCATAGCCTAATGCCGCATATCCACTTGCCGATAGAGGAACGACAGTATGATTACAACATTGTAATCATACATTCGTTCCTCATCCTGTGCTGTGTCTACACTGAACGATATGTTGTTCAGTGCACGCAGCATCCCATCCCCAAGCATGGCCAATCTGTCATTATCGGCAGATTGGCCTGCATGTTCTGGCGATGAATGATGTTGGAAATGACCAACGGAAGCGCACATCACTGGTCGTTTCCAACATTATACTGCACAATTTATGCACAATTAATGAGTGACTGAATGATTATGATGTTGTTATTGTTCAATCGCCCATTTATATCGGTAAGTGGATAAGCACCTTAACACTAACCCTCCCCCATAGTGCCTAACCCTATCCCTCCCCCTAGTGTCTAACCCTAACCATTCCATAGCCTAACACTAACCCTCCTCTAGTGCTTAACCCTATCCCTCCCAAAGCCTAACCGTAACCCACCCCTTAGTGCCTAACCCTAACCCTTCCCTCCGATAGCCTAACCCTAACCCTCCCCCTAGTGTCTAACCCTAACCATTCCATAGACTAACACTAACCCTCCTCTAGTGCCTAACCCTATCCCTCCCAAAGCCTAACCGTAACCCACCCCTTAGTGCCTAACCCTAACCCTTCCCTCCCATAGCCTAACCCTAAAATGTAATAGCTAACTCTCCCCTTAGTGCCTAACCCTAACCATTCAGTCCGATAGCCTAACCCTAACCTCCCCCTAGTGCCTAACCCTAACCTCCCCTTAGTGCCTTACCTTAACCTCCCCTCCCATAGCCTAACCCTGACCCTCTCCTCCCATAGACTAACCCTAACCCTCCCCCTAGTGCCTAACCTAATATTACCTCCCATAGTCTAACACTAATCCTCCCCCTAGTGCCTAACCCTCCCCTACAATAGCCTAACTACCCCACCTAGTGCCTAACCCTAACCTTCCCTCCCATAGCCTAACTCTAACCCTCCCCCTAGTGCCTAACTCTAACCTTCCCTCCCATAGCCTAACTCTAACCCTCCCCCAGTGCCTAACCCTAATCTTCCCTTCCATAGCCTAACTCTAACCCTCCCCCAGTGCCTAACCCTAACCTTCCCTTCCATAGCCTAACTCTAACCCTCCCCCAGTGCCTAACCCTAACCTTCCCTTCCATAGCCTAACTCTAACCCTCCCCCAGTGCCTAACCCTAACCTTCCCTTCCATAGCCTAACTCTAACCCTCCCCTAGTGCCTAACCCTAACCTTCCCTTCCATAGCCTAATCCAAACCCTCTGATGCTGGACCGTACAGACATTGCAATTATAGCTACATCCCTTTATTAAAACTCTGTGACAATGTAATTGTTCTATGTATTGTTTCTCCTATCTCCCTATATAGTAATTAATAACAATAGTACAAAAAACTAAAAAGGAATGTAGTAAATAAATAACTATAGAAGTAAAATAAATTGTTCATATAAAGCATGAATCTGGCACCCTGGGAAGTTACTTAGACTCACTCACCACATTGTTACGTGTTCCCCATATAATAACACTTTTATTTAGAAGTAATCGCTGTAAGTTATATTGTCCAACCCGGGTTTCCTTCACTGTTCCATTAGGAGATATCACCCAGTTTAGGAAATCTAAGCGAGCAGGAGAGTCCCCTTTCTCATCAAAATAGATTTTGTCTCCGGATGTTGTCCTAAACCATATACGCTTTACGTATTGTGTCAGCTGCAAAGAGAAAGATGGTTGTGTCGCTGGTGATTGGTCATTACATGAGAGATGTACAATCAGGGCCGTAGAGAGCCCAAAGTTTTGGCTGTGGGCCAAGGTCTAATCAGAACATGTCAATCAATCATATGTATTATATGAAACTATACAAATACAGAAATATAGGAAAGGACACTGCTGTAAATTCACACACAGTAAACCAGAATCCATACTAAATATATATATAAAGCAACGTCAGTTCTACAGATACTTACATACACACATCTTATATATAAAATTCATTAGTCTGTTTGTTTATTTGCCACTCCATTAGGCATCTCAGACCAACTGCCACCCCTCTGTGAAATTATCATCTAAATCCTTCCAATGGAAGGCCCGAACTGGCTCCCCGGGTCAAAGTTCTGCCCAGCGTACACCAACGGGAGGTCTGACGGGACCTAAACCCCCCTAGTATGTCTTCTGGGACCATATGTTACCCCTCTGTGAAGTTTTGTCCAAATCTATCAAGTGAGAGGCTCAGAACAGGCTCCCTGGGTCAAAGTTCGAACCAACATAAACCAACATGAGGTCTGACTGGGACCCGAACCTCCCTAAAGCCTGGAAAGGGTCCAACTGGACCAACTTACATTGATGTCATCCCAATCAGTGCAGGTGTGTCCGAATACATAACTGGACAAACAAATAAACAGACCAATGAATTTTTTGTATAAGATCTGCCACAAGCACAGGATCAGTACAGGAAACAATCTAATGTCAGTGTCACAAGCACAGGATCAGCACAGGAAACACTCTAATGTCAGGGACACAAGCACAGGATCAGCACAGGAAACAGGCTAATGTCAGGGACACAAGCACAGGATCAGCACAGGAAACAATCTAATGTCAGGGTCACAAGCAGAGGATAAGTAGAGGAAACAGACTAATGTCAGAGACACAAGCACAGGATCAGCACAGGAAACAGGCTAATGTCAGGGGCACAAGCACAGGATCAGCACAGGAAACAGGCTAATGTCAGAGACACAAGCACAGAATCAGCACAGGAAACAGGCTAATGTCAGAGACACAAGCACAGGATCAGTACAGGAAACAATCTAATGTCAGGGTCACAAGCACAGGATCAGCACAGGAAACACTCTAATGTCAGGGACACAAGCACAGGATCAGCACAGGAAACAGGCTAATGTCAGGGACACAAGCACAGGATCAGCACAGGAAACAATCTAATGTCAGGGTCACAAGCAGAGGATAAGCACAGGAAACAGACTAATGTCAGAGACACAAGCACAGGATCAGCACAGGAAACAGGCTAATGTCAGGGGCACAAGCACAGGATCAGCACAGGAAACAGGCTAATGTCAGAGACACAAGCACAGAATCAGCACAGGAAACAGGCTAATGTCAGGGTCACAAGCACAGGATCAGCACAGGAAACAGACTAATGTCAGGGGCACAAGCACAGGATCAGCACAGGAAACAGACTAATGTCAGGGGCACAAGCACAGGATCAGCACAGGAAACAGGCTAATGTCAGTGTCACAAGCACAGGATCAGCACAGGAAACAGGATAATGTCAGGGAAACAAGCACAGAATCAGCACAGGAAACAGGCTAATGTCAGGGTCACAAGCACAGGATCAGCACAGGAAACGGGCTAATGTCAGGGACACAAGCACAGGATCAGCACAGGAAACAGACTAATGTCAGAGACACAAGCACAGGATCAGCACAGGAAACAATCTAATGTCAGAGACACAAGCACAGGATCAGCACAGGAAACAATCTAATGTCAGAGACACAAGCACAGGATCAGCACAGGAAACAGGCTAATGTCAGGGTCACAAGCACAGGATCAGCACAGGAAACAGACTAATGTCAGGGTCACAAGCACAGGATCAGCACAGGAAATATGCTAATGTCAGGGACACAAGCACAGGATCAGCACAGGAAACAGGCTAATGTCAGGGTCACAAGCACAGAATCAGCACAGGAAATAGGCTAATGTCAGGGGCACAAGCACAGGATCAGCACAGGAAACAGGCTAATGTCATGGTTACAAGCACAGGATCAGCACAGGAAACAGACTAATGTCAGATACACAAGCACAGGATCAGCACAGGAAACAGGCTAATGTCAGGGTGACAAGCACAGGATCAGCACAGGAAACAGGCTAATGTCAGGGTCACAAGCACAGGATCAGCACAGGAAACAGGCTAATGTCAGTGTCACAAGCACAGGATCAGCACAGGAAACAGGCTAATGTCAGTGCCACAAGCACAGGATCAGCACAGGAAACAGGATAATGTCAGGGAAACAAGCACAGGATCAGCAGAGGAAACAGGCTAATGTCAGGGACACAAGCACAGGATCAGCACAGGAAACAGGCTAATGTCAGGGACACAAGCACAGGATCAGCGCAGGAAACAGACTAATGTCAGGGTCACAAGCACAGGATCAGCACAGGAAATAGGCTAATGTCAGGGGCACAAGCACAGGATCAGCACAGGAAACAGGCTAATGTCATGGTTACAAGCACAGGATCAGCACAGGAAACAGACTAATGTCAGATACACAAGCACAGGATCAGCACAGGAAACAGGCTAATGTCAGGGTGACAAGCACAGGATCAGCACAGGAAACAGGCTAATGTCAGGGTCACAAGCACAGGATCAGCACAGGAAACAGGCTAATGTCAGTGTCACAAGCACAGGATCAGCACAGGAAACAGGCTAATGTCAGTGCCACAAGCACAGGATCAGCACAGGAAACAGGATAATGTCAGGGAAACAAGCACAGGATCAGCAGAGGAAACAGGCTAATGTCAGGGACACAAGCACAGGATCAGCACAGGAAACAGGCTAATGTCAGGGACACAAGCACAGGATCAGCGCAGGAAACAGACTAATGTCAGGGTCACAAGCACAGGATCAGCACAGGAAACAGACTAATGTCAGGGACACAAGCACAGAATCAGCACAGGAAACAGGCTAATGTCAGGGTCACAAGCACAGGATCTGCACAGGAAAGAGACTAATGTCAGGGTCACAAGCACAGGATCAGCACAGGAAACAGGCTAATGTCAGTGTCACAAGCAGAGGATCAGCACAGGAAACAGGATAATGTCAGGGAAACAAGCACAGAATCAGCACAGGAAACAGGCTAATGTCAGGGTCACAAGCACAGGATCAGCACAGGAAATGGGCTAATGTCAGGGACACAAGCACAGGATCAGCACAGGAAACGGGCTAATGTCAGGGTCACAAGCAGAGAAACAGCACAGGAAACAGGATAATGTCAGGGTCACAAGCACAGGATCAGCACAGGAAACAGACTAATGTCAGGGGCACAAGCACAGGATCAGCACAGGAAACAGGCTAATGTCAGGGACACAATCACAGGATCAGCACAGGAAACAGGCTAATGTCAGGGTCACAAGCACAGGATCAGCACAGGAAACAGACTAATGTCAGGGGCACAAGCACAGGATCAGCACAGGAAACAGGCTAATGTCAGGGACACAGGCACAGGATCAGCACAGGAAACAGGCTAATGTCAGGGTCACAAGCACAGGATCAGCACAGGAAACAGACTAATGTCAGAGGCACAAGCAGAGGATCAGCACTGGAAACAGGCTAATGTCAGGGACACAAACACAGGATCAGCACAGGAAACAGGCTAATATCAGAGACACAAGCACAGAATCAGCACAGGAAACAGGCTAATGTCAGAGACACAAGCACAGGATCAGTACAGGAAACAATC
Source organism: Taudactylus pleione (assembly GCA_031769625.1). Classification (NCBI taxonomy): domain Eukaryota; kingdom Metazoa; phylum Chordata; class Amphibia; order Anura; family Myobatrachidae; genus Taudactylus; species Taudactylus pleione. The sequence goes on from JAUIMM010000280.1 coordinate 1,548,633, forward strand.
TAATGTCAGGGTCACAAGCACAGGATCAGCACAGGAAACACTCTAATGTCAGGGACACAAGCACAGGATCAGCACAGGAAACAGGCTAATGTCAGGGACACAAGCACAGGATCAGCACAGGAAACAATCTAATGTCAGGGTCACAAGCAGAGGATAAGCACAGGAAACAGACTAATGTCAGAGACACAAGCACAGGATCAGCACAGGAAACAGGCTAATGTCAGGGGCACAAGCACAGGATCAGCACAGGAAACAGGCTAATGTCAGAGACACAAGCACAGAATCAGCACAGGAAACAGGCTAATGTCAGGGTCACAAGCACAGGATCAGCACAGGAAACAGACTAATGTCAGGGGCACAAGCACAGGATCAGCACAGGAAACAGACTAATGTCAGGGGCACAAGCACAGGATCAGCACAGGAAACAGGCTAATGTCAGTGTCACAAGCACAGGATCAGCACAGGAAACAGGATAATGTCAGGGAAACAAGCACAGAATCAGCACAGGAAACAGGCTAATGTCAGGGTCACAAGCACAGGATCAGCACAGGAAACGGGCTAATGTCAGGGACACAAGCACAGGATCAGCACAGGAAACAGACTAATGTCAGAGACACAAGCACAGGATCAGCACAGGAAACAATCTAATGTCAGAGACACAAGCACAGGATCAGCACAGGAAACAATCTAATGTCAGAGACACAAGCACAGGATCAGCACAGGAAACAGGCTAATGTCAGGGTCACAAGCACAGGATCAGCACAGGAAACAGACTAATGTCAGGGTCACAAGCACAGGATCAGCACAGGAAACATGCTAATGTCAGGGACACAAGCACAGGATCAGCACAGGAAACAGGCTAATGTCAGGGTCACAAGCACAGGATCAGCACAGGAAATAGGCTAATGTCAGGGGCACAAGCACAGGATCAGCACAGGAAACAGGCTAATGTCATGGTTACAAGCACAGGATCAGCACAGGAAACAGACTAATGTCAGATACACAAGCACAGGATCAGCACAGGAAACAGGCTAATGTCAGGGTGACAAGCACAGGATCAGCACAGGAAACAGGCTAATGTCAGGGTCACAAGCACAGGATCAGCACAGGAAACAGGCTAATGTCAGTGTCACAAGCACAGGATCAGCACAGGAAACAGGCTAATGTCAGTGCCACAAGCACAGGATCAGCACAGGAAACAGGCTAATGTCAGGGAAACAAGCACAGGATCAGCAGAGGAAACAGGCTAATGTCAGGGACACAAGCACAGGATCAGCACAGGAAACAGGCTAATGTCAGGGACACAAGCACAGGATCAGCGCAGGAAACAGACTAATGTCAGGGTCACAAGCACAGGATCAGCACAGGAAACAGACTAATGTCAGGGACACAAGCACAGAATCAGCACAGGAAACAGGCTAATGTCAGGGTCACAAGCACAGGATCTGCACAGGAAACAGACTAATGTCAGGGTCACAAGCACAGGATCAGCACAGGAAACAGGCTAATGTCAGTGTCACAAGCAGTTGATCAGCACAGGAAACAGGATAATGTCAGGGAAACAAGCACAGAATCAGCACAGGAAACAGGCTAATGTCAGGGTCACAAGCACAGGATCAGCACAGGAAACGGGCTAATGTCAGGGACACAAGCACAGGATCAGCACAGGAAACGGGCTAATGTCAGGGTCACAAGCAGAGAAACAGCACAGGAAACAGGATAATGTCAGGGTCACAAGCACAGGATCAGCACAGGAAACAGACTAATGTCAGGGGCACAAGCACAGGATCAGCACAGGAAACAGGCTAATGTCAGGGACACAATCACAGGATCAGCACAGGAAACAGGCTAATGTCAGGGTCACAAGCACAGGATCAGCACAGGAAACAGACTAATGTCAGGGGCACAAGCACAGGATCAGCACAGGAAACAGGCTAATGTCAGGGACACAGGCACAGGATCAGCGCAGGAAACAGGCTAATGTCAGGGTCACAAGCACAGGATCAGCACAGGAAACAGACTAATGTCAGAGGCACAAGCAGAGGATCAGCACTGGAAACAGGCTAATGTCAGGGACACAAACACAGGATCAGCACAGGAAACAGGCTAATATCAGGGACACAGGCACAGGATCAGCACAGGAAATAGGCTAGTGTCAGGGTCGCAAGCTCAGGATCAGCACAGGAAACAGACTAATGTCAGAGACACAAGCACAGGATCAGCACAGGAAACAGGCTAATGTCAGGGACACAAGCACAGGATCATCACAGGAAACAGACTAATGTCAGAGACACAAGCACAGGATCAGTACAGGAAACAGGCTAATGTCAGGGTCACAAGCACAGGATCAGCACAGGACACAGACTAATGTCAGAGACACAAGGACAGGATCAGCACAGGAAACAGGCTAATGTCAGGGACACAAGCACAGGATCAGCACAGGAAACAGGCTAATGTCAGAGGCACAAGCAGAGGATCAGCACAGAAAACAGACTAATGTCAGAGGCACAAGCAGAGGATCAGCACAGGAAACAGGCTAATGTCAGGGACACAAGCACAGGATCAGCCCAGGAAACAGACTAATGTCAGGGTCACAAGCACAGGATCAGCACAGGAAACAGACTAATATCAGGGACACAAGCACAGAATCAGCACAGGAAAGGCTGATGTCAGGGTCACAAGCACAGGATCAGCACAGGAAACAGACTAATGTCAGGGTCACAAGCACAGGATCAGCACTGGAAACAGGCTAATGTCAGGGACACAAGCACAGGATCAGCACAGGAAACAGACTAATGTCAGAGACACAAGCACAGGATCAGTACAGGAAACAGGCTAATGTCAGGGTCACAAGCACAGGATCATCACAGGACACAGACTAATGTCAGAGACACAAGGACAGGATCAGCACAGGGAACAGGCTAATGTCAGGGTTACAGGCACAGGATCAGCACAGGAAACAGGCTAATGTCAGGTACACAAGCACAGGATCAGCACAGGAAACAGGCTAATGTCAGAGGCACAAGCAGAGGATCAGCACAGGAAACAGACTAATGTCAGAGGCACAAGCAGAGGATCAGCACAGGAAACAGGCTAATGTCAGGGACACAAGCACAGGATCAGCACAGGAAACAGACTAATGTCAGGGACACAAGCACAGAATCAGCACAGGAAACAGGCTAATGTCAGGGTCACAAGCACAGGATCAGCACAGGAAACAGACTAATGTCAGAGGCACAAGCAGAGGATCAGCACAGGAAACAGGCTAATGTCAGGTCACCAGCACAGGAAACAGGCTAATGTCAGGGACACAAGCACAGGATCAGCACAGGAAACAGACTAATGTCAGAGACACAAGCACAGGATCAGCTCAGGAAACAGGCTAATGTCAGTGTCACAAGCACAGGATCAGCACAGGAAACAGACTAATGTTAGAGACACAAGCACAGGATCAGCACAGGAAACAGGCTAATGTCAGGGACACAAGCACAGGATCATCACAGGAAACAGACTAATGTCAGAGACACAAGCACAGGATCAGTACAGGAAACAGGCTAATGTCAGGGTCTCAAGCACAGGATCAGCACAGGACACAGACTAATGTCAGAGACACAAGGACAGGATCAGCACAGGAAACAGGCTAATGTCAGGGACACAAGCACAGGATCAGCACAGGAAACAGGCTAATTTCAGAGGCACAAGCAGAGGATCAGCACAGGAAACAGACTAATGTCAGAGGCACAAGCAGAGGATCAGCACAGGAAACAGGCTAATGTTAGGGACACAAGCACAGGATCAGCACAGGAAACAGACTAATGTCAGGGTCACAAGCACAGGATCAGCACAGGAAACAGACTAATGTCAGGGACACAAGCACAGAATCAGCACAGGAAAGGCTGATGTCAGGGTCACAAGCACAGGATCAGCACAGGAAACAGGCTAATGTCAGGGTCACAAGCACAGGATCAGCACTGGAAACAGGCTAATGTCAGGGACACAAGCACAGGATCAGCACAGTAAACAGACTAATGTCAGAGACACAAGCACAGGATCAGTACAGGAAACAGGCTAATGTCAGGGTCACAAGCACAGGATAATCACAGGACACAGACTAATGTCAGAGACACAAGGACAGGATCAGCACAGGGAACAGGCTAATGTTAGGGTTACAGGCACAGGATCAGCACAGGAAACAGGCTAATGTCAGGTACACAAGCACAGGATCAGCACAGGAAACAGGCTAATGTCAGAGGCACAAGCAGAGGATCAGCACAGGAAACAGACTAATGTCAGAGGCACAAGCAGAGGATCAGCACAGGAAACAGGCTAATGTCAGGGTCACAAGCACAGGATCAGCACAGGAAACAGACTAATGTCAGGGTCACAAGCACAGGATCAGCACAGGAAACAGACTAATGTCAGGGACACAAGCACAGGATCAGCACAGGAAACAGGCTAATGTCAGGTACACAAGCACAGGATCAGCACAGGAAACAGGCTAATGTCAGAGGCACAAGCAGAGGATCAGCACAGGAAACAGACTAATGTCAGAGGCACAAGCAGAGGATCAGCACAGGAAACAGGCTAATGTCAGGGACACAAGCACAGGATCAGCACAGGAAACAGACTAATGTCAGGGACACAAGCACAGAATCAGCCCAGGAAACAGGCTAATGTCAGGGTCACAAGCACAGGATCAGCACAGGAAACAGACTAATGTCAGGGTCACAAGCATAGGATCAGCACAGGAAACAGGCTAATGTCAGGGACACAAGCAGAGGATCAGCACAGGAAACAAGATAATGTCAGGGGCACAAGCACAGGATCAGCACAGGAAACAGACTAATGTCAGGGTCACAAGCACAGGATCAACACAGGAAACAGGCTAATGTCAGGGACACAAGCAGAGGATCAACACAGGAAACAAGATAATGTCAGGGGCACAAGCACAGGATCAGCACAGGAAACAGGCTAATGTCAGGGGCACAAGCACAGGATCAGCACAGGAAACAGGATAAGGTCCTGGGCACAAGCAGAGGATCAGCACAGTTAAATTTATTAACTGAGATCTTAAATATAAATTAGTTTATCTAATTTGCAACACTTAGGGCTGGTTTTACCTAGAGGAGGGCGTCCTTACCCGCTCGCAACCAGCGACAGTCATATAGGAAACTCACCTCTTACCTCTATGTCTGTCTGTTATTACCCTGTTTTGTTCTATAAGTGTTTCCAATTGTAAAGCGCAATGGAATATGCTGCGCTATATAAGAAAACTGTTAATAAATAAAAATAAAAATACCTGCCTGGCCCGGAGACTCGCACACCAGGAAATGTTACTGGCCAGTGTCCGGCACTACACCGCACTACTCTACAGTGAAGAATCTCCAAATAAACTACAGCTCCCAACAGTATCTTCACCGGGATAACGGTACTTTTCTGATGTAGCAGAGAGTTCAGATCCTAACTAAGGGCAAAATTTACTAAGTGGCAGGTTCTAAAACCTGGTGGTTTGGTGTCGGTTTGACAGGGAGTTCTAAACCCGTGGGTTTCCTGGCGGATTGACAGGGAGTTCTAAACCCCGTGGGTTAGGTGGCGGTTTGGCGGCGGTTTATAACTGACAGTCTTGTTCTATTCTATTCTACAATTTGTTTTGATGGCGGTTTTGGCCTTAGAAAATCTGCGGATAGCAAAACTGCCGCCAAACCACCACCAAATCACCTGGGTTTAGAACCCACCGCTTAGTAAATTTTTCCCTAAATGTACACAGGGAATACCCGCAGAGCTGTTCTGGCGGTGAAGATGGACTGAGCCGCTGTGGGTTCATATTGCAATTCTGAACAGCACCACACGCTCTGCACCACAATCCAGCACGCAAGACTTCCGCGTCTATTGGGACCTCCATTGTCGGTGATTGGCTGGGTTGCTACAACCAGTACAGGGAGTTACTAATCCATGCAACGGAGTCCATCCAGTGCTCTCACTTACTGTGGCTGCTGTCATTGGTACCATTTGGCAGCCCGCACCGGCTCAGTCCATCTTTGCCGCAACAACAAAAATTTTGTTTTATTTCTCTATTGTGAGGTTTGCCATACTGAACCTCATTTTCTTGTTTGGCTGGTGGCACATTGAATACTATTGTTATATATTAACAGGTATTTCTGCATTAACAGAACCAGCTATACCTCCTTCCAACAGCTCATTTTGCCCTCTGTGTGTCCTGCCCAGAATGTCCGCTGTGCTGATTTCTGGGAGGATCTGCTGCTGCAAGTGTAACCTGTTCTCTTTCCACCAAACAGATGACTAGTCCGATACTGTCAGTGATCTCTATGAAATGTAATGGGAGTCAGGATGTTCAGGAAACAATGGGACAAAAACGTCCTAAAATTCCTTTGAAGCATACTCACCTGCTCTATCAAAATGTCTGGGAGACTCCTGAATTTTTGGCATGTCCCCTGGACCCCCGAGAGACAGGGGCGTATCTATAATGGGTGCGAGGAACACGGGTCCCTGGGTCCAGGGGGGCCCTGCACCACACACCCTGCACCCATAATATTACTTACCTCTCCGGAGTCCCACGTCGGCGCGGGGGTCTGGTGCTGTAAAACGACTGGAAAATGGCCGCAGTGGACATTTTCCCGTCATTTGTGCATGTGCAGTACAGGGAAAATGGCCGCCGCTGCCATTTTCCCGGTGACCTGTGCATACACTGTAGACTCTGGGCACACTCTAGTGCCCAGAGTCTATAACTCCGGCGCTGGCCGCGCACAGCTCAGTGCGCTGCTGGCCATGGGATGGAGAGGAGGGGGCCCCTGTTGTAGACTGCACATGGGCCCCCTCCTCTCTAGAAACGCCCCTGCCGTAAGAGTATGCCATCCTTCCGCATACCGCCCACTTCCTAGTGAGGTGGGGAGGACGGTAGCCTAATGCCAGGAATTGAGGGTCTATCAGGAAGGGGCGGGGTCAATATGATGCAAAATGCCCGGGCCCCGCGCCATCATCTGTCCCCTCCTTTGTACATTTCCTGGAAGGGAGAATGAAATAGTCGGTAAGTATGCGCTGGAGCCTTTTTTTGCTGATGGGTTAATGCCAGATCAATTTAAAAAGCTGGGGGGATTTGTATTGTACCCGCTTATTTTCTAAAGCATTAATTTTTATTTTGTGCATGTTTTGTTTATTTTTTAAAATAATTACCTGATATGGAGAAAATGCTTCTGCGGACGTATTGATGTTGCTGTTAGAGTGAGCGGTAATCATATTATGTAAGGCATGGGCCACAGCATATACGGCTGTATAAACGCTGTAGGTGATTCTGAAATTATCAACATCATAATCCAACAGAGGAAGAAGCCTTAGAGATGCATTGGTATCCCAAAAATAGGATTTCATTTCTTTTTCCCCATTTGTAATTATCAATTCACGAAACACTGTTTTATTTGTCATATTAGGAAACGCTCCTCTCCACACCGCCTTTAGTAATCTGCTTGGATGAGTCTGTGGGGTGACACTGTACAGAAAATCCTTTAAGCCTGGAATATCCCCTTTATTGGAAGCTATTATCACAGATCCATTAAGGAGAGGGGCATATTTTTTTAGATTATAATGCATGTGACCTTCTGGGGAGAAGGATAAGATCCATACTTTTCCACTAATGAGTGTAGGATCACCTATATGAGCCAGCAGGAGAATCAGTTGGTCTACGTGACTGTACACAATAATTACATTAGCTGAAGAAGATCTGATCACTTTTCCAGCCATTTTACAATTGATAGTATTTTCCACTTTATATATCTTTACTGTATAGGCCACACAGCCGCCACTTCTGGTGATCGATCTTTTAAGTGCCTCGGTGGTTCTTTGATTGCTGTCATCATCTGAGTGTACAATACCGACCCAGGTCCAGCTGAAGTCCAGCAGTAGTTGCACCAACGCTTCATTCTGGACGTGATTGTTTTCAACAGTACGGAAAAAGAACGGGAACTGAGCCCTGTCTTGAAATATCGGGTCTGTTGCTCCATAACTGATCTGAGAAAAGTGAACAAGAGATATCACAACTCTGAGACAACACCCAATGTACAGTTGTGAATTTCTAAATACAACTTTTGCAGGCATTTGTGTCTTCATTTTCGGGGTCGAACCAATAGCAGGCTATGCCAGTGATGCCAACAATTTAGTGCATGCATATTAAGCCCCGAAATTGCATATTTTAATTATATATGAATGGGTCTGGTTCTCCGAGAACCGGACCCACCCAAACATAGGGGATCCGAGTAGGATCCGAGTCCGGCTTGGGTTTTCCTGCCTAAGTTGGAATCCAAAATGAGGCAAAACGTCATCATCCTGCTGTCGGATTCTCATGGGTTTTGGATTCTATAAAGGTCCCGGTGATCGGTGCCGTTTTCACTCCGGCTGTGGAGAGTGTACAGAACAGACGTGCTCTATGCTGCTCTGTCTGTGCACATGTTCTCAACTTCTCAAGGGTGCAGTGTTGCTGGGCTGGGGCTGCTGTCACTGTTGTCCTGTCAAACAAGGGGCTGGGGCTGCAATACATAAAGGGGGGCTGCTGTGTTGTCCATAAAGGGGCTGGGGCTACAGTACATAAAGCGGGGCTGCTGTGTTGTCCATCAAGAAGCTGGTGCTGCAGTATATAGAGGGGTGCTGCTGTGTTGTCCATAAAGGGGCTGGGGCTACAGTACATAAAGGGGTGCTACAGTGTTGTCCATAAAGGGGCTGGGGCTGCAGTACATAAAGGGGTGCTGCTGTGTTGTCCACAAAGGGGCTGGGACTGCAGTACATAAAGGGGGGCTGCTGTGTTGTCCATAAAGGGGCTGGGGCTGCAGTACATAAAGAGGGGCTGCTGTGTTGTCCATAAAGGGGCTGGGGCTGCAGTACATAAAGATGGTCTGCACTACATAAAGTGCTGCTGTGTTGTCCTGTCCATCGAGGGGCTAAGGCTGCAAGACCATCAAGGGATTGGGGCTGCAGGACCATCAAAGGGCTGGGGTTACAGTACCATAAAGGGTGCTGTGTCATTCAGGGGTGTTTTGTCTATCCAGGGGTGCTCTTCATCAGTACATAAAGGGGTGCTGCTGTGTTGTCCTGTCCATCAAAGGGCTGGAGCTGCAGCACCATCACGAATATGGGGTTGCAGTACATAAAGGGGTGCTGCTGTGTTGTCCATAAAGTGTCTGGGGCTGCATTACGTAAAGGGAGGCTGCAGTATATATAGGGTGCTGCTGTGTTGTCCTGTCCATCAAGGGGCTAAGGCTGCAGTATATAAAGGGGTGCTGTGTCATTCAGGGGTGCTCTTCGTCAGTACATAAAGGGGTGCTGCTGTGTTGTCCTGTCCATCAAAGGGCTGGAGCTGCAGTACCATCAAGAATATGGGGTTGCAGCACATAAAGGGTTGCTGCTGTGTTGTCCATAAAGGGGCTGGGGCTGCATTACGTAAAGGGAGGCTGCAGTATATATAGGGTGCTGCTGTGTTGTCCTGTCCATCAAGGGGCTAAGGCTGCAGTATATAAAGGGGTGCTGTGTCATTCAGGGGTGCTCTTCGTCAGTACATAAAGGGGTGCTGCTGTGTTGTCCTGTCCATCAAAGGGCTGGAGCTGCAGTACCATCAAGAATATGGGGTTGCAGCACATAAAGGGTTGCTGCTGTGTTGTCCATAAAGGGGCTGGGGCTGCAGTCCATATATGGTGCTGCTGTGTTGTCCTGTCCATCAAGGGGCTAGGGCTGCAGTACATAAAGGGGTGCTGCTGTGTTGTCCTGTCCATCATGGGGTTAGGGTTGCAGTACATAAAGGGGGGGCTGCAGTACATATATGGTGCTGCTGTGTTGTCCTGTCCATCATGGGGCTAGGGCTGCAGTACATAAAGGGGTGCTGTGTCATCCAAGGGTGCTCTGTAAATCCAGGGGTGCTCTTCCCCAGTGTAAAAAAATATAAAAGTTAAATTAAATTATGATTTCACTAAATATTTTAAAAAATAGATCTTTTTTTGTGTGTGCTAGCTATGCTATTATTGTTCAGTAACAGTGCCGGCCAGACCGCAGTTTATCATCCACGTATTGTGACACTATAAGTCGTAGTGCAGTGCTTTATTGTTATTCATAAAAAATATTGTGACACTGTAAGAGGCAGCGAAGTGTGTTATTCTTTTCTTATTCATAACAATTCTTGTGACATTAAATGATAGTACAGTGTTTTACTCATAAATAATCTTGTGACACTGTAAGTGGTAGCACAGTGTTTTACTCATAAAAAATATTGTGACACTAAGTGGTAGTGCATTGTTTTATTATTTTCTTATTCAGAAAAAATATTGTGACACTCGAAGTGGTAGCGCAGTGTGTTATTCTTTTCTTATTCATAAAAAATCTTGTGACACTGTAAGTGGTAGCACAGTGTTTTACTCATAAAAATATTGTGACACTGTAAGTGGTAGTGCAGTGTGTTATTCTTTTCTTATTCAGAAAAATTATTGTGACACTGTAAGTGGTAGCGCAGTGTTTTACTCATAAAAATATTGTGACACTGTAAGTGGTAGTGCATTGTTTTATTATTTTCTTATTCAGAAAAAATATTGTGACACTCGAAGTGGTAGCGCAGTGTGTTATTCTTTTCTTATTCATAAAAAATCTTGTGACACTGTAAGTGGTAGCACAGTGTTTTACTCATAAAAATATTGTGACACTGTAAGTGGTAGTGCAGTGTGTTATTCTTTTCTTATTCAGAAAAATTATTGTGACACTGTAAGTGGTAGCGCAGTGTTTTACTCATAAAAATATTGTGACACTGTAAGTGGTAGCGCAGTGTGTTAGTCTTTTCTTATTCATAAAAAATCTTGTGACACTGTAAGTGGTAGCACAGTGTTTTACTCATAAAAATATTGTGACACTGTAAGTGGTAGCGCAGTGTGTTATTATTTTCTTATTCATAAAAAATCTTGTGACACTGTAAGAGGTAGCACAGTGTTTTACTCATAAAAATCTTGTGACACTGTAAGTGGTAGCGCAGTGTGTTATTCTTTTCTTATTCATAAAAAATCTTGTGACACTGTAAGTGGTAGCACAGTGTTTTACTCATAAAAATCTTGTGACACTGTAAGTGGTAGTGCAGTGTGTTATTCTTTTCTTATTAATAAAAAATCTTGTGACACTGTAAGTGGTAGCACAGTGTTTTACTCATAAAAATATTGTGACACTGTAAGTGGTAGCACAGTGTGTTATTCTTTTCTTATTCATAAAAAATGTTGTGACTCAGTAGGTCATTGATACTGCAGTGTAATATTTAAAATTGGTACAAATTTACATGTGTGCTGTACCCCACTTCATTCATGTTGTTGATATGGAGAACGATCAATTGAGAGGAGAGCAGGAACCTCATACTAGTGCTGGAGCTGCTACCAGTGTCACCAGTCATGATGATACTAGTCCATCTACATCATCTTCTAAAGCCGATGCCCAAGGGCATACAGGGCTTAAGTCAGGGCATCTAAACTCAAAGAACTAATTTTTTACAGTGTTAAAGAAAAAAACATCCAAGGGAAAGATAGCTGCAGAAAGACATAAAATTGGCAATATACCCACACAAAGTGGCAAGGTTAGGCTAAGGCCTTTGCCTTTATTTATGACTGGTGGTTCTGCCTCTTATGATGATGTAAGCCCTTCTCACTGTAGATGTTTCAAAAAATTAAAATCGTTAAGGCACAGGAACCAACTGTGCGCTCAGAAATGTCACAAAACCCTGAGGAGAGTCTAAGTGTGTTGGCAGGTGCCATGTGTGAGCCTGACCTTTCCAATACTGTACTTGAAGAGGAGCCTCCTTCCACCACTTGTGCATTCTCTGCAAATGTGGGGATGAGCAGCACAAGTCAACATGCTGACATAGAAATCGAGGATGCTTCTGTGGAAGTGCACCAGGATGAGGAGGATATTTGTGTTGCTAATGCTAATAAGGATGTTGATGATGAGGATGCTGATGATGAGGATGTTGTTGATGAGGATGTTGTTTGTGTATATCAAGCCCCAGTGGAAACAGTTGTTGCCCATGATAAAAAAAAAGCCCATTGTCATGCCTTGGCATAAAACAAAAAAATCCACTTCTTATGTGTGAAATTATTTCTATCCAAATCTGGATAAATATTGTCATGACATCTGTACACGTTGTCATGCCAGAGTAAGTAGACGTAGGGACACTAACCATCTTAGAACCTCTTCCCTGTTAAATGCATCCATCAAAAGGGTTTTCAAAATTCAGAAACTTTGTCTAAAAAGTAACAGCAAGCAGTCGAGTATCAGCTAGTTCCCTTCTCTCTGCTAGATCCAAGCACCTGGCATCTTCACCACCAACACCTTTATCAACAATATCCTCAATCATGATCAGAAGTAGTCCTGCATCCAATTTGATAAGGGTAACTCAGTCCTCCCCTATCTTGGATTTTTTAGAAGAATCCTTGAGCGCTACGCCTGCTGGTGCTGCTGGGAGTGGATCTTCATCCCAGTAGGGGACCAGGAAGACTACTAGTAGTAGTTCTAAAAAACAATTGCCTGTTAAACAATCCTTTGCAAGGATGAGCTGACAGCAGTCACCTAGTTGCACAGCGGATCACTGACACCATAATTTCTATGCTGGTATTAGAGGTGCGTCCGATATCTGCCATTAGTGCAGTGGGTTTTAGATAGTTAATTGAGGTCCTCTGTTACTGCTACCAAATCCCATCTAGGGTCCACTTCATTAGAAAATCAATTTCCAGCCTGTACAGGGACGTTAAAAAAAAATTTAATTAGTGTCCTCCAAAATGCCATTGTACCCACTGTCCACTTAATCACACATGTGGACAAGTGGAACAGGGCAAATTTAAGATTACATGACTGTAACAGCCCACTGGGTGGGTGTATTGCCTTTATAGATATAGATATAGAGAACTTTTACTGCCATCAGGGTTTACACCAGTGTTAGAAGGAAACAATTATTTAAGTCAGAAGTTTGTGCTTACCTACCATGCCTGGCGGGGAAAGAGCAGGGAGGGCTAGACTTAGGCAGGGTACACACCTGAACGATTTGTAATCGTTCCGATTTCCTATCCAATTTCCCTTGAAGGCAGAACTTACTAAATTGAGTGTACACACTGTCCAATTTTGCATAAGATTTGACGATTTGTTGAATCGTCAAATCGAATGCGATTTATCGTTGCTACCATACACACTAGAATAACCATCCATAGGATCCCTGGAAATTAGAATAATGGGCTGTACAGTGTACAGTGGTCTGTCCTGTAAAAAAGAAATAGGAAAAACGCCATTTTAGCTTTGCAGTATTGCTCTGTTTTTGCTGAGGTTAGGTTATCCTGCTGAAAGCTCTTCATTGCTTACTGCTCTACTTTGTTCTACAAAGTGATTATTTGGTGCATAAAGTATGGATAGTTATCGCTATCAAGCTGTGGCTGCCTATGCTGTTATTGTGGCATCACTCGCTGGTATCCAGAAGGCTCGCAAGAGGAGGAGAGTGGAGAGGACCTGCTGGACCAAGGAGTAGTTACTGCAGAGAGACTCCATGTCTCATATGCCTTTGCTCTCAGAAATTTGGGAGAACAATCCCGATGACTTCAGGAATTTTATGAGGGTGGATGATGACACCTTTGACGAGCTGATTGCTATGGTCACTCCATATATTAAGAAGCAAGACACCAGGTTCCGCAAGGCCATCACTGCTGAGGAGAGACTGGTGGTAACCCTACGTTTCCTGGCTACAGGCAGGTCCCTGCAGCATCTAAAGTTTGGATCTCTAATATCTCCACAAGCTTTAGGGATTATCATCCCAGAGACGTGTAAAGCCATCATACATGTGTTGAAGCAGCAATACCTCAAGGTAAGTAAATATAAGGACCATTTTTTTGCTGTTTTTTATACATTTATTTCAAACTCTGCAATACGTGTAACAATGCTGCATACTCCTTTTAACCTTTGCACTCCGAAGTGCTCCACATTTTTTAATTTAGAAAAATTAAATAAAGGATATTATTTCCCACATAGTATAAACATACTTATATATATCCAAATAACAATATAAAGAAATTGAAGCAATATAAATAACTTGCCTGCCTCAGCACAACAATTGGGAAGGCAAAAATTAAGTCAACCAGCATTTGCCCCGACATTATATAAACAAAACCGTTAAACAGGGAAAAACAGCATGGGGCTGTAAAGCTGAAAGAAAATCACATATGCTGAAAATTGGACTGACCATGATTGTCATCCTGTGACCCATATAGCATACCATTATAAACAGCGGAATGTAAGGGAGTAGAGGCCCGATGTGTATTGCTGCTCTCTCCACCATAATTGTGGTGTGGCTGAAAAATGGGTTTGGGGGGATGTGATTGTGGCTGAGGCAACAGTGGCATAAATGTATGCTCAGGCCGTGCTTGTAGGTTTGAATTTTGCGTTAATTGACCAGCTAACCCGATCCTAAAAACATCAAAAATAATGCGCTCTGCGTGGGAACGCTGATCATCTGTCATGCGACGCATTTTAAAGGCCATTGATGTTCCAAAAGCATCCCACTCATCAGGGGGCTTTTGAAGAACATTTTTTGCTGCTGTCAGCGCTTCACGTGTTAGCTGCACGTTGTCGTGTTGCTGTGAAGATTCAGCCTGAGCAACCTTCTTTCATCGCCGTGGTGGTATAGGCTCCACCATTCTGACTGGGTCACTTTCTAGATTGACGCTTGACACCCCACTTTCTTGTGACAACTCCAAGGCGTCCTCAGTGGTGTTGACAAAGCAGATGGCTGGAAAGGAAAATTAAATATTACATGATTATTTGTTTACATATATATGGCATGAAATTGACTTGTAATTAATTAAAATCATTGATATCTATACTTTTTATTACAGTTACCCACATCTATGGAGGAGTGGAAAGATATTGGGGAAGAATTTGATGCACGCTGGAATTTCCCCAATTGTGGAGGAGCCATTGATGGCAAGCACATCAGAATAACACCACCTCCCAACAGTGGTTCTTATTTTTAGAACTATAAAGGCTTCTTTAGCATTGTACTGATGGCTGTGGTCAATGCTAATTATCAGTTTATTTATGTCGACATTGGTAAGAAGAATGGTCGTTGTTCTGACGGTAGCTCCTTTCAGCAGACATCATTTTATGAAAAACTAATGTCAAACACTTTAAACATACCCTCATGTGAACAAAATAAACATGGATTACCATTTGTATTTGTGGCTGATGAGGCATTCAGCCTCCACGAGAATGTTATGAAACCATACCCCCAAAGGGCACTTAGCAAAGAGAGGCAAATTTATAATTATAGACTATCAAGATCTCGCCGCATTGTTGAGAGTGCATTTGGAATTCTAAGCAATAAATTCCACATTTTCCATGGTCCAATTAATTTGAGGGTCGACAAGATCGACTGGGTTGTCATGGCGTGCTGTGTGTTGCACAACCTACTAAGCACTAAATGCCAACAGGAAAGGCCCAATAGAACATTTATGCCTGATCAATTGGATCAACCAGAAGTGGAGGACAGGTGGACATCACTGGGACTTTCAAGTCTGCAAACACTCAGAGTTCGTGCAAAGCAGACACGGAAGGACTACATGACATACTTCAATGGTGTGGGGGCTGTTCCCTGGCAAGAGGAGTTTATTAATGAAATATAAATGTACAACTTTTTTTTGCAAATAAAATGTGGTATTCCCGTTTCCCAGTTTTTTTACTTACCAACTCCATGCCGCTATTTTCCAAATCCTCTTCCTCGTCCCTTTCTATCAGGTCAATTGAGTTGAGCGATGTTCTTTGTTCCCCTTGATCCAGGGTAAATTTCATACCATAATGTAGGTATATAGATGTCATCAGTACCAGCCCCAGATCTTTTTGATATTAAACTTTTTTTGTGTTCTTTTAAGAAAACGGTTTTAAAATTTAGAATTTTCTGTTTTACCCATTTGGGATCTGCTTCACTATGGTACGGCTTGGAAATGGCTAGCAATCTCTGAATAGCACTGGCTCGCTTCTCTTTATTACAGTTTGGACCTTATTTTCCAAAGGCATTCATTGTCATGATACCCTTGAATAAATTCTTTGGCAAAATCAGCATCTTTCTCCAAAGGCATTTGGACCTTGAAATAAGGGGTAAAAAAAAAAATTTCAAACGACACACACATACATACATACAGTCCCACGCAGGCACACACATACATGCATCAATCACACACACACACACACACACACGCATGTAATGTATCACTCACACACACTCATGCAGACACACACACATACATACACACACACACACATACATACACACACACACACACACACATACACACACACATACACACACACACACACACACACACACACATGTAATGTATCACTCACACACACTCATGCGGACACATACATACATACAGTCCCATGCAGGCACACACATACATGCATCACACACACACACACACACACACACACACACACACACACACACACACACACACACACACACACACACACACACACACACACACACACACACACACACACACACACACACACATACACACACACACAGACATGCATGCATGTAATGTATCACTCACACAGACATGCATGTAATGTATGACTCACACACACTCATGCAGACACACACACATACATACATACAGTCCCACGCAGGCACACACATACATGCATCAATCATACACACACACATACATACATACATACAGTCCCACGCAGGCACACACATACATGCATCAATCATACACATACACATACATACATACATACAGTCCCACGCAGGCACACACATACATGCATCAATCACACACACACACACGCATGTAATGTATCACTCACACACACTCATGCAGACACACACATACATACATACATACAGTCCCACGCAGGCACACACATACATGCATCAATCACACACACACACACACACGCATGTAATGTATCCCTCACACACACTCATGCAGACACACACATACATACATACATACAGTCCCACGCAGGCACACACATACATGCATCAATCACACACACACACACACATACCAGTTGTATGAGCTGCAGCGGCTGCACAATACAGAAATCGCATCTTCAGGCCTCCAGGGAGCGGACACCATGCTGGGGAGGCAGAGAATTGTGGGAGGAAATGGGAGTGGCTATATGAAGATGTCAAGATTGCATTAATTGGACAACAAATCGTCTGATCGTCCGGTTGTCCGTACACACTGTGCGATTGGCACCTTATCGTATGCGTTGTCTTATGATTGTCTGTGCAGCACAGACAATCATAAGACGTCGCATACGACCAGCGGGAGCGCGCAATTGTGTGTACACACTATGTGATTTACACGATTCATTGTTCCAATTACCTTAATCGTGCCGATATCGTCCTGGTGTGTATGCACCCTTAGGGACGGTGCAGGATAGGGAGGACTGGACCTATTGGTAGCACAGAGATGGTTAGACATGGTGGGAGTGGCACAGTGAAAGGAAGGCTTGGCCTTAATGGGGGGTCACAGGTCAGGGAGGGTTGGTGCAGGCACATGGCTAGGAAGGCTGGAGCTTAATGGGGGCCACAGGGAAGGTAGGGCTAGATAAGTATACTGCAGTACAGGGAGGGTTGGACCTATAAGGGCACAGTATAGGGATGGATAGACATGGTGGAGGACAGGCTGGGAGCAGGGAAGGCTGGACCTGTGGAGGCACAGGGCTTGGGGGGTACAGGGTAGGAAAAGCTGAACCTGAGAGAACACAAGGCAGGGAATGCTGGACCTGGGGAGGCACAGGGTTTTGGTGGCACAGGGCAGGAAAGGCTGGACCTTATTTGGGGCTACAAGGCAGGCTGGCTGTACAGGGGGGTGCACAGGAGGCAGGGTAATATATGTACCTGTATGGTGCACTGGCACTCCACTGAAGGGGATCTATATATACACTACCACTAGCTCAACCGTGAAGCAGGCGCTCCTGATTGGCTGCTGTTCCATGAGCTGTGACTAGTTTGCAGCCAGCGCCATGTTTAATATGCCAACAGCGCTGTTTCATCCATTGTGCCCGGCTGCAGCAGGCGGCTCGGCCAAACAGGCACCGCTGCCTTCAATAAATATGGCAGAACTTGCCTATTGTTGAATCGGGTTGGGACTAGTTTCACATTCTCTCCTGACCTCACCCTGCTTCTGCTTCCTATCTTAGAGGCTACCAGCCCTAGGACCCAACCTGGCACCCATGGACTGTGGGGGAGGGAATGTAATAGCAAGCAAGATGAAGGCATCAATGTGCTTCTGACGCGTCTGCTTGATGGTAAAACCAACCTGGTTGAAACCACATAAAAAATGAAGACCAAGACCATACTGTCAGTAAGGGGTTGATCAACTGAATATGTTGCTTGTTGCACTTACCTGGGGGTACCCATAAACTCTAAGCAGGCTTGCAATGGCTTGTGATGAGGAAGAGAGTAGATGACCAACGAAAGCCACCACTTTACCATATTGATGACAGTCATAGTTAGGATACAGCTCTCCGCCTGATAAGATCCTCAGAATCCCCTCTACTGCTGTAGCCTCACAGAAACAAGAGTCAAAGATGTCATAACCAAGAGTCACATTGGGTAAAATATCCCTGTTCTTATTAATCTCATTAACAGCGAATTCAAATGCCAGAAAATGACGCAGGAAACGAGGAGATGGCCTGTCAAAGAGATATAATGTTATTATGTAGACGATGTGGACAATGTTAGGTTGTACCCTATAGGCATGTTATTGAAGACGTTATAAATAAACCAGCTTTGCCCCCAATGTTATAGCTTCTGCCATCATGTTTATTATATCAGGTGTTATAGTCCCATTGCTTTGCATAGGGGCCTGTTAATAAATGTTGTTTTTGTTATTGCTCAGCCTTAACTTGATGGATGGAGATGAAACAAAGTGCAGGTTATTTCTAGGAGTCTCCACTACACAAGGATTGTGTGATGTATATGATATCCCTATCTATATTGAATAATGAATACAAAATAAATTGATTATGAAGATTTAGCCTTTAATTAATGTTTGCAGATGTTATTCCCACTCCCACCACCAGTACCAGCCATACATCCCACTGATAGATCCCTATGGCCAGTCATATATAGCACTGATAGATCCCTATTGCCAATAATACATTGCACTGATAGATCCCTATTGGCAGTCATATATTGCACTGATAGGTCCCTATTGCCAGTCATACATTGCACTGATAGATCCCTATTGTCAGACATACACCTCCGACCTCAGCTCCCACCACACTCCCGCCCGACCACTTTGCTCAGCCAATGACTGACCTCTTCTCCCAACTAATTATCTCCTCCCACTCCAACCTCCAAAACTTTACCCTTCATTTCTTTATGAAAGCCTTTAGGTCTTATCTTAACTCACCGCTCTATGCTCCTCACTCACTATCTCTCCCCTCTGTGTCACCCCTGTTTGTCTGCACCTCCCCTATAGAGTGTAAGCTCTCATCCTAACCCCCTCTCTATGCTCCTTACTCACTGTCTCTCCCCTCTGTGTCACCCCTGTCTGTCTGCCTCTCCCCTATAGAGTGTAAGCTCTCATCCTAACCCCCTCTCTATGCTCCTTACTCACTGTCTCTCCCCTCTGTGTCACCCCTGTCTGTCTGCCTCTCCCCTATAGAGTGTAAGCTCTCATCCTAACCCCCTCTCTATGCTCCTTACTCACTGTCTCTCCCCTCTGTGTCACCCCTGTTTGTCTGCACCTCCCCTATAGAGTGTAAGCTCTCATCCTAACCCCCTCTCTATGCTCCTTACTCACTGTCTCTCCCCTCTGTGTCACCCCTGTCTGTCTGCCCCCCCCATAGAGTGTAAGCTCTCATCCTAACCCACCTCTCTATGCTCCTCACTCACTGTCTCTCCCCTCTGTGTCACCCATGTCTATCTGCACCTCCCCTATAGAGTGTAAGCTCTTATGAGCAGTGTCATGTGCTTTCTCCTCCCTCACTTATACCATCATTTGCTCCACACTGCCAACAATGGTACCAACCCTTTGGGTCCAGACAGCGCTGCTTCTCTTGGTATTATGACTGTATGTGCAGCATGTTCTGTATTGTAAGTCTTTTGCACATTTTTTCTTATTTTTATTGCACTGCACTGCAGACCCCTTGTGGCACCATATACATAGACCATAATAATAATAATAATAATAATAATAATAATAATAATAATAATAATAATAATAATAATAATTTCAACAATAATAACAACAATAACAATGACAATAATAATAATAATAATAATAATAATAATTTCAACAATAATAACAATAAAAATAATAATAACAATAATAATAATAATAATTTCAACAATAATAACAATAAAAATAATAATAACAATAATAATAATAACAACAATAATAATAATAATAATAATTTCAATAATAATAATAATAATAACAACAAAAATAATAATAATAGTAATAATAATAATAATCTGAACAATAACAATAATAATAATAATAATAATAATAATAATTGCCATCCCACTGTCAGATTTCTATTTACCTTATCCTATTGTAATAAATGTTCTACTTTCTTTCTCCTTTAGGGGTCTATTCATCATTACATAATTATCACTTGTGATAATTATTTTTTAAACTCGCTGCGAGTTTAAAAATGTTTTGGAGGCATTCATCATACCTCATTCATCATGCCTTACTAACAAAAATATCACTTCCGAAAAGCTGCTCTTTTTGCAGAGTCAGCTTTTCACAAAAGTGATACTTTTTCCCCTACACCTACAGTGTTCCTGTGGATTTCCCAACTGCAGATGCCCCCCCTGCGACCCCCCTGCTGTGTGTAACCCCCCATCCTTTCCCCAGGGTCCACTCTGTCTCCCCCCATGCATTCTTCCCTGGTGTAGTGTCCATTCTGTCCCCCATCCTCTTTACTCCCCCTGCTGCTATCTCCAGTGCACTGCATGCTTTCCCACTAGTGGTGTCCGCTCCCTCCCACCACCCCATCCCCCTCCCCGCTGCCACATCCACGCCCTCCCATGCCCTCTCACCTGTATCCTTCTGATTGTCTTCTGCAGTGTGGCCACAGTGTAAACAGCAGCCTGTGAAGATTATCGGGGGCTGTACGCCATCTCAGGGTGGCGTACAGTTTTTCATTCAAGTACCAAAAAAAGAAAAAGCATTTTTGGAACTTGATGACTTTCATCATTTCTACATCCCCATACTAAAATGTGGGGATTGTGGAAACTGTCGAGGCACATGCCTTACATGAATGATGAATGGGTCTGACACTTAATTTATACAAAAGTAGGTAAAAACATTTAAATTAAGTGATGATGAATAGACCACTTAGTAACCACATTACACTGAACAATCTGATTGGTCGGAGCTTCATAAGTCAGGTGTAGTAAGGACAGGCACCTGGTATACGGAGATAAGGTAACTTACAGAGAACCTTTCTGCTCTGTAGCGGGATGCCTGGGACTGACTGACTCAGGAGAGCCCATTGTACTGGTTTCCTCAGCTCCAGCCTGGGAATCAGTATTAAATACTGCCGGCTGCATCCCTAGGTAAGTATTAACTAACCTAACCTACCCCTACCCCTAACCCTCCCTTAGGGGTGCCTAACCCCCCCAAGTGCCTAACCCTAGTCCCCCCTCTAAGTGCCTAACCCTAACCCCCCCTTCCCCGCTGCCTGAACCTAATTCCCCCGGGGGGGTGCCTAACACTAACCTCCCCCTGGGGGTGCCTAACCCTAACCCTCCCTCCCCCTAGCCCAACCCTAACCTCCTGGGGGGGTGCCTAACCCTAAGTCCACCCCAGGAGACCTAAACCTAACCCCCCCCCAACGGCTGTCTGCTCGCAGCGACCGGCATCCCTTCGATCGGTCTCCCGGCGTCGGTGAAATGAGCGGTGTCTACATCTAGATTCCGGGCATTTCACCCTCGCCGGGATATGACAGTCGGGAAGCCGGCTGTCTGTATAATGTCAGCCAGCTTCCCGATTGCATCCCCCAGCCTTTTAGCATCTCCCTACTAACAGCAGGAATGTAACAGCCAGAGATATCTAAGAATGTTTAAAAAAACATCAGCCAATCAAAGTTAAGTAACTGAAGGCCTGCCCTAAGCCTGAGGGGTTGTAAATCCCCAGATTATCTTTCATAGTGTTTCTGGTCTCCTACTCATTTGTGGTTGGTAGTTGATTGAATCCAGTTGACTTTGTATACAGAACATTGCAACTGCTTCCCTCTAATGATATACAGTAAAGGGGTCAATTTAATTAAGCGCATCAGCATGGATACACCAGGAACAGCACTCCTACTCACCCTCATCTCACCCACGCAGCCCTATGGGACTGTGAACAAATATCTGCATGTTCAGAGCTACTATTAGTGTGGATATAGCCGCCGTCAGGGCCGGATTAAAGGGGGGGTTACAGGGGGGGTGACAGGAGTGGTCGTCCCTGGGCCACCACACCTGAAGGGCCCCCACACCCATCGGGGTTAAAGTGAACCAGAGGAGACGGAACCAGTTCCGCCTCCTCCGGCCAACCTAACCCCGGCGCCGCAGTGAGGCTCCATTTGCCAGGCACCCACTGAGATTGTAACCAGCGGTTGCCTGGCTCCCTCCCTGCAGTAGCAGCTGGAGCTAGAGACTGGAGCTCATTCGTGAGCTCTGGCTACCGGTCATGACGTCTCTCCCATGGTGAAGAGGAGCAGCAGAGCGGACAGGACGGCAGCGGACGCGGGTGCAGGGCTTAAGGTAAGTAATAGCTATTTTTTCATTTTAGTGCAAGCGGCTTTTCTACTGGGGCATTACTCAGGGGGGCATTACTACAGGGGGCATTACTCTGGGGGCATTACTACTGGGGACATTACTACTAGGGGCATTACTCAGGTGGCATTACTCGGGGGCACCACTTTTGGGGGCATTACTATTGGGGGCTCTACTCTTGGGGGCTCTACTACTTGAAGGCGGGGCTTTACTACTGGGGCACTACTACAGAGGGAGCATTACTATTAAGGGAAATAATACAAGGGAATTACTACTGGGGGCATTTATACAAAGGGTACTACTACAGGGGACATTACTACTGGAGCCACTACTACAGGGGGCATGACTACTGGGGGCACAACTACAGTGGTATTACTACTGAGGGCATTTATACAGGGGCCATTACTACTAGGGCATTACTATTGGGCACACACAGGGGCATGACTATTGGAGGGCATTACTATTGCGTGCACAACTACAGGGGTATTACTACTGGGGGTATTTATATAAGTGGCATTACTATTGGGGACACTACTACTGGGGGCATTACTACGGGGGCATAACTACAGGGGGCATGACTACTGGGGGCATGGAAACTGGGGGCACTACTAATGGGAGTATTGCATAGGGGGCACTGGAAATAGGGCACTACTACTGTGGGCTCTGCATATGGGGCACTACCACTGTGGGCACTGACACTACTGGGGTCCCTATTGCGCATACCTCCAGTTCGACACATTTAATACGGGCCCCCACATGTTTGTTGCCCAGGGGCCCCCACAGACCTTAATACGGCCCTGTCCGCCATTACTCACAGGGTGAGCCGTCTTGCACCCAACTGATTCAACCCCATAGAGTGGTAAAACAAATTAGCAAAGGCTTACGTGGAGCACATTTTCGTGATTGGTTGTTGATTATTCCCAGGAGGAATGAGGGGCATAATGTAGAATAACTGCATCACTCCCCCTAGAATCAGGTCGCCATCTTTAATATTGTGCGGAGGAGATCCATAATGTCTAATAACACAAGAGGTTTTTACTGCTAAAGTCACCAAGATTTCATGGAAGAGCAGTAGAGCCACAATCATTTTTTGCCTGATGGGAGTAAGCAGGATAGATTATTAATTGTATTAAAATAGCCAGATAAAAAGGTAATACAGATGTTACTCACATTGGTAAAATGGGTTTTGCTGTTTGTAAGATGAACCTACTTGTTCATTACATTTACTAGTAACCCTTCAGCTAATAACATTTGTGCATTAATAACTTTAGACTTTTGCCAGTAACTTTGTTACAGTATCCAGGGCTGCAATGTTCCCAAGCCTCTCTGCCCTTGGCATCGGTTGTACAGGATGAGCTATTGTGTTGGCATGTGCTGCCTACATGCCACGTTTCTTTTGGGGTCCGTTATATTACTGAGTCAGGGAAACTCAAATGGGCACAAAGCTTCCAAATAAAGAACTTTGAAGGTGCTGCCCACAGAGGGAGATGAAGTTATCATCCGGAGGTACAAAGTTATATGTAGTATCTCTTCTAGATTATAAGGAACATAGATCAGGTCTGGCCACTATATAATATATCATCTGTGCTTGTACTGTATATGGGGGGAAACAACAAGCAAATAACAATAATAATAATAATAATAATAATAATAATAATAATAATAATAAAACAACAACAACAGCAGCGCAAACAATGTACTGTAATTATAATGCAGTGACTTATTTCTACTTCTACATAGTGCAAAGCCTTACTGATTAGGCATACCAAATTTTAATTTAAACAATATCCTAAACCAGGCTCTTTATGTGTATTTGGTACTGACCTAGAATAAACATCATGATGTTTTTGTCATTTATTATCTATCTTTACATAGTATAAAATAAAATCCCTAGTAGGTGTCTGTCTGTGTGTTTGGGATAATATCGTGAACCACTGGACGGATTTTGAGGCAGTTGTCACTATTGTACAGAGCATGTGTGGGGGAAGGATTAGGTGTAGGACACAGTAATGTATGACACAAGGGAGCAGAGCAGTGATGATATTAGTGATGTAGATGTCACTAGTGTATAGAGCATGTGTGGAGGAAGGATTAGGTGTAGGACACAGTAATGTATGACACAAGGGAGCAGAGCAGTGATGATATTAGTGATGTAGCTGTCATTAGTGTATAGAGCATGTGTGGAGGAAGGATTAGGTGTAGGACACAGTAATGTATGACACAAGGGAGCAGAGCAGTGATGATATTAGTGATGTAGCTGTCACTAGTGTATAGAGCATGTGTGGAGGAAGGATTAGGTGTAGGACACAGTAATGTATGACACAAGGGAGCAGAGCAGTGATGATATTAGTGATGTAGCTGTCACTAGTGTATAGAGCATGTGTGGAGGAAGGATTAGGTGTAGGACACAGTAATGTATGACACAAGGGAGCAGAGCAGTGATGATATTAGTGATGTAGCTGTCATTAGTGTATAGAGCATGTGTGGAGGAAGGATTAGGTGTAGGACACAGTAATGTATGACACAAGGGAGCAGAGCAGTGATGATATTAGTGATGTAGCTGTCACTAGTGTATAGAGCATGTGTGGAGGAAGGATTAGGTGTAGGACACAGTAATGTATGACACAAGGGAGCAGAGCAGTGATGATATTAGTGATGTAGCTGTCACTAGTGTATAGAGCATGTGTGGAGGAAGGATTAGGTGTAGGACACAGTAATGTATGACACAAGGGAGCAGAGCAGTGATGATATTAGTGATGTAGCTGTCACTAGTGTATAGAGCATGTGTGGAGGAAGGATTAGGTGTAGGACACAGTAATGTATGACACAAGGGAGCAGAGCAGTGATGATATTAGCGATTTAGGTGTCACTAGTGTATAGAGCATGTGTAGAGGAAGGATTAGGTGTATGACACAGTAATGTATGACAATAGGGAGCAGAGCAGTGATGATATTAGTGATGTAGCTGTCACTATTGTATAGAGCATGTGTGGGGGAAGGATTAGGTGTAGGACACAGTAATGTATGACACAAGGGAGCAGAGCAGTGATGATATTAGTGATGTAGATGTCACTAGTGTATAGAGCATGTGTGGAGGAAGGATTAGGTGTAGGACACAGTAATGTATGACACAAGGGAGCAGAGCAGTGATGATATTAGTGATACAGCTGTCACTAGTGTAGAGAGCATGTGTGGAGGAAGGATTAGGTGTATGATACAGTAATGTACGACACAAGGGAGCAGAGCAGTGATGATATTAGTGATGTAGCTGTCACTAGTGTATAGAGCATGTGTGGAGGAAGGATTAGGTGTAGGACACAGTAATGTATGACACAAGGGAGCAGAGCAGTGATGATATTAGTGATGTAGATGTCACTAGTGTATAGAGCATGTGTGGAGGAAGGATTAGGTGTAGGACACAGTAATGTATGACACAAGGGAGCAGAGCAGTGATGATATTAGTGATGTAGCTGTCATTAGTGTATAGAGCATGTGTGGAGGAAGGATTAGGTGTAGGACACAGTAATGTATGACACAAGGGAGCAGAGCAGTGATGATATTAGTGATGTAGCTGTCACTAGTGTATAGAGCATGTGTGGAGGAAGGATTAGGTGTAGGACACAGTAATGTATGACACAAGGGAGCAGAGCAGTGATGATATTAGTGATGTAGCTGTCACTAGTGTATAGAGCATGTGTGGAGGAAGGATTAGGTGTAGGACACAGTAATGTATGACACAAGGGAGCAGAGCAGTGATGATATTAGTGATGTAGCTGTCATTAGTGTATAGAGCATGTGTGGAGGAAGGATTAGGTGTAGGACACAGTAATGTATGACACAAGGGAGCAGAGCAGTGATGATATTAGTGATGTAGCTGTCACTAGTGTATAGAGCATGTGTGGAGGAAGGATTAGGTGTAGGACACAGTAATGTATGACACAAGGGAGCAGAGCAGTGATGATATTAGTGATGTAGCTGTCACTAGTGTATAGAGCATGTGTGGAGGAAGGATTAGGTGTAGGACACAGTAATGTATGACACAAGGGAGCAGAGCAGTGATGATATTAGTGATGTAGCTGTCACTAGTGTATAGAGCATGTGTGGAGGAAGGATTAGGTGTAGGACACAGTAATGTATGACACAAGGGAGCAGAGCAGTGATGATATTAGCGATTTAGGTGTCACTAGTGTATAGAGCATGTGTAGAGGAAGGATTAGGTGTATGACACAGTAATGTATGACAATAGGGAGCAGAGCAGTGATGATATTAGTGATGTAGCTGTCACTATTGTATAGAGCATGTGTGGGGGAAGGATTAGGTGTAGGACACAGTAATGTATGACAATAGGGAGCTGAGCAGTGATGACATTAGTGATGTAGCTGTCACTAGTGTATAGAGCATGTGTGGAGGAAGGATTAGGTGTATGACACAGTAATGTATGACACAAGGGAGCAGAGCAGTGATGATATTAGTGATACAGCTGTCACTAGTGTAGAGAGCATGTGTGGAGGAAGGATTAGGTGTATGATACAGTAATGTACGACACAAGGGAGCAGAGCAGTGATGATATTAGTGATGTAGATGTCACTAGTGTATAGAGCATGTGTGGAGGAAGGATTAGGTGTAGGACACAGTAATGTATGACACAAGGGAGCAGAGCAGTGATGATATTAGTGATGTAGATGTCACTAGTGTATAGAACATGTGTGGAGGAAGGATTAGGTGTAGGACACAGTAATGTATGACACAAGGGAGCAGAGCAGTGATGATATTAGTGATACAGCTGTCACTAGTGTAGAGAGCATGTGTGGAGGAAGGATTAGGTGTGTGACACAGTAATGTACGACACAAGGGAGCAGAGCAGTGATGATATTAGTGATGTAGATGTCACTAGTGTATAGAGCATGTGTGGAGGAAGGATTAGGTGTAGGACACAGTAATGTATGACAGAAGGGAGCAGAGCAGTGATGATATTAGTGATGTAGCTGTCACTAGTGTATAGAGCATGTGTGGAGGAAGGATTAGGTGTATGACACAGTAATGTATGACAATAGGGAGCAGAGCAGTGATGATATTAGTGATGTAGCTGTCACTAGTGTATAGAGCATGTGTGGAGGAAGGATTAGGTGTATGACACAGTAATGTATGACACAAGGGAGCAGAGCAGTGATGATATTAGTGATGTATCTGTCACTATTGTATAGAGCATGTGTGGAGGAAGGATTAGGTGTATGACACAGTAATGTATGACACAAGGGAGCAGAGCAGTGATGATATTAGTGATGTAGCTGTCACTAGTGTATAGAGCATGTGTGGAGGAAGGATTAGGTGTAGGACACAGTAATGTATGACACAAGGGAGCAGAGCAGTGATGATATTAGTGATGTAGCTGTCACTAGTGTATAGAGCATGTGTGGAGGAAGGATTAGGTGTAGGACACAGTAATGTGTGACACAAGGGAGCAGAGCAGTGATGATATTAGTGATGTAGATGTCACTAGTGTATAGAGCATGTGTGGAGGAAGGATTAGGTGTAGGACACAGTAATGTATGACACAAGGTAGCAGAGCAGTGATGATATTAGTGATGTAGATGTCACTATTGTATAGAGCATGTGTGGAGGAAGGATTAGGTGTAGGACACAGTAATGTATGACACAAGGGAGCAGAGCAGTGATGATATTAGTGATACAGCTGTCACTAGTGTATAGAGCATGTGTGGGGGAAGGATTAGGTGTATGACAGTAATGTATGACACAAGGGAGCAGAGCAGTGATGATATTAGTGATATAGCTGTCACTAGTGTATAGAGCATGTGTGGAGGAAGGATTAGGTGTATGACACATTAATGTATGACATAAGGGAGCAAAGGAGTGATAATATTAGTGATACAGCTGTGACTATTGTATAGAGCATGTGTGGAGGAAGGATTAGGTGTAGGACACAGTAATGTATGACACAAGGGAGCAGAGCAGTGATGATATTAGTGATACAGCTGTCACTTGTGTATAGAGCATGTGTGGGGGAAGGATTAGGTGTATGACAGTAATGTATGACACAAGGGAGCAGAGCAGTGATGATATTAGTGATGTAGATGTCACTAGTGTATAGAGCATGTGTGGAGGAAGGATTAGGTGTAGTACACAGTAATGTATGACAATAGGGAGCAGAGCAGTGATGATATTAGTGATGGAGATGTCACTAGTGTATAGAGCATGTGTGGAGGAAGGATTAGGTGTATGACACAGTAATGTATGACACAAGGGAGCAGAGCAGTGATGATATTAGTGATGTAGCTGTCACTAGTGTATAGAGCATGTGTGGAGGAAGGATTAGGTGTATGACACAGTAATATATGACACAAGGGAGCAGAGCAGTGATGATATTAGTGATGGAGATGTCACTAGTGTATAGAGCATGTGTGGAGGAAGGATTAGGTGTATGACACAGTAATGTATGACACAAGGGAGCAGAGCAGTGATGATATTAGTGATATAGATGTCACTAGTGTATAGAG
This sequence comes from Taudactylus pleione, assembly GCA_031769625.1. Lineage (NCBI taxonomy): Eukaryota > Metazoa > Chordata > Amphibia > Anura > Myobatrachidae > Taudactylus > Taudactylus pleione. Next base: position 1,577,948 of record JAUIMM010000280.1, read on the forward strand.
CATGTGTGGGGGAAGGATTAGGTGTATGACACAGTTATGTATGACACAAGGGAGCAGAGCAGTGATGATATTAGTGATATAGATGTCACTAGTGTATAGAGCATGTGTGGAGGAAGGATTAGGTGTATGACAGTAATGTATGACACAAGGGAGCAGAGCAGTGATGATATTAGTGATGTAGCTGTCACTAGTGTATAGAGCATGTGTGGAGGAAGGATTAGGTGTATGACACAGTAATGTATGACACAAGGGAGCAGAGCAGTGATGATATTAGTGATGTAGATGTCACTATTGTACAGAGCATGTGTGGAGGAAGGATTAGGCGTAGGACACAGTAATGTATGACACAAGGGAGCAGAGCAGTGATGATATTAGTGATGTAGCTGTCACTAGTGTATAGAGCATGTGTGGAGGAAGGATTAGGTGTAGGACACAGTAATGTATGACAATAGGGAGCAGAGCAGTGATGATATTAGTGATGTAGCTGTCACTAGTGTATAGAGCATGTGTGGAGGAAGGATTAGGTGTATGACACAGTAATGTATGACACAAGGGAGCAGAGCAGTGATGATATTAGTGATGTAGCTGTCACTAGTTTATAGAGCATGTGTGGAGGAAGGATTAGGTGTAGGACACAGTAATGTATGACACAAGGGAGCAGAGCAGTGATGGTATTAGTGATGTAGATGTCACTAGTGTATAGAGTATGTGTGGAGGAAGGATTAGGTGTATGACACAGTAATGTATGACAATAGGGAGCAGAGCAGTGATGATATTAGTGATGTAGCTGTCACTAGTGTATAGAGCATGTGTGGAGGAAGGATTAGGTGTAGGACACAGTAATGTATGACACAAGGGAGTAGAGCAGTGATAATATTAGTGATGTAGCTGTCACTAGTGTATAGAGCATGTGTAGAGGAAGGATTAGGTGTATGACACAGTAATGTATGACAATAGGGAGCAGAGCAGTGATGATATTAGTGATGTAGCTGTCACTAGTGTATAGAGCATGTGTGGAGGAAGGATTAGGTGTATGACACAGTAATGTATGACACAAGGGAGTAGAGCAGTGATGATATTAGTGATGTAGCTGTCACTAGTTTATAGAGCATGTGTGGAGGAAGGATTAGGTGTAGGACACAGTAATGTATGACACAAGGGAGCAGAGCAGTGATGGTATTAGTGATGTAGATGTCACTAGTGTATAGAGCATGTGTGGAGGAAGGATTAGGTGTATGACACAGTAATGTATGACAATAGGGAGCAGAGCAGTGATGATATTAGTGATGTAGCTGTCACTAGTGTATAGAGCATGTGTGGAGGAAGGATTAGGTGTATGACACAGTAATATATGACACAAGGGAGCAGAGTAGTGATGGTATTAGTGATGTAGCTGTCACTAGTGTATAGAGCATGTGTGGAGGAAGGATTAGGTGTATGACAGTAATATATGACACAAGGGAGCAGAGCAGTGATGGTATTAGTGATGTAGCTGTCACTAGTGTATAGAGCATGTGTGGAGGAAGGATTAGGTGTATGACACAATAATGTATGACACAAGGGAGCAGAGCAGAGATGATATTAGTGATGTAGCTGTCACTAGTGTATAGAGCATGTGTGGAGGAAGGATTAGGTGTAGGACACAGTAATGTATGACACAAGGGAGCAGAGCAGTGATGATATTAGTGATGTAGCTGTCACTAGTGTATAGAGCATGTGTGGAGGAAGGATTAGGTGTATGATACAGTAATATATGACACAAGGGAGCAGAGCAGTGATGATATTAGTGATGTAGCTGTCACTAGTGTATAGAGCATGTGTGGAGGAAGGATTAGGTGTAGGACACAGTAATGTATGACACAAGGGAGTAGAGCAGTGATAATATTAGTGATGTAGCTGTCACTAGTGTATAGAGCATGTGTAGAGGAAGGATTAGGTGTATGACACAGTAATGTATGACAATAGGGAGTAGAGCAGTGATAATATTAGTGATGTAGCTGTCACTAGTGTATAGAGCATGTGTGGAGGAAGGATTAGGTGTATGACACAGTAATGTATGACACAAGGGAGCAGAGCAGTGATGATATTAGTGATGTAGCTGTCACTATTGTATAGAGCATGTGTGGAGGAAGGATTAGGTGTATGACACAGTAATGTATGACAATAGGGAGGAGAGCAGTGATGATATTAGTGATACAGCTGTCACTAGTGTATAGAGCATGTGTAGAGGAAGGATTAGGTGTAGGACACATTAATGTATGACACAAGGGAGCAGAGCAGTGATGATATTAGTGATATAGCTGTCACTAGTGTATAGAGCATGTGTGGAGGAAGGATTAGGTGTATGACACAGTAATGTATGACACAAGGGAGCAGAGCAGTGATGATATTAGTGATGTAGCTGTCATTAGTGTATAGAGCATGTGTGGAGGAAGGATTAGGTGTAGGACACTCTAATGTATGACACAAGGGAGCAGAGCAGTAATGATATTAGTGATGTAGATGCAGGGCCGGCCCTAGCCCAAATTTTTTGGTAAGCGAGTAGGTTTTTTGGCGCCCCCCCTATGCAGTGCCCGCGGTAGTGGTCCCCCCTGTGCAGTGCCCCTTGTGCCCCCATTAGTAAGCTTATACAGTGCCCCCAGTAGTAGTCCCCCCTCTTGTAGTGCCCCTAGTAGTCCCCCCTTGTAGTAGTCCCCCCATTGTTGTGCCCCCAGTGGAGGTTTTCCCCCCATGTAGTGCCCCCAGTAGTAGTCCCCCCCAGTAGTAATCCTCCCTTCAAGTGCCCCCAGTAGTAGCCCCCCTTCAAGTGCCCCCAGTAGTAGTGCCCCCAATAGTAATCCCCCCTTCAAGTACCCCCAGTAGTAATCCCCCCTTCAAGTGCCCCAGTAGTAATCCCCCTTCCTGTGCCCCCATTAGTATTCCCCCCTTCATGTGCCCCCAGTAATAATCCCCCTTTCATGTGCCCCCAGTAGTAATCCCCCTTCAAGTGCCCCAGTAGTAATCCCCCCTTCCTGTGCCCCCAGTAGTAATCCCCCCCTTCAAGTGCCCCCGTAGTAATCCCCCCTTCCTGTGCCCCCAGTAGTAATCCCCCCCTTCATGTGCCCCCAGTAGTAATCCCCCCTTCAAGTGCCCCCAGTAGTAATCCCCCCTTCAAGTGCCCCCAGTAGTAATCCCCCGTTCCTGTGCCCCCAGTAGTAATCCCCCCTTCAAGTCCTTCAAGTGCCCCCAGTAGTAATCCCCCCCTTCAAGTGCCCCCAGTAGTAATCCCCCCCTTCAAGTGCCCCCAGTAGTAATCCCCCCTTCCTGTGCCCCCAGTAGTAATCCCCTCCTTCAAGTGCCCCCAGTAGTAATCCCCCCTTCAAGTGCCCCCAGTAGTAATCCCCCCCCTTCAAGTGCCCCCAGTAGTAATCCCCCCTTCAAGTGCCCCCAGTAGTAATCCCCCCCCTTCAAGTGCCCCCAGTAGTAATCCCCCCTTTAAGTGCCCCCAGTAGTAATCCCCCCCTTGTAGCCCCCCCAAGTAGAGACACACGTTATAAAAAACAAAACAAAAAAAAAACACTTACCAGAACCCCCCGCTCCTTCTCCCGCCACCGATATCCGCTACTCCCGACCATTCTCCAGGGCCGCTTTGCATTATGGGAGAGACGTCGTCATGACGACGTCTCTCCCATTACCCACTGCGGGAGCCGGAAGATGGCTCCCGCAGTGGGAGCTACAGAAGCCGATGAGAGTCTGACAGACTCTCATCAGCTGCTGAAACAAACACACAGTTGCCGGCTCCGGCAACTGTGTGTTTGGCACTGTGTAGCGTTGACCGAACTCCGTCCGGTCAGCGCTACACGCGCGGTGCAGCTGTGTCACAGAGACACAGTCTGCACCGTGGTAATTCTGCATGGTCGCGGCCGCGGCGCCCTTCACTACGTGGCACCTTACGCGGCCGCGTACCATGCGTAACCATAGAACCGGCCCTGTGTAGATGTCACAAGTGTATAGAGCATGTGTGGAGGAAGGATTAGGTGTATGACACAGTAATGTATGACACAAGGGAGCAGAGCAGTGATGATATTAGTGATGTAGGTGTCACTAGTGTATAGAGCATGTGTGGAGGAAGGATTAGGTGTAGGACACAGTAATGTATGACAATAGGGAGCAGAGCAGTGATGATATTAGTGATGTAGCTGTCACTAGTGTATAGAGCATGTGTGGGGGAAGGATTAGGTGTAGGACACAGTAATGTATGACACAAGGGGGCAGAGCAGTGATGATATTAGTGATGTAGCTGTCACTAGTGCATAGAGCATGTGTGGAGGAAGGATTAGGTGTATGACACAGTAATGTATGACAATAGGGAGCAGAGCAGTGATGATATTAGTGATGTAGATGTCACTAGTGTATAGAGCATGTGTGGAGGAAGGTTTAGGTGTATGACACAGTAATGTATGACACAAGGGAGCAGAGCAGTGATGATATTAGTGATGTAGATGTCACTAGTGTATAGAGCATGTGTGGAGGAAGGATTAGGTGTGTGACACAGTAATGTATGACACAAGGGAGCAGAGCAGTGATGATATTAGTGATGTATCTGTCACTGGTGTATAGGGCATGTGTGGAGGAAGGAATAGGTGTATGACACAATTATGTATGACACAAGGTTGATTAGCAGTGACGATTTTAGTGAAGCAAGTCCATGAATAAACGGACGTCATTCCTAATCACACAATATTTCTGGAGAAACCAGATTATATATAGTTATCAATCTCTTCATGGTATAAAATGCCTACGCTGTCTAAACCATTATATATATATATATATATATAAATATATCACAATGATGGACATTTATACCATGTAGAGATTTATCATTATAATCCAGTTTCTCCAGGCATATTGTTTATTGACACAAATTATCAGTTTTCTCCTATTATTATCGTTCCTATTTCATTTATGTGAAAAACGATTCCTTGATTTCAAACGAGTCCAATTCAGGGTAAGAGTTGGCTTTGGCATGATCATAAATAAAGAAAGCACAGGGACTAACACTTAATGTGGCTGGAGGTGACCTACAGTAAGTGGACAACTTTACGTGGTCCTTTTGGTGTCATGTCAAAACGAAATCTTTTTGTATTTACGTCAAGAGGGATTAATATCATCTATAATGCAATCTTCTAAGACCTTGATTAAAAATGATGTAAATTCAAAGTAGCTCCTGTGTGAAGCTGGGGTGGGTCGGTAGTATATTTATAAATCAATATGATTTTACCATAAAAATATTATTTTATCACTTTTTAATACTGTAACTAACAACTAGTGAGGCTACAGCATTACCGTTCAAAAAAAACTGACAGGCATCGGTTATAAGAATGACAAAAGCCTGGCTGACTCGTAAGTGAGGTGTGTGCAGTTGCATACATTGTGATATCATCATCCACCTTTGTGGTAATCCCGAGATCTGGTTTATACAGTACAAAATACAATACAGAGCACCTTCCATTGTTTTTTATACAACCGAGATAAGATTGGTGGCTATTATACAATGCGTTCAACATTTTATTGATAGTTAACAATACACAGAACAGTCTTTTGACTACTGTACAATTCTTGTGAAAAACAATGGCCATTCTACTGACTGAAAAAGTATTCTTGTTAATGTTATACAATACAAAGATCATTCTTGTAACCAATATACAATAGAAAAAGCATTATAGTGACTGATATAAGACAACAGTTAGCATTCTAGTGACCTATAAACAATAATAAGCACAGTCTAGCAACTGATATACATTACAGAGAATGTTCTAGTGAAATCTATCCAATACAGAGAGCCTTCAAGTGTTTACTATGCAAGGGTCTTCCAGTGTCCACCATGCAATGCATAGCAGTTGTAGCCAATATAAACTATATAGAAAATTCCAGTAACACACAGACAAGAGAGAAGGAGCATTATGGTGACCTCTATACAATACAACACATTCATGAGACTTCTATGCAACACAGGGATAATTTTAGGGACCAATACAAATTGCAGAGAGCATTCTGGTTGACAATGTACATTGCGGTGAGTTTTCAAAGGATTTCTAAAGACCACTGTAAAATACTGGGGGGCTTAGTGTGACCTCTATACAAATGGAGAATGTTCTAGTGATAGAGAGAGCATTCTAGTAACCAATACACATACATAATTCTGGGGAACAAATTGAGATCATTGTAGAGGCCAATTTACACATAGACAGCTTTCTAGTGATTTCTTTAAACAGTTTTTATGTTAATCTATTGACATAAAAACTATGCAAAGATTATTCTAGGGGTCTGATTAAACTACAGGTTCACTCTAGTGTCCAGTATTGAAAAAGGAGAGCATTCTAGCAACAAATGTAAACATAGAAAACACTAATTTTTTGGACCTGTCATTCACTGGGTCACGAGTACTTAAAATTGTGTCTTTTTCTCAGTTTCTCCCCTTGTCCTTGTCTCCCCGACTATCAGACCTCTATCATGCCATCAGACCCCCCACACTCCCCTCAATAGGCAATCAGACCTCCCCATCTCATCCATCCATATGCATAATGCATTATACAATGAAAGCGAGTCAGTGGGGAGGATATGCATTGTAGCTTTCTACAAATATTCATGCCAACCCCTCCACCCGACACAGTGTCCAGAAAGAATGGCATCAGTCAGTAAGAAGGTCGACAGTCAGAATGTCAGCATACAGTTTTTTTGCTTATTTTTAGGGTTAAGCTTAGAATTAGGTTTAGGGATAGGAGTTAGGGTTGGGGTAATGGTTAGGTTTAGGGATAGGAGTTAGGGTTGGGATAATGGTTAGGTTTAGGGATAGGAGTTAGGGTTGGGATAATGGTTAGGTTTAGGGATAGGAGTTAGGGTTGGGATAATGGTTAGATTTAGGGATAGGAGTTAGGGTTGGGATAATGGTTAGGTTTAGGGATAGGAGTTAGGGTTGGGATAATGGTTAGGTTTAGGGATAGGAGTTAGGGTTGGGATAATGGTTAGGTTTAGGGATAGGAGTTAGGGTTGGGATATTGGTTAGGTTTAGACTAAAAAAATTTAAAAAGTGTAAATGTCGACAAATTTTTTTGTCAACCTTAAGTCCATGAAAACATGGCTGTGCATTAGACAGAAATAAAATTGTGCTGCAGGTAATGGTGGGAGAACAAAAATCTATTTTCACTACATTCCTGCCACCCTAAAAACATGGGGCACTTCTGTTTGAAAGTGGGGTGACTCATCTTTGAAGCTGTGTGCACACATAGAAGATATTATCTGGTCATCAGTGCGATCAACAGACAATAACCCCCTGCAAAAAACGAAGACATTTCAGGGGATAGGGAAGATCTCCCCCATCCTGGATACCATTATCTTAGGGCCACTTACATTGAAAATGGGGGAATCCCCTCATAGTAATCACCAGACGATATCAACATGTACTGCAGAAAACATTACATTTTCCATAGATAAGTGCAGGGCTCTAAATGTGACCCCTCTCTCCAATATTGGCACCTGCATGTTTGGGGACACTCTCATTTCAAACAGAAGAGGCCCCATCTTTCATACAATGAGCCTCTTAGTAGAAATTGTATGGTTATCTCATGTAATTACCAGCTAATTACATCCAACACTACCTAAAAAAAATCCCAAAGATTTGGGGATAACGTTTTTAAATTAAAAAACAAATACTTATTTGGCCACTTTGGGTGGATTATATTTGCAGTGTAGGTGCAAACAAATTAATGGTATTTTCTGAAATGTCATAGTCTCTTGATAAAAATAAGGCATCACTTTGGTGGGCACTGCATGAAAATAATTATTGATGATGTGACTAGAGCAAATTTAAAAAAAAATGCCAAAATAGGCTGAATGATACAGATTGGAACTTTTTTTCTGATGATATTTTTTGTTAGTTGGTATAATTTTAAATTCTTTGAAATAATTTCACAAACAGTAGGAAATAAGTGAAATAATTTCAGAAAGGATTAAAAATACACTTCTGAAGACTTGGTCATAGCGTGGAATCTACTAGTGATTGTAGGTGAGTACCTTCTGTCTGCTTACTGGCACCTTTTGCCATACAACAAAAGCACCGCTACAGTACATATAATATTCATGTGGCCTATATAGAATTTAGAGAACATTTTCATGGACAATACACTTTTTTTTGCAGCAACTTTACAATACAGAGATAACTTTAAGCACCAATATAAAATACTGTGGGCATTCCACTGACCAATATACAATAGGTTTAATAAGAGAGATGAAGAATGTCTATTCAACCAGGAAGTTTCAATGAAAATAATGGATTTTTATTAACCCCTGTACATTATACATATGTATGCTCAATTAATTCATTACCAAGCAGGAGGTGCTATCACAGATTGGATAGAAGTAACTCAGTTGAAACCAAAAATACAAGAGTCTGTAACTGGTACACTAAAGTTTAAAGAAATTAATATTTTAATAAATAATTTAAAATAATTGAATATTTGTATCACTTGTATTCAAAACTAGCAGCAAAATATATAAAAAAAATCACGGCAGAAAGTGTATAGATGTAAAAACAGTGACAAATATAATAAACGTCATCTTCTTTTCAAATATATTGTATGTTAGTGTATAATAGAGTAACTAAGTTATAATATTGTTGCATACTAGGCCATTAAATATATACAATCTGTGATATATTTAAGAGTAACCACATGTTCTCCATATTGCAATTTATAAATACTTTATAACAAGTTACTAATTATTTTGAGACTGTGGCAGTTATGAGATGTGAGAAACACATGATACATAAAGTTACAGATGTTGCTCATAAACTAATAACATCTAACAATCTCTTTAGTATTTAGAGCATTGCCAGAGCCTTTGTAATACATTTATAATAAAACTACAGTGCTCTATATGATCTGTATTTTCAGATTTAATAAAAACAGATTTCTATACTGTAGGCGATTACCTTTTACTTTGAGCTGAATTAATTATGCTGAGATATATGCAATAAATGGAGTCTATATAGACACCTAATATAGAGTGAATATCCACAGTGTCTAAACACAGTAATACAGTAATAAAGTAATACAGTAAGACTCCTTACTGCACAAATAAACATCTGTTGTTGAGGACATTTTGCCAATAAGAACTTTATGGAGTTATATATGACTACATAATGTACGCAGATTGTCTTATGACTGTTGGGTAATCAGCTCATTGTGGTGCTAATATTCACATATTGATACATCTCTAGAAAATCAGACTAAATATACAATAAATATTCTGATGTAGAAAATATCAATTTAAAGGTAACTGTGACATACTCTTTTATACACTAACATACAATTGATAGAGTTGAATTTTTAGACCATCAGTTTGTGATAAAACGGATATAGGTTTTATTAAAGCAATACCTCCACCATTCTGCGCAGAGTAACATGGAGCATAGCATTAGGAGAATCAGTCAGATCTCTCTGGCAATGTACCAGAGAGTTTAAGGGATTTTATACGCAATAGTTACATAAATTACAAAATCATTAACAGGAGGGTGTTTACATGTATATTACAATCAATATATTTGATTGGTTGATGCATAGGAAAGGGTTGTGACAATATACAAGAATGCATGTAACGGGGTTGAGTTTCTTAGTGAATAAGTAATTAATATCAGATGATGCGTCTGTGATCTTTGACATTGTATGCCCTGGTCATCATGACATCATAGATGAAATCTTCTCAAGCAGTTGGGTTATCTCTTCAAGCAAACATGAAAATAGGCTCAAATGTATCACGCCACAGTCTGACAGGCGTCATCCAACTTCACATATCATGTTGTCCAGAGAAGAAGTCAGTTCAGTGACTTGTTTTTCATTATAAAAGACTTTTTAACCCATATACATCTGAATCACTGTAAAAGCTGCAAACACATATATTAGAATCAAACCTTAATAATACCTTTATTTCAGGCAATACAGACTCCAAGTTTATTTAACATTAACAATTCCACCGCTTGTTAATGACAATTAACACCTAAAATACTTAAAGCAAAATGGTGTCAATTACACAGTTCTAAATATTTCTAAGCAAGATAGGAAAAGGAAATGAGGATATAGGGATATAGTACATGCTCTGGTTTTGTCACGCAGGACTATTGGTAATGGTGTGGAGCGCACCACCCCCAGCAGAGTTAGTGAAAACCTGGAGATTTGCAACAGTAAAGAGATTCTTCAGTCCTTCGTTGGATTGAGGCACAAGCCTTGTTACCATATATATTTCAGCAGCTGGTTCATGTGCATGCAAGTATTTAAGCAGAAAATATTGGGGGGAAAGTAATATGTATAAGCTGAGTTTATATTGCGGGTACATACAGAACAGGCTTTGTGGTCATAAGATAGGTAGTTGAGGATCCTGGTTTTGGGGTACATATGTTCTTGAATCCATGTATCATTATGGAAAAACACTTTATACATATGTATACTATAGCAATTGTTAAACCCATCATGACGAAGTGTGATAGTTGCATAAACCAATTAGTTATACCTTTCTCTATCCATCCGAAAGCATCCCAGCCTTGATATTGGTGCTTTCTTGTATGTCTGGTAACTGTTTTTTCTTTCTTCTCAATGGGATTATAATTATCTGAAATATTAAAACAGCACATGCCTTTGAAATGCTCACATCCACTACCTGGTTTTAGTAACAAGTAATCTATGGCTACTCTGTTTTCTAACATTACATCTCAATTCAGGGGCTTCACCACAATATTTACATATACATTGGGACACCTGGGGTAAGTTCTTACATTTATCATAATATTTCCAAGTACCTCGTGTCTTCCTTATGTTAGCTTTAGGCCTGGTGATGGTGATGGGACAGACAGTGTCAACAGTCACATAGGAATCATAGGTGGGAGTTGTCACCTGGCTTACCACAGCATTCGATTCCATGTGGTCATCTACATAGTAAGTTACTCCTCCTACCATCCATACCCCCACCAAAATCAGGCTAATAATACACAGATTTAACTCTAGCAAACTCTTAGCTCCTGGTTTCCTTGTGGGGTTTGGGTTGAGTAGGACAGCTTCACCTGCCCCATTCTCCTCTAGTACCCCTTACCATACCATGCCATTTTTTTATCACTGTGTGAACAGTGCCTCCAAAGCTGGGGTTAGATCAGCCTCCTCTTGTGCGCCTCTTGTGTGAGAGCTGGAAGATACTGAGTCGGTTACTCTCTTACAGTGTGAAGCGTGAATCCAAGTAGGCTTCTCAGCAACCTTTATCGCAGTGGAGTTGGTTAGAAGCACTTGGTAGGTCCTTCCCAATGATCTACAAAGGAACCTGAACATAAAAAATGATGTGCCATTACAAACTCACCAGACTTTACATCATGACAATTTATCTCAGAGATATTAGAGGCCTGGGAGGAGATTATGCTCTGCTGTATCAATCTAAACTTCTTGTTTAAAGTGAGAACACATTTGGTGGTCAGGTCGTGTAGTGTGTCATGATTATCCTCGGGGCCTCATATAGAATATATATATATATATATATATATATATATATATATATAAAATTGGAGTTGCTACCTGTGGAGACAATTGATATATACACAAGAAGAAATACAGGTGCTCAAATCCAAATTAACTGATTGTATATATATATAAAAAAACATTTGCACTGAATAGAGGTTTTTTGGCATAATCTTGGCCAAGATTGCCGCATGTTCCCAACTGTTACATATACTTATCCATGTGTTTTATTATGTACTGTTTATCCAGCTCTGTATTTTATCCAGTCGCTATATATGGCATACCAGCGGCGTTCTGTGTTTGTGTTTATGTTCTGTTCAGTTTTGTTTGGTTACGTTACCTAGGTGATGGGCACATGATGTCGCGAGTGATGATGTCACTCTCTAGCGCCGCCGGTCCGGTTGAGCAGTCCCGCTTCCGGCTTGGGCGTCTGCATGCTGCACGGGTGTTACTTAAGGTAAGATGATTCCCAGTGTTCTTTAGCCTGAGGACAGTGCCGGTTGTTGGCACAGAAACGTTGCATTATTGAGATGTCACATTAAATCTTTTTCAAGTACTCTGAGTGCCGCGACTTCATGCCAAATATATATATATATATGTTCAGGGTATGCAGTCTGAGGTCCATTTCCTAATTTCCTATATGAATACAATTAGTGCATTGCTTTGCACACCTGGAGAGCCTGAGACACTTTCCACTCAGGCTAGCACCCTTATTACATTGGTTAGAGCATGGAGTCTGGCATAGTAATATGCACACCAGTCAGAGGCACAATATAGGTAAGTCCTGCAAAGACTGTGTAGTGCAGCTTTGGTTTATTTTTGGGGTGTGGATCCCCCTGGATTGCTTTGGTTGATCTGCCTCAGGGCACCACAGTATAACACATTTTTCCTTCAACATATTTTAACGCTTCACTGTCCGTTTTTTATATATGTATTTCACCTTTTTATTCTTTATATGCAGCTGCGGCTGCTCTTAACTATTTATTTTACACTTCACATTTCTTATTAGAGAGGTGTCTTGGGGTTGCTTAGCTGGGCTAGTTTGGGGGTGTCCTGCCCTCTGGATTTGAACCCTAGTATGTTAGGGACCTACCCGACAGAGGTTACCTGGATGTGGTGGGTAGGCCCATAACCTTGGCCAAGATTATGCTATAAACCTCTATTCAGTGCAAACATTTATTTATATACAATCAGTTAATTTGGAGTTGAGTACCTGTATTTCTTTTTGTGTTTCCTCAGGGCCTAAAATCAAATTTGGACATTTGCCAAACAATGGGGTAGATGTATGAAGCCCAGAAGTGGTATAAGCGCACGTTAGGTGCACTGATACCGTTTCTCCCCAATGTATGTTCGGGGGTCTGGGCGGTAAATGACAGAGGCACTATGCGCCCCTGTCATTATCGGCACTGCTATCTACAAGATAGCAGTCCCTGCTGATGGCTCCAGGCTGCACACGGGGATCTTGCGATACTTGCGAGATCCCGTGCCTGCTCAGTGGAGCTGGCCGGGACAGAGACACAGTGCGTCACCACTAGGCTGATGCACTGTGGTCTCTTGCAGGTAGCGCCGGGGGGGGAGTAGTGCTTCCTGCTTTGCCTCGGTAAAGAGGCGAAGCGGGAAGCGTTATAGCGGCACGTTAAGTGCCGCTATCATACATCTACCCCAATATCTCATATGGAGACAAATTTAATGGAGACCTTGGCGTAACCCGGATGCTGTGCAAGACTATAGGTAAAGCATCTACCCAATTCATCCCAGTATCCTCTGTGACTGTTACAACTTATTTTTTATGGTGGCATTGGTTCTCTCCACACATCCTGATTTTTGTGCCCAATAAGGGCAATGTAACTTCGACTCTATCCCTATTACTCTACACATCTCCTGAAACACTTGTCCTGTAAAATGTGTACCCTGGTCAGACTCAATTATGCGGGGTGCAGGTTACCGCCGGAAATCCCTCTGGCCACCCCCTGAAAACATAGCAGCAAATCAAAGCATACTTATAATTCCTACACTGTGGAAGTTGTATGAAGTTGATCTGTATTGCCTGAAAGTGTCCTTGTGTAGGCGGGATATGGCAAATAGGATTGGGAATCATCTTCCCTAGATTCTTTCTCAAACAGGTAAGGCAAGATTGTGTTCTCTTACCTGCATAAGATGAGAAGCCTGGAGCACACCAGTACAATCGAACTATTCTCACCATACCTTCCCGTCCAGTCTAGGCTAGGTAATAGTGATTTAGGTGCAACTGGTCTCCCTTGTTTATCTCTCCAGATACCCTCAGAATCCGGATCTCATCCCTTTGCCTTCCACTAGGAAACTTCCTGTTTAGAACAAGATTGATACAATTGCATACATTTTTCACATATTATAGGTATGAAATTCTATATTCACAGCACTTTTCCCAACTCAGGAATCTTAAAATTGTCAACCCTGGTACTCATGGCAGCCATTTTATCTGCTGCGTCCGACCTTTCATTACCCTGGGTGAATGGATCCTTTCAGCTTGTATGTGCTTGGCATTTTATAACTGCCACTTCCTTTGGCATTTGGACAGAATCCATTAAGTATCTGACTGTCTCTGCATGTGATATTGGCGTCCCACTTGATTTTAGAAAGTTCCTAAAGTCCCAAATGGCGCCAAAATCATGCAAAACCCTGTACGCATACTGAGAGTCAGTATAAATGTTAATAACTTTGTCTGCAGCTAACTGACATGCCCTTCCTATGCTACAAGTTCTGCTTTTTGTACTGAGTGTGATGGTGGTAAAGGTTCTGTTCTATGTCAGTATCATCCACTATAGCATATCCTGATGTCAATATCCCCAGGTCATTCTGTCTATAACAACTACCATCAACATAGAAATGTAATTCAGCATTTTCAATGTGTGTGTCTTTTATGTCAGGTCTAGGTGTGCAATGCTGTTTAGTCAATTTCTCACAATCGTGATTTTCAAATGTATGTGCCTCTACCTCGTCTCCCACCACTTGTGACAATCCTGTCATGCCCAGAAGAAAGGTAGCGGGGTTGAGTGTGTTGCACCGCTGCAATATGATGTTTGGAGGCATCATCAATGCCAATTCCCATTTTGTAAGTCTAGAGGCAGTAATATGTTTGGTAGCTGATCCAATCAATAATGTTGCAACTGCATGTGGCACATTGAGATACAATGTGTGTCCTAGTACTATCTCAGCTGTCTTTTCTACTAGCATTGCTGCTGTGGCTACAGCTCATAGACATTGTGGTAATCCTTTGATCACGGTGTTAAGCTGGGTGCTATAAGAGCCAATTGGCCGGTGCCAATTTCCATGTTTCTGAGTAAGAACACCTGCTGCACATCCAGTCAACTCTGTACAAAAGAGGAAGAATGGTTTAATATAACAAGGTAGGCCTAGCGCTGACATGAGGGCCTTCTTGAGATTTTGAAAAGCCACCTCCATGTCATCATCATGAGTAACAGGGTCGGGTTTTGCAGAGGATATTAGTTCTTGCAAAGGCTGGGCCATAATAACATAGCCTGGTATCCATTGTCTACAGAATGTGGTCATCCCTAAGAAAGTGCGCACTTGTTTCTGTGCATGGGGCAAAGGCATTGCCTGTATAACACTGATGCGGGAGGGTAGCAAATACCTATACCCTTGGGACAAGCAATGACCTAAATACTGCTCTGGGTATATCGGTGTCATCAACTTGCACTGCCCCCCCCCCCCTCCCAGTACATCTAGGGACCTCCTCTATAAATCTATCAAAGTATTCAGAAACTGTTTCATTTGTGTTTTGTGTGACTGCAAATAGCTTATCCCACTGAGGTACAGGTGGAAATATACTGTATATATACAATATGCAATCTACTGTATTTGAAAAGAATACGCAGGACAGGCGCACAGATGATGAATATTATATTTGTCACTTTTCTCCATCTATACACATTTTGTGGTGTTTTTTTTTCAATATTTTGCTGCTTATTTTTAATACATGTGATACAAATATTCAATTATTTTAAATCGATGAATAAAAGTTATATTTTATTTAAACTTTAGTGCACCAGTTACCAGCTCTTTTCTGTATTCTTTTCAATATGCAATACGTAAGACTATTGGGATAAAGGAAGCCTGCTCATATTTTCAAAAGTCTTGAAATTAAAAAAATAAAATACAATATTTGTGTCTGATTCATGGAGTAATTCAGATGTCCCCAGCTCTTCAGTACTAATTAGTCTGTACATTAATATATTCATATTTTGTGCTGAGATTTTTAGCATTACTGTCCGAGAAGCCACGCCTTCAGTCTCATCATGATCCAGGTGCTGCAAGGGGAGGGAGTCGTAGCCAAGGGGAGGGAGTCGTAGCCAAGGGGAGGGAGTCGTAGCCAAGGGGAGGGAGTCGCAGCCAAGGGGAGGGAGTCGTAGCCAAGGGGAGGGAGTCGCAGCCAAGGGGAGGGAGTCGTAGCCAAGGGGAGGGAGTCGTAGCCAAGGGGAGGGAGTCGTAGCCAAGGGGAGGGAGTCGCAGCCAAGGGGAGGGAGTCGCAGCCAAGGGGAGGGAGTCGCAGCCAAGGGGAGGGAGTCGCAGCCAAGGGGAGGGAAGGGGAGGGAGTCGCAGCCAAGGGGAGGGAGTCGCAGCCAAGGGGAGGGAGTCGCAGCCAAAGGGAGGGAGTCGCAGCCAAAGGGAGGGAGTCGCAGCCAAGTTGAGGGACTCGATGCCAATGACTGTGAATAGATCGCAGAGATGCAACTTTTGTTTTAAATCACAAATTGCACTTAAGTATCAGACTGCCTCTTATCACTGCTTAGTACATAGATCCCTTAGAATCAGACTGTCTCTTATCACTGCTTAGTACATAGACCCCTTAGTATCAGACTGTCTCTTATCACTACTTAGTACATAGACACCTTAGTATTAGACTGTCTCTTATCACTGCTTAGTACATAGACCCCTTAGTATCAGACTGTCTCTTATCACTGCTTAGTACATAGACCCCTTAGAATCAGACTGTCTCTTATCACTGCTTAGTACATAGACCCCTTAGTATCAGACTGTCTCTTATCACTACTTAGTACATAGACCCCTTAGTATCAGACTGTCTCTTATCACTGCTTAGTACATAGACCCCTTAGTATCAGACTGTCTCTTATCACTGCTTAGTACATAGACCCCTTAGTATCAGACTGTCTCTTATCACTGCTTAGTACATAGACCCCTTAGTATCAGACTGTCTCTTATCACTGCTTAGTACATAGACCCCTTAGTATCGCTCTGTCTCTTATCACTACTTAGTACATAGACCCCTTAGTATCAGACTGACTCTTATCACTGCTTAGTACATAGACCCCTTAGTATCGCTCTGTCTCTTATCACTGATTAGTACATAGACCCCTTAGTATCAGACTGTCTCTTATCACTGCTTAGTACATAGACCCCTTAGTATCAGACTGTCTCTTATCACTGCTTAGTACATAGACCCCTTAGTATAACTCTGTCTCTTATCACTGCTTAGTACATAGACCCCTTAATATCAGACTGCCTCATATCACTGATTAGTACATAGACCCCTTAGTATCAGACTGTCTCTTATCACTGCTTAGTACATAGACCCCTTAGTATCAGACTGTCTCTTATCACTGCTTAGTACATAGACCCCTTAGTATCAGACTGTCTCTTATCACTGCTTAGTACATAGACCCCTTAGTATCGCTCTGTCTCTTATCACTACTTAGTACATAGACCCCTTAGTATCAGACTGACTCTTATCACTGCTTAGTACATAGACCCCTTAGTATCGCTCTGTCTCTTATCACTGATTAGTACATAGACCCCTTAGTATCAGACTGTCTCTTATCACTGCTTAGTACATAGACCCCTTAGTATCAGACTGTCTCTTATCACTGCTTAGTACATAGACCCCTTAGTATAACTCTGTCTCTTATCACTGCTTAGTACATAGACCCCTTAATATCAGACTGCCTCTTATCACTGATTAGTACATAGACCCCTTAGTATCACTCTGTCTCTTATCACTGATTAGTACATAGACCCCTTAGTATCGCTCTGTCTCTTATCACTGATTAGTACATAGACCCCTTAGCATCAGACTGACTCTTATCACTGCTTAGTACATAGACCCCTTAGTATCGCTCTGTCTCTTATCACTACTTAGTACATAGACCCCTTAGTATCAGACTGACTCTTATCACTGCTTAGTACATAGACCCCTTAGTATCAGACTGTCTCTTATCACTGCTTAGTACATAGACCCCTTAGTATCAGACTGTCTCTTATCACTGCTTAGTATCAGACTGCCTCTTATCACTGCTTAGTACATAGACCCCTTAGTATCAGACTGTCTCTTATCACTGCTTAGTACATAGACCCCTTAGTATCAGACTGTCTCTTATCACTGCTTAGTACATAGACCCCTTAGTATCAGACTGCCTCTTATCACTGCTTAGTACATAGACCCCTTAGTATCAGGCTGCCTCTTATCACTGCTTAGTACATAGACCCCTTAGTATCGCTCTGTCTCTTATCACTACTTAGTACATAGACCCCTTAGTATCAGACTGTCTCTTATCACTGCTTAGTACATAGACCCCTTAGTATCAGACTGTCTCTTATCACTGCTTAGTACATATCCCTTTAGTATCAGACTGCCTCTTATCACTACTTAGTACTTAGACCCCTTAGTATCGCTCTGTCTCTTATCACTACTTAGTACATAGACCCCTTAATATCAGACTGTCTCTTATCACTGCTTAGTACATAGTCCCCTTAGTACCAGACTGCCTCTTATCACTGCTTAGTACATAGACCCCTTAGCATCAGACTGCCTCTTATCACTGCTTAGTACATAGTCCCCTTAGTATCAGAATGCCTCTTATCACTGCTTAGTACATAGACCCCTTAGTATCGCTCTGTCTCTTATCACTGCTTAGTACATAGACCCCATAATATCAGACTGTCTCTTATCACTGCTTAGTACATAGACCCCTTAGTATCAGACTGTCTCTTATCACTGCTTAGTACATAGTCCCCTTAGTATCAGACTGCCTCTTATCACTGCTTAGTACATAGTCCCCTTAGTATCAGACTGCCTCTTATCACTGCTTAGTACATAGTCCCCTTAGTATCAGACTGTCTCTTATCACTACTTAGTACATAAACCCCTTAGTATCAGACTGTCTCTTATCACTGCTTAGTACATAGACCCCTTAGTATCAGACTGTCTCTTATCACTGCTTAGTACATAGACCCCTTAGTATCAGACTGTCTCTTATCACTGCTTAGTACATAGACCCCTTAGTATCAGACTGCCTCTTATCACTGCTTAGTACATAGACCCCTTAGTATCAGGCTGCCTCTTATCACTGCTTAGTACATAGACCCCTTAGTATCGCTCTGTCTCTTATCACTACTTAGTACATAGACCCCTTAGTATCAGACTGTCTCTTATCACTGCTTAGTACATAGACCCCTTAGTATCAGACTGTCTCTTATCACTGCTTAGTACATATCCCTTTAGTATCAGACTGCCTCTTATCACTACTTAGTACTTAGACCCCTTAGTATCGCTCTGTCTCTTATCACTACTTAGTACATAGACCCCTTAGTATCAGACTGTCTCTTATCACTGCTTAGTACATAGTCCCCTTAGTACCAGACTGCCTCTTATCACTGCTTAGTACATAGACCCCTTAGCATCAGACTGCCTCTTATCACTGCTTAGTACATAGTCCCCTTAGTATCAGAATGCCTCTTATCACTGCTTTGTACATAGACCCCTTAGTATCGCTCTGTCTCTTATCACTGCTTAGTACATAGTCCCCTTAGTATCAGACTGCCTCTTATCACTGCTTAGTACATAGTCCCCTTAGTATCAGACTGCCTCTTATCACTGCTTAGTACATAGTCCCCTTAGTATCAGACTGTCTCTTATCACTACTTAGTACATAGACCCCTTAGTATCAGACTGTCTCTTATCACTGCTTAGTACATAGACCCCTTAGTATCAGACTGTCTCTTATCACTGCTTAGTACATAGACCCCTTAGTATCAGACTGTCTCTTATCACTGCTTAGTACATAGACCCCTTAGTATCAGACTGTCTCTTATCACTGCTTAGTACATAGACCCCTTAGTATCGCTCTGTCTCTTATCACTACTTAGTACATAGACCCCTTAGTATCAGACTGACTCTTATCACTGCTTAGTACATAGACCCCTTAGTATCGCTCTCTCTTATCACTGATTAGTACATAGACCCCTTAGTATCAGACTGTCTCTTATCACTGCTTAGTACATAGACCCCTTAGTATCAGACTGTCTCTTATCACTGCTTAGTACATAGACCCCTTAGTATAACTCTGTCTCTTATCACTGCTTAGTACATAGACCCCTTAATATCAGACTGCCTCTTATCACTGATTAGTACATAGACCCCTTAGTATCAGACTGTCTCTTATCACTGCTTAGTACATAGACCCCTTAGTATCGCTCTGTCTCTTATCACTACTTAGTACATAGACCCCTTAGTATCAGACTGACTCTTATCACTGCTTAGTACATAGACCCCTTAGTATCAGACTGTCTCTTATCACTGCTTAGTACATAGACCCCTTAGTATCAGACTGCCTCTTATCACTGCTTAGTACATAGACCCTTTAGTATCAGACTGTCTCTTATCACTGCTTAGTACATAGACCCCTTAGTATCAGACTGTCTCTTATCACTACTTAGTACATAGACCCCTTAGTATCAGACTGTCTCTTATCACTGCTTAGTACATAGACCCCTTAGTATCGCTCTGTCTCTTATCACTACTTAGTACATAGACCCCTTAGTATCAGACTGACTCTTATCACTGCTTAGTACATAGACCCCTTAGTATCAGACTGTCTCTTATCACTGCTTAGTACATAGACCCCTTAGTATCAGACTGCCTCTTATCACTGCTTAGTACATAGACCACTTAGTATCAGACTGTCTCTTATCACTACTTAGTACATAGACCCCTTAGTATCAGACTGTCTCTTATCACTGCTTAGTACATAGACCCCTTAGTATCAGACTGTCTCTTATCACTGCTTAGTACATAGACCCCTTAGTATCAGACTGTCTCTTATCACTGCTTAGTACATAGACCCCTTAGTATCAGACTGTCTCTTATCACTGCTTAGTACATAGACCCCTTAGTATCGCTCTGTCTCTTATCACTACTTAGTACATAGACCCCTTAGTATCAGACTGACTCTTATCACTGCTTAGTACATAGACCCCTTAGTATCGCTCTGTCTCTTATCACTGATTAGTACATAGACCCCTTAGTATCAGACTGTCTCTTATCACTGCTTAGTACATAGACCCCTTAGTATCAGACTGTCTCTTATCACTGCTTAGTACATAGACCCCTTAGTATAACTCTGTCTCTTATCACTGCTTAGTACATAGACCCCTTAATATCAGACTGCCTCTTATCACTGATTAGTACATAGACCCCTTAGTATCACTCTGTCTCTTATCACTGATTAGTACATAGACCCCTTAGTATCGCTCTGTCTCTTATCACTGATTAGTACATAGACCCCTTAGCATCAGACTGACTCTTATCACTGCTTAGTACATAGACCCCTTAGTATCGCTCTGTCTCTTATCACTACTTAGTACATAGACCCCTTAGTATCAGACTGACTCTTATCACTGCTTAGTACATAGACCCCTTAGTATCAGACTGTCTCTTATCACTGCTTAGTACATAGACCCCTTAGTATCAGACTGTCTCTTATCACTGCTTAGTATCAGACTGCCTCTTATCACTGCTTAGTACATAGACCCCTTAGTATCAGACTGTCTCTTATCACTGCTTAGTACATAGACCCCTTAGTATCAGACTGTCTCTTATCACTGCTTAGTACATAGACCCCTTAGTATCAGACTGCCTCTTATCACTGCTTAGTACATAGACCCCTTAGTATCAGGCTGCCTCTTATCACTGCTTAGTACATAGACCCCTTAGTATCGCTCTGTCTCTTATCACTACTTAGTACATAGACCCCTTAGTATCAGACTGTCTCTTATCACTGCTTAGTACATAGACCCCTTAGTATCAGACTGTCTCTTATCACTGCTTAGTACATATCCCTTTAGTATCAGACTGCCTCTTATCACTACTTAGTACTTAGACCCCTTAGTATCGCTCTGTCTCTTATCACTACTTAGTACATAGACCCCTTAGTATCAGACTGTCTCTTATCACTGCTTAGTACATAGTCCCCTTAGTACCAGACTGCCTCTTATCACTGCTTAGTACATAGACCCCTTAGCATCAGACTGCCTCTTATCACTGCTTATTACATAGTCCCCTTAGTATCAGAATGCCTCTTATCACTGCTTAGTACATAGACCCCTTAGTATCGCTCTGTCTCTTATCACTGCTTAGTACATAGACCCCATAATATCAGACTGTCTCTTATCACTGCTTAGTACATAGACCCCTTAGTATCAGACTGTCTCTTATCACTGCTTAGTACATAGTCCCCTTAGTATCAGACTGCCTCTTATCACTGCTTAGTACATAGTCCCCTTAGTATCAGACTGCCTCTTATCACTGCTTAGTACATAGTCCCCTTAGTATCAGACTGTCTCTTATCACTACTTAGTACATAGACCCCTTAGTATCAGACTGTCTCTTATCACTGCTTAGTACATAGACCCCTTAGTATCAGACTGTCTCTTATCACTGCTTAGTACATAGACCCCTTAGTATCAGACTGTCTCTTATCACTGCTTAGTACATAGACCCCTTAGTATCAGACTGCCTCTTATCACTGCTTAGTACATAGACCCCTTAGTATCAGGCTGCCTCTTATCACTGCTTAGTACATAGACCCCTTAGTATCGCTCTGTCTCTTATCACTACTTAGTACATAGACCCCTTAGTATCAGACTGTCTCTTATCACTGCTTAGTACATAGACCCCTTAGTATCAGACTGTCTCTTATCACTGCTTAGTACATATCCCTTTAGTATCAGACTGCCTCTTATCACTACTTAGTACTTAGACCCCTTAGTATCGCTCTGTCTCTTATCACTACTTAGTACATAGACCCCTTAGTATCAGACTGTCTCTTATCACTGCTTAGTACATAGTCCCCTTAGTACCAGACTGCCTCTTATCACTGCTTAGTACATAGACCCCTTAGCATCAGACTGCCTCTTATCACTGCTTAGTACATAGTCCCCTTAGTATCAGAATGCCTCTTATCACTGCTTAGTACATAGACCCCTTAGTATCGCTCTGTCTCTTATCACTGCTTAGTACATAGACCCCATAATATCAGACTGTCTCTTATCACTGCTTAGTACATAGACCCCTTAGTATCAGACTGTCTCTTATCACTGCTTAGTACATAGTCCCCTTAGTATCAGACTGCCTCTTATCACTGCTTAGTACATAGTCCCCTTAGTATCAGACTGCCTCTTATCACTGCTTAGTACATAGTCCCCTTAGTATCAGACTGTCTCTTATCACTACTTAGTACATAGACCCCTTAGTATCAGACTGTCTCTTATCACTGCTTAGTACATAGACCCCTTAGTATCAGACTGTCTCTTATCACTGCTTAGTACATAGACCCCTTAGTATCAGACTGTCTCTTATCACTGCTTAGTACATAGACCCCTTAGTATCAGACTGTCTCTTATCACTGCTTAGTACATAGACCCCTTAGTATCGCTCTGTCTCTTATCACTACTTAGTACATAGACCCCTTAGTATCAGACTGACTCTTATCACTGCTTAGTACATAGACCCCTTAGTATCGCTCTCTCTTATCACTGATTAGTACATAGACCCCTTAGTATCAGACTGTCTCTTATCACTGCTTAGTACATAGACCCCTTAGTATCAGACTGTCTCTTATCACTGCTTAGTACATAGACCCCTTAGTATAACTCTTTCTCTTATCACTGCTTAGTACATAGACCCCTTAATATCAGACTGCCTCTTATCACTGATTAGTACATAGACCCCTTAGTATCAGACTGTCTCTTATCACTGCTTAGTACATAGACCCCTTAGTATCGCTCTGTCTCTTATCAGTACTTAGTACATAGACCCCTTAGTATCAGACTGACTCTTATCACTGCTTAGTACATAGACCCCTTTGTATCAGACTGTCTCTTATCACTGCTTAGTACATAGACCCCTTAGTATCAGACTGCCTCTTATCACTGCTTAGTACATAGACCCTTTAGTATCAGACTGTCTCTTATCACTGCTTAGTACATAGACCCCTTAGTATCAGACTGTCTCTTATCACTACTTAGTACATAGACCCCTTAGTATCAGACTGTCTCTTATCACTGCTTAGTACATAGACCCCTTAGTATCGCTCTGTCTCTTATCACTACTTAGTACATAGACCCCTTAGTATCAGACTGACTCTTATCACTGCTTAGTACATAGACCCCTTAGTATCAGACTGTCTCTTATCACTGCTTAGTACATAGACCCCTTAGTATCAGACTGCCTCTTATCACTGCTTAGTACATAGACCCTTTAGTATCAGACTGTCTCTTATCACTGCTTAGTACATAGACCCCTTAGTATCAGACTGTCTCTTATCACTACTTAGTACATAGACCCCTTAGTATCAGACTGTCTCTTATCACTGCTTAGTACATAGACCCCTTAGTATCAGACTGTCTCTTATCACTGCTTAGTACATAGACCCCTTAGTATCAGACTGCCTCTTATCACTGCTTAGTACATAGACCCCTTAGTATCAGACTGTCTCTTATCACTGCTTAGTACATAGACCCCTTAGTATCAGACTGTCTCTTATCACTACTTAGTACATAGACCCCTTAGTATCAGACTGTCTCTTATCACTGCTTAGTACATAGACCCCTTAGTATCGCTCTGTCTCTTATCACTACTTAGTACATAGACCCCTTAGTATCAGACTGACTCTTATCACTGCTTAGTACATAGACCCCTTAGTATCAGACTGTCTCTTATCACTGCTTAGTACATAGACCCCTTAGTATCAGACTGCCTCTTATCACTGCTTAGTACATAGACCCCTTAGTATCAGACTGTCTCTTATCACTACTTAGTACATAGACCCCTTAGTATCAGACTGTCTCTTATCACTGCTTAGTACATAGACCCCTTAGTATCAGACTGTCTCTTATCACTGCTTAGTACATAGACCCCTTAGTATCAGACTGTCTCTTATCACTGCTTAGTACATAGACCCCTTAGTATCAGACTGTCTCTTATCACTGCTTAGTACATAGACCCCTTAGTATCGCTCTGTCTCTTATCACTACTTAGTACATAGACCCCTTAGTATCAGACTGACTCTTATCACTGCTTAGTACATAGACCCCTTAGTATCGCTCTGTCTCTTATCACTGATTAGTACATAGACCCCTTAGTATCAGACTGTCTCTTATCACTGCTTAGTACATAGACCCCTTAGTATCAGACTGTCTCTTATCACTGCTTAGTACATAGACCCCTTAGTATAACTCTGTCTCTTATCACTGCTTAGTACATAGACCCCTTAATATCAGACTGCCTCTTATCACTGATTAGTACATAGACCCCTTAGTATCACTCTGTCTCTTATCACTGATTAGTACATAGACCCCTTAGTATCGCTCTGTCTCTTATCACTGATTAGTACATAGACCCCTTAGCATCAGACTGACTCTTATCACTGCTTAGTACATAGACCCCTTAGTATCGCTCTGTCTCTTATCACTACTTAGTACATAGACCCCTTAGTATCAGACTGACTCTTATCACTGCTTAGTACATAGACCCCTTAGTATCGCTCTCTCTTATCACTGATTAGTACATAGACCCCTTAGTATCAGACTGTCTCTTATCACTGCTTAGTACATAGACCCCTTAGTATCAGACTGTCTCTTATCACTGCTTAGTACATAGACCCCTTAGTATAACTCTTTCTCTTATCACTGCTTAGTACATAGACCCCTTAATATCAGACTGCCTCTTATCACTGATTAGTACATAGACCCCTTAGTATCAGACTGTCTCTTATCACTGCTTAGTACATAGACCCCTTAGTATCGCTCTGTCTCTTATCACTACTTAGTACATAGACCCCTTAGTATCAGACTGACTCTTATCACTGCTTAGTACATAGACCCCTTAGTATCAGACTGTCTCTTATCACTGCTTAGTACATAGACCCCTTAGTATCAGACTGCCTCTTATCACTGCTTAGTACATAGACCCTTTAGTATCAGACTGTCTCTTATCACTGCTTAGTACATAGACCCCTTAGTATCAGACTGTCTCTTATCACTACTTAGTACATAGACCCCTTAGTATCAGACTGTCTCTTATCACTGCTTAGTACATAGACCCCTTAGTATCGCTCTGTCTCTTATCACTACTTAGTACATAGACCCCTTAGTATCAGACTGACTCTTATCTCTGCTTAGTACATAGACCCCTTAGTATCAGACTGTCTCTTATCACTGCTTAGTACATAGACCCCTTAGTATCAGACTGCCTCTTATCACTGCTTAGTACATAGACCCTTTAGTATCAGACTGTCTCTTATCACTGCTTAGTACATAGACCCCTTAGTATCAGACTGTCTCTTATCACTACTTAGTACATAGACCCCTTAGTATCAGACTGTCTCTTATCACTGCTTAGTACATAGACCCCTTAGTATCAGACTGTCTCTTATCACTGCTTAGTACATAGACCCCTTAGTATCAGACTGCCTCTTATCACTGCTTAGTACATAGACCCCTTAGTATCAGACTGTCTCTTATCACTGCTTAGTACATAGACCCCTTAGTATCAGACTGTCTCTTATCACTACTTAGTACATAGACCCCTTAGAATCAGACTGTCTCTTATCACTGCTTAGTACATAGACCCCTTAGTATCGCTCTGTCTCTTATCACTACTTAGTACATAGACCCCTTAGTATCAGACTGACTCTTATCACTGCTTAGTACATAGACCCCTTAGTATCAGACTGTCTCTTATCACTGCTTAGTACATAGACCCCTTAGTATCAGACTGCCTCTTATCACTGCTTAGTACATAGACCCCTTAGTATCAGACTGTCTCTTATCACTACTTAGTACATAGACCCCTTAGTATCAGACTGTCTCTTATCACTGCTTAGTACATAGACCCCTTAGTATCAGACTGTCTCTTATCACTGCTTAGTACATAGACCCCTTAGTATCAGACTGTCTCTTATCACTGCTTAGTACATAGACCCCTTAGTATCAGACTGTCTCTTATCACTGCTTAGTACATAGACCCCTTAGTATCGCTCTGTCTCTTATCACTACTTAGTACATAGACCCCTTAGTATCAGACTGACTCTTATCACTGCTTAGTACATAGACCCCTTAGTATCGCTCTGTCTCTTATCACTGATTAGTACATAGACCCCTTAGTATCAGACTGTCTCTTATCACTGCTTAGTACATAGACCCCTTAGTATCAGACTGTCTCTTATCACTGCTTAGTACATAGACCCCTTAGTATAACTCTGTCTCTTATCACTGCTTAGTACATAGACCCCTTAATATCAGACTGCCTCTTATCACTGATTAGTACATAGACCCCTTAGTATCACTCTGTCTCTTATCACTGATTAGTACATAGACCCCTTAGTATCGCTCTGTCTCTTATCACTGATTAGTACATAGACCCCTTAGCATCAGACTGACTCTTATCACTGCTTAGTACATAGACCCCTTAGTATCGCTCTGTCTCTTATCACTACTTAGTACATAGACCCCTTAGTATCAGACTGACTCTTATCACTGCTTAGTACATAGACCCCTTAGTATCAGACTGTCTCTTATCACTGCTTAGTACATAGACCCCTTAGTATCAGACTGTCTCTTATCACTGCTTAGTATCAGACTGCCTCTTATCACTGCTTAGTACATAGACCCCTTAGTATCAGACTGTCTCTTATCACTGCTTAGTACATAGACCCCTTAGTATCAGACTGTCTCTTATCACTGCTTAGTACATAGACCCCTTAGTATCAGACTGCCTCTTATCACTGCTTAGTACATAGACCCCTTAGTATCAGGCTGCCTCTTATCACTGCTTAGTACATAGACCCCTTAGTATCGCTCTGTCTCTTATCACTACTTAGTACATAGACCCCTTAGTATCAGACTGTCTCTTATCACTGCTTAGTACATAGACCCCTTAGTATCAGACTGTCTCTTATCACTGCTTAGTACATAGACCCCTTAGTATCAGACTGCCTCTTATCACTACTTAGTACTTAGACCCCTTAGTATCGCTCTGTCTCTTATCACTACTTAGTACATAGACCCCTTAGTATCAGACTGTCTCTTATCACTGCTTAGTACATAGTCCCCTTAGTACCAGACTGCCTCTTATCACTGCTTAGTACATAGACCCCTTAGCATCAGACTGCCTCTTATCACTGCTTAGTACATAGTCCCCTTAGTATCAGAATGCCTCTTATCACTGCTTAGTACATAGACCCCTTAGTATCGCTCTGTCTCTTATCACTGCTTAGTACATAGACCCCATAATATCAGACTGTCTCTTATCACTGCTTAGTACATAGACCCCTTAGTATCAGACTGTCTCTTATCACTGCTTAGTACATAGTCCCCTTAGTATCAGACTGCCTCTTATCACTGCTTAGTACATAGTCCCCTTAGTATCAGACTGTCTCTTATCACTACTTAGTACATAGACCCCTTAGTATCAGACTGTCTCTTATCACTGCTTAGTACATAGACCCCTTAGTATCAGACTGTCTCTTATCACTGCTTAGTACATAGACCCCTTAGTATCAGACTGTCTCTTATCACTGCTTAGTACATAGACCCCTTAGTATCAGACTGCCTCTTATCACTGCTTAGTACATAGACCCCTTAGTATCAGGCTGCCTCTTATCACTGCTTAGTACATAGACCCCTTAGTATCGCTCTGTCTCTTATCACTACTTAGTACATAGACCCCTTAGTATCAGACTGTCTTTTATCACTGCTTAGTACATAGACCCCTTAGTATCAGACTGTCTCTTATCACTGCTTAGTACATATCCCTTTAGTATCAGACTGCCTCTTATCACTACTTAGTACTTAGACCCCTTAGTATCGCTCTGTCTCTTATCACTACTTAGTACATAGACCCCTTAGTATCAGACTGTCTCTTATCACTGCTTAGTACATAGTCCCCTTAGTACCACACTGCCTCTTATCACTGCTTAGTACATAGACCCCTTAGCATCAGACTGCCTCTTATCACTGCTTAGTACATAGTCCCCTTAGTATCAGAATGCCTCTTATCACTGCTTAGTACATAGACCCCTTAGTATCGCTCTGTCTCTTATCACTGCTTAGTACATAGACCCCATAATATCAGACTGTCTCTTATCACTGCTTAGTACATAGACCCCTTAGTATCAGACTGTCTCTTATCACTGCTTAGTACATAGTCCCCTTAGTATCAGACTGCCTCTTATCACTGCTTAGTACATAGTCCCCTTAGTATCAGACTGCCTCTTATCACTGCTTAGTACATAGTCCCCTTAGTATCAGACTGTCTCTTATCACTACTTAGTACATAGACCCCTTAGTATCAGACTGTCTCTTATCACTGCTTAGTACATAGACCCCTTAGTATCAGACTGTCTCTTATCACTGCTTAGTACATAGACCCCTTAGTATCAGACTGTCTCTTATCACTGCTTAGTACATAGACCCCTTAGTATCAGACTGTCTCTTATCACTGCTTAGTACATAGACCCCTTAGTATCGCTCTGTCTCTTATCACTACTTAGTACATAGACCCCTTAGTATCAGACTGACTCTTATCACTGCTTAGTACATAGACCCCTTAGTATCGCTCTCTCTTATCACTGATTAGTACATAGACCCCTTAGTATCAGACTGTCTCTTATCACTGCTTAGTACATAGACCCCTTAGCATCAGACTGTCTCTTATCACTGCTTAGTACATAGACCCCTTAGTATAACTCTGTCTCTTATCACTGCTTAGTACATAGACCCCTTAATATCAGACTGCCTCTTATCACTGATTTGTACATAGACCCCTTAGTATCAGACTGTCTCTTATCACTGCTTAGTACATAGACCCCTTAGTATCGCTCTGTCTCTTATCACTACTTAGTACATAGACCCCTTAGTATCAGACTGACTCTTATCACTGCTTAGTACATAGACCCCTTAGTATCAGACTGTCTCTTATCACTGCTTAGTACATAGACCCCTTAGTATCAGACTGCCTCTTATCACTGCTTAGTACATAGACCCTTTAGTATCAGACTGTCTCTTATCACTGCTT
Source organism: Taudactylus pleione (assembly GCA_031769625.1). NCBI lineage: Eukaryota > Metazoa > Chordata > Amphibia > Anura > Myobatrachidae > Taudactylus > Taudactylus pleione. Next base: position 1,607,846 of record JAUIMM010000280.1, read on the forward strand.
AGTACATAGACCCCTTAGTATCAGACTGTCTCTTATCACTACTTAGTACATAGACCCCTTAGTATCAGACTGTCTCTTATCACTGCTTAGTACATAGACCCCTTAGTATCGCTCTGTCTCTTATCACTACTTAGTACATAGACCCCTTAGTATCAGACTGACTCTTATCACTGCTTAGTACATAGACCCCTTAGTATCAGACTGTCTCTTATCACTGCTTAGTACATAGACCCCTTAGTATCAGACTGCCTCTTATCACTGCTTAGTACATAGACCCTTTAGTATCAGACTGTCTCTTATCACTGCTTAGTACATAGACCCCTTAGTATCAGACTGTCTCTTATCACTACTTAGTACATAGACCCCTTAGTATCAGACTGTCTCTTATCACTGCTTAGTACATAGACCCCTTAGTATCAGACTGTCTCTTATCACTGCTTAGTACATAGACCCCTTAGTATCAGACTGCCTCTTATCACTGCTTAGTACATAGACCCCTTAGTATCAGACTGTCTCTTATCACTGCTTAGTACATAGACCCCTTAGTATCAGACTGTCTCTTATCACTACTTAGTACATAGACCCCTTAGTATCAGACTGCCTCTTATCACTGCTTAGTACATAGACCCTTTAGTATCAGACTGTCTCTTATCACTGCTTAGTACATAGACCCCTTAGTATCAGACTGTCTCTTATCACTACTTAGTACATAGACACCTTAGTATTAGACTGTCTCTTATCACTGCTTAGTACATAGACCCCTTAGTATCAGACTGTCTCTTTTCACTGCTTAGTACATAGACCCCTTAGAATCAGACTGTCTCTTATCACTGCTTAGTACATAGACCCCTTAGTATCAGACTGTCTCTTATCACTACTTAGTACATAGACCCCTTAGTATCAGACTGTCTCTTATCACTGCTTAGTACATAGACCCCTTAGTATCAGACTGTCTCTTATCACTGCTTAGTACATAGACCCCTTAGTATCAGACTGTCTCTTATCACTGCTTAGTACATAGACCCCTTAGTATCAGACTGTCTCTTATCACTGCTTAGTACATAGACCCCTTAGTATCGCTCTGTCTCTTATCACTACTTAGTACATAGACCCCTTAGTATCAGACTGACTCTTATCACTGCTTAGTACATAGACCCCTTAGTATCGCTCTGTCTCTTATCACTGATTAGTACATAGACCCCTTAGTATCAGACTTTCTCTTATCACTGCTTAGTACATAGACCACTTAGTATCAGACTGTCTCTTATCACTGCTTAGTACATAGACCCCTTAGTATAACTCTGTCTCTTATCACTGCTTAGTACATAGACCCCTTAATATCAGACTGCCTCATATCACTGATTAGTACATAGACCCCTTAGTATCAGACTGTCTCTTATCACTGCTTAGTACATAGACCCCTTAGTATCGCTCTGTCTCTTATCACTACTTAGTACATAGACCCCTTAGTATCAGACTGACTCTTATCACTGCTTAGTACATAGACCCCTTAGTATCAGACTGTCTCTTATCACTGCTTAGTACATAGACCCCTTAGAATCAGACTGCCTCTTATCACTGCTTAGTACATAGACCCTTTAGTATCAGACTGTCTCTTATCACTGCTTAGTACATAGACCCCTTAGTATCAGACTGTCTCTTATCACTACTTAGTACATAGACCCCTTAGTATCAGACTGTCTCTTATCACTGCTTAGTACATAGACCCCTTAGTATCAGACTGTCTCTTATCACTGCTTAGTACATAGACCCCTTAGTATCAGACTGTCTCTTATCACTGCTTAGTACATAGACCCCTTAGTATCAGACTGTCTCTTATCACTGCTTAGTACATAGACCCCTTAGTATCGCTCTGTCTCTTATCACTACTTAGTACATAGACCCCTTAGTATCAGACTGACTCTTATCACTGCTTAGTACATAGACCCCTTAGTATCGCTCTGTCTCTTATCACTGATTAGTACATAGACCCCTTAGTATCAGACTGTCTCTTATCACTGCTTAGTACATAGACCCCTTAGTATCAGACTGTCTCTTATCACTGCTTAGTACATAGACCCCTTAGTATAACTCTGTCTCTTATCACTGCTTAGTACATAGACCCCTTAGTATCAGACTGTCTCTTATCACTGCTTAGTACATAGACCCCTTAGTATAACTCTGTCTCTTATCACTGCTTAGTACATAGACCCCTTAATATCAGACTGCCTCTTATCACTGATTAGTACATAGACCCCTTAGTATCAGACTGTCTCTTATCACTGCTTAGTACATAGACCCCTTAGTATCGCTCTGTCTCTTATCACTACTTAGTACATAGACCCCTTAGTATCAGACTGACTCTTATCACTGCTTAGTACATAGACCCCTTAGTATCAGACTGTCTCTTATCACTGCTTAGTACATAGACCCCTTAGTATCAGACTGCCTCTTATCACTGCTTAGTACATAGACCCTTTAGTATCAGACTGTCTCTTATCACTGCTTAGTACATAGACCCCTTAGTATCAGACTGTCTCTTATCACTACTTAGTACATAGACCCCTTAGTATCAGACTGTCTCTTATCACTGCTTAGTACATAGACCCCTTAGTATCAGACTGTCTCTTATCACTGCTTAGTACATCGACCCCTTAGTATCAGACTGTCTCTTATCACTGCTTAGTACATAGACCCCTTAGTATCAGACTGTCTCTTATCACTGCTTAGTACATAGACCCCTTAGTATCGCTCTGTCTCTTATCACTACTTAGTACATAGACCCCTTAGTATCAGACTGACTCTTATCACTGCTTAGTACATAGACCCCTTAGTATCGCTCTGTCTCTTATCACTGATTAGTACATAGACCCCTTAGTATCAGACTGTCTCTTATCACTGCTTAGTACATAGACCCCTTAGTATCAGACTGTCTCTTATCACTGCTTAGTACATAGACCCCTTAGTATAACTCTGTCTCTTATCATTGCTTAGTACATAGACCCCTTAATATCAGGCTGCCTCTTATCACTGATTAGTACATAGACCCCTTAGTATCACTCTGTCTCTTATCACTGATTAGTACATAGACCCCTTAGTATCGCTCTGTCTCTTATCACTGATTAGTACATAGACCCCTTAGCATCAGACTGACTCTTATCACTGCTTAGTACATAGACCCCTTAGTATCGCTCTGTCTCTTATCACTACTTAGTACATAGACCCCTTAGTATCAGACTGACTCTTATCACTGCTTAGTACATAGACCCCTTAGTATCAGACTGTCTCTTATCACTGCTTAGTACATAGACCCCTTAGTATCAGACTGTCTCTTATCACTGCTTAGTATCAGACTGCCTCTTATCACTGCTTAGTACATAGACCCCTTAGTATCAGACTGTCTCTTATCACTGCTTAGTACATAGACCCCTTAGTATCAGACTGTCTCTTATCACTGCTTAGTACATAGACCCCTTAGTATCAGACTGCCTCTTATCACTGCTTAGTACATAGACCCCTTAGTATCAGGCTGCCTCTTATCACTGCTTAGTACATAGACCCCTTAGTATCGCTCTGTCTCTTATCACTACTTAGTACATAGACCCCTTAGTATCAGACTGTCTCTTATCACTGCTTAGTACATATCCCTTTATGATCAGACTGCCTCTTATCACTACTTAGTACTTAGACCCCTTAGTATCGCTCTGTCTCTTATCACTACTTAGTACATAGACCCCTTAGTATCAGACTGTCTCTTATCACTGCTTAGTACATAGTCCCCTTAGTACCAGACTGCCTCTTATCACTGCTTAGTACATAGACCCCTTAGCATCAGACTGCCTCTTATCACTGCTTAGTACATAGTCCCCTTAGTATCAGAATGCCTCTTATCACTGCTTAGTACATAGACCCCTTAGTATCGCTCTGTCTCTTATCACTGCTTAGTACATAGACCCCTTAATATCAGACTGTCTCTTATCACTGCTTAGTACATAGACCCCTTAGTATCAGACTGTCTCTTATCACTGCTTAGTACATAGTCCCCTTAGTATCAGACTGCCTCTTATCACTGCTTAGTACATAGTCCCCTTAGTATCAGACTGCCTCTTATCACTGCTTAGTACATAGTCCCCTTAGTATCAGACTGCCTCTTATCACTGCTTAGTACATAGACCCCTTAGTATCAGACTGTCTCTTATCACTGCTTAGTACATAGACCCCTTAGTATCACTCTGTCTCTTATCACTGCTTAGTACATAGACCCCTTAGTACCAGACTGCCTCTTATCACTACTTAGTACATAGACCCCTTAGTATCAGACTGTCTCTTATCACTGCTTAGTACATAGACCCCTTTGTATCAGACTGTCTCTTATCACTGCTTAGTACATAGACCCCTTAGTATCACTCTGTCTCTTATCACTGCTTAGTACATAGACCCCTTAGTACCAGACTGCCTCTTATCACTACTTAGTACATAGTCCCCTTAGTATCAGACTGTCTCTTATCACTGCTTAGTACATAGACCCCTTAGTACCAGACTGCCTCTTATCACTGCTTAGTACATAGACCCCTTAGTATCAGACTATCTCTTATCACTGCTTAGTACATAGACCCCTTAGTATCAGACTGTCTCTTATCACTGCTTAGTACATAGTCCCCTTAGTATCACTCTGTCTCTTATCACTGCTTAGTACATAGACCCCTTAGTATCAGACTGTCTCTTATCACTGCTTAGTACATAGACCCCTTAGTATCAGACTGTCTCTTATCACTGCTTAGTACATAGTCCCCTTAGTATCACTCTGTCTCTTATCACTGCTTAGTACATAGACCCCTTAGTATCAGACTGCCTCGGAATGAGACCCTGTGTTTGTACAGTATTTACAGGTGTGTCCTCATGTAACTATGCATCTGGCTGTACATTAATCAGATCGGCTTTGACTGATATTTGATTAAAATAATAACATCTTATGACAAGAAATCACAACCTGTAATAAGGTATAACAAGCTAATATCTGATATAGGAGATCTCTATAGCATTCTAGCTTGTGACATCTTATCATGAGTTACTACCTTATTGTGAGATAGATAAATGAGGACACATCTGTATGTTATTAGCTGCAACATAAAAGGTAATAATACACATGACGATCTGTCCTGAAGTTGTTGAAAATGTTTAAATCCCCCCACCCCAGAAAGTTTATATTCCTCTATAATATGTAATATATGTAGTGTAAGAAAGAGCCGTGTATACAAAGTAACAGTATACAAAGTAACTTTCTGGCAGATCACAGTAAATTTAGTACTTACATGTCCAAGAAATGCAGACTATTAATTGCACTGATTTAGCAGAGGTCTGACTGCTCATTTGTGTCTCTAGCTGACTGTATTACAGGGAATTCTCTGCTCTCAGATGGCTCCGCTCAAATTTCTGATTAACGAACGAGATGTACAGAGAATATTCCTGAATCCTCTAAACCGTTACTGAGAGGAGAGAGGACATTTATAGGAAGCTACAGTAGCGATACCCAGGATGCTGATTTTAGATGGTGAGCTCACATGCCATAATCTAATTATAACTTCCCTCTCAGCAGGTGAAACTGTGGATATTTTTATGGATGAAAAAAATTATATATTGACAATATAATTGTTACCTACACATTTAGCTGATGTAAGTAGAAAAATATAGATATATATTTATGTAACGTTGATAGTTACATTTATTTGGAAAGAAAACTTAGAAAACTTTCTTTTTATAGAAAAATCCAACTTCGCAGACACTGCATCTTTTTCCATGATAAAAAAAATAAAAATATACAAATAGATAAAATAAAATAATGTAAAATACTTGTATAAACTGAGTCTGAGAGTATATATTCTGTCAGGGCCGTAACTGTACCTATGGGGGCCCCATAGAAAAAAATTTCACAGGCCCCCCTCTCAGCCCACGGCCCCTCTCAGTCTACTACCCCCGCTCTAGTCCCATCGACCCCCCTTGGCCCGAGCCCCGCACCCTTCTCGCTCCCCAACTTACCTGATCCATGGTCGCGCTGTGCAAGGCAGGCGCACCTTCTCTCCCGGTCGGCTCCATCTCAATGACTGATGTTGGGAGGAGGTGACCACGCCTTCTCCAGGTATCAGCTAATGGGGAGAGCCAGAGGCGGAGCTGACAGGGAAGACGTTACCATGGAGCGGGGGGTGCAGTGACCATGGAGCAGGTAAGTGGAGTGAGGAGAGTGATGGGGGAGTGAGGAGGATGTGGAGGGAAGGGCCACATACAGAGGCCTGGCACTGTAGGTGGAGGGCCGGGCCCTGGGTTGGTCCTGGCCCCATAGCAGCCGCACCCCATGCACCCACAGTAGTTATGCTACTGTATTCTGTATGATTCTGTTCTGATGGCTATTTCATTCTCACAATGTTAAGAGTACAGTAAATAAGCAAAAGTTAAACTAATTAAATTTTTTATTTTCTGGCATCTGTTAGTAAGAGTATTCCAACACTTGAAAATTTAAGCAATCAAAATGAATAACCAAACTTCTCCACTCTGGGTTTAAGTCTCTTCATGAAAAGACTAATTTTCATCTGTTTTTTAAGTCTTGATAAAAGGATGGGTAAGGTCAGTGGTTGTCAAATGTATGACAGGTGGGAATGGAACTATATGGCGAGGGTGTGACGTCCATGTATTTTATGAAAGTATATCTGGGCTTCAAGCTCTGGTCCTCAATAACTGTGGATTATTGTAGCTTTAATACCATTTTCGAGCTACAGTTTCTGTGATTTAGATCTATGCATGATTCTATCCCTGCTGACCTGAGTTTCTAGCATCCTGATTCTGAAATCCTGAGTCTCTGGCACTCTGCTACCTGTGTGCTATCCTGAGTTCTTGACATCCTGCTACCAGTGTGTGCTCCCAAATTTCTAACATTCTTCTACAAGTGTGCAATTATGAGTTCTTGATTTTGTGCTACCCATGTACAAACTTGATTTCCTGACTTCCTGTTTCCATTGTGCTCTACCATGTTCCTGATACCACACTACCATTGTGCAATTATAAGTTCCTGACACTCTGTTGCTCATATGCAATCCTGAGCTTTTGAGAGAGATGCAGGAGAGGCAGATAGGTGAAGGATGCTAATGTGTAGTATAAGAAGGCTAAAAATTCCTGGTAAGTAACAGAAGAATTGGGGAGTGATGGGCTGTGGAGTATATGGCATAGAGGTGACAGAGAAGTATAGTTGTGGTTGCCAGACAAGTAGTTGGGGTGGCTTGGTCATTAGCAGAGTAAAAAGTATTTTAAACAGGTGTGTAAAGGGTGCCAAAGGCAGTGTTAGTAGGGTGAGGATTTGTGTGGACATTTGTTCCCAAGTTAGCTGTTGTAGAAAGTCAAGAAGACTGGAGGTAGAAAACTGACTCTTCAAGTGGCGGTGTGATAAGGTGAGGGGTACAGTAGACAGCCAGACCAAGGCTGGTAGGGTGAACAGTCATGGAGACAGTCATAGCCAGATCTGTGGAATGTGCAAGTCATCAATGACATGGCACTTTGGTGCATGTATAGGTAGTAAAGTATTGGGCAAAGGAGGTGACATGCTTTCTTACAGTTAGCCTTCAGAACTCCCAGAAGACCAAATTGATTTTCATGATTCTCTGATACTGTGATGTATTGCCAATCATGAATTGTTGCTTTTTAACTTCAAGACAGGTCATATGGGAGAAAACTTCCATCATTGCAAATTATGTCAGGCTTGACATTGCTGGATATTGTCTGGTATGTTTTTATGAAGTTGTGGCTGGTTAGAATTAGGGCCACCAAATCTACCTCTTCAACACCTGAGCATACTGAAAGTTCTTGTGGTTAATAATGATGATGAGGAGGAATCCTATCCATCTGGAGGTGGTGATGTGGACCATGAGTTACCCACATCATAATTGACCCAGCCTGAGAAAAAGGAGACATGGGGAAGGACTGCTTTACGTCAGTCTGGGGAAACACTTCTTTTCCACTCTCAGATGCATTAACTACAAGTACTGTGGGATGGGTGCTAAGATGAAGAAATATTTCAAGGTGTCAGAACCTACAGTGAGTTTATGTGTCCTTCGGAGTGCCCTTTCTGGTTAATTCAGTTATAAGGCTAACAACGCTTGAAAAAAAATCTCAATATTAAGTCTGTATTAGTTGCTAAACCCCACAAACTTCTGGATTCATCCCTCTGGGCCTAAATTATGTGTCACAGGAAGTACAATCTAGATTGGTTAAAGAGACACTTTTCCATCCTTGGCAAATAATGTGACCGGACGCCTTTCGCCTAGGCCGTCACTGGTCACGGGTTAGCGCTTTTGGACCCACTCACCGTCAGTGACCACCTGTCACTGACTCCGCCCACTGCGCCGTGGGCATTTAACGATGCTGCCACCACCAAACTCTACCATCGGCGTTTGGAACCGCTTATTAGGTACACTCAGGCTCCTGCCTTGGAACCTGGAACCGCATCTGCTGCGTATGCGTTTGATTAACTGCGGACACACCTCCTGTTTGGTGTCGGCTGTTCCCAACTGATCCCTCGCAGTGGACCAGGTCTGCACGGTAGCTTGGCAGAGGGCTTGAACTTGGAGACACGGAGCTCTTACCCAGAACAGCAGGAGAACGGAATAGCGTTTTGGCGCAATTCTGTTGGTCGCAAGATTGAGGCAATTGAAGTAAAGGCAAACGGTGTTTATTTGCTCAATGTCTTAAAGAAGACCTTCCCTCCCGTCTGAAGGGGAATATCACACAGAAATCAAACAGCAATTCTCCACAAAGGATTTTCAAAGATGTACCACATACAGGAATCTTATCAGCAGGTCTCCTCCACACAGAAGTTACAGGGTTGTACACATACAGGGCTCACAGGCCCTGTTTTTATGTCATTCTAACACACACTTCCACAGGGGGTAAGTCTGCCCTGTTGTTTCCAACCAATCACCTTAAGTGCATGACCTGTGCATGTGCTAGCCACATGCACATGTAACATTGTCCCCTATGGACAGTGGGGAGTGGTCACTCCCCTGAGCCTGAGACTACCTGGTGTTTTGGTCACCACCCAGGAGTCAGCTCGTCTAGGGCCGGGGGAGGTTTTCCCAAAAAAACATACTTCCAGGAATCTGCTAAGGGACCAGCCCAGCCACCTTTGCCTGAATCTGAGCTCCAGAGGTGGGAAAGCAGGGTCCCCGGGCACGCTTTCCTGGCCATGGAAGGGAAGCTATTTTGAAGCTCCCTGAAATGGTTAGCTGGCTGCCTTAGCCAGCTCCCTATGCACCCCCTCATACCACTTCCAGGCATGAGGCTGCATAGGGGAACATTTTATTTCCTCTGGAAGGGGCTGGGGGTTCCAGCAGTCCACGGAGGACTCTGGATCCCCTGGCTGTCCAGAGCATCACAGCTAAGTGCACTTTCTCTACAAAATATACATGTAAACCATATAGTGCATAGCCTATTAAACATACATTGCTTCATGCACTTATGCATTGCAGATCAGCTACAGTGCATTACAGCAATACATATATACTTTAATACAGTTTATTATAAACCATGTGCAGTGTGCTTTTAAACTGTCCACTTTAACTGTTTCAGCGCTGGTCGCAGTGGGAACTGGCTCTCCCTGTCCCGCAGCGGCCATGACACACTCTACCTACACTCCCCCAGTGCATCAAGTCCAGGCCGCTGCATATAAAACATTAAAAGAACACTTATCTACACTCAGCGCGTAGCGCAGAGTATACATTTACAATGGGCGCCTGGCGCCTTTTTGTCCTTTTAAAAATGGCGGCACAGCACTGGGGTTAACCCCTTCAGTGCTGTGGCAGCCATTAACCCCGTGTGGCCTGCCTTCAGCCACACTTATCCATCAGGAGTCTCTGCAGTACTTATGCTAGAGAAAATAATGCATGTCCTAGAGGATTTACAAATTCAAGACAACCGGGCAAGGTACAGGCTGATCTGTATTTGTAGAGGCCATCCTTACTCTTGAACTTAATTTTATGTTTATCTCCCTCCCGCAAAAAAAATAAGGTTGTAGACCACACACAGGTTCAGCTTGGTGAAAACTATAGACTGGCGACGCCTCTTGAAGAGGTCTGAGATCAGTGGGAGGGGGTGCTAATTCTGTATTGTTATTTCACTGAGCCATAGATAGTTGATGCTGCAGTTCACTAGCACTGGCTGGTGAACTGGACCCTGAAATGAACCCTTACTGCACATTATCTTGTATGTAGATTGTCAAGGCTTCCACTGCTATTGGCCTGATCTGCCAACACAAGGGTATTTCGTCTTGCAGGTGAAGTCCAAATCTATTAAATTGTCCATGCCTCTGAAATTAAGTATTTCTCAGAGTCTACAGAACAATCTCCAGAGGAGATAGTGGTGGATAGCTTAAACTGCATAAGGGAACATGGAAGAAGAGATGCTTGTATGGCAAAGAACATCTGTGACTGGTGATCCAACAGGGGATGGTAAGTAACCATCTCTTTCCACTGATTCTGATTCTCCTGAATGTGAATGGCAATGAGTCCCTCCAGGGACGTGGAGTTTTCAGCAAGTAAATTAATATTTTATGTAATCCTCATATTCTCACTATGTCTGACCAATTGTTCAATCAAGGCTAGTCTTGTAGAGGTATTGGTTGTGCGATTGGAGACCAAAAAATCAACATTGATATTTAAAAAACATCCTATGTGTTTCACATCAATAGATAGACCTCCTATAGATTAGTATGGCCCAGGCCAAAGCATGGCCAGTTATCAGAGAAGATACATGTCCGCGCATGCAAAAAAACCCACTATCCTTAATGTGATAAACTGGGGTAATTTTAGCTCATAGAGGGGTCCGTGGTGCAGTATTTAGGTGTATAATAAAGACCCATTTGCAGCTTCCATGGTAAAATTAAATAAATTAAGCTTTACTGTCAACTTACAGCATGAATTAGAAAACAAAAGACAACCTAGCTCTCACTCAGGGCAGTAGCTCACAGTTTGACCCCTATCTTTAATGGGCAGCTAGTCTGCATGCAAAGTCTCTCCAAAAGTCTCAGTCCTGTCACTCATAGGTCTGGCCTCATGCCTTCAGGCCTAACTTGGCTGCCACAACTTCACATAGACACAGTCTTAGATATTTGTGGTTCTTTCTGTCACCTGCAGGTCTGGACACGGCTTCCTGGCCTTCATAGCTCCAATGCGCACTGGCCTGACTGGTCTGTCTTAGGCCTATTTGGATTGATTTCACGGGTTATCAGTAAGTTGGGCACCACACCTCCCTCCAACACATTTCAATATTAGTATCTTTGTCATGGTGATGTGTGATCCTGTTTGGAGAGGATTTAAATACCTTAATTCCTTATTGTTTCCTGTTTCCAGATTTGGCCAATAACTTTCTAGGATCTGGTATACAGTGAATTCAATGGAGATATAATAAAAGTTCTAGTCAGGAACAAATATCAATCAGGAGGAACAAAGCCGGTGAAGTCAGGGACATAGCCAAGTTCTGTACACAATAGCAGTAAGGAGATACACAACCAGAGGAGTGGTCAGGAACAGAGCCAAGTTCTGTACACAGTAGCAGTCAGGAGGGACACAGCCAGAGGAATAGTCAGGAACAGAAACAAGAGGTGTATAACCTGAGTGAATACAGGTAAGTTGTGACTCTCTGAGCTTCTTTCACTGGAGCAAAGCCTTTCTTAGTGTTTTTCCACATTCTGTGTGCCTCCCTACTATTGCCCCATCTACTCCCCTTCCCCCCAGGTCCAGTTTGAACCTTCTGCAGTACCACTGAGTGCCTATTTCCACCAGGGCCTATCTCCTGCCCTGCAACCACGGACTAAATTTTCTGGGTGTCCGCCATCTCTTCCTTGATCATGGGACATGCTCAGGCTGCTGTATCGGAGCTCTAGTGACCCGGACCTGACCCTGCCTTACCTGGGAGCCTTTCTTGAGGGGCGCATGTACTAAATATTGTGACAAACAGCTGTGGCATTTCTGTTTACAGAGCCACTCTGCCTCTGCTCCAGTAGGACACCTATGTTGGCCTGGTCCTACTTTCCATCTTCCCTGTTGTCATTCTCAGGGTTAGCATCACTGCCCATATACCAGGTTTCTGCAAAGCCTACTCTGTATGCCTGGGCACACTCTCTGAACCACCTTCTGCACCTGCTTACCTGTAGGGGACCTGTTACTGTAATGGCTGGTCCAGCTCAGGTGTGGATCCTCATTAACCATCATGCTGTTACTGTCTGTCATGCTGTAGCCCACCTTTCACCCTCCTGCATCTGCCTACCAGACCATCTTCCCTTCCCAATACCCCTGAATGCACCCAGACCATTACTGCACCCCTGAACTCTCCCCACTGTGCATGCTTGTCCCCTAGGACATGCACCATCCTGTATAATCCACATCTGACCCTCACTACTCCCATCACCCATCCCAGTACCATCTACACAGTCCTTCCTGCAGAATTGGACTATTGTATTGGGTGTCCTTGCCCCCACACTGATCAGGAAGCCCTCCTACTAAGGATCCCATATCTCTTGAACTTTCCACAGTGGACACGGCAACACAGATGATTTTCCTTTAGACCTGCCTACCTGCCCCTCTTGGCCCTGTGTTTTTCCCTGCCACTTTCACATTCCCTCCTCAAGATGCTTAAAGAAGGGAAGAGATCCTCTGGTGGTGACCTTATCCCTTACCTCTCTTGGCATAAAATCCCATCCAAATCCAGAAACAACAAGCACAAGCACTCAGACTCTGAATCTGAGAAAGACGACCTTGCACAGGGATTGTTTCTCCCTCCTCAAAGAGGTAAACGATGTGAAAGCCTCTGTTCAAGCCTTTCACTCCCTGAAATCTGACATTGCAGAAATCGGAGGTACTGTAGGACTGACCAGCTGGAGCACCAAATAGAGGACCTAGTGTCATTTCAACAATCCTATGAATCCAACTTCTGTTAAATGTGCCAGGACATCATCCAGACGTCCAAGATGATCAGGACAATAAGGTCTGGGAGGGGCATGGCCTGACTGTCTCAGTACAGACGTGCCTTGCTGGAGCTCCTGCTAATTAGGCTATAAAAGTGCCTTTTACCACAAATATCGGCGATCAGCGCTACACTCTTACCTGCCTGGGGGTGCCTGCTGTCCTCCTGCCCGGCTCTACTTGCCCCCTGAGATGGCTGTGACCCCCGGTGGTTCACGCCCTACCTGCCGCTCAGAAGCCGCGGCCTCGAGTTTGGGGCCTTGTCCGAGTTCCAAGTGCGGCTGGAGCCATGCCACTGACTAGCTGGCATAAAAGACTCCAGATCCCCCCTGCTCGGCCGTCCGTGCCCTTTGAGTCCCCGCTGACTCCGGCGCTACGCTATGACCCCCGGTGGTTCGTGGCCTACCTGCCACTCAGAAGCTGCGTACTCGAGTTTGGAGCCTCGCCGGGAACCTGCGTAACATCACTCCTGTGGACGCCGTCTTGCTCCCCTGAACAGAGGCCATACCTGACACAGCCTCCACATCTCCCTGATGACCTGCTGGGCTAAATCCTTCCCTCTCAGGAGCTGCTGGACTTGGGGGCTGCGGGAGTTCTCCCTTGGAGGCTGTGGGCGCCATCTTAGATCTGGGCATCCCAGCCACTGCTCATCTGCAAGCAGCACACAGCTTGTCCTGCCTCCACCATTTCTCCATAAAGTCTACATGGCTGCTTTACAAAAATGTGGCATTGCTATTAGTGGCTGAATATATGGTTCCTCAACACTCCTCTACCAGCAAGGAAATAATACTCTACTTTGCCATGTTTTTCAGTGATATCTATCACTCATCCCTATGAGAACCTCTACAGTTCATGTTTACTTAATGCACTGACCGCAACAGAAACCATTTGCCTTTTCATCATCGTTTATACTTATTTACCGAAGTAGCCATTGTGCCCAATAAACAGAGTAAGCTATCCACTCTTGCGCCCCCAATCAAATTTGTACCCCAGAAAACCACCAATTCAATGTCTGTGGGGAGATCCTCACTGACAACCAAGGCTACTCCCTCTCCTAGCCCTGAAGATACCCTTGATCTCACTACTGATGCTCCGCTTACAGTCCGTACGCTCCATCAAATGCTTCAGGCATTCCGTACAGACTTTACCTCCAACTTTCAAGCTCACCAGTGAAGTGACCGGTATCGGAGATTGCACAAACAACTTGGTGACTAAGATGCAAGAATTAGTTTCCTCCCACATTGACCTGCTAACATCTCATAACTCTGTCTTAACGGAGTTGGTTGCTGTTAAAGATTAATTGGCAGACCTGGAGGAAAGATGCAGGAGGAACAATATTAAAATCAGAAGCATCCCGGAATCAATAATTAATGCCGACCTCCAGAACTTTGCTTTGAATATTTTACAAAAATTGTTGCCCTCCGTGGAAGCTCGCGATTTGCTGATTGATCGCATCCACCACCTACCTAAGCCCTGATCAGCTCCGGCAGGTTCTTCTAGAGATGTCCTTCTATGGCTTCATTTCTTTCATATTAAAGAATATATATTAAGGGCTGCTCGCGAATCGGAGGATGCGGAAATTCTTAATAACCTTCAATTTTTTCCTGATCTCTCGGTCCACATTCTTAATAAGCAAAGAACATTCCAACCTCTCACGAAAGCACTCCGGGATAATGATATCCAATATAGATGGGGATTCCTGGTAAAGCTTTTGGTGCGAAAGGATGGCTCCACGTTTATTATCTCCTCCTTGGAAACTGGCGCCAAATTACTGGCAGAATGGGAAATATCTGTCTCGATCCCTACATCCTCCCAGGGTCCCCTTCTCCAACCGGAATGGTCTCGAGTGGGATGAAGCTGTGTCGTCTGCTCTTTTTGGACTTCTTCAATATTTCTTGGTTTTCTATTGGCTAAAATTGGATCTGCACTGGGCCATTATGGAATATTTTAGCATTTGCTATAAGTAAAATCCTTCCTCAAGAACATTGTTGTTTTTGCATATCTAGCCTTGGATTTTCAAAGTGGACATTCTCTGCTGCACTTTGTACGATGCAAATGTTCCCGGTCTAAGGTTTGTTGTACCCTTACAATTTCTGATTAATGTTTTGCTTAAAGTAAATGGTTTTCTGAATTATGACCATAGATTTCCCCCTCTCCTTTTCCTCCTTCTAAGTTACAGTTATTACCATTGGAGGACTAGTGGAGGTGCATCCGGTGCCTTGCACCGGGGCCAGCTGTGGTGCAGGGGCCCATGGCTGCCTGCATCCACAGCGCCGCTGCCCGCCGACCTGGCCCCATTAAGTAAATGGTTGGAGCCGGAGCGGGCCCACTTCGGCCGCTCCGGCTCCAACATGACAGAGACACCCCCCTTGGCCCGGCCACCGTGTTATGACACAGTGCATGTGAGGTCATGATGTCACGTGCGCCATGTCATAATGGGGCCGGGCTGCTGGGTCGAGAAAACATGAATGGAAAAGCTGCAGAATAAGATGTCCCAATGTCCATAGAGTGTTGATCCAAAGATTGCTTAACGCGTTTCACTGGATATTAGGACCCCCAGCTTCATCAGAAGTCCTAATATCCAACGAAATGTGTTACGCAATCTTTGGATCAACGCTCTATGGACATTGGGACATCTTATTCTGCAGCTTTTCCATTCATGTTTTCACCTTCCAACGTCTGGGGAGACAGCTGGCGATAACATCAAACACCATTGCAGTGATCTGCTGGTTGAAATTCCATCCTGAGGGACTTTTCCTGTGGACTGACGATTCAATTCCAGTCTTCTATACCATCACCATTGCCATTGCAGTTATTCTGCTAATTGGACTGCCATCCCAAAGGATTTTTACATGGTAATTATCTGCTGCCTTTAAACTTATATCGATTTTGTATTGACCATTCATCTGGATAATATTCCTATTTATCTACTCCCACAAGGATTTCCTTAGAGTGTATTCCATTATATGACTCTTACATATATGCTCCCATAGAGTTATTTTTGTATATTTTAGCTAAATGTGTGTTTTTTTATTCTAATAAATGTACACTATGCTTTTAGACATCCGCTTCTCAACTGTATATTAATTAATATAATAATATTGGATTTTATATTCAAAAAGCTATTATCAGTTTTCTAGCGCCTTTTTTTCTTCCTTATATATACATATTTAGAGGCTGACTACCTCTGATTGGCTGCTTATTGACAGCGCACCCAAATAATTTTCTGTATATTTTGGTTTATCATTTGTCCGATATACTGGGCCTTTTGGGTTCTATATTTTCTCTATGTGTTTTGTTTTTTTTTTAATGTTTTTTTTCCCCCTTTTTCTTTATTTTTGTGTTTTATGTTTTTATTTTAATTTCGATATATGACATGTACATTTGGGACATTTTTATTTATACACTGTCTTATTATGCCTAATGGTTAAAGTCCTCTCATTGAATGTTAAGGGACTTAATTCTCCACATAAGAGACGTCTGGCCCTCTCTACATTCCACCAACATGGGGCTAATGTTGTGGCCCTTCAGGAGACGCACTTCTCATCCTTAGCTCCTCTCATATTTAAGGATCACAGATATCCTTTATGCTACAAGGCTAATAGTCCACTTAAACGTAATGGCGTTGCTATATTGTTCTACGCTAACACCCCATTTGTATTACAAAGGAGGATAGAGGATGGGAACGGTAGATTTCTTATTCTTATTGGTAAAATTGAAGAGACTCTTGTCACCCTGGTTTCCCTCTATGCCCCTAATTCTCGCCAGATCCCCTTTTTCCGAGAAACTTTTGAGGAAATATCTAAAGTTCGACAGGGAGCACTTATTGTGATGGGCGATTTTAATTTAGTCCTAGACCCTAAAATAGACAGATCTTCCCCCCAGGGCCTTTCCTCCTCCCCTCATGATACAGGCCCCTCATTGGCCTTTAAGAAATTGTTGGCAGAGTATGATTTGTATGATGCCTGGCGCACCCTACTACCGGACGAGAGAGACTATACCTTCTTTTCCTCAGTTCACAATAGCTACTCCAGAATAGACCTTGTCCTTTTAGATAAAAGAATTCTCCAATCTACAAAAAAGATTAAAATCCTCCCGATTACTTGGTCTGATCACGCGCCGGTTTTATGGATTTGGGATATAGGTTATCATCTGACTCCCAACCGTCCCTGGCGTCTTCCTGAGTATCAATTAAAAAACCCTGAGTTTTTGAAGGCCCTTACCGACTCCCTTATGTTATATACTCAGACTAATTCTCCCTCTGACACCTCTGTTTTTACACACTGGTGCGCCTTAAAAGCAGTCCTCTGTGGTACCTCTATTCAAAAAGGAGCTCAACTTAAGGCTCGCTCTCGCGAATTACAGATTGGTTTAGAATCTACTTAACGGTCCCTGGAGTCCCAGAATCAGCTCTGCCCTACTAGAGTGTTACGCAAACAACTCCAAGAGGTGAGATCACAGCTCCAAAAACTTTTTTTGTCACGAATGCAAGTGGCTTTTACTCGTTTACGCCATAAATTTTATACGGCAGGCAATAAAGCCTCTTTTAGCACGTAAGCTTCATGGGCATCAAGCTCGCAATAGAATTAAGTGCATTTTAACCCCCTCTGGTTCGAAATGTCTTAACCCCCTTGATATTGCAAATTTATTTTCGGACTATTATGCAAAACTATATAATTTATGTGGTGACTCCTTAATTCCTCAGCATTCGGCTAATGTTATCTCCTCCTTTTTGGATGATTTATCTTTCCCTTCCTTAGATGCGGATGGCCTGGCGTCCCAAAATGCCCCCTGGTCTTTGAAGGAAATTCAGGAAGTAATTCAGAAATTACCCAAGGGCAAAGTATTAACTGAGACCTTGTCCCCGATCCTTCTAAATTTATTCACAGAAGCTTCTGATAAAGGTTCTTTCCCACCCGAAATGGTAGAAGCACAAATTGTCACCATTCCGAAACCTGCTAAAGACCCCTCAGTGTGTAAAAACTACAGACCCATTGCGCTCCTTAACACGGACGTAAAATTTTTTGCTAAACTGATAGCTAATCGTCTGAATCCATTGCTCCCACAATTGATCCATCCTGACCAGGTAGGTTTTGTTCATGGGCGACAGGCTCCTGATAACACCCGTAGGGTTTTAGATTTGGTTGAATGGGTGACGTTCAACAAGCTGCAATTCCTCCTCCTGTCTCTTGACACTGAAAAGCTTTTGACAGGCTACATTGGGACTACATGCGCCAGGTGTTGTACAAATATGGAATCCAGGGTGACATTCTTCGGTCCATTAATGCCCTCTATTCTGGCCCTTCTGCCCGTGTTTTTAGTAACGGGTTTCTCTCCTTACCTTTCTCGATTTCTAACGGCACCAGACAGGTGTGTCCTCTCTCCCCACTGATGTATATGTTGGCCATAGAACCCCTTGCCCAAAAAATCCAACAATCATCTGAGTTCCCAGGGCTTTCCATCTATAACTCCCACAAGTTATGTCTGTTTGCAGATGATGTTTTGCTGTTTGTAGCTGACCCGGAGATCTCGTTGCTTCCTCTTTACACTATTGTAGATAATTATAGTGCAGCTTCCTACTATAAACTGAATGTTACGAAAACCGAAGCGTTACCTATTAATATGCCACCTTTATCTTTATGCTCTTTAAAGAGACGTTTTTTTTTGTTTGAAAACAGAATGCAGGTATGATGAGCTGTAACTAAATGCAGGCTGGATGAGCTGTAACTGAATGCAGGTTTGGTGAGCTGTAACTGATGCAGGCAGAGGTAGTGAAGTCCAGCTGGGAGTGAAATTAAGCAAGGTGCAGGCAGGGTTGGACTGGCCCACAGGGGTACAGGGGAAATCCCCGGTGGGCCCTACTGCCTGAGGGCCCCACCACTTGCTCTAATGTCAGGTTTCAGACTGTACACTTGAATTATACACTGTTACTCTATTAGAGGGTCAGTTACATGGTCTCCATTGTCTGTCCAAGCCTCTGTGGGGGCTGACCTCATCCCCTGTGGTAAATGGCCACACTGCAAAGCATGGGCCCCTACCACTGCATTCCCCCGATGGGCCCATCATGTTCCAGTCCAACACTGGGTGCAGGGAAACAGCAGGTTCAGGTACTCAGGCAGGTAAGAAGGTATATGGTGGGTGCAGGGTAAGTCCAGCAGGTTGCAGTAGGCAAGGTTCAGGCTAGGAGCATATACAAGCAGGCAGATAAGGCACAGGTACTCTCTCTCAGCTGTAGCTGAGAACCATGTTGCACAGGCAAAGGAAGGAAGGCTCTGGACCTTCCTAAATACTCAGTGCCGTGCTGTGACTGGCTGGAATGAGCACATGACCTACCAGGATTGGACAGCCGGGAATCACATGGCCGCAGGCAAGATGGCGGCGCCCATGCCAATGGAACGGAAACACCACCAGACCTCACCAGGCCTAGTGACAATGTGCCTGCACAGAACCATGCACAGCCAATGCCCCTCGCCAAACACCAGCACCGCTGCCAGAGACCCCCCACCATAATGACCTCACAGGTAATACCCAGTGACTACCATGCCGAGAAACCCTGGCCGTGACAGCATAGCGGCGTTCAAAATGATGTTATTGACAAGATTGATATATTTATTTTGTGCTATTCCCTATGCTATTCCCCACAAATTATTGCACCAGATGCGCCGTCTGATGATTTGTTATGTGTGGAGGGGTAAGCCCTCTAGAATGGCTTATAGCCATATGGTTCGGCCTAATCCCCAGGGTGGCCTTAAATTACCTGATCTGAATTGATACCATGAAGCAGCCCTTCTATCTCAAGTATGTGATTGGTTACTTCCCCCTTCTGTTAAAGTTTGGGTAGACTTAGAACATGCCCTTATCCGGTGATTCCCTCTCCCTGACCTTCTATGGTTACCCCAACAACATCGACAAAGACTCCCCCTGCTACCTAAAACAATCCTAGATACCTTAAAAGTTTGGGACCTTAACCTCTCAGCCCATTTCGATTTTACCCTCCCCGCTAGAACTATTTCCTTTCGAGCATTGAATATAGTATTGCCCAGTCTCCATATGTCTTACTGGATGAGTTTGGGTATGGAGTCTTTGGCAGACTTCTTTTCCCTGTCCTCAATTTTAACATATATAGATATTTTTGCTAAATACTCACTAGGACCCTCAGCATGTTTTTTTTACCAACAATTAATACATTGGTATACCAAGATGAATACAGGTCCCACAGTATTCCAAACACCGCCGCACCAATTTCTGAGTAAATTCTCTAAACCCTCTTCTAGTGGAGCCATATCTTACTGGTGTTCTTTATTATCTCCCACAGTTCTGCCAATTAAATCCCCTGCTCAACTCCACTGGGAAACAGATCTCCAGTGTACCTTCTCCTTCTCACAATGGGAGAGTATATATCTTTCTTCTTTCTCAATATCCACATGTACCAATCATATTGAAATGTATGTAAAACTTTTAAATAGATTATATTTAACTCCCTCTAGGTTACATAGAATATGGCCCACTGTCTCAAAGTTTTGTTGGCGCCTCTGTAACTCTGAGGGCTCTATTTTCCACGTTTGCTGGGATTGTCCTCTTATACGCCTCTTTTGAGAGGAAGTATTCAGTCTCATTAATGATGTACTCGGCCTCACATTAACCCTAGACCCCTCCCTCGCTCTTCTCCACTGGTATCCAAATTCTGTTCCCAAATCTGACTGGTATGTTCTCGGCCATATACTGATATCCGCTAAAGCCACTATAGCCCAGCACTAGAAGCCCCCTTCTCCTCCTCCATTTGCTAAAGTTATAACAATAACACAATTCCATTTTGAGATGGAGACGAGAGTTCACTTATTCTATGGCCACTTTGTCTTCCACTACGAAATGGAACCCCTGGTATCTATATGTTACGGATGGAGGGGGTGCAACTTTGTCCATATCTTCTCCAAACCCGCAGAGCTCTTCTCCCTTTGATCTCAATGAGCTTCCACAGTCTGACCACAGCACTTAATATATTATGTAATCCTATATTTACGGTTGTTTTTGTTTAATATCTATGAATGTATTGTCAATCCCTCCCCCCTTGTATTTTATTTTAACTATGTTTTCCCTTTTCTTTTTTCTGTACCCCATAAATATTTTGCAAGATATTCAATAAAAATTTATTGATGGAAAAAAAAGGACAATAGGGCCTGTAGAAACAATCTGAGAATTCAGGGAATCCTTGAGAATGTTGATCGTGTTCATTGTGCACTCCATACTTACCCACAAGAGCCATCCCAACGCAGAAACGTCATTCTCAAGATGCATTATTTCACCTCAAAGGAAGCCATCATGGAGGAAGTTCGCAGACTTCACTCGATGACCTATGCTAACTCCTCCCTGCAAATTTTCAAGGACCTCTCCTCAATTGCCCTGGCTAAACATAGGGACTTTAAGCCTATCATTATTAAAGTATGCTTCACAGAAGGACATTAAATATTTTTGTGGTTTTCCATTTTATTTAATGGTATGGTATCTAGGGGCAATACTCACAACTAGGTCACTTCTTGAAGCTTAGTTGGCTCTCTAAATTGAGACTCGCCATGAATGAGAACGTGACTGCTACTGCCCCTCCCATACCACAAAGACTGTCAAACATGGTCCCACATCAACCCCCATGATCTGAATGGAACACCATTCCTGTTTCATCCTCATCACCTGCTCCGCCCTTCAGAACTTGACTTCCTGCCAGGTGTACTCTGTGTAATTCACACGTTTTGCAATTGACCCACTGAGGTCTTCCCCCTCTACTGAGGCATCTACTTTAGTCCTCTAATTCAGTATAGTACAGTATATTATGATTGTTACATCAGGTTGCTCGCTGTTTCATGCTCTGTTGCTGCCATGGCCCTCTGGGATGTCTTTTTAGCTCCACTTCGGCCTTTCTGCATCTGCTCATCTTTCTAAATTTTGATCTCTGTGCCGCGCTCAAGCAAGCCGCTGCATGTCTGATTCCATTTACTGTTACTAGATTTGATATATATTTTTCCGTATAGTCTCATTGTTATATTACTTGTTTCGGTTTGCCCTTTGCCCCACTACACTTCTCCAGTCCTCTTATGCACTCACCCTCCATACCTATATCTCTTCTTTTACGCCCTGCTGTCTTCCATGCTACCCCTGTTCCCCATTACTGTCCTACACACTCCTTGTTTTTGCCTCCACTCCCAGTTTGCACTCTCATGGTCCAGCAAGAGGGACCCATTTCCTTCCTAACCCTATCACCAGTATGATGTACTTTCCCAATGCTTGGCCACACCTCCTGAGGGCTTTCAGCCATTTTGCTGACCTATGTGCACTGGTTACATAGTATCCCCTCCCACTGTCAGCGCTATCAGTCTCTGCCTGCTAAAGACTTTTTGCTAAGTAAAACCACAACATTTAAATATTGAGGAGTAATAGAATCCCCTCCTGCTGCAGCCATTTTTTGTCTGCATCTGTCCAGCAATTCTCTTTTGAAGCCACATTTTGTTGTCCTCTGTGTTCTTGATATTAAATAACAGCTATCTGTTTAAGTAATAATAAAGCTTCTAAACAGACACTTATTGGCTGACACCAGTGCAATGCGGGTACCATTTGATCTCAGAAAGCGTCTATGCTTCCAAAGTGCTCCAAGCTCATGAAGCACCCAAAGGCATACATGTAACCAGATCATCAGAGTGAATGTTCGCTAAGTTTGCTTTTGTTAATGTACAGTACATGCTTGTGTCATAACAATAAGCTCAGCCACATATTGTGCATGAAAATATGGAAGAGCCCCAGCTTTCTAAGCTTTATGATCTATGACATAGCCAGAGACGGCCCTAGGCATAGGCATTCTAAGCAAATGCCTAGGGCATCTGGAAAGCCTTGGGGGCATCCCATGGCTCTGCAGCTCCCCACCGCTGCCGTGATCGGAGCTCAGCTCCAATCAGGCAGCACAGTGGTCAAGTGACACGCAGGTGCGGATTGGGCCATGGAGGACAGAGAGTATATATATATATATATATATATATATATATATATATATATTAGGGGTGTGCACCGGCCACTTTTCGTATTTTGTGTTTTGGTTTTGGATCTGGATCTTTCTTCGTGTTTTGGATCTGGATTGGTTTTGCCAAAACCACCCTTCCGTGTTTTGGGTTCTGGGTTTTGTGTTTTGGATCTGTATTTTTTTTTTAAAAAGCATAAAAACAGCTAAAATCACAGAATGTGTTGGTTTTTCTGCTCCTATGCTATTATTAACCTCAATAACATTAATTTCCACTAATTTCCAGTCTATTGTGAACACCTCACACCTCATAATAGTGTTTTTATGTCCAAAAGGTTGCACCGAGGTAGCTGGATGACTATGCTAAGCGACATGAGTGGGCGGCACAAACACGTGACCCATCTAGGAGTGACACTGCAGTGGCAGACAGGATGGCAGTTTGAAAAACTAGGCCCCAAACTGTACATAATGCAAAGAAAAAAAAGAGGTGCAAGATGGAATTGTCCTTGGGCCCTCCCACCCACCCTTATGTTGTATAAACAGGACATGCACACTTTAACAAAGCAATCATTTCAGCGCCAGGGTCTGCCACACAACTGTGGCTGAAATGATTGGTTCGTTTGGGCCCCCACAAAACAAGCTGGCAATTAATCTGTCTCTGCACAAACTGGCTCTACGGAGGCAAGATGTCGTCCTCATCCTCCTCATCCACCGATTCCTCACCCTCTTCAGTGTTATGTACATCCTCATCCTCACAGAGTATTAACTCGTCCCCGCTGGAATCCACCTCCACAGGTCCCTCTGTACGTTCTGGAGGCTGGTCTCCCTGGAAGAGTTGATAATTCATTTTTATGAACATCATCTTCTCCACATTTTGTGGAAGCAACCTCCTACGCCTTTCGCTGACAAGGTTCCCGGCTGCACTAAACACTCTTTCGGAGTACACACTGGAGGGGGGGCAACTCAGGTAAAATAGAGCCAGTTTGTACAGGGGCCTCCTAATTGCCTCTTTTTCCTGCCAGTACAGGTATGGACTGTCTGACATGCCTACTTGGATGCTGTCACCGATGTAATCCTCCACCATTCTGTCAATGGTGACAGTATCATATGCAGTGACAGTAGATATGTCAGAAATTGTTGCCACGTCCTTTAGTCCGGACCAGATGTCCAAACTTGGTCCTGCCTGCCCTGCATCACCGCCAGCGGGTTGCTTAGGATACCTAAGTTTTTTCCTGGCATCCCCAGTTGCGGGAGAAAATGAGGAAGGAGCTGTTGACGTGTCACGTTCTGCTTCAGATGACAGTGTTTTCATCAGCAGGTCTTTGCACCTCTGCAGGCTTGTGTCGGCCGGAAAGAGAGACACCACATAGGTTTTAAACCTAGGATCGAGCATGTTGGCCAAAATGTAGTGGTCTGATTTCAACAGATTGACCACCCTGGAATCCTGGCAAAGCGAATGAAGGGCTTCATCCACAAGTCCCACATGCCGAGCGGAATCGCTCCGTCTTAGCTCCTCCTTCACTTTCTCCAGCTGCTTCTGCAAAAGCCTGATGAGGGGAATGACCTGACTCAAGCTGGCAGTGTCTGAACTGACTTCACGTGTGGCAAGTTCGAAGGGCTGGAGAACCTTGCACAACACGGAAATCATTCTCCACTGTGCTTGAGTCAGGTGCATACCCCCTCCTTTGCCTATGTCATAGGTGGATGTATAGGCTTGAATGGCCTTTTGCTGCTCCTCCATCCTCTGAAGCATATAGAGGGTTGAGATCCACCGCGTCACAACCTCTTGCTTCAGGTGATGGTGGGGCAGGTTCAAGAGTGTTTGCTGGTGCTCCAGTCTTCGGCACGCAGTCGCGTGGAACGAGCTGGCGTTTCTGAGATGCTGCTACTGGTGACGCTGCTGCTGTTGCTGCGTAAGGTGATACATCTACCCAGTGGGCTGTCACAGTCATATAGTCCTTAGTCTGCCCTGTTCCACTTGTCCACATGTCCGTGGTTAAGTGGACATTGGGTACAACGGCATTTTTCAGGATACTGAGGACACTTTCTGACGTTTCTGTACAGTCTCGGTATCGCCTGCCTAGTGAAGTGGAATCTAGATGGGATTTGGAACCGGGGACACACTACCTCCATCAATTGTCTAAATCCCACTGCACTAATGACGGATACCGGACGCACGTCTAACACCAACATAGCAGTCAAGGCCTCAGTTATACGTTTTGCTTCAGGATGACTGCTGTCGTACTTCATCTTCCTCGCTAAGGACTGTTGGAGGGTCAATTGTTTAGTAAAAGTAGTGGTGTTCCTACTTCCTCTCTGGGATGATGAACGACTCCCAGCAGCAGCAACAGCAGCAGCGGCAGCAGTAGGCGTAGCAATGCAGGATCCTCCGGAGGAATCCCGGATAGGAGAGTCAGTCATGCCAGTGACATGGCCTGCAGGACTACTTCTGATCCTGACTAAGGAGGAAATTGACAAGGAGGGAGTTGATGGTGTGGTTTGCAGGTGCTTGGATACAACAGGACAACAGGATTTAGGTGTCCCTGGACTGCTTACGGTCTTAGCCAAAGTTTCTGAACTTGACAGTAACTTTTTATGAACACGCTGCAGGTGCCGTATAAGGGAGGATGTTCCTAGGTGGTTAATGTCCCTACCCCTACTTATTTCACCTTTGCATATGGTACATATGGCAAGACAGTTGTTGTCCAGATTTGGATAGAAATATTGCCAGACCAAAGAGGTGGAATGTTTGGTCTTCTGCCCAGGCATGACCATGATGGGCTTTTTCATCCCACGGACAACAACTGTCTCCCCCGGAGCCTGATTTAAACAAACCACATCACCATCAGAATCCTCCTCGCCAACTTCCTCCTCAGCGCCAGCTACACCAGTATCCTCATCCTGTTGTACTTCAACAGTGACATCTTCAATTTGCATATCAGCAAGTGGACTGTGGGTGCTCCTTTCAGCACTTGCAGGGGGCGTGCAAATGGTGGAAAGAGCCACCTCTTCCCGTCCAGTGCTGGGAAGGTCAGGCATCGCAACCACCACCACACTTGGACTCTCCTTGGGGATTTGTGATATCTTCTTAGAACGCACAGTTCTTCACTGTGCTTTTGCCAGCTTAACTCTTTTGATTTTTTTAGTGGGAGGAGGGCTTCCATCGTCATGTGGAGCTGAACCACTAGTCATGAACATAGGGAAAGACCTTAGCCATTCCTTGCCACTCCGTGTCGTAAATGGCATATTGGCAAGTTTACGTTTCTCTTCAGATGATTTAAATGTTTTTTTCAAGGTCATTTTCCTGAACTTTGTCATTTGGGATTGTATGTGCCCTCTACTATGACATTGGGCATCGGCCTTGACAGACGACGTTGATGGCATGTTATCGTCTATGTCATGACTAGTGGCAGCAGCTTCAGCACTAGGAGGAAGTGGTTCTTGATCTTTCCCTATTTCATTTGTATCGGAGAAAGTTTGGTCCTCCATTTATGTTATATTGATATATACGTGCGGCTAAGGCGCACACAAACACAGAAAATATCTTTTTATTTTTGTTGGAGACTAGTGCACTTTGTGGGTTACACCACCCTTTAAGAAATGAGCCAGCCGGCCCTTTACTTATTGGACACAGGTGCACGCTTGGCGCTGCTCCTTTGTTGATGCACGTGCAGCCACAGTGCACACAATTCACAAACACAGAAAATATTTTTTTATTTTGTTTGGAGTGCCCTTTGGGGGTTACAGCACCCTTTATTGGTCAATCCAGCCGGCCCTTTATTTATGGGACACAGGCGCACGCTTGGCACTACTTTGTTGATGCACGTGTTTCTACTTCGCACACAATTCACAAACACAAAAAAATATATTTTTTAATTTTGTTTGGAGTGCCCTTTGGGGGTTACAGCACCCTTTAATGGACAAGCCAGCCGGCCTTTTACTTATGGGACACAGGCGCACGCTTGACGCTGCTCCTTCGTTGATGCACGTGCAGCCACAGTGCACACAATTCACAAACACAGAATTTTTTTTTTTATTTTGTTTGGAGTGCCCTTTGGGGGTTACAGCACCCTTTAGCGGTCAATCAAAGCCGGCCCTTTATTTATGGGACACAGGCACACGCTTGGCACTACTTTGTTGATGCACGTGCGGCTACTGCGCACACAATTCACAAACACAAAAAAATATATTTTTTTATTTTATTTGGAGTGCCCTTTGGGGGTTACAGCACCCTTTAGTGGTCAATCCAGCCGGCCCTTTATTTATGGGACACAGGCGCACGCTTGGCACTACTTTGTTGATGCACGTGCGGCTACTGCGCACACAATTCACAAACACAGAAAATATTTTTTTATTTTGTTTGGAGTGCCCTTTGGGGGTTACAGCACCCTTTGGCGGTCAATCCAGCTGGCCCTTTATTTATGGGATACAGGCGCACGCTTGGCACTACTTTGTTGATGCACGTGCGGCTACAGCGCACACAATTCACAAACACAAAAAAATATTTTTTTTTATTTTGTTTGGAGTGCCCTTTGGGGGTTACAGCACCCTTTAGCGGTCAATCCAGCTGGCCCTTTATTTATGGGACACAGGCGCACGCTTGGCACTACTTTGTTGATGCACGTGCGGCTACTGCGCACACAATTCACAAACACAGAAAATAATTTTTTATTTTGTTTGGAGTGTACTTTGGGGGTTACAGCACCCTTTAATGGTCAAGCCAGCCGGCCCTTTACTTATGACACAGGCGCACGCTTGGCACTACTTTGTTGATGCACGTGCGGCTACTGCGCACACAATTCACAAACACAGAAAATATTTTATTTTTTTTGCACTTGGTGGGAGCACCCCTGATGGACAGAGCACCCCCTGGACAACACTACAGCACCACTTTAGGACTGGGACTCTGCACAGGACTTTGGAGTGGACACAGCCTCTATGGACAACAGCAGCACAGCACAACACAGCCAGCCCCTATGGACTTTGGAGGAGTGGACATAGCCCCTATGGACAACAGCAGCACAGCACAACACAGCCAGCCCCTATGGACTTTGGAGGAGTGGACATAGCCCCTATGGACAACAGCAGCACAGCACAACACAGCCAGCCCCTATGAACTTTGGAGGAGTGGACACAGCCCCTATGGACAACAGCAGCACAGCACAACACAGCCAGCCCCTATGGACTTTGGAGGAGTGGACACAGTCCTTATGGACAACAGCAGCACAGCGCAGCACAGCACAGCACAGCACAATACTACACTACACTACACAGCCCAGCCAGCCCTAACTCCCACCCTCCCTCTTCACTGTCCACAGCCGAGTGAGAAAATGGCGCCGACGCGGGTACCTTATATAGGATCCAAAACCCGTCAGACCCGGAAGGCGGGATGATGACGTTTTGCCTCGATTTCAGATCCGAGTCAGGCGGGAAAAGTCGAGCCTGACTCGGATCGGCCTCTGATCGGGGGGGCTCGAGGGGGTTCGGATTTCAGAAATCCGAACCTGCTCACCCCTAATATATATATAGATATATATATGCCGCGATCGGCGCGCGGCTGTGAACGTAGCTGCATCAGCTTAAAATGGTGCTTTATGGTGGCTGGTCCCTCCCCTGAGACTGCCCACCATATCAGATGTGATGCGGATCAGTGCGGCAGCCCTGAGCTGAGCTCAGGTTGAACTGTCCTTCCACTCCTGCACCTCGCCTCCCTGACTCTCTCCCCGACCCTGCTTGGGTTTCTATCTGACACCGGCTGCTTGGGCATGGAACTGGAAAGGAAAGGGACTGGCTGGTGGCTCCTATATATTTGATAGTGGCACCATTTACTTAGTTTCTAATACAGTTTTGTTTATATAAAATTGTTGAGTAACTGCAAGAAGGTGTAACGCATAACTGCACTGTGTAATGCAGGAGCTGTGCAGACCCTTTTGACAGTGCACTGCCCCTGCCTCCTTCAAAGTGCCCCCTTACTTACAAGACATGGTGGTACCTGCTTCCCAGTCTAAAAAAAAAATCCGCAGCAGGTAACTGGAGGTGGAGAGGCTATGTGTGTGTGTGTGTGTGTGTGTGTGTGTGTGTGTGTGTGTGTGATGTGTGTGTGATGTGTGCTACTTGTGTGTGATGTGTGTCTGCATGTGTGTTAAGTTAACTTCTGGTACATTTTGTGCTCTAATATTTAAATGCCTGCTAACAAATGGGGTTACTCTCATTATGTACAGTCACAAAACCACTGTGGTAACTTTATTAGAGTACAAACTGATTTAAAGCAAATTTGTTGTGACTCATTTGTTTTATACCCTTATTGTATCCTGTTTATTCCTGTAAATTCAACAAATTATAATGAAAATAACTTGTTATCTATACATGTTAAATCTCCAGCAATTTTTTAATTATTTAAATAGTTCTACAATGTAAAATATGTAAAGATAAAGAGTTGGTTTAAAAAAAACAAAACTATGTTTTAGATGCTAAATAAGGTTGATATTTGTATACTCAGTACATCCAGACCAGTTACAGTACATCAGCAGCAATTGCTGACCTCCCCCATCCTGTATCTCTATAACTCCCTGGATCACTGTTATCTGTCCCCATCTCAATATAATTCTAATAACCCCCAGCCAGTGTCCCCCCCCCCCCCCAAATATCTATCCCGCTTCCACGTACACACTGTGCGATACGGTGCCCGACTGCCTGATATGCCGGCCCCAGCCGCATGGCAATGCAAGGGATCATCAGCTGCATCGCCTGATTGGACTGCATGTACATGTAGATCAGGCGATGTGGCTGACGACCCCACAGGAACATGCAATGCATGATGTATTGCATACACACTGGACGATTTTACCAATTTGTCGTTCCGACGCGTCAGAATGGGCCAAAGCGTTAACAAAATCGTCTAGTGTGTATGGGGCTTAAGATTGGTGGTGGGATTATCTGCTAGGGGGCACCAGCCAAAATTTTGCCTAGGGCACCAAATTGGCTAGGGCCGGCTCTGGTGGTCTTGCAAAGGGGGCATTATTGGCAGGACATCCTGGCATCAGCAATTCAATTGATTTGGTCCTCTGGGAAATATTGTCATCTGGTGATTGACTATAAGTAAAGATATTGGGCCGTATTCAATTAGACGCAAAAAGTCAGAATCCGCTAAAAAGTATCTCGGGTGACGTAATTTTGCCAGGTGGAATCTTTCCGCCATATTCAATTCCAAAGAGTTTTCGTATACGCGGAAAGTCAATGCAATAGGCGGAAAAGATTCACCTGTGAATAGCAGGCGGAAAAAAGTACAGAATTGACGTTTTGGGGTGCAAACCTCGGGAAACCACTCTGAACCCTTGGGACAGTCCCCCACAGCATAACTGCGTCAAAAAATCCCATTTTCAAGTTCCCCAAATTTGACAGGACTACTTATTTTCACAAAAAAAATACTGCTTAATGCTCTTCTTCACCTCTTGTGCAAAGACGCTATTTAGAAGCAATTGACAGCACTTAAGTACCCCAAATAGCTTCAGAGGGGCTATTCTGGGACATTTATACTGATCCCCTATGTTAGTACATCTTTTGGGGGGTGTCAGGCTGATTTCTCAATTTTTGACAGCACTTTTCGCCTGTTTGAGTTTCGCCAGGACGCATTTTCACGTCCTTTGGAATTGAATATGGCGAATAGCAGGGGCATGCACGATAAGTTTCTGTTCAAGACCATCGCGACCATTGGGCTTGCGGCGAGACCCTGCGGTAGGGTCTCGCTGCCGCAAGCCCAGGAGTGCTTTTGGCTCTATCAGAGCCAAAAGCACTCCCACTGACATCACTAGTGATGTCAGTGGGGCCGGCCCCAGACTGGGCAGCAACGCCCCCGGCACGCCCACCAAAGGGGGCGTGCTGTCACTCACCATCGACAACACGCCCCCTTTGGTACGAGCTCCCTCCGTCGTGCGCATGCGTACTAGGACACCATCGACCCACTTGCGAGCGCTCAGCGCTCGCGAGCGGGCCTGAATCAGGCCCTGAGTCCACATACTTCAATCTATCGTAGACTCACACAGCTTTATGTGACCTGCTACAGTACCTCACCATTGTAGCTATGGGCAGTCAGCTACCAGATCCCAATAAACTCTCCAGACTGAAGGACCTACACATCATTGGGGGAGAAGTGTACCTCCTAAACTACCGGATCCTGCAGCTCCTTATCACAGGTTGTTATTTTTTTTCTGGATTATTTCAAGTTCCATTCCTTACTATACAGCCAATTCTGATAAGAATTTGCCCTGAAACTTTTATTTCAATTTCATTTCATACAGCTTCATATTCACTTACATATTGGGAGCTATATAGCATTTTTATAGCATTTTTAACTTTTGTATTTTAAATATTTTACACTGCAATTAATTCTCAATTATAATTAAATATTTATGTTTAATTTTTGTTGTATTTTATGACATAGATTAATTTTTATTTATTATGTATTTATTTATTATTATTTCTATATATATATATATATATATATATATATATATATATATATATTAGGGGTGTGCACCGGCCACTTTTCGTGTTTTGTGTTTTGGTTTTGGATCTGGATCTTTCTTCGTGTTTTGGATCTGGATTGGTTTTGCCAAAACCACCCTTCCGTGTTTTGGGTTCTGGGTTTTGTGTTTTGGATCTGTATTTTTTTTAAAAAAAGCATAAAAACAGCTAAAATCACAGAATTTGTAGGTTTTTCTGCTCCTATGCTATTATTAATCTCAATAACCTTAATTTCCACTCATTTCCAGTCTATTCTGAACACCTCACACCTCACAATAGTGTTTTTATGTCCAAAACGTTGCACCGAGGTAGCTGGATGACTATGCTAAGCGACACGAGTGGGCGGCACAAACACGTGACCCATCTAGGCGTGAAACTGCAGTGGCAGACAGGATGGCAGTTTGAAAAACTAGGCCCCAAACTGTACATAATGCAAAGAAAAAAAAGAGGTGCAAGATGGAATTGTCCTTGGGCCCTCCCACCCACCCTTATGTTGTATAAACAGGACATGCACACTTTAACAAACCAATCATTTCAGCGCCAGGGTCTGCCACACAACTGTGGCTGAAATGATTGGTTCGTTTGGGCCCCCACAAAACAAGCTGGCAATTAATGTGTCCCTGCACAAACTGGCTCTATGGAGGCAAGATGTCATCCTCATCCTCCTCATCCACCGATTCCTCACCCTCTTCAGTGTGTACATCCTCATCCTCACAAAGTATTAACTCGTCCCCACTTGAATCCACCACCACAGGTCCCTCTGTACCTTCTGGAGGCTGGTCTCCCTGGAAGAGCTGATAATTCATTTTGATGAACATCATCTTCTCCACATTCTGTGGAAGCAACCTCCTACGCCTTTCGCTGACAAGGTTCCCGGCTGCACTAAACACTCTTTCGGAGTACACACTGGAGGGGGGGCAACTCAGGTAAAATAGAGCCAGTTTGTACAGGGGCCTCCAAATTGCCTCTTTTTCCTGCCAGTACAGGTATGGACTGTCTGCCATGCCTACTTGGATGCTGTCACCGATGTAATCCTCCACCATTCTGTCAATGGTGACAGTATCATATGCAGTGACAGTAGACATGTCAGAAATTGTTGCCAGGTCCTTCAGTCCGGACCAGATGTCCAAACTTGGTCCTGCCTGCCCTGCATCACCGCCAGCGGGTTGCTTAGGATACCTAAGTTTTTTCCTGGCAGCCCCAGTTGCAGGAGAAAATGAAGAAGGAGCCGTTGACGTGTCACGTTCCGCTTCAGCTGACAGTGTGTTCACCAGCAGGTCTTTGCACCTCTGCAGGCTTGTGTCGGCCGGAAAGAGAGACACCACATAGGCTTTAAACCTAGGATCGAGCACGGTGGCCAAAACGTAGTGGTCTGATTTCAACAGATTGACCACCCTGGAATCCTGGCAAAGCGAATGAAGGGCTTCATCCACAAGTCCCACATGCCGAGCGGAATCGCTCCGTCTTAGCTCCTCCTTCACTTTCTCCAGCTGCTTCTGCAAAAGCCTGATGAGGGGAATGACCTGACTCAAGCTGGCAGTGTCTGAACTGACTTCACGTGTGGCAAGTTCGAAGGGCTGGAGAACCTTGCACAACACGGAAATCATTCTCCACTGCGCTTGAGTCAGGTGCATACCCCCTCCTTTGCCTATGTCATAGGTGGATGTATAGGCTTGTATGGCCTTTTGCTGCTCCTCCATCCTCTGAAGCATATAGAGGGTTGAGTTCCACCGCGTCACAACCTCTTGCTTCAGGTGATGGCGGGGCAGGTTCAAGAGTGTTTGCTGGCGCTCCAGTCTTCGGCACGCAGTCGCTGAATGGCGAAAGTGGCCAGAAATTTTTCGGGCCACCCAAAGCGTCTCCTGCACGCCCCTGTCGCTTTTCAGAAAATTCTGCACCACCAAGTTTATTGTGTGAGCAAAACATGGGACGTGCTGGAATTTGCCCAGATGTAATGCCCGCACAATATTGGTGGCGTTGTCAGATATCACAAATCCCCAGGAGAGTCTAAGTGGGGTAAGCCACTGGGCGATGATTTCCCTCAGTTTCTCTAAGAGGTTGTCGGCGGTGTGCCTCTTACTGAAACCGGTGATACACAGCGTAGCCTGCCTTGTAACGAGCTGGCATTTCTGAGATGCTGCTACTGGTGACGCTGCTGCTGTTGCTGCGTAAGGTGATACATCTACCCAGTGGGCTGTCACAGTCATATAGTCCTTAGTCTGCCCTGTTCCACTTGTCCACATGTCCGTGGTTAAGTGGACATTGTGTACAACGGCATTTTTCAGGACACTGAGGACACTTTTTCTGACGTTTCTGTACAGTCTCGGTATCACCTGCCTAGTGAAGTGGAATCTAGACGGGATTTGGAACCGGGGACACACTACCTCCATCAATTGTCTAAATCCCACTGCACTAATGGCGGATACCGGACGCACGTCTAACACCAACATAGCAGTCAAGGCCTCAGTTATACGTTTTGCTTCAGGATGACTGCTGTCGTACTTCATCCTCCTCGCTAAGGACTGTTGGAGGGTCAATTGTTTAGTAAAAGTAGTGGTGTTCCTACTTCCTCTCTGGGATGATGAACGACTCCCAGCAGCAGCAACAGCAGCAGCGGCAGCAGTAGGCGTAGCAATGCAGGATCCTCCGGAGGAATCCCGGATAGGAGAGTCAGTCATGCCAGTGACATGGCCTGCAGGACTACTTCCGATCCTAACTAAGGAGGAAATTGACGAGGAGGGAGTTGACGGTGTGGTTTGCAGGCGCTTGGATACAACAGGACAACGGGATTTAGGTGTCCCTGGACTGCTTACGGTCTTAGCCAAAGTTTCTGAACTTGACAGTAACTTTTTATGAACGCGCTGCAGGTGCCGTATAAGGGAGGATGTTCCTAGGTGGTTGACGTCCCTACCCCTACTTATTTCACCTTTACATATGGTACATATGGCAAGACAGTTGTTGTCCGGATTTGGATAGAAATATTGCCAGACCAAAGAGGTGGAATGTTTGGTCTTCTGCCCAGGCATGACCGTGATGGGCTTTTTCATCCCACGGACAACAACTGTCTCCCCCGGAGCCTGATTTAAACAAACCACATCACCATCAGAATCCTCCTCGCCAACTTCCTCCTCAGCGCCAGCTACACCAGTATCCTCATCCTGTTGTACTTCAACAGTGACATCTTCAATTTGCATATCAGCAAGTGGACTGTGGGTGCTCCTTTCAGCACTTGCAGGGGGCGTGCAAATGGTGGAAAGAGCCACCTCTTCCCGTCCAGTGCTGGGAAGGTCAGGCATCGCAACCACCACCACACTTGGACTCTCCTTGGGGATTTGTGATATCTTCTTAGAAAGCACAGTTCTTCGCTGTGCTTTTGCCAGCTTAACTCTTTTGATTTTTTTAGTGGGAGGAGGGCTTCCATCGTCATGTGAAGCTGAACCACTAGTCATGAACATACTAGGGATCGACCTTAGCCGTTCCTTGCCACTCCGTGTCGTAAATGGCATATTGGCAAGTTTACGTTTCTCTTCAGCTGATTTAAATGTCTTTTTCAAGGTCATTTTCCTGAACTTTGCCATTTGGGATTGTATGTGCCCTCTACTATGACATTGGGCATCGGCCTTGGCAGACGACGTTGATGGCATGTTATCGTCTATGTCATGACTAGTGGCAGCAGCTTCAGCACTAGGAGGAAGTGGTTCTTGATCTTTCTCTATTTTATTTTTATCGGAGAAAGTTTGGTCCTCCATTTATGTTATATCGATTTGATATATACGTGCGGCTAAACACAGAAAATATTTTTTTTTTGGGTTTGGACTGGAGTGTACTTTGTGGGTTACAGCACCCTTTAACGGTCAAGCCAGCCGGCCCTTTACTTATGACACAGGCGCACGCTTGGCACTACTTTGTTGATGCACGTGCGGCTACTGCGCACACAATTCACAAACACAGAAAATAATTTTTTTTTGGTTTGGACTGGAGTGTACTTTCGGGGGTTACAGCACCCTTTAACGGTCAAGCCAGCCGGCCCTTTACTTATGACACAGGCGCACGCTTGGCACTACTTTGTTGATGCACGTGCGGCTACTGCGCACACAATTCACAAACACAGAAAATAATTTTTTTTTTGGTTTGGACTGGAGTGTACTTTTGGGGGTTACAGCACCCTTAACGGTCAAGCCAGCCGGCCCTTTACTTATGACACAGGCGCACGCTTTGCACTACTTTGTTGATGCACGTGCGGCTACTGCGCACACAATTCACAAACACAGAAAATAATTTTTTTTTGGTTTGGACTGGAGTGTACTTTCGGGGGTTACAGCACCCTTAACGGTCAAGCCAGCCGGCCCTTTACTTATGACACAGGCGCACGCTTGGCACTACTTTGTTGATGCACGTGCGGCTACTGCGCACACAATTCACAAACACAGAAAATAATTTTTTTTTTGGTTTGGACTGGAGTGTACTTTCGGGGGTTACAGCACCCTTAACGGTCAAGCCAGCCGGCCCTTTACTTATGACACAGGCGCACGCTTGGCACTACTTTGTTGATGCACGTGCGGCTACTGCGCACACAATTCACAAACACAGAAAATAATTTTTTTTTGGTTTGGACTGGAGTGTACTTTCGGGGGTTACAGCACCCTTAACGGTCAAGCCAGCCGGCCCTTTACTTATGACACAGGCGCACGCTTGGCACTACTTTGTTGATGCACGTGCGGCTACTGCGCACACAATTCACAAACACAGAAAATAATTTTTTTTTTGGTTTGGACTGGAGTGTACTTTCGGGGGTTACAGCACCCTTAACGGTCAAGCCAGCCGGCCCTTTACTTATGACACAGGCGCACGCTTGGCACTACTGTGTTGATGCACGTGCGGCTACTGCGCACACAATTCACAAACACAGAAAATAATTTTTTTTTTGGTTTGGACTGGAGTGTACTTTCGGGGGTTACAGCACCCTTAACGGTCAAGCCAGCCGGCCCTTTACTTATGACACAGGCGCACGCTTGGCACTACTTTGTTGATGCACGTGCGGCTACTGCGCACACAATTCACAAACACAGAAAATAATTTTTTTTTTGGTTTGGACTGGAGTGTACTTTCGGGGGTTACAGCACCCTTAACGGTCAAGCCAGCCGGCCCTTTACTTATGACACAGGCGCACGCTTGGCACTACTTTGTTGATGCACGTGCGGCTACTGCGCACACAATTCACAAACACAGAAAATAATTTTTTTTTGGTTTGGACTGGAGTGTACTTTCGGGGGTTACAGCACCCTTTAACGGTCAAGCCAGCCGGCCCTTTACTTATGACACAGGCGCACGCTTGGCACTACTTTGTTGATGCACGTGCGGCTACTGCGCACACAATTCACAAACACAGAAAATATATTATATTTTTAGCACTTGGGGGGAGCACCCCTGATGGACAGAGCACCCCCTGGACAACACTACAGCACCTCTTTAGGACTGGGACACTGCACAGGACTTTGGAGTGGACACAGCCCCTATGGAGAACTGACTGCACAACACAGTCCAGCCAGCCCCTATGGACTTTGAAGTAGTGGACACAGCCCCTATTAACAACAGCAGCACAGCACAACACAGCCAGCCCCTATGGACTTTGAAGTAGTGGACAACAGCAGCACTACACTACACTACACTACACAGCCCTAACTCCCACCCTCCCTCTTCACTGTCCACAGCCGAGTGAGAAAATGGCGCCGACGTGGGTACCTTATATAGGATCCAAAACCCGCGAGACTCGGAAGGCGGGAAGATGACGTTTTGCCTCGATTTCAGAATCCGAGTCAGGCGGGAAAAGTCGAGCCTGACTCGGATCGGACTCGGATCGGGGGGGCTCGGGGGGGTTCGGATTTCAGAAATCCGAACCCGCTCACCCCTAATATATATACATACACATATATGTTGTTAACTTATTACTTGTTATCCACCAGCACTTTGATGAAATTGTGTATACTGTATGAGGAAACATCTGTAGTCTTTCCTTATTTAATTATAAATTACCTTTTGGTACTGTAAGTAGGTATGGTAGAGTGGAAAATGTCTTCGTAAGTGGTTCATAAATGAGTTTAGTTATTAAGTAGTTATAAAATGGTGATTGGCATATTTGCTTCAATATTATAACATACTAAGAGGTATATTTACTAAAGTGAGGGTTTTTAGAAGTGCCTTTGTTGCCCATAGCAACCAATCAGATTCTAGCTATTACAGTATCTTCTAGAAGGTGCTAGTTAAATGTTAAGTAGAATCTGATTGGCTGCTATGGGCAACATCTCCACTTCTAAAAACTCTCATTTTAGTAAATATACCCCTAAGACCTGAATCCAAAATAAATTGTAAAATCTTTATCACAAAGCAATTAATTGGTGAGTTACGTAAGTCATCATTACCTTGGCAGCAGGTGTGTGTGTGTGTGTGTGTAAGAAAATCCAATATCTACAATGTACCACACAAATTAGTTTTAAAATAAAGCACAAAATACAGCAAGCTATTACAATATACAGTACTAAGCACCTCAGCTGGGTGCCTGTTACTCAGTGCTACTTTCTAGCTCTCAGTGTTCCTCTTCTGTTCAGCTCCGGTTTTATAATAATTGTGAAACACTTGGGGATAAATATACAGCTCAGGAGTCCTGCACTTGAGGCCAAGATAGCAAATACCTCCACAGCCACCGTGTTCTTTCCTTTGGTTCTCAGATATACAGGAATAAAGGTAACCCATACACTACAGAATATCAACATGCTAAACGTAATGTAATGAGCGTCATTAAAGCGGTCCGGGAGCTTTCTCACTAGGAAAGCCAGAGTGAAACTGGGGGCGGCTAAGATGCCCATGTATCCAAGGGCAGCAAAGAAAGCAGCGATGGACCCCTCATTACACTGTAATATCATCTTTCCCACCTCTGAGCTTGTGTCTCTGTCTGGGAATGGTGGAGATTGAAGCAACCAAACAGAACATATCACAACTTGTCCCGAACAACAGACAAAGATGATCAGTCTAGATAAAGGTCCTCCCATCCAGTTCTTCAGCTTCTCTCCAGGCTTAGAGGATCTGAAGGCAACTATGACAATGGTGGTCTTGGCCAGGGTGCAGGAGACAGCCAGGGTGAAAGTCACACTGAAGACCACTTGTCTCAGTAGACAGGTCAGCGCTGTGGGTTTTCCAATAAATAACAGGATGCAGAGGAAAGAAAACATGAGAGACACAAGGAGGATGAAACTTAGATGTGTGTTATTGGCTTTAACGATCGGAGTGTCCATGTGTTTTATAAAGATCACTAGTGCCGCAGTAGTCACAACAAAGAAAATTCCAGCGAAAACAATTAGTACAGCTCCTAGTGGTTCCTGCATAGACAGGAACAGCATCACCCTCTTTATACATCTGTCTTTCTTCTCATTAGGCCATTCATCCTCTGGACATATGATACACGTCTCTGCATCTGAGAACATAAAAGAATGTAATTAAAATTCAAAATACCTGCACTTTCCTCATAGTCCTTGTGTACACAGAGCCTGATTTAGAGATGTAGGCAATCCAGCTGGCCCTTTATTTATGGGATACAGGCGCACGCTTGGCACTACTTTGTTGATGCACGTGCGGCTACTGCGCACACAATTCACAAACACAGAAAATAATTTTTTTTTGGTTTGGACTGGAGTGTACTTTCGGGGGTTACAGCACCCTTAACGGTCAAGCCAGCCGGCCCTTTACTTATGACACAGGCGCACGCTTGGCACTACTTTGTTGATGCACGTGCGGCTACTGCGCACACAATTCACAAACACAGAAAATAATTTTTTTTTTGGTTTGGACTGGAGTGTACTTTCGGGGGTTACAGCACCCTTAACGGTCAAGCCAGCCGGCCCTTTACTTATGACACAGGCGCACGCTTGGCACTACTTTGTTGATGCACGTGCGGCTACTGCGCACACAATTCACAAACACAGAAAATAATTTTTTTTTGGTTTGGACTGGAGTGTACTTTCGGGGGTTACAGCACCCTTTAACGGTCAAGCCAGCCGGCCCTTTACTTATGACACAGGCGCACGCTTGGCACTACTTTGTTGATGCACGTGCGGCTACTGCGCACACAATTCACAAACACAGAAAATAATTTTTTTTTTGGTTTGGACTGGAGTGTACTTTCGGGGGTTACAGCACCCTTAACGGTCAAGCCAGCCGGCCCTTTACTTATGACACAGGCGCACGCTTGGCACTACTGTGTTGATGCACGTGCGGCTACTGCGCACACAATTCACAAACACAGAAAATAATTTTTTTTTTGGTTTGGACTGGAGTGTACTTTCGGGGGTTACAGCACCCTTAACGGTCAAGCCAGCCGGCCCTTTACTTATGACACAGGCGCACGCTTGGCACTACTTTGTTGATGCACGTGCGGCTACTGCGCACACAATTCACAAACACAGAAAATAATTTTTTTTTTGGTTTGGACTGGAGTGTACTTTCGGGGGTTACAGCACCCTTAACGGTCAAGCCAGCCGGCCCTTTACTTATGACACAGGCGCACGCTTGGCACTACTTTGTTGATGCACGTGCGGCTACTGCGCACACAATTCACAAACACAGAAAATAATTTTTTTTTGGTTTGGACTGGAGTGTACTTTCGGGGGTTACAGCACCCTTTAACGGTCAAGCCAGCCGGCCCTTTACTTATGACACAGGCGCACGCTTGGCACTACTTTGTTGATGCACGTGCGGCTACTGCGCACACAATTCACAAACACAGAAAATATATTATATTTTTAGCACTTGGGGGGAGCACCCCTGATGGACAGAGCACCCCCTGGACAACACTACAGCACCTCTTTAGGACTGGGACACTGCACAGGACTTTGGAGTGGACACAGCCCCTATGGAGAACTGACTGCACAACACAGTCCAGCCAGCCCCTATGGACTTTGAAGTAGTGGACACAGCCCCTATTAACAACAGCAGCACAGCACAACACAGCCAGCCCCTATGGACTTTGAAGTAGTGGACAACAGCAGCACTACACTACACTACACTACACAGCCCTAACTCCCACCCTCCCTCTTCACTGTCCACAGCCGAGTGAGAAAATGGCGCCGACGTGGGTACCTTATATAGGATCCAAAACCCGCGAGACTCGGAAGGCGGGAAGATGACGTTTTGCCTCGATTTCAGAATCCGAGTCAGGCGGGAAAAGTCGAGCCTGACTCGGATCGGACTCGGATCGGGGGGGCTCGGGGGGGTTCGGATTTCAGAAATCCGAACCCGCTCACCCCTAATATATATACATACACATATATGTTGTTAACTTATTACTTGTTATCCACCAGCACTTTGATGAAATTGTGTATACTGTATGAGGAAACATCTGTAGTCTTTCCTTATTTAATTATAAATTACCTTTTGGTACTGTAAGTAGGTATGGTAGAGTGGAAAATGTCTTCGTAAGTGGTTCATAAATGAGTTTAGTTATTAAGTAGTTATAAAATGGTGATTGGCATATTTGCTTCAATATTATAACATACTAAGAGGTATATTTACTAAAGTGAGGGTTTTTAGAAGTGCCTTTGTTGCCCATAGCAACCAATCAGATTCTAGCTATTACAGTATCTTCTAGAAGGTGCTAGTTAAATGTTAAGTAGAATCTGATTGGCTGCTATGGGCAACATCTCCACTTCTAAAAACTCTCATTTTAGTAAATATACCCCTAAGACCTGAATCCAAAATAAATTGTAAAATCTTTATCACAAAGCAATTAATTGGTGAGTTACGTAAGTCATCATTACCTTGGCAGCAGGTGTGTGTGTGTGTGTGTGTAAGAAAATCCAATATCTACAATGTACCACACAAATTAGTTTTAAAATAAAGCACAAAATACAGCAAGCTATTACAATATACAGTACTAAGCACCTCAGCTGGGTGCCTGTTACTCAGTGCTACTTTCTAGCTCTCAGTGTTCCTCTTCTGTTCAGCTCCGGTTTTATAATAATTGTGAAACACTTGGGGATAAATATACAGCTCAGGAGTCCTGCACTTGAGGCCAAGATAGCAAATACCTCCACAGCCACCGTGTTCTTTCCTTTGGTTCTCAGATATACAGGAATAAAGGTAACCCATACACTACAGAATATCAACATGCTAAACGTAATGTAATGAGCGTCATTAAAGCGGTCCGGGAGCTTTCTCACTAGGAAAGCCAGAGTGAAACTGGGGGCGGCTAAGATGCCCATGTATCCAAGGGCAGCAAAGAAAGCAGCGATGGACCCCTCATTACACTGTAATATCATCTTTCCCACCTCTGAGCTTGTGTCTCTGTCTGGGAATGGTGGAGATTGAAGCAACCAAACAGAACATATCACAACTTGTCCCGAACAACAGACAAAGATGATCAGTCTAGATAAAGGTCCTCCCATCCAGTTCTTCAGCTTCTCTCCAGGCTTAGAGGATCTGAAGGCAACTATGACAATGGTGGTCTTGGCCAGGGTGCAGGAGACAGCCAGGGTGAAAGTCACACTGAAGACCACTTGTCTCAGTAGACAGGTCAGCGCTGTGGGTTTTCCAATAAATAACAGGATGCAGAGGAAAGAAAACATGAGAGACACAAGGAGGATGAAACTTAGATGTGTGTTATTGGCTTTAACGATCGGAGTGTCCATGTGTTTTATAAAGATCACTAGTGCCGCAGTAGTCACAACAAAGAAAATTCCAGCGAAAACAATTAGTACAGCTCCTAGTGGTTCCTGCATAGACAGGAACAGCATCACCCTCTTTATACATCTGTCTTTCTTCTCATTAGGCCATTCATCCTCTGGACATATGATACACGTCTCTGCATCTGAGAACATAAAAGAATGTAATTAAAATTCAAAATACCTGCACTTTCCTCATAGTCCTTGTGTACACAGAGCCTGATTTAGAGATGTAGGCAATCCAGCTGGCCCTTTATTTATGGGATACAGGCGCACGCTTGGCACTACTTTGTTGATGCACGTGCGGCTACAGCGCACACAATTCACAAACACAAAAAAATATATTTTTTTATTTTGTTTGGAGTGCCCTTTGGGGGTTACAGCACCCTTTAGCGGTCAATCCAGCTGGCCCTTTATTTATGGGACACAGGCGCACGCTTGGCACTACTTTGTTGATGCACGTGCGGCTACTGCGCACACAATTCACAAACACAGAAAATAATTTTTTATTTTGTTTGGAGTGTACTTTGGGGGTTACAGCACCCTTTAATGGTCAAGCCAGCCAGCCCTTTACTTATGACACAGGCGCACGCTTGGCACTACTTTGTTGATGCACGTGCGGCTACTGCGCACACAATTCACAAACACAGAAAATATTTTATTTTTTTTGCACTTGGTGGGAGCACCCCTGATGGACAGAGCACCCCCTGGACAACACTACAGCACCCCTTTAGGACTGGGACTCTGCACAGGACTTTGGAGTGGACACAGCCTCTATGGACAACAGCAGCACAGCACAACACAGCCAGCCCCTATGGACTTTGGAGGAGTGGACATAGCCCCTATGGACAACAGCAGCACAGCACAACACAGCCAGCCCCTATGGACTTTGGAGGAGTGGACATAGCCCCTATGGAGAACAACAGCACAACACAGCCAGCCCCTATGAACTTTGGAGGAGTGGACACAGCCCCTATGGACAACAGCAGCACAGCACAACACAGCCAGCCCCTATGGACTTTGGAGGAGTGGACACAGTCCTTATGGACAACAGCAGCACAGCGCAGCACAGCACAGCACAATACTACACTACACTACACTACACAGCCCAGCCAGCCCTAACTCCCACCCTCCCTCTTCACTGTCCACAGCCGAGTGAGAAAATGGCGCCAACGCGGGTACCTTATATAGGATCCAAAACCCGTCAGACCCGGAAGGCGGGATGATGACGTTTTGCCTCGATTTCAGATCCGAGTCAGGCGGGAAAAGTCGAGCCTGACTCGGATCGGCCTCTGATCGGGGGGGCTCGAGGGGGTTCGGATTTCAGAAATCCGAACCTGCTCACCCCTAATATATATATAGATATATATATGCCGCGATCGGCGCGTGGCTGTGAACGTAGCTGCATCAGCTTAAAATGGTGCTTTATGGTGGCTGGTCCCTCCCCTGAGACTGCCCACCATATCAGATGTGATGCGGATCAGTGCGGCAGCCCTGAGCTGAGCTCAGGTTGAACTGTCCTTCCACTCCTGCACCTCGCCTCCCTGACTCTCTCCCCGACCCTGCTTGGGTTTCTATCTGACACCGGCTGCTTGGGCATGGAACTGGAGAGGAAAGGGACTGGCTGGTGGCTCCTATATATTTGATAGTGGCACCATTTACTTAGTTTCTAATACAGTTTTGTTTATATAAAATTGTTGAGTAACTGCAAGAAGGTGTAACGCATAACTGCACTGTGTAATGCAGGAGCTGTGCAGACCCTTTTGACAGTGCACTGCCCCTGCCTCCTTCAAAGTGCCCCCTTACTTACAAGACATGGTGGTACCTGCTTCCCAGTCTAAAAAAAAAATCCGCAGCAGGTAACTGGAGGTGGAGAGGCTATGTGTGTGTGTGTGTGTGTGTGTGTGTGTGTGTGTGTGTGTGTGTGTGTGTGTGTGTGTGTGTGTGTGATGTGTGTGTGATGTGTGCTACTTGTGTGTGATGTGTGTCTGCATGTGTGTTAAGTTAACTTCTGGTACATTTTGTGCTCTAATATTTAAATGCCTGCTAACAAATGGGGTTACTCTCATTATGTACAGTCACAAAACCACTGTGGTAACTTTATTAGAGTACAAACTGATTTAAAGCAAATTTGTTGTGACTCATTTGTTTTATACCCTTATTGTATCCTGTTTATTCCTGTAAATTCAACAAATTATAATGAAAATAACTTGTTATCTATAACTGTTAAATCTGCAGCAATTTTTTAATTATTTAAATAGTTCTACAATGTAAAATATGTAAAGATAAAGAGTTGGTTTAAAAAA
Organism: Taudactylus pleione; assembly: GCA_031769625.1. Classification (NCBI taxonomy): domain Eukaryota; kingdom Metazoa; phylum Chordata; class Amphibia; order Anura; family Myobatrachidae; genus Taudactylus; species Taudactylus pleione. The sequence continues at coordinate 1,652,382 of JAUIMM010000280.1, forward strand.
AACAAAACTATGTTTTAGATGCTAAATAAGGTTGATATTTGTATACTCAGTACATCCAGACCAGTTACAGTACATCAGCAGCAATTGCTGACCTCCCCCATCCTGTATCTCTATAACTCCCTGGATCACTGTTATCTGTCCCCATCTCAATATAATTCTAATAACCCCCAGCCAGTGTCCCCCCCCCCCCCCAAATATCTATCCCGCTTCCACGTACACACTGTGCGATACGGTGCCCGACTGCCTGATATGCCGGCCCCAGCCGCATGGCAATGCAAGGGATCATCAGCTGCATCGCCTGATTGGACTGCATGTACATGTAGATCAGGCGATGTGGCTGACGACCCCACAGGAACATGCAATGCATGATGTATTGCATACACACTGGACGATTTTACCAATTTGTCGTTCCGACGCGTCAGAATGGGCCAAAGCGTTAACAAAATCGTCTAGTGTGTATGGGGCTTAAGATTGGTGGTGGGATTATCTGCTAGGGGGCACCAGCCAAAATTTTGCCTAGGGCACCAAATTGGCTAGGGCTGGCTCTGGTGGTCTTGCAAAGGGGGCATTATTGGCAGGACATCCTGGCATCAGCAATTCAATTGATTTGGTCCTCTGGGAAATATTGTCATCTGGTGATTGACTATAAGTAAAGATATTGGGCCGTATTCAATTAGACGCAAAAAGTCAGAATCCGCAAAAAAGTATCTCGGGTGACGTAATTTTGCCAGGTGGAATCTTTCCGCCATATTCAATTCCAAAGAGTTTTCGTATACGCGGAAAGTCAATGCAATAGGCGGAAAAGATTCACCTGTGAATAGCAGGCGGAAAAAAGTACAGAATTGACGTTTTGGGGTGCAAACCTCGGGAAACCACTCTGAACCCTTGGGACAGTCCCCCACAGCATAACTGCGTCAAAAAATCCCATTTTCAAGTTCCCCATATTTGACAGGACTACTTATTTTCACAAAAAAAATACTGCTTAATGCTCTTCTTCACCTCTTGTGCAAAGACGCTATTTAGAAGCAATTGACAGCACTTAAGTACCCCAAATAGCTTCAGAGGGGCTATTCTGGGACATTTATACTGATCCCCTATGTTAGTACATCTTTTGGGGGGTGTCAGGCTGATTTCTCAATTTTTGACAGCACTTTTCGCCTGTTTGAGTTTCGCCAGGACGCATTTTCACGTCCTTTGGAATTGAATATGGCGAATAGCAGGGGCATGCACGATAAGTTTCTGTTCAAGACCATCGCGACCATTGGGCTTGCGGCGAGACCCTGCGGTAGGGTCTCGCTGCCGCAAGCCCAGGAGTGCTTTTGGCTCTATCAGAGCCAAAAGCACTCCCACTGACATCACTAGTGATGTCAGTGGGGCCGGCCCCAGACTGGGCAGCAACGCCCCCGGCACGCCCACCAAAGGGGGCGTGCTGTCACTCACCATCGACAACACGCCCCCTTTGGTACGAGACCCATAGCGACGGCTTGGCCGTCGCTATTCGGGTCTCACGCATGCGCACGACGGAGCTCCCTCCGTCGTGCGCATGCGCACTAGGACACCATCGACCCACTTGCGAGCGCTCAGCGCTCGCGAGCGGGCCTGAATCAGGCCCTGAGTCCACATACTTCAATCTATCGTAGACTCACACAGCTTTATGTGACCTGCTACAGTACCTCACCATTGTAGCTATGGGCAGTCAGCTACCAGATCCCAATAAACTCTCCAGACTGAAGGACCTACACATCATTGGGGGAGAAGTATACCTCCTAAACTACCGGATCCTGCAGCTCCTTATCACAGGTTGTTATTTTTTTTCTGGATTATTTCAAGTTCCGTTCCTTACTATACAGCCAATTCTGATAAGAATTTGCCCTGAAACTTTTATTTCAATTTCATTTCATACAGCTTCATATTCACTTACATATTGGGAGCTATATAGCATTTTTATAGCATTTTTAACTTTTGTATTTTAAATATTTTACACTGCAATTAATTCTCAATTATAATTAAATATTTATGTTTAATTTTTGTTGTATTTTATGACATAGATTAATTTTTATTTATTATGTATTTATTTATTATTATTTCTATATATATATATATACATACACATATATGTTGTTAACTTATTACTTGTTATCCACCAGCACTTTGATGAAATTGTGTATACTGTATGAGGAAACATCTGTAGTCTTTCCTTATTTAATTATAAATTACCTTTTGGTACTGTAAGTAGGTATGGTAGAGTGGAAAATGTCTTCGTAAGTGGTTCATAAATGAGTTTAGTTATTAAGTAGTTATAAAATGGTGATTGGCATATTTGCTTCAATATTATAACATACTAAGAGGTATATTTACTAAAGTGAGGGTTTTTAGAAGTGCCTTTGTTGCCCATAGCAACCAATCAGATTCTAGCTATTACAGTATCTTCTAGAAGGTGCTAGTTAAATGTTAAGTAGAATCTGATTGGCTGCTATGGGCAACATCTCCACTTCTAAAAACTCTCATTTTAGTAAATATACCCCTAAGACCTGAATCCAAAATAAATTGTAAAATCTTTATCACAAAGCAATTAATTGGTGAGTTACGTAAGTCATCATTACCTTGGCAGCAGGTGTGTGTGTGTGTGTGTGTAAGAAAATCCAATATCTACAATGTACCACACAAATTAGTTTTAAAATAAAGCACAAAATACAGCAAGCTATTACAATATACAGTACTAAGCACCTCAGCTGGGTGCCTGTTACTCAGTGCTACTTTCTAGCTCTCAGTGTTCCTCTTCTGTTCAGCTCCGGTTTTATAATAATTGTGAAACACTTGGGGATAAATATACAGCTCAGGAGTCCTGCACTTGAGGCCAAGATAGCAAATACCTCCACAGCCACCGTGTTCTTTCCTTTGGTTCTCAGATATACAGGAATAAAGGTAACCCATACACTACAGAATATCAACATGCTAAACGTAATGTAATGAGCGTCATTAAAGCGGTCCGGGAGCTTTCTCACTAGGAAAGCCAGAGTGAAACTGGAGGCAGCTAAGATGCCCATGTATCCAAGGGCAGCAAAGAAAGCAGCGATGGACCCCTCATTACACTGTAATATCATCTTTCCCACCTCTGAGCTTGTGTCTCTGTCTGGGAATGGTGGAGATTGAAGCAACCAAACAGAACATATCACAACTTGTCCCGAACAACAGACAAAGATGATCAGTCTAGATAAAGGTCCTCCCATCCAGTTCTTCAGCTTCTCTCCAGGCTTAGAGGATCTGAAGGCAACTATGACAATGGTGGTCTTGGCCAGGGTGCAGGAGACAGCCAGGGTGAAAGTCACACTGAAGACCACTTGTCTCAGTAGACAGGTCAGCGCTGTGGGTTTTCCAATAAATAACAGGATGCAGAGGAAAGAAAACATGAGAGACACAAGGAGGATGAAACTTAGATGTGTGTTATTGGCTTTAACGATCGGAGTGTCCATGTGTTTTATAAAGATCACTAGTGCCGCAGTAGTCACAACAAAGAAAATTCCAGCGAAAACAATTAGTACAGCTCCTAGTGGTTCCTGCATAGACAGGAACAGCATCACCCTCTTTATACATCTGTCTTTCTTCTCATTAGGCCATTCATCCTCTGGACATATGATACACGTCTCTGCATCTGAGAACATAAAAGAATGTAATTAAAATTCAAAATACCTGCACTTTCCTCATAGTCCTTGTGTACACAGAGCCTGATTTAGAGATGTAGGCAATCCAGCTGGCCCTTTATTTATGGGATACAGGCGCACGCTTGGCACTACTTTGTTGATGCACGTGCGGCTACAGCGCACACAATTCACAAACAGAAAAAAATATATTTTTTTATTTTGTTTGGAGTGCCCTTTGGGGGTTACAGCACCCTTTAGCGGTCAATCCAGCTGGCCCTTTATTTATGGGACACAGGCGCACGCTTGGCACTACTTTGTTGATGCACGTGCGGCTACTGCGCACACAATTCACAAACACAGAAAATAATTTTTTATTTTGTTTGGAGTGTACTTTGGGGGTTACAGCACCCTTTAATGGTCAAGCCAGCCAGCCCTTTACTTATGACACAGGCGCACGCTTGGCACTACTTTGTTGATGCACGTGCGGCTACTGCGCACACAATTCACAAACACAGAAAATATTTTATTTTTTTTGCACTTGGTGGGAGCACCCCTGATGGACAGAGCACCCCCTGGACAACACTACAGCACCCCTTTAGGACTGGGACTCTGCACAGGACTTTGGAGTGGACACAGCCTCTATGGACAACAGCAGCACAGCACAACACAGCCAGCCCCTATGGACTTTGGAGGAGTGGACATAGCCCCTATGGACAACAGCAGCACAGCACAACACAGCCAGCCCCTATGGACTTTGGAGGAGTGGACATAGCCCCTATGGAGAACAACAGCACAACACAGCCAGCCCCTATGAACTTTGGAGGAGTGGACACAGCCCCTATGGACAACAGCAGCACAGCACAACACAGCCAGCCCCTATGGACTTTGGAGGAGTGGACACAGTCCTTATGGACAACAGCAGCACAGCGCAGCACAGCACAATACTACACTACACTACACTACACAGCCCAGCCAGCCCTAACTCCCACCCTCCCTCTTCACTGTCCACAGCCGAGTGAGAAAATGGCGCCGACGCGGGTACCTTATATAGGATCCAAAACCCGTCAGACCCGGAAGGCGGGATGATGACGTTTTGCCTCGATTTCAGATCCGAGTCAGGCGGGAAAAGTCGAGCCTGACTCGGATCGGCCTCTGATCGGGGGGGCTTGAGGGGGTTCGGATTTCAGAAATCCGAACCTGCTCACCCCTAATATATATATAGATATATATATGCCGCGATCGGCGCGCGGCTGTGAACGTAGCTGCATCAGCTTAAAATGGTGCTTTATGGTGGCTGGTCCCTCCCCTGAGACTGCCCACCATATCAGATGTGATGCGGATCAGTGCGGCAGCCCTGAGCTGAGCTCAGGTTGAACTGTCCTTCCACTCCTGCACCTCGCCTCCCTGACTCTCTCCCCGACCCTGCTTGGGTTTCTATCTGACACCGGCTGCTTGGGCATGGAACTGGAGAGGAAAGGGACTGGCTGGTGGCTCCTATATATTTGATAGTGGCACCATTTACTTAGTTTCTAATACAGTTTTGTTTATATAAAATTGTTGAGTAACTGCAAGAAGGTGTAACGCATAACTGCACTGTGTAATGCAGGAGCTGTGCAGACCCTTTTGACAGTGCACTGCCCCTGCCTCCTTCAAAGTGCCCCCTTACTTACAAGACATGGTGGTACCTGCTTCCCAGTCTAAAAAAAAAATCCGCAGCAGGTAACTGGAGGTGGAGAGGCTATGTGTGTGTGTGTGTGTGTGTGTGTGTGTGTGTGTGTGTGTGTGTGTGTGTGTGTGTGATGTGTGTGTGATGTGTGCTACTTGTGTGTGATGTGTGTCTGCATGTGTGTTAAGTTAACTTCTGGTACATTTTGTGCTCTAATATTTAAATGCCTGCTAACAAATGGGGTTACTCTCATTATGTACAGTCACAAAACCACTGTGGTAACTTTATTAGAGTACAAACTGATTTAAAGCAAATTTGTTGTGACTCATTTGTTTTATACCCTTATTGTATCCTGTTTATTCCTGTAAATTCAACAAATTATAATGAAAATAACTTGTTATCTATAACTGTTAAATCTGCAGCAATTTTTTAATTATTTAAATAGTTCTACAATGTAAAATATGTAAAGATAAAGAGTTGGTTTAAAAAAAACAAAACTATGTTTTAGATGCTAAATAAGGTTGATATTTGTATACTCAGTACATCCAGACCAGTTACAGTACATCAGCAGCAATTGCTGACCTCCCCCATCCTGTATCTCTATAACTCCCTGGATCACTGTTATCTGTCCCCATCTCAATATAATTCTAATAACCCCCAGCCAGTGTCCCCCCCCCCCCCAAATATCTATCCCGCTTCCACGTACACACTGTGCGATACGGTGCCCGACTGCCTGATATGCCGGCCCCAGCCGCATGGCAATGCAAGGGATCATCAGCTGCATCGCCTGATTGGACTGCATGTACATGTAGATCAGGCGATGTGGCTGACGACCCCACAGGAACATGCAATGCATGATGTATTGCATACACACTGGACGATTTTACCAATTTGTCGTTCCGACGCGTCAGAATGGGCCAAAGCGTTAACAAAATCGTCTAGTGTGTATGGGGCTTAAGATTGGTGGTGGGATTATCTGCTAGGGGGCACCAGCCAAAATTTTGCCTAGGGCACCAAATTGGCTAGGGCTGGCTCTGGTGGTCTTGCAAAGGGGGCATTATTGGCAGGACATCCTGGCATCAGCAATTCAATTGATTTGGTCCTCTGGGAAATATTGTCATCTGGTGATTGACTATAAGTAAAGATATTGGGCCGTATTCAATTAGACGCAAAAAGTCAGAATCCGCAAAAAAGTATCTCGGGTGACGTAATTTTGCCAGGTGGAATCTTTCCGCCATATTCAATTCCAAAGAGTTTTCGTATACGCGGAAAGTCAATGCAATAGGCGGAAAAGATTCACCTGTGAATAGCAGGCGGAAAAAAGTACAGAATTGACGTTTTGGGGTGCAAACCTCGGGAAATCACTCTGAACCCTTGGGACAGTCCCCCACAGCATAACTGCGTCAAAAAATCCCATTTTCAAGTTCCCCAAATTTGACAGGACTACTTATTTTCACAAAAAAAATACTGCTTAATGCTCTTCTTCACCTCTTGTGCAAAGACGCTATTTAGAAGCAATTGACAGCACTTAAGTACCCCAAATAGCTTCAGAGGGGCTATTCTGGGAAATTTATACTGATCCCCTATGTTAGTACATCTTTTGGGGGGTGTCAGGCTGATTTCTCAATTTTTGACAGCACTTTTCGCCTGTTTGAGTTTCGCCAGGACGCATTTTCACGTCCTTTGGAATTGAATATGGCGAATAGCAGGGGCATGCACGATAAGTTTCTGTTCAAGACCATCGCGACCATTGGGCTTGCGGCGAGACCCTGCGGTAGGGTCTCGCTGCCGCAAGCCCAGGAGTGCTTTTGGCTCTATCAGAGCCAAAAGCACTCCCACTGACATCACTAGTGATGTCAGTGGGGCCGGCCCCAGACTGGGCAGCAACGCCCCCGGCACGCCCACCAAAGGGGGCGTGCTGTCACTCACCATCGACAACACGCCCCCTTTGGTACGAGACCCATAGCGACGGCTTGGCCGTCGCTATTCGGGTCTCACGCATGCGCACGACGGAGCTCCCTCCGTCGTGCGCATGCGCACTAGGACACCATCGACCCACTTGCGAGCGCTCAGCGCTCGCGAGCGGGCCTGAATCAGGCCCTGAGTCCACATACTTCAATCTATCGTAGACTCACACAGCTTTATGTGACCTGCTACAGTACCTCACCATTGTAGCTATGGGCAGTCAGCTACCAGATCCCAATAAACTCTCCAGACTGAAGGACCTACACATCATTGGGGGAGAAGTATACCTCCTAAACTACCGGATCCTGCAGCTCCTTATCACAGGTTGTTATTTTTTTTCTGGATTATTTCAAGTTACGTTCCTTACTATACAGCCAATTCTGATAAGAATTTGCCCTGAAACTTTTATTTCAATTTCATTTCATACAGCTTCATATTCACTTACATATTGGGAGCTATATAGCATTTTTATAGCATTTTTAACTTTTGTATTTTAAATATTTTACACTGCAATTAATTCTCAATTATAATTAAATATTTATGTTTAATTTTTGTTGTATTTTATGACATAGATTAATTTTTATTTATTATGTATTTATTTATTATTATTTCTATATATATATATATATACATACACATATATGTTGTTAACTTATTACTTGTTATCCACCAGCACTTTGATGAAATTGTGTATACTGTATGAGGAAACATCTGTAGTCTTTCCTTATTTAATTATAAATTACCTTTTGGTACTGTAAGTAGGTATGGTAGAGTGGAAAATGTCTTCGTAAGTGGTTCATAAATGAGTTTAGTTATTAAGTAGTTATAAAATGGTGATTGGCATATTTGCTTCAATATTATAACATACTAAGAGGTATATTTACTAAAGTGAGGGTTTTTAGAAGTGCCTTTGTTGCCCATAGCAACCAATCAGATTCTAGCTATTACAGTATCTTCTAGAAGGTGCTAGTTAAATGTTAAGTAGAATCTGATTGGCTGCTATGGGCAACATCTCCACTTCTAAAAACTCTCATTTTAGTAAATATACCCCTAAGACCTGAATCCAAAATAAATTGTAAAATCTTTATCACAAAGCAATTAATTGGTGAGTTACGTAAGTCATCATTACCTTGGCAGCAGGTGTGTGTGTGTGTGTGTGTAAGAAAATCCAATATCTACAATGTACCACACAAATTAGTTTTAAAATAAAGCACAAAATACAGCAAGCTATTACAATATACAGTACTAAGCACCTCAGCTGGGTGCCTGTTACTCAGTGCTACTTTCTAGCTCTCAGTGTTCCTCTTCTGTTCAGCTCCGGTTTTATAATAATTGTGAAACACTTGGGGATAAATATACAGCTCAGGAGTCCTGCACTTGAGGCCAAGATAGCAAATACCTCCACAGCCACAGTGTTCTTTCCTTTGGTTCTCAGATATACAGGAATAAAGGTAACCCATACACTACAGAATATCAACATGCTAAACGTAATGTAATGAGCGTCATTAAAGCGGTCCGGGAGCTTTCTCACTAGGAAAGCCAGAGTGAAACTGGGGGCGGCTAAGATGCCCATGTATCCAAGGGCAGCAAAGAAAGCAGCGATGGACCCCTCATTACACTGTAATATCATCTTTCCCACCTCTGAGCTTGTGTCTCTGTCTGGGAATGGTGGAGATTGAAGCAACCAAACAGAACATATCACAACTTGTCCCGAACAACAGACAAAGATGATCAGTCTAGATAAAGGTCCTCCCATCCAGTTCTTCAGCTTCTCTCCAGGCTTAGAGGATCTGAAGGCAACTATGACAATGGTGGTCTTGGCCAGGGTGCAGGAGACAGCCAGGGTGAAAGTCACACTGAAGACCACTTGTCTCAGTAGACAGGTCAGCGCTGTGGGTTTTCCAATAAATAACAGGATGCAGAGGAAAGAAAACATGAGAGACACAAGGAGGATGAAACTTAGATGTGTGTTATTGGCTTTAACGATCGGAGTGTCCATGTGTTTTATAAAGATCACTAGTGCCGCAGTAGTCACAACAAAGAAAATTCCAGCGAAAACAATTAGTACAGCTCCTAGTGGTTCCTGCATAGACAGGAACAGCATCACCCTCTTTATACATCTGTCTTTCTTCTCATTAGGCCATTCATCCTCTGGACATATGATACACGTCTCTGCATCTGAGAACATAAAAGAATGTAATTAAAATTCAAAATACCTGCACTTTCCTCATAGTCCTTGTGTACACAGAGCCTGATTTAGAGATGTAGGCAAGTTTTATATTTCGTTTGGTTTTGCACAGGCAAAAAAGAAAATTCTCTTTGTGGGGCATCTTTATGTAGGTAAATCTATGATATGGTTGTAAAACATACCTTTTATTCAAAATACTTAATAAAATAGGTAACGGAAGATACCGTCAATACACTAATAAATAGACAAAAAAAAGGCAAAAAATATATATGTAGAAAAAAAGAAAGTCATTTCAATAAATTTTAGTTACAGTAACAATATTAATATTAAAGTCATGTATAATTGTTGGCTACAAATACTTCCTAAGGGAAAGCAAATGTGACAAATAAGTGGTTAATAGTCAAATCGATCTATTGTGCATGTCTTTTACCACTTATATCACTATCCAACACAATCCAGGAAATAATCGATAATATTCCTAGTGATAGGACTGTGATACTTTATAACAATATTACACTTATCTCTATAAAGTGCCAGTTACTTGTAGCATAACAATATTACACTTATCTCTATACGGTGCCAGTTACTTGTAGCATAACAATATTACACTTATCTCTATAAAGTGCCAGTTACTTGTAGCATAACAATATTACACTTATCTCTATAAAGTGCCAGTTACTTGTAGCATAGCAATATTACACTTATCTCTATAAAGTGCCAGTTACTTGTAGCATAACAATATTACACTTATCTCTATAAAGTGCCAGTTACTTGTAGCATAACAATATTACACTTATCTCTATAAAGTGCCAGTTACTTGTAGCATAACAATATTACACTTATCTCTATAAAGTGCCAGTTACTTGTAGCATAACAATATTACACTTATCTCTATAAAGTGCCAGTTACTTGTAGCATAACAATATTGCACTTATCTCTATAAAGTGCCAGTTACTTGTAGCATAACAATATTACACTTATCTCTATAAAGTGCCAGTTACTTGTAGCATAACAATATTACACTTATCTCTATACGGTGCCAGTTACTTGTAGCATAGCAATATTACACTTATCTCTATAAAGTGCCAGTTACTTGTAGCATAACAATATTACACTTATCTCTATACGGTGCCAGTTACTTGTAGCATAACAATATTACACTTATCTCTATAAAGTGCCAGTTACTTGTAGCATAACAATATTACACTTATCTCTGTAAAGTGCCAGTTACTTGTAGCATAACAATATTACACTTATCTCTATAAAGTGCCAGTTACTTGTAGCATAACAATATTACACTTATCTCTATAAAGTGCCAGTTACTTGTAGCATAACAATATTACACTTATCTCTATAAAGTGCCAGTTACTTGTAGCATAACAATATTACACTTATCTCTATAAAGTGCCAGTTACTTGTAGCATTGCTATATTGCACATATCTCTATAAAGTGCCAGTTACTTGTAGCATAACAATATTACACTTATCTCTATAAAGTGCCAGTTACTTGTAGCATAGCAATATTACACTTATCTCTATAAAGTGCCAGTTACTTGTAGCATAACAATATTACACTTATCTCTATAAAGTGCCAGTTACTTGTAGCATAACAATATTACACTTATCTCTATAAAGTGCCAGTTACTTGTAGCATAACAATATTACACTTATCTCTATAAAGTGCCAGTTACTTGTAGCATAACAATATTACACTTATCTCTATAAAGTGCCAGTTACTTGTAGCATAACAATATTACACTTATCTCTATAAAGTGCCAGTTACTTGTAGCATAACAATATTACACTTATCTCTATAAAGTGCCAGTTACTTGTAGCATTGCAATATTACACTTATCTCTATAAAGTGCCAGTTACTTGTAGCATTGCAATATTACACTTATCTCTATAAAGTGCCAGTTACTTGTAGCATAACAATATTACACTTATCTCTATAAAGTGCCAGTTACTTGTAGCATAACAATATTACACTTATCTCTATAAAGTGCCAGTTACTTGTAGCATAACAATATTACACTTATCTCTATAAAGTGCCAGTTACTTGTAGCATAACAATATTACACTTATCTCTATAAAGTGCCAGTTACTTGTAGCATTGCTATATTGCACATAACCCTGAATAATGGCAGTTAGTTGTATATTTTTCACATATCCCTGAAAACATTGCAATCAGTTGTGACATAGCAATATTGCACTTATCCCTGTAAAGTGCCAGTCAGTTGTAACATAACAATGTTATACATATCCCTGTATCATGGCAGTTAGTTGTAAATATTGCACATATCCCTAAAAACATAGCAATCACTCATGTAATAAAAATATTGCACAAGTCTCTTAAGGTAGCAAAAATTTGTACAAAAGATTTCACATTTCATAGTAGCTAATGGTCTTATGTCTTTTCTTACTCTGAAATGTGAAATCTTTTCTACAAATTAGGGGGACAATAACCGGGTTGTATGATGCTGTCTAGAGTGGGTAGGTACAGATGTGTTCACATACATCTTACCTCCATGCGCTATAAGTTGCGTTACACATAACACATGAGCGCCGTGCAACTCGGTAGCGCAGAGCATCTTTTTGTGCAATTTTTTTACCTTCAAATGCGTCTTATTCACAAAGAGAATAGATCGCACGAGCAGCTTCTGCTGATGAAAATGACATGCGCCATGCCTATGTTCTGTGTGCGACCGCTGGTGTATCTGCATGCCAAATGCTACGTTACAGTGTCAGCGGATGGAATGGACCACAGCACTTGTGAGTGCTGTTTTACAGATGCCTGCAGGTGGAGAGTTCAAATTAAGGAAACGAATGGTAAGTTAGCAATAACGTTCGTTCATAAATAAGGGTAGCCTACGGGATTGCATGGGGAAACGAAAAAAAATAGCGCATCTGTAAAAAAAACACTATCCATGCAATAATTAATAATATCACATTTGTTCTCCCTCATAAACAAGTTCACACACCTGGAACTCGTTAGTAAATGGAGCCCTAGACGAAGTGATGCAGGGACAGCGCTGATTTGTTCTCTATGTGATTCCCATTTTTTTAGTTAGGGAGACTCAGCGGCGCCATGGATCCAGCACTGTAACTGCACCCCCTCCAAGACTCTACAGCTCCAGGTGACGGCCCTGTCAGCCCGCCCCTCGTTACTTCCCCCATGCACATCCTGACTGTCAAACACACTGCGGGCAAATACTCGCGACCGCCGATGGTAATGAAAGCTGACGCATGAGCAGTGTGATACAGATTAATTCGCTTACCACCAATAATTGCTGACCGCCTATTCTGAGTTGCTCATATTTTAAGACAAAATAACCAGGTAACAGCACAAGGAGGTCTTTACGGTCCCAAAATTGTGCTCAACTTTAAATGAGGTCCTGTATGTATTGGAGCTATGTATTAGAACTTTATGTATGACTTCATTCTGCATCTCAGACATAGGAGGTTATATAATTGGTCCCAAGACTGCAGAACTGGGATGATTTTGGAGAGTTTGCCACTAAATGTAAAGCTGCAATCAGTTATAAGGCCGGTTTTACTTTTTAGGTGATTGCCACTTCAAATTTTGCAGCGAATTCTAGGAAATTACACCACTTCCGTAATCTCAGGACCTATTACTGTACATAACCCCTATAGAGAGATAGAATAGGTCAATGTTTGCATAGTCCTAGTAGATATTTATTAGATTAAAATGATATATGATCATATTTACGGTGCAATACTTAAAATACACTATCATATACTGCATTTTCCAAAATTAGTATTTTATTTTTCTAAAATATGATTTAATCACAATTGGTTCTTTAAGACTTTAGAAGACTATGAAGTACTGTAAAGTGAAAACTCTCCAAATAGATAATGTAAATTGAGCCAGTCTCCATGATGTCAGCAGCTATTTGAAAGTGATCAATTTGACAATATTGACCATAAATTGGAACTGGAATCCTTATGCTAATTCAGGTCCCATCTTTGTACACTGACCTAATCATGATGCAAATGAACCTCTGGAATCAGCCAGGTCTTCATCTTTTCCTGTTGCAACCCCCTTTCTACTTGAGCTGACCAGTACTTGGTTGCCCCAAACATATGAAAGTAGAAACTTATTCCAGGACTGACACTGGCATTAAAAATATTGGACTACGCCTGGCAGCTGGCTAAGAAGTAGATGAAAGTAAAGTTAGAAGAAGCACAAGAGGATAGAGGGCCCTGCTCATAGGAGTTACATTCTAATGGGGAGGGACAGACAAACAGGGGTGACACAGATGGGATGGGCAGGGAGAAAGGTATATGTAGAAGCAAGTTAAGATGAGAGCTGGAAGGCTTTGATGAAATAGTGGGTCTTGAGAGCCTGTTTGAAGGATTGTAGAGAGGTGGAGAGTCTGATGGGAAGAGAGAGAGAGGTCCAAAGGTAAAGGAGCAGCGCGGGCAAAATCTTGGAGGCAGGAGTGGGAGGAAGTAATCAGTTGGCATGAGAGGTGGCATTTGCTGAACAAAGAGGGTGGACAGGAGAGTGAAGGGAGATGAGATCCGAGATGTAAATGGGAGAGGAATGGGTGAGGGTTTTGTAAGTGAGTGTGAGAACCTTAAATTGGGTTCTGAAAGGGAAGGGGAGCCAGTGGAGGGCTTGTAGGAGAGGGGAGGTAGATGTAGAGCGTTTGGAGAGGAAGATGAGCCGAGCAGCAGCACTGAGCACAGACTGGAGAGGGGAGAGTAGGGAGTTGGGGAGGCCAGCTAGGAGAAGGTTACAGTAGTCATCTGAGTGTTATGGTCGTGAATGTAGCAATGTATATTATCCATGTCCTGTATTGTATTGTACTGTAAGTCACTGTAAGTCAACCTATTTGCCTATGTACTATGTAAGGTGCTGTGGAACCCTTGTGGTGCCATATAAATAAATAATAATAATAATAATAATAATATTTAGTCGGTATGAGCCCAGCAGTCATTGCTGGGTCTTTAATGTTTCATGTTTGGTTTCTGCTGTTCCTTGTTTTGCTGTCTCCAAGGACTTTTAATCCCAGTGCGTTTTGTTCCTGCTAAGCCAAAGGAACTTCTGCGATTTATCCTGTGTTCTGTGCCTGCTAAGCAAAGGAACGTCTGCCATTTATTAGGTTACCATTCTGCTGCGCGTTTCTGTATTGTGTTTGCTTCTGCCCCTCACCACATTACCATCCTGTTCTTGTTTCTGGACTCTGGGGCTGATTCCGACCTGCTCGCAAGCGCTGTGCGCTTGCAAGTGGGTCGATGTTTGCTCTCTGCGCATGCACCGCCTCCGGTATGCACATGCGCGAGACCCGGCCAGCGACGGGTGCTCCATCGCTACAGGTCTTGCACCAAAACGGGGAGGATGTCGATTGTGATTGACAGCTCGCCCCATTTTGGAGGCGGGCAGGATGGTGACTACACAAACGGAGGCGTTCCCGAAGGAACGCCTGCCGTTTGTGGGAGGCACCATGACATCACCAGTGATGTCAGTGGTGAGCTTCCTGCTCTATTTAGAGCAGGAAGCTCACTAGGGCTTGCGGGAATGAGAGAATACCACAAGGGTCTCGTCGCAAGCCCCGATGGGTGCGACCATCACCTGGCCGCTCGCAAAAGCTGTGGGTGGTCACCAGGAGGCCAGCTCCATAAAAAAAAAATGCCCTGATTCAGAGCGAGCGCTCTGAAAGAGCGTCTGGCTCTGAATCAGGTCCTCTGTTTGCTCCTGTCATTATTGTACTATGAATCAGACCCTATGTGATTATTTATATCACCACACCAGTATCAATAAATATATGGATGTCATACACACTTCTGCTGTCCAGCATAAATGAAAGGCACCAATCCCTCGTGGACGGATATTGTGCTGGGCCTTTGCGTCTCTCCTACATGCAGAGACAAAATTCACTTTTCAATAGAGTTCTAAAAGAATGTATATAAAGTGTCCATCTTCATTTTTTATTCATAATAATTGCTGTTTTGTACATTCTAAGCACTAATTCCTTCAAGGATGTCTATGTTGCTTTAGTGGCTAAACACATAACCAGGTGATAAGTCCCCACCATAGCTATTGAGTCGGTAATCCTTGGTCAGTAGTGCCACAGACAGAGGCATTTACCTGGCATGATAAATAGAATAAGGGATCCTATCAAGATAACTAAGTTGTCTCTCAGAACTGGTTGGCTGATATAGTACCTATGTGCTTTAAATTATGCTTCTGTCCATGCTGGAAATAGCTGTTATACATACACAGGACATGTTAGAAATCGCAGCAACTAGTAATAAACATGAAGCACAAGATACGTTTTACTCACAATGTAATGTGCCTGCAATACATACTAAGAGAGTAGACTGCATCATTGAGAATAGTCAGAGTCCAATGAAAAAGGTCAGGGCAGGCAGTGATCAAGGGAATAGTCAGTGCCCAATGCAGAAAGGTCAGGGCAGGCAGTGATCAAGGGAATAGTCAGTGCCCAATGCAGAAAGGTAAGGGCAGGCAGTGATCAAGGGAATAGTCAGTGCCCAATGCAGAAAGGTCAGGGCAGGCAGTGATCCAGGGGAAAGTCAATGTCTAATGAGGAAAGAACCACAACCAGAGCCGGTCACGTGCAGAGTAATGACCACATCATGTATGGCTGCACCCATTTGTGAGTGGGTCTAGCATGTGAGATGCACCCACTCACAGGAGCATGGCATAGCACCCAGCAGCTGGAACTAAAGTAGTCACTACTGTATTAGGATGGCGGGACAGTCCCATAATAGCTGCATTTCTTGTCAGGCTGTATATAGATGCTAAAATGTAACACACAAATTAAAGTGCTTCTACTTTACTTTGTACATCTCTCATGTAAATAACACAAACAATCTATTTTCTATCATAGAGATAGATGTATGAATGACTTAATTTTTACATAACATCAGGTCATCTTATACACACACATTCCGCAGCACATATCCTAACCCACTGCTCCATGCTCCTTCTTCACTATCTACCCCTCTGTCACCCCTGTCTGTCTGCCCTTCCCCTTTAGAATGTAAGCTCTCACGAGCAGGGCCCTCATCCTCACGTGTTTCTCCTCCCCCTACTTATAGTATCATTTACTCCTAACTCCCCACAACGGCACCTAACACCTGGTTGCTCATGTCCTGCTGCTTGTGTTTTGCAGCTGAGTTTATAACCTTGTCCTTGTCCTGCATTGTTTTGTATTACTATTAACTGTTTTTCTTGTGTGCTCATTTATGTACTGTGTAAGGCACTGTGGAACCTTTGTGGCGCCATATAAATAAAGGATAATAATAATAATAATAATGATGAACATTGAAGGTGTTTTCCCACCATTGATGGTTTTGTACAGATGTTGTACTGATGTTAATAGCAATACTGGGTTATAGACAGGGAATACTCCACTGCCCACTCCTCTGTATACCCACCTGGTACATTCTATGTACCCTCACCCCGTGGATGCTATTGATCTGTGCAGTGCTTGAAATTCTCAGCAGTTTCTCATTGGTTATTGACAATAAACCGCACCTAGCAAACTTACCCCCAAGTGCTCTGGATTAGCACATTTTAGGTGGGCTTTGTTTCATGAAGACGCATTTCACAAAATGGAAGATGACTTTTATATGTCTTGGTGACCTGTCTCTCCTTCCCATCCCAGCGCAGCCTTTGTAGTGTTTAACTTCCCCAGCCCTCTAATTACCATTAGTCAGCTTCTACACACATTTTCCTGCACTAAAGGGCCCCACAGGGGTGCACACACTGCAATACACACCTTTGCACAACACCATCTAGATATTACTAAGTGTTATGTTGCTACATGACTTTAAAGATCTGGACATTTAATGATTGCATCTCCTAAAGCAGACGCGATGTGATGCAGGACGAATCAGCGGAGAGGGCGATGTGACTGCTGGATGCTGGAGTATTATCTAGTTTCCCCTCCCTCACTGGTGTCTTTAGTTTATGTATTTTCAGTGGGGCCGCTGAGGTCCAATAATACCAGCAAAGAGGGCTGAAGGGTGTCTTCCTAATTGGGTCATTTATTTCGGCCCTGACATCAGGACATCACCTATGAAACATTCAATGGACCTATGAGACATGGAATGGGCACAGCTACTCCGCGTCATGCTGTTATATGGTGGATGTCGCAGAGGGGGTGATGCAATTGGACACACCGCTCTCAAATCTAAAGATGAGTACACATTGGACGATATGTTGCCCGATCCAGTGGATATCATCCATGTCGGCAAATGTGTACCACTATGGATGACCATGCACGCTCCAGCAGGCCGTCCATAGGGGTCCTTCTGTCGGCCTGCATGTAAAGCCGACGGAACGACCCTGCTGCTGACGCCAGGCAGGTGAATGGAGCCGGTGCCAGACATATTGGGGCGGTCGTGCACCGGATCGTGTAATGTGCACCGGTCACCCCATAAGTCTGCTCATCGTCGGCAAATGTGTACCCACTATGGAGACCATGCACGTTCCGGCAGGCTGTCCATAGGGGTCCTTCTGTCGGCCTGCATGTAAAGCCAATGGAACGACCCAGCTGCTGACATCAGGCAGGTGAATGGAGCCGGTGCCTGACATATTGGGCGGTCGGGCACCGGATTGTGTAATGTGTACCGGTCGCCCCATATGTAGGCCCATCGGCCGTTGCATCGCTGGGTACACACAAACATGACTGCATACACCATTGGAAAACACGATTCAGTCAAACACGTTTCTAGCAAATTTGTGACTTTGTTTTAAACAAACTAATTTGTGTCCCGGCGATGCCCAACGTCTTTAATACTCGGACAGACACGATTCTTAGTAAATTTACCCTTTTGTGTCCTTTATACAATACTGTAGGGAATAAATCAGGACTCACCAGTTGTGTTAGTGATCTCCCCATCTGAGCAGGAGACACATCCAAAGCAGCAGATAGACTTTCCTTCACTAGCAGCTTTTCTGTATCCCGGAATACAGTCCTCAGAGCACACGGAGCGAGGACTCTAGAAAACATTATATCATTGGTGAATAAAGAAACATTACACTATTTATATTTTATTTGGTACAATATTCTATTGATTACCTGATCTGTCATTTCCCAATATTCAGGGTTATTTCATACAGTATATTTTCCATATTTACTGCAGCCATCAGGTAACAATCCAATGTTGTGGATGTGGACAAATGAAAATGAAATGTACATTGAAATGATTAATTTACAGTAATTGATGAGGTTCTGCATTGTGCTGGTGTCAGGCTGGTATGGTCCAGCACCTCAGATACAGCTCAGTGCTCATGGCCTCACTGCCCCAGCCATCTTCAGTCACCGGATTCCCCCTTCCTCACCGAATATCTGCCCTTTAGTCATCTCTGCTGTTGTTTTTCAGTGACTTTCCCAAGACTCTGGGCCTCATTCAGAGCCGGACGCTCTGACCAGAGCGCTCGCTCTGAATCAGGGCCCTCCTACCTCAACTTGGAGCGGCCTCTTGGACGCTTGCATAGCTGTGGATTACCACCCACAGCTTATGCGAGCGTCCATGATGATGGTCGCGATGGTCTTGACCATCGGGTTTGCGACGAGACCCTGCGGTAGGGTCTCGCTGCCACAAGCCCAGGAGTGATTTTGGCTCTATCAGAGCCAAAATCACTCCCACTGACATCACTAGTGATGTCTGTGGGGCCGGACACAGATGGTAGGCGTTCCCATGGGAACGCCTCTGTCTGGCAGCCACGCCCCCGGCACGCCCACCAAACTATAACGCTTTTGGGTACCATCAACACGCTTGTAAGCGTCCTGCGCTCGCGAGCGGGTCTGAACGAGACCCACTGTTCACTGACTATTGTGCCCACTTTCCACTTCCCTACGCTAAAACAGATATTAAGCAACATGGAATATTAAGGGAACGCGCTAGATGTCTGTCTGCTGGACTAGGCCTGAGCTAGGTGGACACCATACAAGTTTGTGTGAGAGATGGCAATCTTTTCCCTTTCGTCGCTTTTGGAGTTGTGTCATCTGCCTTTATCTTTCTGGGTGTCTCCCAGCTCTATGTCCCCACCTCTCCTGCCATCAATTCCTAGTATTTCCTACGCTAGCTTCTTGGTTCCTGGAGACTGATCAAATAAATGGGACCTCTAACCACTGGCTTTGGATATCATTGAAATTTGGCTCTGACCAGGGTTGTCCATCGACAGCTCAAAACCATCAGTTAGAAACCATCAATATTGGGGTGAGGTGCACTATGCTCCTTATCAGGGCTGTAGCAGAGCTTTTTTGCGCTCTGTGCCGGCTACACCCCCTGAGAGCATGATGTCATGTGCAGAGGGCAGGGCAGGACTACCAGTAGTTACAGCACTGACTGGAGCAACCTCATAGGTTCCAGCCACCGCTAGCGAGATGCAGGAGCTGTGGCTGACCAGAGGTGCCACCCAAAGGACTCTGCACTCTCTGCTGCAGCACCGATTGCACACCCCTAGTTATGGCACTAGGAATAAAAACTATAACGCGCTATCGTGAAAGCAGCTGGAAAAAGGGGTCGTCAGTCCCAACAAGAGTCAAGAAAAAAAAGGGGTGTGTAACCAACGCTAGAGACACAATTATACATGATGGACGGTTTTATAATAAATCAACAGATGTTTAATAAATAATCTAAAATCTGCAGTCTGCAATTTCATGTACAAATGGTTCTAATGCTAAGAATGCATACCGATGTGACACAGCAATAACATACAATACAATAAGTGATAGATTCCACTTGAATCCGCTCCTATAATAATTGTTATATTGGAATTGAGAGTTCTCTCCTTCTAATGTTCTAATGTATGACCCAAAATTGAAAGTATTTAGCAGCGATAAAGACTTTACCAAATAGATGGTTGAGGTAGCTTTGACGGTAGCATCCAGAAAATCCAAAGGGAGGGCTGAAGCACTATCCATGAGGAATCATCCAATGCTGCCGTGATAATCACCAAGGGAAACAGAGAGTCCAAATGGAAAAGTCCAAAAGTACAAGGAGTCCGGATTGTGGGTGAGGGGTCTCAACGCGTTTCGCTGAGCAATGAGCGCTCAGCTTCCTAGGAGTATGTGTTGTGGGTCAAAAAGTCTCCTTGATATACCCACTCAGTAACTGAAAAACTGCAATCTTACTCTGATATGTATGTAGGGGCATGAGAGAGTCTGAAGCCATAAATTCATTTTAAAAAAAATGACCTAAAATCTGACAAATAAAATGGTGGCAGAGCCGGTCCCGGCAATCACTAATAAGTAATGTGATTGCATTGCGATCGCATTACTTCCTCCTTTGCCCCCTCAGCCACCGCAGAATGGGAGGGTTGGGGGCACCGCCATCTATTTCGCCTCCAGGTGCCTGGTATGAATGTAAGCCCCTGGCCATGGTAATCATGCTTTGAGATATTTGGACGTTGTTTTGTGGATTTTGGTTGTACAGTAATTTCAGTAGTCACCTCTCTATGTACTTATAGTATATAATCCAGTATTGTCTGCCTGTTATTGCTTTAACCATCTGTGTCAGCATCTCTCAAACCATTCACCGATGTATCAACAGAATGAACCGATTGCCAGCATTTACCTTTAGCATTATAATTCTTCCTGTGTCATGTACTTGCTATATATATCTGAAAGGGATCCGGTAATAAAACCGTCAGTGGGGATTCCAGCACTCAGAATGCTGGTGCCAGAATCCTGACAACCGCCAGAATCCCAGTGCCGGCATCCATGGGTGCCAAGAGGGGGGGGAAGCAGGTACAGTTTACCCAGGCCCGGGCTTGCTAGAGGGGCCCGGGCCTGCCATCACCCCCCCTCCCTCACAGCAGCTCAGCACACAGCTTGTGCTGGGCTGCAGTGCGAGACTGTTTGCAGCCGGAGCAGTCTCCTATGGCTGTGGGGGAGAGCGATCACACTACAGCTGCATAAGTGATTTATTTTACATTTTTTGGTCAAGGGGGCGTGGCCACGCCTCCCACTATTAGGCCACGCCCCCTTTACCCGGGCCCGCACGGCCTCGCTGCAGCCCTGCCGGCATCCTGACCACCACCATCCCAAAGGTAAGTAATGGGGTTAGAGGGAGGGTTAGCGTTAGGGTTAGGCAGCTCTGGAAAAATAGCTATAGAAAAACAATTATATATATTATATATACTTAAATGTATATTATATGTACATATATATAGTATTTAGAAAAGAAGGCACTCAAAATGGCATTTATAATAAAGCTTATCTTATGGAAAATACATTTTGGCCCAAGACATTACGTCATAGCTAATCATAGGTTCAGGAACTGAGTTCCTGCTGAAAAATAACTCTGGGGTCAGGGCAGGGGCATTTCTAGAAAGGAGAGGGCCCATGTGCAGTCTCCGTCACCCTGCATCCATTATAAATAGGCCCCTGGTTTAGGGTTAGGCACTAGGGGGAGGGTTAGGGTGCAGGGAGGGGGAGATAAGGTTTACGCACTAGGGTCAGGGCCATCTCTTCCATTGGGCGTGTTGGGCAGTGGCCCAAGGGCCCGAAGCTTGTAGGGGCCCGCCAACCCACCCCCCTACAGCCGCGGCCAGTTGGTAAATTTGTGATAGTTTGATAAGCCGGCCGCCAGTACGCTGTATTCTGATCTAACCTCCCCCACCCCATCCCCCCCCCCCCCCCGGTGACAAGTACTCACCTCAGTCCCAGTTTCACTTCATCCGCCGGCTTCAGACCAGTCAGACAGAGTCTCTCTGCATGTGTGGGAGGTCTGATGAGCATGCAGAAGGGTTTAATTTTATTGACCATTTAAATTTTTTCCCGTGAATGGGTGGGTAGGGGCCCCAGTGCATTGCTCTGCCCAGGGCCCACACTGCTGTTAAGACAACCCTGACTAGGGGGAGGGATTAGGTTTAGACATCGGTGAGGGAAGGTTAGGGGTAGGGAGATGGGGAGGGTTAGGATACCGACCGACAGGTGTCGGTATCCTAACCCTACAGAGGTAGTGGTCCTGCACTGAACTGGTTAATTGTAAGTACAATTTTATGGGCTCCCTTATTCCTCTATAATCCCCTAGAGGGGTTCGTTTGTTGTAACTGATTATTGTTTTCACCTATATTCTTATTTTTATATATGTATCATACATTAGGGAAATGCAGCTACCTCTCTCACAATACATAAATCACAAGACAATATAGGAAAAGGCACTCCGGGAGCACACCTATCAATCTCACTCTTTCTATATTGTATTTTGGTATCCTAACCCTGAGTGCCGACAACCCGAGTACCCAACCGATCTGAAATACTATAACTGTATAAACAGAGAATTACTAATAAACCATCTAATGCTGTAAGTAATCACCATTTTGAGAAGACCAGAACAAGCAGATAAATGCTTTTTTACAGCAAGAAAACCAGAGGTGAGTAACACGGTGGTGACATTCATTTCAGATTGACTATGGGGGGGTGGAAGATGCCATTCTGTGAAGATCATGTACTAGTATCAGGGCCGTAGCTAGGGTAGTGCGGCCGGTGCCATGGCACAGGGCACCACATGGCAGGGGGCGCTGTTTGGGCCTGTCAAATTTCCATTTATTATCATTCTTGCTTGTAGCTTCCTTTTATTTCATCCCCAGCATCTCCTGGCCTCTCCTATCTCTTCCCTGGCCTTTCCCATGAAGCCATGGCCCTTTTTTGGGTGCATTATGTCCCTCTGAAAAATGAGGGGGGAGCCAATGCTCTTTCTGGCACAGGGCACCAAAAAGTCTAGTTACGGCTCTGACTAGTATTACAGTATTAACTTAAGTTCCACTTTTTGTTAATTTTGATAACTTTAGAATGTCTCCTCTTGTGCCGAGATAAGAGAAGCACCTAGCCGCTTCACCCAAGTTTGGCCTTAACAAGTGTCAATGTCTCCTTGTCTACCAAGGTAACTAGTGCACGCGCCCTGCTTCACATCATCAAAACAAAAGTGCGTTACCTATTGATGGTAATTGATGGTTACCTAGTGACACTGATGAAATGTCGACATGAATAGAATGTCAACAAAACACCCCTGGTTGTCCAATGGTGACTTACCTGGTCTGGCAGGTTTGGCAGCTCCAGCGGTGTCTACTGGGTCTGGCGGTGACATCCTGATGACTTCGGTGGAACCTGTGGTGCTTTCAACGATAAGTATGGAAAACCGTAACCCTCCCCCTAGTACCTAACCCTCCCCTACCTTAGACTAACCATATCCTTCTCCCTAGTGCCTATCACTAACCGCCACTCCCACATCCTAACCCTCCCCCTAGTGCCTAATCTTAACCCTCCCTTAGCCTAACCCTATCCTTCCTCCTAGTGCCTACCCTAATCCCCCCCCCTTAGCCTAACCCTTTCCCTAGTGCCTAATCCTCCTTTCCCACATCCTAACCCTCCCCCTAGTGCCTAATCCTAACCCTCCCCTCCCACAACCTAACCTCCCTTATCATAACCGTAAAGAAAATAAAGTAATTTTTTTTCCTGTGTATCAGTCCCTTTTACAAGCAGCAGGTTTGTGCCATGTGTAATGTTATTGCCTTGTGTTTGACTCTCTTTTCAATCTGTAAAACTGAAGACCGTGGACGACAGCCATCCTAGCCAATAGTTACCATGGATATTACACGGCGACCGTGCTACGATTGTGCGGTGTTTTCATGTAGTGTGAAAGCCTTAATGGAAATTAAACAATGGAGAAAAGAACACTGGGTTTTTTTGCCGAACTGACAAATCCATTGTGTGTGAAATAGCCCCAACCCTTCCCATAGTGCCTAAACCTAACCTCCCCTCCCATAGCCTAACCCTCCCTCTAGTGCATAACCCTAACCTCTGCTCCCATAGCCTTTTTCTCCCCCAAGTGCCTATCTCTATCCCTCCATCTAGTGCCTAATCCTAACCTCCCCTACCATAGCCTTATCCTCCCCGTGGTGTCTAACCCTAATCTCCCCACCCATAGCCTAACCCTAACCCTCCCGCTATTGCCTATCCAGCCCTCCCATAACCTAACCCTCCCCCTAATGCATAATCCTAAACTCCATTCCCATAGCCTTATCCTCTCCCTAGTGCCCACCCCTTATCTCCCCACCCATAGCCTAACCCTAACCCTCCCGCTAGTAAATAACCCTAACCTCCTCTCCCATTGCCTAACCCTAACTCTCCCCCTAGTGCCTAACCAGCCCTCCCATAACCTAACCCTCCCCCTAGTGCCTAATCCTAACCTCTCCTCCCATAGCCTAACCCTAACCCTCCCCCAAGTGCCTTACCCTAACCTCCCCTCCCATAGCTTTATCCTCCCTCTAGTGAATAACCCTAACCCTCCCCCTAGTGTCTAACCCTCCCAATAGTGCCTAACCCAAACCTGTCCTCCCATAGCCTAACCCTAACCCTCCCCCTAGTGCCTAACAACCCTCCACCTAGTGCCTAACCCTAACCCTCCACCTAGTGTCTTACCCTAACCCTCCACCTAGTGCCTAACCTGAACCCTCCACCTAGTGCCTAACCCTAACCCTCCACCAAGTGCCTAATCCTAATCCTAGTATCTAACCCTAGCCACCTAGTGTCTTACCCTAACCCTCCACCTAGTGCCTAACCTGAACCCTCCACCTAGTGCCTAACCCTAACCCTCCACCAAGTGCCTAATCCTAATCCTAGTATCTAACCCTAGCCCCCCCAGTGCCTAATCCTCCCTCTAGTGCCTAACCCAAACCTATCCTCCCATAGCCTAACCCTAACCCTCCCCCTAGTGCCTAACTATCCCCCTAGTGCCTAACACTCTACCTAGTGTCTAACCCTAATCCTCCCCCCAGTGCCTAATCCTCCCTCTAGTGCCTAACCCAAACCTATCCTCCCATAGCCTAACCCTAACCCTCCCCCTAGTGCCTAATCCTCCCCCTAGTGCCTAACCCAGACCCTCCCCTCCCATACCTTATCCCTAACTCGCTCCCATAGCCTAACCTTAGCTTTCTGCTGCCAGTCCATGCAGATGCCAACTTGTTTAATGTTGACATTTCAGCAATGTAATCATAACTGTCATCATTGTTTTGTCAACATTATGAATTACAATTATAGCTACATCCCTTTATTAAAACTCTGTGACAATGTAATTGTTCTATGTATTGTTTCTCCTATCTCCCTATATAGTAATTAATAACAATAGTACAAAAAACTAAAAAGGAATGTAGTAAATAAATAACTATAGAAGTAAAATAAATTGTTCATATAAAGCATGAATCTGGCACCCTGGGAAGTTACTTAGACTCACTCACCACATTGTTACGTGTTCCCCATATAATAACACTTTTATTTAGAAGTAATCGCTGTAAGTTATATTGTCCAACCCGGGTTTCCTTCACTGTTCCATTAGGAGATATCACCCAGTTTAGGAAATCTAAGCGAGCAGGAGAGTCCCCTTTCTCATCAAAATAGATTTTGTCTCCGGATGTTGTCCTAAACCATATACGCTTTACGTATTGTGTCAGCTGCAAAGAGAAAGATGGTTTGTGCCGCTGGTGATTGGTCATTGGATGAGAGATGTACAATGGGCGCTAGTCAGACGCAGATAATTTAAATTTCCTCAAAGTATCTGAAAACAGATTATTTAAAAATAGATTTTTTTTTACAGTAGTTTTAATATGTGTACACACTATACGATGTATCGTATGATATATCCTTCCGATGCGGATCGGAATTATATATTGTACCACACCGTCAAGCCCCTTGGTTTGACAATAGTGTTAGTGAACTCAAGAAAAGGGGGCGTAGACTTGAAAGACGATGGAGGAAGACAAACCTGGTAGAGGATAAGTTAACACTAATCAAACATATTAGAGAATATCAATCAACAATAACACGTAAGAACACAGAGGCCCTGATTCAGAGCCGGATGCTCTGACAGAGCGCTCGCCCTGAAACAGGGCCGTCCCTGCTCTTTTTTGGAGCGGCCTCCTGGCCGCTCGCATAGCTGTGGGTGACCACCCACAGCTATAGCGAGTGGCCAAAATGATGGTCGCGATGGTCAAGACCATCGCGACCATCGCGCTTGCGACGAGACCCTGCGGTAGTGTCTCACTGCCGCAAGCCCAGGAGTGCTTTTGGCTCTATCAGAGCCAAAAGCACTCCCACTGACATCACTAGTGATGTCAGTGGGGCCGGCCCCAGACGGTAGGCGTTCCCATGGGAACGCCTCCGGCTTGGCAGCCACGCCCCCGGCACGCCCACCAAAGGGGTCGTGCTGTCAATCACCATCGACAGCACGCCCCCATTGGTGCGAGACCCATAATGACGGCTTGGCCATCATTATTCGGGTCTCGCGCATGCGCACGACAGTGCCGGCTCCGTCGTGCGCATGCGCACTTGGGCACCATCGACCCGCTTGCGAGCGCTCAGCGCTCGCGAGCGGGTCTGAATTAGGCCCAGAGTTCATTTCAAATGAGATCGAGGCAGCAAACAATAGGCCAGCTCAGCTTTTCCGTACAGTGGAGATGCTTTGCAAACCAGCATGCCTGCAGCATGATGAATCCCTCTCCCAGTCAAGACGCAATGAGTTTGCAAAATTCTTTGCAGATAAAGTATCCTCCATCCGGGCTGGAATCCCCACAGTGCCATCAAAGGAGTGCCAAACTACCAAGCCTGCCAAGGTAAGCCACCTGTCTCCCTGGAACAGCTTTGACCTAATGGATGTAAAAGACATTGCTAAAATTATCAGAATGTTGCGACCCACCACCTGTGATCTGGACCCTGCCTCAACCAAGCTTCTCATAGGGTGTATAGACATTATTGGCCCTGTAATTGTAAAAATAGTTCAATGCTCTTTGCAAACAGCCATTTTTCCAGAACCACTAAAGGAAGCAATTGTTAGACCACTTAAAAAACCTAATTTAGACCCCGACTGCATGACCAACTATAGACCAGTATCAAATCTTCCTTTTCTAGGAAAGATCATTGAGAAAGTGGTGGCAATGCAACTAGAAACCCACCTGTCTACCCATGATATTTAGGAGACATTCCAGTCAGGATTCAGGAGAAGCTCTGGTATGTACGCTTAATGATCTTCTGATGGCAAGAGACAGAGGTGATTGTTCAATCTTAATCCTTCTGGATCTCTCAGCAGCATTTGATACTGTGGACCACGGGATTCTAATTGAGCGCCTGAAAAATTTCTGTGGACTGGATGGCACAGTTCTTAGCTGGTTCAAATAATTTCTGGCCGGCAGGTCACAGAGAGTTTCTTCTGGAGAAAACTCTTCATCACCAGTGCCACTTCCATGCGGTGTCCCACAGGGTTCTATACTATCTCCCATGCTTTTATACATGCTACATTGGGTGAAATAATCAGACGTCATGGCCTGGTCTACTACTGCTATGCAGATGATACACAACGGTACCTGTCCTTTGATCCAGGTACAAAGGACCCCATAACAACCCTAAATGGCTGCCTAGCTGAGCTTCAGGAGTGGATGAGTGCCAGTTGGCTGCGACTGAACTCTGGTCCTTATAATAGGTCACAAGTCAGGGCTACAGCATAGCCAACCAACAGGACTTACGCTTGGGGGATCAGAATTACAAAACACTGAACATGTGCGGAATCTTGGTGTTGTCCTGGATAGTGGCATCTGACACTTAAACATCAGGTATCAGCCACAATCAAATCATCATTCTTTCATCTGAGGAACATAACCAGAATCAAGCACTTAATTCCCTCAGAAGATCTGCCTAAAGTCATACATGCATTTATATCATCACGCCTAGACTACTGCAACGCCTTCTACCTTGGTCTCCCAGCAAAAGAATTACACCTCTTGCAGATGGTACGAAACGCAGCTGCCAGGCTATTAACCAACCAGCCCCGTTCCAGCCACATAACACCCATTCTCTACTCCCTTCACTGGCTGACTGTCAGATGGCGAATTTTTTAAAGATTGGCTTACTAACTTACAAAGCCCTACTTGACCATGCCCCAAGGTACCTAAAGCAGCTTCTGATTCCTTACCGTCCCACTTGATAACTGTGATCCGTTGATGAAGGACTATTAACAGTACTTAGAATCTCCCAGGATTCGTCTGGGGGTCGAGCTTTCAGTTTTGGGGCTCCAACCTTATGTGTGTGGCTATGGGGGCAGCATGCGTGTGTGTGGCTATGCGGGCAGCATGTGTGTGTGGCTATGGGGGCAGCATGCATGTGTGTGGCTATGGGGGCAGCATGTGTGTGTCAGGCAATGGGGGCAGCATGCGTGTGTGTGGCAATGGGGGCAGCATGCATGTGTGAGGCTATGGGGGCAGCATGTGAGTGTGGCTATGGGGGCAGCATGTGTGTGTGGCTATGGGGGCAGCATGTGTGTGGCTATGGGGGCAGCATGTGTGTGTGGCTATGGGGGCAGCATGTGTGTGGCTATGGGGCAGCATGCGTGTGTGTGGCTATGGGGGCATATTGCATGTGTGAGGCTATGGGGGCAGGATGTGTGTGTGTGACTATGGGGCAGCATGTGTGTGGCTATGGGGGCAGCATGTGTGTGGCTATGGGGGCAGCATGTGTGTGTAGCTATGGGGGCAGCATGTGTGTGGCTATGGGGGCAGCATGTGTGTGTGGCTATGGGGGCAGCATGTGTGTGGCTATGGGGGCAGCATGCGTGTGTGAGGCTATGGGGGCAGCATGCGTGTGCGTGGCTATGGTGGCAGCATGTGTGTGGCTATGGGGGCAGCATGTGTGTGTGGCTATGGGGGCAGCATGCGTGTGTGAGGCTATGGGGGCATATTGCATGTGTGAGGCTATGGGGGCAGCATGCGTGTGTGTGGCTATGGGGGCAGCATGCGTGTGTGTGGCTATGGGGGCAGCATGCGTGTGTGTGGCTATGGGGGCAGCATGCGTGTGTGTGGCTTTGGGGGCAGCATGCGTGTGTGAGGCTATGGGGCAACGTGTGTGTGTGAAGCTATGGGGGCAGCGTGTGTGTGTGGCTATGGGGGCAGCATGCGTGTGTGTGGCTATGGGGGCAGCATGCGTGTGTGTGGCTATGGGGCAGCATGCGTGTGTGTGGCTATGGGGGCAGCATGCGTGTGTCAGGCAATGGGGGCAGCATGCGTGTGTGTGGCTATGGGGGCAGCATGTGTGTGTGGCTATAGGGGCAGCATGTGTGTGTGGCTATGGGGGCAGCATGCGTGTGTGTGGCTATGGGGGCAGCATGTGTGTGTGGCTATGGGGGCAGCATGTGTGTGGCTAAGGGGGCAGCATGTGTGTGTGGCTATGGGGGCAGCATGTGTATGGCTATGGGGGCAGCATGCGTGTGTGAGGCTATGGGGGCAGCATGTGTGTGTGGCTATGGGGGCAGCATGTGTGTGTGGCTATGGGGGCAGCATGTGTGTGGCTATGGGGGCAGCATGTGTGTGTGGCTATGGGGGCAGCATGTGTGTGGCTATGGGGGCAGCATGCGTGTGTGAGGCTATGGGGGCTTATTGCATGTGTGAGGCTATGGGGGCAGGATGTGTGTGTGTGGCTATGGGGCAGCATGTGTGTGTGGCTATGGGGGCAGCATGTGTGTGTAGCTATGGGGGCAGCATGTGTGTGGCTATGGGGGCAGCATGTGTGTGTGGCTATGGGGCAGCATGTGTGTTGCTATGGGGGCAGCATGCGTGTGTGAGGCTATGGGAGCATATTGCATGTGTGAGGCTATGGGGGCAGCATGCGTGTGTGTGGCTATGGGGGCAGCATGCGTGTGTGTGGCTATGGGGGCAGCATGCGTGTGTGTGGCTATGGGGGCAGCATGCGTGTGTGTGGCTATGGGGGAAGCATGCGTGTGTGGCTATGGGGGCAGCATGCGTGTGTGTGGCAAGGGGGGCAGCATGCGTGTGTGTGGCTATCGGGGAAGCATGCATGTGTGTGGCTATGGGGGCAGCATGCGTGTGTGTGGCAATGGGGGCAGCATGCGTGTGTGGCTATGGGGGCAGCATGCGTGTGTGTGGCTATGGGGGCAGCATGCGTGTGTGTGGCTATGGGGGAAGCATGCGTGTGTGGCTATGGGGGCAGCATGCGTGTGTGTGGCTATGGGGGCAGCATGCTTGTGTGTGGCTATGGGGGCAGCATGCGTGTGTGTGGCTATGGGGGCAGCATGCGTGTGTGTTGCTATGGGGGCAGCATGCGTGTGTGGCTATGGGGGCAGCATGTGTGTGTGTGGCTATGGGGCAGCATGTGTGTGTGGCTATGGGGGCAGCATGTGTGTGTAGCTATGGGGGCAGCATGTGTGTGGCTATGGGGGCAGCATGTGTGTGTGGCTATGGGGGCAGCATGTGTGTGGCTATGGGGGCAGCATGCGTGTGTGTGGCTATGGGGGCAGCATGCGTGTGTGTGGCTATGGGGGCAGCATGCATGTGTGTGGCTATGGGGGCAGCATGCGTGTGTGTGGCTATGGGGGCAGCATGCATGTGTGTGGCTATGGGGGCAGCATGCTTGTGTGTGGCTATGCGGGCAGCATGCTTGTATTTTGTTATTTGGGCAGCATGCGTGTGTGTGGCTATGGGGGCAGCATGCGTGTGTGAGGCTATGGGGGCATATTGCATGTGTGAGGCTATGGGGGCAGCATGCGTGTGTGTGGCTATGGGGGCAGCATGCATGTGTGTGGCTATGGGGGCAGCATGCGTGTGTGTGGCTTTGGGGGCAGCATGCGTGTGTGTGGCTATGGGGGAAGCATGCGTGTGTGGCTATGGGGGCAGCATGTGTGTGTGTGGCAATGGGGGCAGCATGCGTGTGTGTGGCTATGGGGGAAGCATGCGTGTGTGGCTATGGGGGCAGCATGCATGTGTGTGGCTATGGGGGCAGCATGCATGTGTGTGGCTATGGGGGCAGCATGCGTGTGTGTGGCTATGGGGGCAGCATGCGTGTGTGTGGCTATGGGGGCAGCATGCGTGTGTGTGGCTATGGGGGAAGCATGCGTGTGTGGCTATGGGGGCAGCATGCGTGTGTGTAGCTATGGGGCAGCATGCATGTGTGTGGCTATGGGGGCAGCATGCTTGTGTGTGGCTATGCGGGCAGCATGCTTGTATTTTGTTATTTGGGCAGCGTGCGTGTGTGTTGC
Organism: Taudactylus pleione; assembly: GCA_031769625.1. Classification (NCBI taxonomy): domain Eukaryota; kingdom Metazoa; phylum Chordata; class Amphibia; order Anura; family Myobatrachidae; genus Taudactylus; species Taudactylus pleione. Next base: position 1,683,883 of record JAUIMM010000280.1, read on the forward strand.
TATGGGGGCAGCATGTGTGTGTGTGGCTATGGGGGCAGCATGTGTGTGTGGCTATGGGGGCAGCATGTGTGTGTGTGGCTATGGGGGCAGCATGTGTGTGTGTGGCTATGGGGGCAGCATGCGTGTGTGCGGCTATGGGGGCAGCATGTGTGTGTAGCTATGGGGGCAGCATGTGTGTGTGGCTATGGGGGCAGCATGCATGTGTGTGGCTATGGGGGAAGCATGCGTGTGTGGCTATGGGGGCAGCATGCGTGTGTGGGGCTATGGGGGCAGCATGCGTGTGTGTGGCTATGGGGGCAGCATGCGTGTGTGTGGCTATGGGGGCAGCATGCATGTGTGTGGCTATGGGGGCAGCATGCGTGTGTGTGGCTATGGGGGCAGCATGCATGTGTGTGGCTATGGGGGCAGCATGCTTGTGTGTGGCTATGCAGGCAGCATGCTTGTATTTTGTTATTTGGGCAGCATGCGTGTGTGTTGCTATGGGGGCAGCATGTGTGTGTGTGGCTATGGGGGCAGCATGTGTGTGTGGCTATGGGGGCAGCATGTGTGTGTGTGGCTATGGGGCAGCATGTGTGTGTGTGGCTATGGGGGCAGCATGCGTGTGTGCGGCTATGGGGGCAGCATGTGTGTGTGGCTATGGGGGCAGCATGTGTGTGTGGCTATGGGGGCAGCATGTGTGTGTGGCTATGGGGGCAGCATGTGTGTGTGGTTATCCTTTGTGCATTTCCCAGAGGGTAGAAAGATAAAGTCAGTACGTACCTTCTTATTTACTAAAGCCTTAATTGCTATCTTGTGCATGTTTTATCTTATTTTTTTAATAATTACCTGATATGGAGAAAATGCTTTAGCAGGAGTAATAAAGTTACCCTTGGAGTGAGCGGTAATCATATTATGTAAGGCGTGGGCCACAGCATATACGGCTGTATAAACGCTGTACGTGATTCTGAAATTATCAACATCATAATCCAACAGAGGAAGAAGCCTTAGAGACACATTGGCATCCCAAAAATAGGATTTCACTTGTCTTTCCCCATTTGTAATTATCACTTCATTCAACACTGTTTTATTTTTCATTTTAGTAAACGCTCCTCTCCACACTGACTTTACTACTCTGTTTGGATGAGTCTCTGGGGTGACACTGTACAGAAAATCCTTTAAACCTGGAATATTCCCTTTATTGGAAGCTATTATCACAGATCCGTTAAGGAAAGGTGCAAAATGTTTTAATATATAATGCATGTGAACTTCTGGGGAGAAGGATAAGATCCATACTTTTCTACTAATGAGTGTAGGATCACCTATATGAGCCAGCAGGAGAATCAGTTGGTCTACATGACTGTACACAATAATTACATTAGCTGAAGAAGATCTGATCTCTTTTACAGCCATTTCACAATTGATAGTATTTTCCACTTTATATATCTTTACTGTATAGGCCACACAGCCGCCACTTCTGATAATCAATCTTTTAAGTGCCTAAGTGGCTCTTTGATTGCTGTCATCATCTGAGTGTACAATACCGACCCAGGTCCAGCGGAAGTCCAGCAGTAGTTGCACCAACGCTTCATTCTGGACGTAATTGTTTTCAACAGTACGGAAACTGAGCCCTGTCATGAAATATCGGGTCTGTTGCTCCATAACTGATCTGAGCAAAGTGAACAAGTGATAACACAACTCTGAGACAATGCCCAACGTTTCCATGTACAGTGCAAAATTCTAAATACAACTTTTGCAGGTGTCTGTGTTTTCGTTTCCGGGGTCGAACCAATAGCCGGCTATGCCGGTGATGCCAACAATGTAGTGCATGCATGATAAGCCCAGAGATGGCGTATTTTAATACTGTACGCACCCCTTTGGGGCTGCGAACAAAACTATGATTCTGGGGAAAAATCATGGTACATTGGTGCCTGTTTCAGAGCTGCAAACATGGTGGCCACATTATGTGTTCAGAAATTAATGTGCATCTTTTCCTGTATTCATGTGACTGCACGTCTCTGTACATCCCCATGTGAAAACAGCCCCATACATGTGACTGCACCGCCTCTATCCATCCACATGTGAAAGTAGCCCCATACATGTGACTGCACCGCCTCTATCCATCCACATGTGAAAGTAGCCCCATACATGTGACAGCACCGCCTCTATACATCCACATGTGAAAGTAGCCCCATACATGTGACTACACCACCTCTATCCATCCACATGTGAAAGTAGCCCCATACATGTGACTGCACCACCTCTAGACATCCACATGTGAATGTAGCCCCATACATGTGACTGCACCACCTCTATCCTTCCACATGTGAAAGTAGCCCCATACATGTGAGTGCACTGCCTCTATACATGCACATGTGAAAACAGCCCCATACATGTGACTGCACCGCCTCTATCCATCCACATGTGAAAGTAGCCCCATACATGTGACTGCACCACCTCTAGACATCCACATGTGAATGTAGCCCCATACATGTGACTGCACCACCTCTATCCTTCCACATGTGAAAGTAGACCCATACATGTGACTGCACCACCTCTATACATCCACATGTGAAAGTAGACCCATACATGTGACTGCACCACCTCTATCCTTCCACATGTGAAACTAGCCCCATACATGTGACAGCACTGCCTCTATACATCCCCATGTGAAAGTAGCCCCATACATGTGACAGCACCGCCTCTATACACCCCCATGTGAAAGTAGCCCCATACATGTGAATGCACCGTCTCTATACAGCCCCATGTGAAAGTAGCCCCATACATGTGACTGCACCACCTCTATCCTTCCACATGTGAAAGTAGCCCCATACATGTGACTGCACCACCTCTATCCTTCCTCATGTGAAACTAGCCCCATACATGTGACAGCACCGCCTCTATACAACCCCATGTGAAAGTAGCCCCATACATGTGAGTGCACCGCCTCTATACATCCACATGTGAAAGTAGCCACATACAGTACATGTGACTGCACCGCCTCTATCCATCCACATGTGAAAGTAGCCCCATACATGTGACTGCACCGCCTCTATACATCCACATGTGAAAGTAGCCCCATACAGTACATGTGACTGCACCACCTCTATCCATCCACATGTGAAAGTAGCCCCATACATGTGACTGCACCGCCTCTATCCTTCCACAGGTGAAAGTAGCCCCATACATGTGACTGCACCACCTCTATCCATCCACATGTGAAAGTAGCCCCATACATGTGACTGCACCACCTCTAGACATCCACATGTGAATGTAGCCCCATACATGTGACTGCACCACCTCTCTCCTTCCACATGTGAAAGTAGCCCCATACATGTGAGTGCACTGCCTCTATACATCCACATGCGAAAACAGCCCCATACATGTGACTGCACCGCCTCTATCCATCCACATGTGAAAGTAGCCCCATACATGTGACTGCACCACCTCTAGACATCCACATGTGAATGTAGCCCCATACATGTGACTGCACCACCTCTATCCTTCCACATGTGAAAGTAGACCCATACATGTGACTGCACCACCTCTATACATCCACATGTGAAAGTAGACCCATACATGTGACTGCACCACCTCTATCCTTCCACATGTGAAAGTAGCCCCATACATGTGACTGCACCACCTCTATCCTTCCACATGTGAAACTAGCCCCATACATGTGACAGCACTGCCTCTATACAACCCCATGTGAAAGTAGCCCCATACATGTGAGTGCACCGCCTCTATACATCCACATGTGAAAGTAGCCACATACAGTACATGTGACTGCACCGCCTCTATCCATCCACATGTGAAAGTAGCCCCATACATGTGACTGCACCGCCTCTATACATCCACATGTGAAAGTAGCCCCATACAGTACATGTGACTGCACTGCCTCTATCCATCCACATGTGAAAGTAGCCCCATACATGTGACTGCACCGCCTCTATCCTTCCACAGGTGAAAGTAGCCCCATACATGTGACTGCACCACCTCTATCCATCCACATGTGAAAGTAGCCCCATACATGTGACTGTACCGCCTCTACCCATCCACATGTGAAAGTAGCTCCATACATGTGACTGCACCGCTTCAACCCATCCACATGTGAAAGTAGCCCCATACATGTGACTGCACCGCTTCAACCCATCCACATGTGAAAGTAGCCACACACATGTGACTGCACTGCCTCTATCCATCCACATGTGAAAGTAGCCCCATACATGTGACTGCACCGCTTCAACCCATCCACATGTGAAAGTAGCCACACACATGTGACTGCACCGCCTCTATCCATCCACATGTGAAAGTAGCCCCATACATGTGACTGCACCGCCTCTATCCATCCACATGTGAAAGTAGCCCCATACATGTGAGTGCACTGTCTCTATCCATCCACAGGTGAAAGTAGCCCCATACATGTGACTGTACCGCCTCTACCCATCCACATGTGAAAGTAGCCCCATACATGTGACTGCACCGCCTCTATCCATCCACGTGTGAAAGTAGCCAGCGCGCCGATTTAGTATTGTGTATATAAAAAAAATGAATGTTACTGTGGATTATTAAAGAGCTGTCATACACCCGGGGTGACCTCCTCCAAATAACACCAATAAAAATGTAATTTTGGTATTAGCTCTATACACTCACCTTTAGGCAGGGACATACTGGTGCTCTAACTCTGCCCTGGCATTCCCTTCCACGGTAGGTGCACATGCTCACGTAAAAGGGGCGTGACCTCGCTCACAGGGCATGGCCCGCCTCATGGGGGCGTGATTACTTTTCATGGGGAGGTGCTGCGAGTCACGGGGGCACTGCCTCTCAGTATCCCGGTCAGGCAGTGCACCAGGAGGCGGAGCTGCTAAGCCGGGCTTTCATGCCGGCCCAGCCCATCAGGCCATCGGCCCTTCTGGCATTTGCCAGCATTCATGAGAAATTACCAATGGCCACTTCTGTATGATCCTAGCCAGCGATGGATCTAAAAAACAAACATGAGAACAAAATAGGAAGGCGCTCATAGTGTAGTAGGTATGATACTAAAATGAATGTGCGTACTCTGATTCAGAGATTTGCGCTAATGCAATCGCAGCTTCCATTTTGCACGGCACGCAGCTACGAGAGTATTCTAATGCCTTCCAAAGCATACCCGAGCACAGGGACGCCCGCCGCTGCCTTCTCATATCTGTCCGACGACATGCAACAGCGTAAACATCAGCATTATCAGCGCAAATCGGGGAGTAACGGAGCCAGTAAGTCACGTATGAGCTGTCGCAAACACTGCAGCTCTCATGACACGCAGAGAGCTCTCATGCTGCGCAGAAGAACGCAATGTCTAATTTATGCACGCCCATGAAACGGCGTTTAACCAGTCAGACACGCCTGTGTTTTTCAAACCACCACCCCGTTACCACCCCCAAGCGCTGACTACCTGTCAGTCACCTGGCGAGTGGTTCCTATGTACGAGAATAATCGCAATGCAATTGCTGCGCATGCGCAGAGCAGTATTCACACATGTGCATTAGCAAACAATCAATTGTTCTGCGAAAATATCGGAATTGCGCCCGTCTCTGAATCACGCTCTGTATGTCAATGAAAAATCAACAAGCTTATCTGAATTATGTGAATTGTGACGTAATCTTCTAGAACTTGTCTTTCCACGTCACTCAATATTATCTGAATCTGTAATATATTATATGCCCAAGTCTGCGCATATATAAAAATTCTACCGTCCTAATGGCGAAGGCTGCTTTAACTATGGAAATGACGCGGATATGGCATGGTGCTAACTGCTGGACACTGGCATGATTGCTGAACACAGATTCACAATGGTCGGGAATTTGCGCAGGCGCAGGATCCGTACTGCGAATATGCGGTATGAGTTTGCGTGATCGCATACAGGGCCTGATTCAGCTTTGGGAATATAGTACATATAAAACGTAACTGATCATCTTGGTGAAACCATGCTGCACTGCAGGTGGGACAGATGTAACGTGCAGAGAGAGTTAGATTTGGGAGGAGTGTGTATAAACTGACATCCAAATTGCAATGTAAAAATAAAGCTGTTCAGTATTTGTGGGCTACATGCAAAAGCAGCCAGTATTTACCCTGCATGCAAAATAAAATGTATGTATTTGCACCCCTTGCATTGCAACATGGTTTGTCCTGGTTCACAGTTACTTGCTATATCTTACTCTATTGCCAAAGCTGAATCAGGCCCACAGTCTGCTGCCATTTCTGGGCAGGGAGGGGGCGGCGGCGGATATCCGTGCCATTAATATATAGGAGATTATCTCTGGAGCTGAGACGGGAACTTTATAGATCAAAACTTCAGTGTAATACTCCCGTTATAAAAACTAGTCTCTTACACTCTATAATAGGCAACCGAGCAATAAAGGACTATTACAGGTAGTGTCAGCATTTAAGATATAAGTGGTCAAATACCCTCTTACCCAAACATTAAATATTGGCTGCAACTGGCAAATGAGGGATGGCCTAACAAAAAACTGATAAACAATAATTAAATGGCATAATATTACAACTCACTATTGTCATGGATAACTGAAACTTAAAAAGAACAAAATCAGTTTCACTATTGTAGACAATGGTTAGAGGAATAATTAAAAATAAAAATAATGTAAAAATAATTTAAAAACATAGTATCACAAGTTAACGCTCTCTGCCACTTTCCCAATGTTTTATGTGTCCCTCTCTGTCTGTGCCACAGTTTTATTGTTCCCTTTTCTGTATTTTTGACTGCCATTCAAAATAAAGACTTATAAAAAAAAATTCAGACACTATTAAAGCATAAATGAAAAATTAAATTCTCACTTAAAACTACAACGCGTTTCACAACACCTGGCAGCTTCCTCAGGCAGTGTTGTATGATTTCATTCAACAGTGAAAATGATTTTGTTATTTTAAAATTTTGTTTATCCATATGGCAATAGTGAGTTGAATTATGATGCCATTAATCTAACTAATAAATCATTTAATTATTGATTATCAATTTTTTGTTGGGTCACCCCTTATTTGGAAATTGCAGCCTATATTTCATGTTTGGGTAAGAGGGTGTTTGACCACTTACATCCTAAGTGCTGACACAACCTGTAACAGTCCTAAAATGCTCAGCTCCCATTTATGGAGAGTAAGGGGCTCGTTTTGCATAGAGGAAGTGTCACAATGAAGTTTTGATCTATAAAGTTCCATTCTCAGCACCAGCAATAGTCTCCTGTTTTCAATTCCATTCCATTTCGGTTAGGTTGGGAAACCCGCTAGTTTATTTTAGGTTGCAGAGATTGGGAACCTCTTGGCGCCGCCTCTACATTCACTTTTACATAGGATTTTATATAGGTCATCAAGCCCAGACTTGGGCATCCAATCAGCCTTTTTGGAGCCATTTTTTAAGCGAAGTAAATTTAGGTCACTAAATGAATGGGTTGTATACTGTACGTAAGTATGGATGCGATTCTGGGTGATCGCAAATTACATATACTACTAATAAATTTAAATAATCTTCATATTTTTATTTTATGGTTCATTTAAGGGTCTGATTCGGACTTTTACGCTATGCTGATATTTACGCAATTGGCCGATGTTTTTATTACAGCGCATGCGTTTAAGTCACTCGGCTCATGTGCCCTGATGCCTCTGCGATGTTGCATGCAGAGAGAAGTTAGATGCAGAGTGATTGACAGTTAGGGAGCATTTGTGGGTGGTAACGGAGGGGTGGTTAGAATAAAATGCGGGTTTGTCGCAACCGTCTTATAGGTGTATCAGATCTAATGACTGTGCCTTTGTAAGCAGCTCCACTGGTGCCGGCGTATTGGTTTCGTTGGCCATTCTGAGTAGCCCTAGGCCGATGATCGTCTGAACTGCGACTGATGATGCGTCTTTGTACGCAGTTGCTGCAAAGTTTTACTCAGCTGCTTGGACTTGCGAAGTCACCGGTGGTCGTCTCAATACCGGGAGCTGCAACATTTGCTTATTATCTCATAATAACTGCGTAAAAAGATGCAGTGGTGATGGGAATGTGTTTAGTATCGATTTTTTAACACTTTTTCACTCACAATTGGCACATCTATTTTGGCAGCCATTTTCTTGTAGTCAGAGTATATTACTGTATTTTATGTATCTAGTAATTTTGGTTGCCAATACTAGATGAAAGGCTATTGGCTCTAGTTAATTGTTAGCCCAATTTAAGCACCTTCTAAAGTACACGCAATTTATCCCTGATGAAGTTTGTTTTATAAACAAAGTGTGCTAGTGACCCTATATACCTTTGTAGATCCCCTTACCTAGGATGAAATTCTGCCAGTGAGCTTCTGCCCTTCTGAGCAAAGTCAACAGCAGACATATCTCCCACAGTATAGAAAAAAATGGCAAAGGCAACTTGATTTTTTTTTACAGCTTAAAGGCAGTGCCACGGGCACCAAGTTGGCACCGAGCTATGCCAATTTATTTATGATATGATCGGAGGACCACTCAATTAGGAGTGGCAATAGTTTTGGTGCCAACCTGGTGTCCTGGCGTTGTTATATAGATGACATCATTTTTATTTGGGATGATAATCACAATTCCCTGGAATATTTTTGTAAACACCTGAATGGAAATAATAATAACATTACATTCACCTTTTTGGATCTGACTATACTGTATATATTGAGGACTTTTTGGATCTGACTATACTGTATATATTGCGGAAGGTATGATTAAAACCATAAACTATATTATACAGATGGATTGCAATGGATACATTGAAGCTACTAGTAACCATCATTACAATTGGCTTAGGAGTATACCTAACAGTCAATTCCACCATATACAGTCAGATGCATAAATATTGGGACATTGACAGAATTTTCATATTTTGTCCTCTATTCACCATCACAATGTCTTTGAAATGAAACAAGCAAGATGTGCTTTAACTGCAGACTTTCAGATTTAATTTGAGGGTAATTACATCCAAATCAGGTGAACGGTGTAGGAATTACAACGGTTTCTATATGTGCCTCCCACTTTTTAAGGGGCCAGAAGTAATGGGACAAACTAAACAATCCTAAATCTAACTTTCACTTTTTAATACTTTGTTGTAAATCCTTTGCAGGCAATTACAGCCTGAAGTCTGGAACGCATAGACATCACCAGACGCTGGGTTTCATCCCTGGTGATGCTCTGCCAGGCCTCTACTGCAAATGTCTTCAGTTCCTGCTTGTTCTTGGGGCATTTTCCCTTCAGTTTTGTCTACATCAAGTGAAATGCATGCTCAATCGGATTCAGGTCAGGGGATTGACTTGGCCATTGCATAACATTCAACTTTTTAGCCTTAAAAAACTCTATGGTTGCTTTTGCAGTATGCTTTGGGTCATTATCCATCTGCACTGTGAAGCGCCGTCCAATGAGTTCTGAAGCATATGACTGAATATGAGCATATAATAATGCCAGAAACACTTCAGAATTCATTCTACTGCTTTTGTCAGCAGTCACATCATCAATAAATACAAGGGAACCAGTTCCATTGGCAGCCATACATGCCCACACCATGACACTACCACTACCATGCTCCACTGATGAGGTGGTATGTTTTGGACCATGAGCAGTTCCTTTCCTTCTCCATACTCTTCTCTTCCCATCACTCTCGTAAAAGTTGATCTTTGTCTCATCTGTCCATAGGATGTTGTTCCAGAACTGTAATGGCTTTTTTAGAAGTTGTTTGGCAAACTCTAATCTGGTCTTCCTGTTTTTGTGGCTCACCAATGGTTTACATCTTGTGGTGAACCCTCTATATTCACTCTTGTGAAGTCTTCTCTTGATTGTTGACTTTGACACATATACACCTACCTCCTGGAGAGTGTTATTGATTTGTCCAACTGTTGTGAAGGGGTTTTTTTCACCAGGGAAGTAATTCTTCTGTCATCCACCACAGTTGTTTTCCGTGGTCTTCCAGGTCTTTTGGTGTTGCTGAGCTCTCCAGTGCATTCTTTCTTTTTAAGAATGTTCCAAACAGTTGATTAGGCCACACCTAATGTTTTTGCTATCTCTCTGATGGGTTTGTTTTGATTTTTCAGCCTAATGATGGCTTGCTTCACTGATAGTGACAGCTCTTTGGATCTCATATTGAGAGTCGACAGCAACTGATTCCAAATGCAAATGTCACACCTAGAATCAACTCCAGACCTTTTACCTGCTTAATTGATAATGAAATAACGAGGGAATAGCCCACACCTGTCCATGAAATAGCTTTTGAGTTGATAGTCCCATTACTTTTGGCCCCTTAAAAAGTGGGAGGCACATATAGACACCGTTGTAATTCCTACACCGTTCACCTGATTTGGATGTAATTACCCTCAAATTAAATCTGAAAGTCTACAGTTAAAGCACATCTTGTTTGTTTCATTTCAAAGCCATTCTGGTGGTGAATAGAGGCCAAAATATGAAAATTCTATCAATGTCCCAATATTTATGCACCTGACTGTACATAGGTATTGGACATAAATTAATATATACGAGGATCAAGCCAAACAACGTATAAATCAATTTATGGAAAAAGCATACGATACAAAGTTAGTGGAAGAAGCAAAAGAAAATGGGTTAAAATGAGATTGGATGCTATATGAAAAACAAAAAAGAAACATAACACACTCAAAAATAGTGAAATTACATTCATAACCCAATACAACAACCAATACGGGGAGGTGGCCAAAATAATACAGAAACATTGGGGGATCCTTAACCACGATCCTGTCACGGCCAGGGTTTCTGGGCATGGTGGTCACCGGGTATTACCTGTGAGGTCATTGTGGCGAGGGGTCTCTGGCAGCGGTGCTGGTGTTTGGCGAGGGGCATTGGCTGTGCATGGTTCTGTGTGGGCACATTGTCACTGAGGCCTGGTGGTTTTTCCGTTCCATTTGGCATGGGCGCTGCCATCTTGCCTAAGGTCATGTGATTCAAGCTGTCCAATCCTGGTGGATCATGTGCTCTTTCCAGCCAGTCACAGCATGGCACCTGGTATTTAGGAAGGTCCAGAGCCTCCATTCATTGCCAGTGCAACATGTTTCTCAGCTGCGGCTGAGAGAGAGTACCTGTGCCTTACCTGCCTGTCTATTTATGCTACTAGCCTGAAACTCGCCTGCTCCAACCTGCTGGACTTACCCTGCACCCTCCATATACCTTCTCTCCTGCCTGAGTACCTGAACCTGCTGTTTCCCTGCACCTTGCCTCCCTTCACTCCCAGCTGGACTTCATTACCTCAGCCTGCATTTGTTACAGCCCACCATACCTGCATTCAGTTACAGCTCATGATACCTGCATTCAGTTACAGCTCATCATACCTGCACTCTGTTACAGCTCATCATACCTGCATTCAGTTACAGCTCATGATACCTGCATTCAGTTACAGCTCATGATACCTGCATTCAGTTACAGCTCATGATACCTGCATTCAGTTACAGCTCATCATACCTGCACTCTGTTACAGCTCATCATACCTGCATTCAGTTACAGCTCATCATACCTGCATTCAGTTACAGCTCACCATACCTGCATTCAGTCACAGCTCACCAAACCTGCATACTGGACATTCCCTGCCTGTCACTGTCTGGACATTCTCCCATTTGCTTCACCACAGTTATCAAGTGCACTTTAGTGCTAAACCTGGACTTTTTCTTTTGCCATTCCCATGTCTGCTAAATCACTTATTAAAAACTCCACCTTTTTATTTAAATCTGCTTCTCTGTCTGCTCTTGTCACCACCCCGGGTCCACAACAAACCCAGACCTTCACAGATCCAGCATTAAAAACTTTTATTAATAAAAGACCTAGATTTACATATAGGAAGGCACGTAACATAAAGGATAGCCTAGTAAGAAGTGCCATTGCAGTCCCCACCCCATCCTCTACAAACAAATCAAAGGGATTCTATAGGTGTGGGACATGCAGTATGTACAAGGCATGTAAAGACCCTATCTCTAAATTTACACAATGTAAATCCACTCACGCAAATAGAGTCTTTCAAATAGACGATTTTATTACATGTCATACTAAGTACTGTATTTATTTACTTGAATGTTCTTGTGGTAGCCAATACGTTGGCAAAACCACTAGAATGTTGAAAGATCGTCTAGATGAACATGTGAGGAACGTGAAAAAGGCTTTAGAATCAGATAATGTCTCATTGCATTTTAAAACTAAACATCAATGTGATATCAAACATTTAGTTTCTTTTTGTGGCATTCAAGTAGTAAAATCTGATTGGAGAACCAACAACAGAGATAATATTCTTGCTCAAATGGAAATGAAAACGATTTACATGTTAAAATCCCTAACCCCCAAAAGGGTTAAACGTAGATTTTATTATATATTTTTTATTGAATCGTGTGACTTGGTATATTTATTTTTATTATACATTGTTATTGAGCTGTATTTTTTATTAATTGCATGTTTTTACTTTTCATGCATTTTTGAATGAATACGAGGATCCTTGATGAATTTCCACCTGTTAGAACTTTGAAATTCCAAGTTAGTGAATACATCAGTCTAGAGGGAACTCCGGTTGGCATCCTTACTTGTTACCAACTGAAGACGATGTGTTCCAAACAAAGGAAGTATCATCTCCGTGGTTCCCTGCCAAAAGGTGTTTCCGTTTGGTATTGTGGGAGGAACTACAGTTGTCTGCCTTATGCTTTCTGGTAGACCAGACTACACTAGATGTGCACTGCCATGTGACGTCGACAACATCCGGTCGGGAGTTGATGATGACTTCCGGATATCCGTTCTGCCCACAGGAAGTTGTCATCCACCTGTCATTTTAGCTAAAGGTTTTTTTCCTGCCAGAGGTTTGGCGAGCAAATGAACACCACACGATCAGGAGGAACTAGAAACATGGCCTGGATGCACCATATTATTTTACAGGATTCGTTTGTATGTTTGTATTAATTGAGGTATATTTATTGTAATGCACGTGTATTTATGGATTTACTGTATGGAGGACATCGGGTATTATGTTATATGAAGTTTTCATGTTTAGAGAGGTAGTTGAAATTGTATCTACTTATCTGGCGTTTGTGACTAAACTTGGTTACAATAAAATTGTGTTATACCCTCCTCTTAGTGTCTGTCATTGTGTTTGTTTAAAAGGGAAACACATTGTTTGCCCCTCTTATCAAATTTGAACCTGGTCCCTGAGTTATAATGGGACATTACAGATCCACAGGCGAAACTTGAGATATGGTAATGGGTGTTCCCAGCTTTAGCTTAATATATATATTCTAGAGTTCAGGGGGCAGGGTGTCCGTTAGCGAAAAGGGAACTTTTGCAGAAGGGGCGTGCTCTAACAGGGGGCATGTTCACTCTAACAGGGGGCATGATTTTGAGACACACCCCCTTTTCAAATTCTGCAGCGCTTTACAGAGAATGTTTGGCCAATCACATCAGTCCCTGCCCCAGTGGAGTTTACACTTTATGGGGTCTATTTACTAAGCAGTGTTAGGAGACAGAGTGAAAAGTGATAAGAAAGTGATAAGGAGCCAGCCAATCAGCTCCCAACTATCATCTCACAGGATGTGTTTGAAAATTGACAGTTGGGAGCTGATTGGCTGGCACCTTATCACTTTTCACTCTGTCTCCTAACACTGCTTAGTAAATAGACCCCTAAATTCCCTATCACATGCTCACATGCACACTAGGGGTAACATCAGTCCCTGCCCCAGTGCAGCTTACACTCTATGGGCCTGATTCAGAGCCACTCGTAAGCGGCAGCTCGTTCGCTCCGAGCGATGTTTGGCAACTGCGCATGCGTACGGATCGTTATACGCATGCGCGAACCAGTCAGTGCGGTCGAAATTCATGTGCTCACAAAATAGCGAATGCCTGCTAATTTGAGTGACAGAATGAGGCGTATGTGGGTGGTAACAGGGGAAGGTGCTTGAAAACGGGGAGTGGAGATCCGAACGCAGGCGTGCTTAAAGGTCAAAACGGGCGTTTTATGGGTGTGCATAATTAAAACAGCAGCGTCATTGACCACGTCACTGGGTTATTTTATAGCCAGAACTGCTCGCAAAATTGTGGTAGCAAAAACCGACCACAAGAATAGTGAGCAGTTCATACCCTGTTCGATGTACTCGATTAATCTAATAAATAGCGGACATGACGTAGGATGCGAGCGGCCAGGGGGCGTAGTTTCCCAAAAAACGACCGCAAGTTTTGTACGCCAGGAGGCCGACCAAAAAAAAAATGCCTGTCCCTGATTCAGAGCGAGCGGCTCTGAATCAGGCCCTATATTCACTATCACATGTACACACACATACACACTATGGGAAACATTAGTCCCTGCCCCAGTGGAGCTTACACTCTATATTCCCTATCACATGTACACGCACATACACACTAAGGGAAACATTAGTTCCTGCCCCAGTGGAGCTTAAACTCTATGTGCCTGATTCAGACCCGGTCGCAAGTGCTGAGCACTCGCAACCTGGTTAATGGTGGCCCAGAGCACATGCGGACGACGGAGCAGGCTTCGTTGTGTGCATGCGCCAGACCCGGATAGCACCAGGCACACTAGGGATAACTTCAGTCCTTGCCGCAGTGCAGCTTACACTCTATATTCCCTATTACATTCTCACAGATATGACATACACACTAGGGGTCACATCCCTCCCTGCCCCAGTGCTTACACTCTATATTCCCCATCACATGGTCACACACATACACACTAGGGATCACATCACTCCCTGCCCCAGTGCTTACACTCTATATTCCCCATCACATGGTCACACACACATACACACTAGGGGTCACATCACTCCCTGCCCCAGTGCTTACACTCTATATTCCCTATCACATGGTCACACACATACACACTAGGGATCACATCACTCCCTGCCCCAGTGCTTACACTCTATATTCCCCATCACATGGTCACACACATACACACTAGGGGTCTCATCACTCCCTGCCCCAGTGCTTACACTCTATATTCCCCATCACATGGTCACACACATACACACTAGGGATCACATCACTCCCTGCCCCAGTGCTTACACTCTATATTCCCCATCACATGGTCACACACATACACACTAGGGGTCACATCACTCCCTGCCCCAGAGCAGCTTACACTCTATATTCCCTATCACATGGTCACACACATACACACTATGGGTCACATCACTCCCTGCCCCAGTGCTTACACTCTATATTCCCCATCACATGGTCACGCACATACACACTAGGGGTCACATCACTCCCTGCCCCAGTGCAGCTTACACTCTATATTCCCCATCACATGGTCACACACATACACACTAGGGGTCACATCACTCCCTGCCCCAGTGCAGCTTACACTCTATATTCCCCATCACATGGTCACACACATACACACTAGGGGTCACATCACTCCCTGCCCCAGTGCTTACACTCTATATTCCCCATCACATGTACACACACATACACACTAGGGGTCACGCCAGTCACTGCCCCAGTGGAGCTTACACTCTATATTCCCTATCACATGTACACGCATACATATACACACTACGGTTAATTTTTTTTGGGAGCCAATTAAGCTACCAGTATATTTTTGGAGTGTGGGAGGAAACCGGAGCACCTGGAGGGAACCCACGCATGCACAGGGAGAATATTCAAAGGCAGTTACTGCCTCACGACCACAGTGTTGTGAGGCCGTATGTGCTGCCCAATTTAAATAATAAAAATAATCCACATAAATACATTGAAATAGCCAGATCCACATAAAATACATATAAAAAGCCAGCGCTAGATGAAAAAAAACATTGAAGAAGCCAGATCCACCATAACACTGTGAAGCTTTCACTGGTGAAAACTGGCAAATGTTTCTGCCGTCAGGGTGTTTGCCAGCGATAGCAGCGTTACAGGGAAAAAATGTAAGATTTAAGTCAGAAGTTTGTGTTTACCTGCCATGCCTAGGGTTCTCCACGTTGCTTCTAATCATTGAAAGGAGGAGGAATATGGTAAGGGATAAAGAAGGGAGAAGTAAAAGATGAAAGGGAGTGGTGGAATGAGGTGCAGGGCAAGAGGAAAAGTGTTTTTTGAGACCAGTGATGGCCAGATATGGGACATCAAAGAAAGGACCTGGGGGATGTAGGTCAGGGAGGACAGGACCAAGGGGGATGTAGGTCAGGGAGGGATGGACCTGGTGGAGAAAGAGCAGGGAGGGCTAGACTAAGGGATAGTGCAGGATAGGGAGGACTGGACCTATTGGGGCACAAGGATGGCTGGACATGGTGGGGGGTGGCACAGTGAAAGGAAGGCTGGACCTTAATAGGGGGTCACAGGTCAGGGAGGGCTGTGGCAGGCACAGGGCTAGGAATGACGGAGCTTAATATGGAGGCACAGGGAAGGTAGGGCTAGATAAGTGTACTGTAGGACAGGGAGGGTTGGACCTATAAGGGCACAGCACAGGGATGGATAGACATGGTGGAGGACAGGCTCAGGGCAGGGAAGGCTGAACCTGGGAGAACACAAGGCAGGGAATGCTGGACCTGGGGAGGCACAGGGCTTCAGTGGCACAGGGCAGGAAAGGTTGGACCTGGGAGAACACAAGGCAGGGAAGGCTGGACATTGTTTGGGGCTGCAGGGCAAGCAAGCTGAACAGGGGGTGGCACAGGAGGCAGGGTAATGATATATGTACCTGTATGGAGCACTGGCACACACAGCAGTGCACTAGAACTCTACTGAAGGGGATCTATATATACACTACCGCTAGCTCAACTGTGAAGCGCCGACTGCATATTAAATATGGCGCCAACAAAGAGCCAATCACAGCTTGTGAAACAGTAGCCAATCAGGAGCAGGCGCTCCTGAATGGCTGGAACTGGGGAGGCACAGGGCTTGGGAGGCACAGGGCAGGAAAGGCTGGACCTGGGGAAACACAAGGTAGGGAAGGCTGGACCTGGGGAGGCACAGGGTTTGGAGGAACAGGGCAGGCAAGGCTGGAGCTTAATATGGGGGCACAGGGAAGGTAGGGCTAGATAAGAATACTGCAGGACAGGGAGGGTTGGACCTATTGGGGCATAGCACAGGGATGGATAGACATGGTGGAGGAGTGGCACAGGACAGTGAATGCTGGACTTGGGAAGGCACAAGGTTAGGGTGGCACAGGGCAGGAAAGGCTGGACCTGGGGGAACATAAGGCAGGGAAGGCAGGACATTGTTTGGGGCTACAGGGCAAGCTGGCTGAACAGGGGGGTGCACAGGAGGCAGGGTAATGATATATGTACCTGTATGGAGCACTGGCACAAGCAGCAGTGCACTAGCACTTCACTGAAGGGGATCTATACATACACTACCGCTAGCTCAACCGTGAAGCGCTGACTGCATATTAAATATGGCGCCAGCCAAGAGCCAATCACAGCTTGTGAAACAGCAGCCAATCAGGAGAAGGCGCTCCTGAATGGCTGCTGTTCCACGAGCTGTCATTGGCTCACTTCCGGCGCCATGTTTATATGCTGTTTCATGCCCGGCTGTAGCAGGTGGCTCGGCCAAACCATCACCGCAGCGCTGCCTTCAATAAATATGGTGGATTTGGGCTAATGGGTGGTCCGGTGCACCCCCAGAACACCCCCTAGTTTCACCTACGGTTGAAATGGGTTGGGACTGGTTTCACATTCTCTCCCGACCTCGCCCTGCTTCTGCTTCTTTTCTTAGAGGCTACCAGCCCTAGGACCCAACCTGGCACCCATGGACTGTGGGGGAGGGAATGTAATAGCAAGCAACATGAAGGCATCAATGTGCTTCTGACGCGTCTGCTTGATGGTAAAACCAACCTGGTTGAAACCACATGAAAAATGAAGACCAAGACCATGCTGTCAGTAAGGGGTTGATCAACTGAATATGTTGCTTGTTGAACTTACCTGGGGGTACCCATAAACTCTAAGCAGGCTTGCAATGGCTTGTGATGAGGAAGAGAGTAGATGACCAACAAAAGCCACCACTTTACCATATTGATGACAGTCATAGTTAGGATACAGCTCTCCGCCTGATAAGATCCTCAGAATCCCCTCTACAGCTGTAGCCTCACAGAAACAAGAGTCAAAGATGTCATAACCAAGAGTCACATTGGGTAAAATATCCCTGTTCTTATTAATCTCATTAACAGCGAATTCAAATGCCAGAAAATGACGCAGGAAACGAGGAGATGGCCTGTCAAAGAGATATAATGTTATTATGTAGACGATGTGGACAATGTTAGGTTGTACCCTATAGGCATGTTATTGAAAACGTTATAAATAAACCAGCTTTGCCCCCAATGTTATAGTTTCTGCCATCATGTTTATTATTTGAGATGTTATAGTCCCATTGCTTTGCATAGGGGCCTGTTAATAAATGTTGTTTTTGTTATTGCTCAGCTTTAACGGTGAATCGAGATGAAACAAAGTGTAGGTTATTTCTAGGAGCCTCTACTACACAATGATGCAGTTTTAAAGAAATTGGTTCAGTAGTTTTTGCACCAACGAGGAACAAATAGACAGACATAGCGTTCCTATTATATTAGTACAGATGTATGTGTAATTCTGTATATTGTCTATAGTGAATAATGAATACAAAACAAATTGATTATGAAGATTTATCCTTAAATTATTGTGTGCAGATGTTATTCCCACTCACACCACCAGTACCAGCCATACATTCCACTGATAGATCCCTATTGCCAGCCATACATTCTACTGATAGATCCCTATTGTCAGCCATACATTCCACTGATAGATCCCTATTGCCAGCCATACATCCCACTGATAGATCCCTATTGCCAGCCATACATTCCACTGATAGATCCCTATTGCCAGCCATACATTCCACTGATAGATCCCTATTGTCAGCCATACATTACACTGATAGATCCCTATTGCCAGCCATACATCCCACATATAGATCCCTATTGCCAGCCATACATTCCACTGATAGATCCCTATTGCTAGACATACATCCCACTGATAGATCCCTATTGCCAGTCAAACATTCCACTGATAGATCCCTATTGCCAGCCATACATTCCACTGATAGATCCCTATTGCCAGCCATACATTCCACTGATGGATCCCTATTGCCATCCATACAGTACATTCCACTGATAGATCCCTATTGCCAGCCATATATTCCACTGATTGATTCCTATTGTCAGCCATACATTCCACTGATAGATCCCTATTGCCATCCATACATTCCACTGATAGATCCCTATTGCCGTCCATACATTCCACTGATAGATCCCTATTGCCAGCCATACATTCCATTGATAGATCCCTATTGCCAGCCATACAGTTCAGTGCTAGATCCCTAGAAACAAAAGAAAGAAACAAAAAAGCTAACATAATTGATAATATATTCCATACAACATTGTAACACACATTTCTTTAAACACAAAACAAATCTGACTGTCCAATAATCTTTGTCGGACTCAAACACATTTTTTTCACTCTGCAGTTTGACTTCTCAGACATACCTGACATGCAGGAGGAAATATAATGGATGTGTGGTGATTTGCGGCAGGATTGCAAAGCCAAACACGTCGGCGATTTCATCCAAAAAAAGTCAGAGAATGGTTCTAGCCAGCAAGTTTGATCAAACTGTCTGTCCAGAACATAAAAAAGTTATCACAAATGAATATTTAATTAAGGTGCCCAAACAATAAATACATAAATTTATAGCGCAGAATTATAGAATTAGTTTATAATAGGGGTAAATCAATAATGAATAATAAAAATAAATTTAATTATGTGGACTATATATTATTTAAAGAATATCAAGGAGCCAATATTATTTATAAATTAAATGCTATTAGTAATAAAATTGTATTTTAATTGGAGCCATATTAATGATGGAAAAACCAATTTATTCCACACTGGTGGCACTACATGTACCAGCATGCACATCCTTCCATTATTATTTAATTAATTAAGAATACCCCAATTATTCTTGCCCCATTATTACATTTATAAATAATATTGTTCCCTTAATATTATTTGTTATATTGCCCACTCAATTAAATTGTTATTATTTACTATTAATTAGAGCCAAATATAAATTAAATAATTGTGCCCCTTAAATAGTTTCGGCCCCTTAATTATTATTTAGTGACAACTTAATACATCTTTTTAACGTGCCTATTTATAATGTTAATATTATGTTCTGGACAGAATTATAAAATTGCATGCAGTTTCTGCAATCACACAGCCAAAGACACTTCTTTTTTTTGGTGCTTTTGCAGTGGTTTGTGAAACTGCAGCTGAATAAATTTGACTATTTGTGTTCAGAACAAAAAAAATTGGGTCGACAGTTTGTGGCAAGCTGTGTTGGACACTCTGATTTTTCTGCAATTTTTCCAATGAGTATGGCTTTAATACATCTGATCGTAAGCAATATACCCCCCAAAACACTGTTGATTTAACCAAGTCGCACACCATTTCCCAAGTAATGGGTGAAAACTATTTATTATATTCAAAATGGTGTCAATATTTTTATAAAAAAAAAATAATGTATTAATATGTTAAATTTGATGCAGATGAATGCTGCGTTCCTGTGGCTAGGAGTTACAACACATGTTATGTATAAGAGCAGTTAATTTATGATGAGCGGATGATATTGTGTGGAGTTAACAAATTTCTCTATTATGCAGTCACTGGGATGCACAGTGTAATGTATGGAATTCGCAGGGATGCTCTGTCTATTGTATGATGATCACTGGCATGCTCTGTGTACTCTGATAGTCACTGATAATAAGCTCTTTCTATTGTATGGTGATCACTGGGTTGCTCTGTGTACTGTGTACTGTATGGCAGTCACTGGGATGCTCTTTATACAATATGACAGCCACTGGTATGCTCTGTCTCTTGTATGGTGATCACTGGGATGCTATGTGTGCCATATAGTAATCATTGATACTGTATGCTCTGTCTATTGTATGGCATTCACAGGGATGCATTTTGTTGTGTATGGAAGTCACAGGGATGCTCTGTTTATTCTATGGTGATCACTGGGATGCTCTGTGTACCGTGTGGTAGTCACTGCTATGCTTTGTCTCGTGTATGGCAATCACTGGGATTCAGTGTGTAGTTTATGGAAGTCACTGGGATGCTTTGTGTGAAATGGCATTCAATCGTATGCTCTGTCTATTGTATGGTAATCACTGGGATGCAATATGTGCCATATAGTAGGCATTGATACTGTATGTTCTGTCTATTGTATGGCAATCACTGGGATGCATTTTATAGTGTATGGAGATCAGAGGGATGCTCTATCCAGGGCCATAGCTAGGGTAGTGCGGCCGGTGCCATCGCACAGGGCACCACAGGTCAGGGGGCGCTGTTTGCTTATGTCCCTATTTATCCCCAGCATCTCCTGGCCTCCCCTATCTCTTCCCTGGCCCTTCCCCTTGAGGCCATGGCTCTCTCTCAGGTGCACTATATTATGTCCCTATTTATCCCCAGCATCTCCTGGCCTCCCCTATCTCTTCCCTGGCCCTTCCCCATGAGGCCATGGCCCTCTCTCAGGTGCACTATATTATGTCCCTATTTATCCCCAACATCTCCTGGCCTCTCCTATCTCATCCCTGGCCCTTCCCCATGAGGCCATGGCCCTCTCTCAGGTGCACTATATTATGTCCCTATTTATCCCCAGCATCTCCTGGCCTCCCCTATCTCTTCCCTGGCCCTTCCCCATCAGGCCATGGCCCTCTCTCAGGTGCACTATATTATGTCCCTATTCATCCCCAGCATCTTCTGGCCTCCCCTATCTCTTCCCTGGCCCTTCCCCATGAGGCCATGGCCCTCTCTCAGGTGCACTATATTATGTCTCTATTTATCCCAAGCATCTCCTGGCCTCCCCTATCTCTTCCTTGGCCCTTCCCCATGAGGCTATGGCCCTCTCTCAGGTGCACTATATTATGTCCCTATTTATCCCCAGCATCTCCTGGCCTCCCCTATCTTTTCCCTGGTTCTTCCCCAAGAGGCCATGGTCCTCTCTCAGGTGCACTATATTATGTCCCTATTTATCCCCAGCATCTCCTGGCCTCCCCTATCTTTTCCCTGGTTCTTCCCCATGAGGCCATGGCCCTTTTTTGGGTGCATTATGTCCCTTTGAAAAATGGGGGGGCGCCAATGCTCTTTCTGGCACAGGGCACCAAAAAGTCTAGTTACGGCTCTGGCTCTATCTATTATATATGGTGATCACTGGGATGTTCTGTGTATGGGACTGCAGTCACTTGGATGCTTTGTCTATTGTATGATGATCACTGGGATGCACTGTGTAGTGCATGACAACACTGGCACCACTAGGGGGGTGCGAGGAGCACTGGGTGACACCATCCTAGGAGGTGACACCACAATAGCAGAGCTGCTCTGCTATTTTGGTGTCACCCCCTCAGATGGTGTCACCGAGCAGCCACACTGCAGTGAGAGGCAGAGGACTGACCAATTGCTGCTGCTGGTTCGCTGAGTAACCGGGCTTACTCCGTGGAGCAACATCTTCTGGGTAGAGCAGCCCCCAGCTTCTCCTCTGCCTCTAAGCCCCATTAAGTGCCGTAAACAGGGGGGTGTGACAGGAGGTCACAACTCCAAGAGTGGCCGAAACTTTGCGGGATGAGGCTACGCCCCCTCACGTGCGCGTGCCTCTGGCACGCTATAGGATCCCTGACCCTTGCGCCAGGTGTGTGAAGGGTTAGTGACGCTGCTGTATGGAAATCACAACAATGTTCTATCTTTTGTATGGTGAGCACTGAGATGCACTGTTTACTGTATGGCAGTCACTGGGAAGCTTAGTCTTATGTATGGTGATCATTGGCATGCTCTGTGTACTCTATGGTAGTCACTGATATGCTTTGTCTATTGTATGTCAATCATGGGATGCTCTGTGTACTGTATTTCAGTCACCGGGATGCTCTATCTATTGCGTGGCGGTCTCTGGTTTGATCTTTTATTGTTAGACACAAAAAAAAAGAAAAAAAAAGAAATTGTCTTTTTGCCTGGCGCACTTTTATTTGGGGTTTCTCTGCAGTGCGTTAGGCAAAAAGACAATTCCCTTTTTTTCTTTTTTTTTTTGTCTAAGAAAATTTAATGACTCTATTACACATTGTGAATAGTAATCCAGGGTTTTGATATTAATTTACAAATAACACCTAGTAGTGCAGAAGTATTCCACTTCTTCCTAACCCTTTATTTGTGTACGATCTCTTATTGTACAATGATGGTCTCTGGGACGTTCTCTGTACTGTGTGGTGGTCAGTAAAATATTCTCTGTATTTGTATTGTATTTTGCTAGGTTAAATAAATATTCCTTTTCTGATGTTTGTCTGTGTGTGTAAAAGAGAGATAAAGAAATATTACACATTGTGAATAGTAATCCAGGGTTTTGATATTAATTTACAAATAACACCTACTAGTGCAGAAGTATTCCCCCTGTTCCTCACCCTTTATTTGGAATCGGAATGGAATCCCGGCTGCCGCATGGCCGGCAGTTCGATTCCCGGCAGCGGCAGCCCGACAGATCAGCAGAGCCCGGCAACGGAAGCCCGACACCGCTGGAAATCCCGATCGTCCCTAAGGTAAGTAAAAACTAACCTAACCAACCCCCCTAACCCTCCTTAGGGGTGCCTAACCCTAACCTCCCCCCTGTGCCTAACCCTAATCCCCCCTCTAAGTGTCTAACCCTAAGCCCCCTTCCCTGCTGCCTAAACCTAAGCCCTCCGGGGGGGTGCCTAACCCTAACCTCCCCCCAGGGGTACCTAACCCTAACCCCCCCTTCCCCTAGCCTAACCCTAACCCTCCCAGGGGGGTGCCTAACCCTAAGTCCCCCCCCGGGTGCCCTAAACCTAACCCTCCCCCCCGCAGCTGTCCACTCGCGGCACCCGGCATCCCTTCGATACGGGATGCTGGGCGCCAGTCTCCCGGCGTCAGGTAAATGACAGGCGTCTAGATATAGACGCCCGTCATTTATCCCACGCCGGGATAAAGCAGCCGGGAAGCCGGCTGTCGGTATTAAGGCAGCCGGATTCCCGATTACATCCCCTTTATTTGTGTACGATCTCTTATTGTACAGTGATGGTCTCTGGGATGCTTTCTGTATTGTGTGGTGGTCATTAAAATATTCTCTGTATTTGTGTTGTATTTTGCTACGTTAAATAAATATTCCTTTTCTGATGTTTGTCTGTGTCTGTAAAATAGATATTTTGTCCTTTATATTACATCATATAAGATCATATAGCTAGTCGGTACTCTGTGGGGGTCTGGTTGGAGTGGGCCTCAAAAGGATCTCCGCATCTACAGTTGACCCAACCATTTCTGAGTAGCTTGGAGCCCCTCATGGAAAATGTGGAATGTACAGTAGGTATCAGGGAGAAGATATTAAAGTATTGTACAAGCACAAGTGACACTACAAATTCCAGCATGCACACTTGCAGCCCATGACTTTTGCTGCATGCTAGCACTTGTAGAACAACATATGTCAACATGCATGGGGTACAATTGCAAAGTAGCCAACAGTATGGAGTTATTATTCTTTATTTATATGGCATCACAAAGGTTGTGCAGCGCCTTAGTACATATGCAAATGAGAACACAAAAAAACAATTATTAACAGTGCAAATCAGTGCAGGACACGGACATGGTATAAACACTTTGCTGTATTAGTGATCGATTCATAACACTTAAAAAAGGAGCAGGGCGCCAGCAACCAAGTGTTAAATGCTGTTGTGGGGAGTTAGGAGTAAATGATAGTATAAGTAAGGGTAGGACAAACACATGAGGGAGGAGGACCCTGCTCGTAAGAGCTTACATTCTAAAGGGAATGGTCAGCCAGACAGGGGTGACACAGATGGGGTGGATAGTGAGCTTGGGGCAGTGGGTGAGAATGAGAGCTGGAGAGCTTTGATGAAGCAGTGGGTCTTGACCGCCTGTTTGATAGTAGTAGAGAGCTGTAGAGTCTGATGGGGAGAGGGAGAGAGTTCCATAGGTAGGGAGCAGCACAGACTTAGGGGTCTATTTACTAAGCAGTATTAAGAGACAGAGTGAAAAGTGATAAGATAGTGATAAGGTGCCAGCCAATCAACTCCCAACTGTCATCTCACAGGCTGTGTTTGAAAAATGACAGTTGGGAGCTGATTGGCTGGCACCTTATCACTTTCTTATCACTTTTCACTCTGTCTCCTAACACTGCTTAATAAATAGCCCCCAAAGTCTTAGAGGCAAGAATGGGGAAATTAATCAGTTGGCAGGAGAGAGTTCTAGAAAGACCCCCGTAGTAATCAGCAAGCATTGTGCCTGGCCTCAATCATCCTACCGAGGATACTGGGCTTGGTGCTGATTAGGCTTTTAGAAAATTGAAGGTTTTTTTCCCCTTTTAATTATTTGCTTACAGTGATTTGTCCAAATAATCTGGAGTACTCCTAATAATTAGTTGTTTTTTGTATTCATCTGTCTTCATTTCATGTTGACAATGGTCTATTTCTTGATCTGAGTCAGGATTTCCCTTATTTTATTTTTTATACTTATTTTACTGTATTATCATCTGTCATTGATATGAGAAATAGGTTGTTGAGTCCTGTTTTGGGCTTTTATCAGTTTATTCACCATTTTTCATGCCATAGTAGCACTTATTTATGAACTTTGGGCCTGATTCAGGGCCCTCCTCCATGAAAATGGAGCGGCCTCCTGGCCGCTCGCATAGCTGTGGGTGACCACCCACAGCATATGCGAGCGTCCATGATGATGGTCGCCATGGTCTTGACCATCGCGACCATCGGGCTTGCGACGGAGACCCTGCGGTAGGGTTTCGCTTCCGCAAGCTCTGGACTGATTTTGGCCCTATCAGAGCCAAAATCACTCCCACTGACATCACTACTGATGTCAGTGGGGCCGGCTTCAGACGGTAGGTGTTCCCATGGGAACGCCTCCGTCTGGCAAGCACGCCCCCGGCACGCCCACCAAAGGGGGCGTGCTGTCAATCAACATCGACAGCACGCCCCCTTTGGTGCGAGACCCGGAGCACGGCCCCTTTGATGCGAGACCCGTCGTGCGCATGCGCAGTGGGGGAACATCGACCCGCTTGCAAGCGTTCTGCGCTCGCAAGCGGCTCTGAGTGACCCACCTTGTTTCCAAATAGTTATTTACAGTACGTTTATTCACTCGTGGAAAGAAACGTATTTCTGCTATTCCTTCAGACTTTTGTTTTTATCTTTTAATATCAGTTTTCTTTTCCTTTTCCTTAGTTGTGCTGTAACACCTTCACATGTATTTATTTTGTCCTTATGTAACTATCCAGGCATAAAGCTCCTCCAATAACAACAGTTCATTAACATCCCATATAACTGGGAATAAGCAGCATCTGTCTGGGGATTATACAATGGCACTCAGGGGTCTATTTAGACTCACTGACTGATTGCTCACCCCCATCTTCTCCCCCCACTACACCTCCAACCCCAGCTCCCACCACACTCCCGCCCGCCCACTTTCCTTGCTCTAAAAATGACTGACCTCTAAAGTACTAAAGTATGGGGATTGTTGAAATGAAGGAGGCACATTTGTAACCATTAGCTATCTGTGATATCTCCTGCGTTACATGAATGATAAATGGGTCTGACACTTAATTTATATAAACGTAGGTGAAATGTTAAATTAAGTGATGATGAATAAACCGCTTAGTAACCACATTTCGCTGAACAATCTGATTGGTCGGAGCTTCACCAGTCAGGTGTAGTAAGGACAGGCACCTGGTATACGGAGATCAGGTAACTTACAGAGAACCTCTTTGCTATGTAGCGGGATGCCTGGGACTGACTCAGGAGAGCCCATTGTACTGGTTTCCTCTGCGCCAGCCTCTTAGTATTCTCCTCCTAACAGCAGGAATGTAACAGCCGGAGATATGTAAGAATGTTTAAAAAACATCAGCCAATCAAAGTTAAGTAACTGAAGGCCTGCCCTAAGCCTGAGGGGATGTAAGTCCCCAGGGTATCCTTCATAGTGTTTCTGGTCTCCTACTCGCCCGTGGTTGGTAGTTGATTGAAACCAGTTGAATTAGCATATAGAACATTATGACTGCTTCCCTCTAATGATATACAGTAAAGGGGTCAATTTAATTAAGCGCATCGGCATGGATACACCAGCACTACTAATGGGAGTATTGCATAGGGGGCACTGCATAAAGGGCACCACTACTGTGGGCTCTGCATACGGGGCACTACCACTATGGGCACTGACACTACTGGGGTCCTTATTGCGCATACCCCCAGTTTGACACATTTAATAGGGGCCCCCAGATGTTTGTTGCCCAGGGGACCCCACAGACCTTAATCCGGCCCTGGCCGCCGTTACTCACAGGGCGAGCCATCTTGCACCCAACTAATTTAACCCCATAGAGTGGTAAAACAAATTAGCAAAGGCTTCCGTGGAGCACATTGTCGTGATTGGTTGCTGATTATTCCCAGGAGGAATGTGGGGCAAAAAGTAGAATAACTGCATCATTCCCCCTAGAATCAGGTCGCCATCTTTAATATTGTGCGGAGGAGATCCATAATGTCTAATAACACAAGAGGTTTTTACTGCTAAAGTCAACAAGATTTCACGGAAGAGCAGTAGAGCCGCAATATTCCAAATCCTTTTTTGCCTGATGGGGAGTAAGCAGGATATATTATTAATTGTATGAAAATAGCCAGATAAAAAGGTAATACAGATGTTACTCACATTGGAAAAATGGGTTTTGCTGTTTGTAAAATGTACCTACTTGTTCATTACATTTACTAGTAACCCTTCAGCTAAATATACAGTAACATTTCTACATTAATAACTTTAGACTTTTGCCAGTGCCTTTGTTACAGTATCCAGGGCTGCAATGTTTCCAAGACCCTCTGCCATTAATAGTAAAGCAAGTCCATGAAAAATTGGCTTACGCTGCATATACCGTTATATATATATCACAACGATGGACTTTAGTTTATACCGTGTAGAGCTTGATATGTATTATCTGGATTCTCCATAACAATTGATGCAAGTCCTGTTTAGTGACACAAATTTTCAGTTTTTCCCTTTTATTACTGTTCCTATTTCATGTATGTGAAAAATGATTCTTTGATTACAAACTAGTCCAATTCCCGGTAGGAGTTGGCTTTGGCATGACCATAAATACAGCGCAGGGACAGACACTTAATGTGGCTGGAGTTTAATGTTTTTCTCATGGACAACTTTGCATGGCCCTATCGTAATGTCGTCAAGAGGGAAAACGACTAATGTCGTCTACAAGGCAATCTTATAAGACCTTGGTTAAAAAAGACTACCGCCATAAATTCAAAATAGCTCCTGTGTGAAGCCGGGGTGGGTCGCTAGCATATTTATAAATCAATATGATTTTACCATAAAAATATTATTTGGTCACTTTTTAATACTGTAACTAACAACTAGTGAGGCTACAGCATTACCGTTCAAAAAAACTGTCAGGCATCGGTTATATGCATGACAAAAGCCTGGCTGACTCGTAAGTGAGGTACGTGTAGTTGCATACATTGTGATATCATCATCCACCTTTGCGGTAATCCCGAGATCTGGTTTATACAATACAAAATACAATACAGAGCACCTTCCATTGTTTTTTATACAACCGAGATAAGACTGGTGGCTGTTATACAATACATTCAACATTCTAGTGATCATTAACTATACACAGAACAGTCTTTGACTACTATACAATACATAAAGCATTCTTGTAAAAAACAATGGCCATTCTACTGGCTGAAAAAGTATTCTTGTTAATTTCATATAATACAAAGATCATTCTAGTAACCGATATACAATAGAGAAAGTATTATAGTGACTGATATAAGAAAACAGTTTGCATTCTAGTGACCTATAAACAATAATAAGCACAGTCTAGCAACCGATATACATTATAGAGAATGTTCTATTGAAAGCTATCCAATACAGAGAGACTTCAAGTATTTACTCTACAATACAGAGATTCTTCCTGGGCCAATATAAGCTATGTAGATAATTCCAATTATACGCATATAAGAAACAAAGAGCATTATTGTGACCTCAATACAATACAACACATTCATGAGTCTTCTATGCAATACAGGGATAATTCTAGGGACCAATATAAATTGCAGAGAGCATTCTAGGTGACAATGTACAATAATGTGAGTTTTCTAAAGACCATTGTAAAATACTGGGGGGCTTATCATGACATCTATACAAATGGAGATTGTTCTAGTGACAAAAATACAATAAATAGAGCATTCTAGTAACCAATACACATGCAAAAGTTATCTATTGTCTTACATACAATACAGTCATAATTCTGGGGAACAAATTGAGATAATTGTACAAAGCCTTCTAGTAATTTATTTAAATATTTCTTTGTCATTTTGACATAAAAACTATTCAAATATTATTCTAATTAAACTACAGGGTCATTCTAGTATCAAATATTGAAAAAGGAGAGCATTCTAGCAACAAACATAAATATAGAAAACACTAATATTTTGGACCTGTCATTCACTGGGTCGTTAGTGCATAAAATTGTGTCGCGAGTGCTTCTCCCCTTACCCCTGTCTCCCTCGCTATCAGACCTCTATAATGCTATTAGACTTCCCACATGCTCCTCAAATGGCAAACAGATCTCCCCCATATCATCACACCCATATGCCCTTCAAGAGCCAATCAGACCCCTCCCACATTCCCATCAGAGTTCTCCCACTCTTAAGATCCAAAACAGACCACCCCCATGCCCTCAAAACCCCACACTGCACCCCCCATAAGTGCCAATCAGACCTCCCACAATTCATCAGATCCCCATACATGCACTGTGTGTAATATTCAGCTATCCCATACTGATCTGACTACCCCACATGCCACAGAAATGTGTGGAATAACTTACAGAAGTGCTGATAGCTTACACATGGCCTGAATGCAGGAACACCAGGAGGATGAGGCAGACTGACTATGCTGTCACTGATAGACAGAGAGAGGGCTTATTTCATTGGTCTCATTGGAGGAAGGACATAGCACTATGCTAAGAGAGGCTTCCAGCAACATTAGAATGAGGGCCCACAGGCTGACCTTTACAGCTCCAGGGGAGACCAAAGGGCAGTGTCAGCAGTGACTTACATGTCATATGTTACATGAATGCATGTGTATTCGTAAAGCACACTGGCTACTATTGTGCCTCTATAGGCTGGTGCCATTTTGGAAGGCATTATACAGTGAAAGTGAGACAGTGGGGATGATATGCGTTGTAGCTTTCTACAAATATTCATGCTCTAGGACACAGGTTCTCAAACTTGGTCCTCAGGACCCCAAACAGTGCATGTTTTCCAGGTCTCCTCACAGAATCACAAGTGAATCTTTTAAAATGTGTCGGTGAGTAATGACTACACGTGTGCTCCTGCTGGGTGACCTTGAAAACGTGACCTGTGTGGGGTCCTGAGTACCGAATTTGAGAACCACTGCTCTAGGATGTCACCAGTGCCAGTGAGAGCAAGGGTTGCACACACGCCACCCCCTCCCCCTGACACGGTGTCCAGTAAGAAGGTCGACAGTCAGAATGTCAAAATTTAACATGTCAATGCCAGAATGTCGGCATACAGTTTTTTGCTTATTTTTACGGTTAGGTTTAGAATTAGGTTTAGGAGTTAGGGTTGGGGTAATGGTTAGGGTCAGGCTAAAATAAATAAAAAGCGTGAATGCAAACATATTGTTTGTCAACCTTAAGTCCATGTCAACTTGGTCCTACATTAGACAGAAATAAAATTGTACTGCAGGTATTGGTGGGAGAATGAGAATGAAAATCTATTTTCACTCCATTCCTGCCACCCTAAAAACATGGGGCACTCCTGTTTCAAAGTGGGGTGACCCATCTTTGAAGCTGTGAGCACACATAGAAGTTATTATCTGGTCATCAGTGTGATCAACAGACAATAACTCCCTCCAAAAAACAAAGACATATCAGGGGATAGGGAAGATCTCCCCTATCCTGGATTCCATTATCTTAGGGCCACTTACATTGAAAAGGGGGGAATCCCGTCATAGTAATCACCAGACAATATCAACCTGCACTGCAGAACACACTACATTTTCCATAGATAAGGGCAGGGCTCTACATGTGACCCCTCTCTCCAATACTGGCACCTGCATGCTTGGGGACAACCTCATTTCAAAAAGAAGAGGCCCCATCTTTCATACAATGAGCCTCTTAGTAGTTATTGTATGGTGATCTCATGTAATTACCAACCGATTACAAACAAAACACTATTTAAAAAAAATCCCCAAAAATAGGGGATAACTTTTTCAATTAAAAAACAAACACTTATTTGGACACTTTGGGTAGATTAAATTTGCAGTGTAGGTTCAAACAAATTAAGGGTATTTTCTGAAAATTCATAGGGGTATATTTACTAAAGTGAAATGTAGATGTTGCCCATAGCAACCAATCGGATTCTAGGTATTATCTTGTAGAAGGCGCTAGTTAAATGTTAATCAGAATCTGATTGGCTGCTATGGGTAGCATCTCCACTTCTAAAAACTCTCACTTTAGTCAATACACCCCTTTAGTCTTCTGATAAATACAAGGCATTGCTTTTGTGCACTGCATGAAAATAATTACTGATTATGTGACTAGAGTAAAAAAAAAAAAAATGCCAAAATAGACTTAATGATAAAGATCAAAACTTTTTTTCTGATGATATTTTTTGTTGTTTGGTATAATTATTAATTCTTAGAAAAAGTTTCAGAAACAGGATGAAATCAGTAAAATCATTTCACAAATTACTAAAAATACACTTCTGAAGACTTGACCATAGTGTGGAAGCTACTATACATTTTGTATCTACTAGTGACTATAGGCGAGTACCTTTTTTCTGCTTACTGACACCTTTTGTAATACACCTAATGTGCTGTTATAGTACATATAATATTCATGTGGCCTATATACAATTTACAATACAGAGATAACTATAAGTACCAATATAAAATACTGAGAGCATCCACTGACTAATATACAACTTGGTTAAAAGAGAGAAGAGGATCGTCTATTGCACCAGGAAGTTTCACCCAAAATAATAGATTTATATTAACCCCTGTACATTATACATCTGTATGATCAATTAATTCATTACCAAGCAGTGGGCGCTATCACAGACTGGATAGAAGTAACTCAGGTGAAATTAAAAATATAAGTGCACTAAAGTTTAAATTAAATTATATTTTTAATAAATAATTGAAAATAATTGAACATTTATATTACATGTATTCAAAACAAGCAGCAAAATATAAAACAAATCATGACATAAAGTGTACAGATGGAAAACAGTGACAAATACAATATTCATCATCTGCGTGCCTGTCCTGTGTCTTCTTTTCCAATATATTGTGTGTTAGTGTATAATAGAGAAACTAACTTAAAAGATTGTTGCAATCTAGCCAATAAATATATGCCAGCTATGATAATATTGTATTTAGGAGTAACTGCTCTCCATAGTGCAATTTATAAATACTTTATCACAAGTTACTAACTATTTTGAAACTGTAGCACCAGTAATGAGACGTAAGAATCACATGATACAAAAAGTTACCAATGTTGCTAATAAACTAATACAGAATAACAACTTTTCTTCATGTTGCAACTTAATAACATCTAACAATCTCTTCAGTATTTACAGCATTGGCAGAGCCTTCGTAATAAATTTATGCTAATGCTACAGCGCTCTATATGATCTGTATTTTCAGATTTAATAAAACATTTTCTATTAGTTTTCTATTCTTCATGCTATTACATTTTTATATGAGCTGAAGTAATTATGCCAATATATATACAATAAATGGCATCTACGGTATATACACATATAATATAGAGGGAATATCCATAGTCTATAAATACAGCCAGACTCCTTAATCCACAAATAAACATCTGTTCATGAGGACATTTTACCAACAAGAACCACATTGTGCTATATGACTACATAATGTGCGCAAATGATCCTATACCTGCTGGGTAATCAGCTCAGCGTGGTGTTAATATTCATATATTGATACATCTCTAGAAAATCAGATGAAATATACAGAAATAGTCTGAGCTAGGACAGATCAATTTAAAGGTAGCTCTGATTTACTCTGTTACACACTAAAATACAATGTAGGATGAATATTTTTTCCATCTATACCCTTTCTGTCATGATTTGTTTTTTCAATATTTCGCTGCTAGTTTGTAATACATGTGGTGCAAATATTCAATTATTTTAAATCGATTAATAAAAGTTATATTTTATTTAAACTTTATGCACCAGTAACTGTTATTTTTTTCTGTATTCTCTTCAATATGCAATACATAAAAACGATTGGGTTAAAGGAAGCCTGCTCATGTTTTCAAAAGTCTTGAGATTAAAAAAAAAAATATATATATATTTTTGTCTGATTCATGGAGCAATTCAGATGTTCCAAGCTCTTGGGTACTTATTACTCTGTACATTAATATATTTCTATTCTGTGCTGAGATTTTTAGCATTATCGGTACTGTCCGAGAAGCCACCAATCCAGTCGCAGTCCAGTCTCGTCTCAGCCAGGTGCTGCAAGGGGAGGAAGTCGCAGCCTAGGGAAGTGAGTCGCAGCCAAGGGGAGGGAGCCGCAGCCAAGGGAAAGGACTCACAGCCAAGGGGAGGGAGTCGCAGCCAAGGGAAGGGAGTCGCAGCCAAGGGAAAGGAGTCACATCCAAGGGGAGGGAGTCGCAGCCAAGGGGAGGGAGTCGCAGCCAAGGGGAGGGAGTCGCAGCCAAGGGAAGTGAGTCACATGCAAAGGGAATGGAGTCACAGCCAAGGGGAGGAAGTCACAGCCAAGTGAAGGGAGTCGCAGCCAAGGGAAGTGAGTTGCAGCCAAGGGGAGGGAGTTGCAGCCAAGGGAAGTGAGTCACAGCCAAGGGGAGGGAGTCGCAGCCAAGGGAAGTGAGTCACATGCAAAGGGAATGGAGTCGCAGCCAAGGGGAGGAAGTCGCAGCCAAGTGAAGGGAGTTGCAGCCAAGGGAAGTGAGTTGCAGCCAAGGGGAGGGAGTCGCAGCCAAGGGAAGTGAATCGCAGCCAAGGGGAGGGAGTTGCAGCCAAGGGAAGTGAGCCGCAGCCAAGGGGAGGGAATCGCAGCCAAGGGAAGTGAGTCGCAGCCAAGGGGAGGGAGTCACAGCCAAAGGGAGGGAGTCGCAGCCAAGGGAAGTGAGTCACAGCCAAGAGGAGGGAATCGAGGCCAAGGGAAGTGAGCCACAGCCAAGGGGAGGGAGTCGCAGCCAAGGGAAGTGAGTCGAGGCCAAGGGGAGGGAGTCGCAGCCAAGGGGAGGGAGTCGCAGCCAAGGGAAGGGAATCACAGCAAAGGGAATGGAGTCGCAGCCAAGGGAATGGAGTCGCAGCCAAGGGGAGGGAGTCGCAGCCAAGGGAAGGGAGTCGCAGCCAGGGGAAGGGAGTAGCAGCCAAGGGAAGGGAGTCACAGCCAAGGGAAGGGAGTCGCAGCCAGGGGAAGGGAGTCACAGCCAAGGTAAGGAGTCGCAGCCAGGGGAAGGGAGTCGCAGCTCAAGAATAGCAGATGCAACCGATCCCAACTGAATAGTTCGCAGAGATGCAGCTTTTTTTTTTATAACAAATTGCAATTAAGTATCAGTCAGACCCAGAATAAGACCCTGTGTTTGTACAGTATTTACAGGTGTGTCCTCATATAACTATGCATCTGGCTGTACATACAGTAAATCAAAGCGACTGAGTCATATTCAATTAAAAAAAGAACATCTTATAATAAGATATAACAACTTGTGATAAGCTATAAATAGCTACTGTAGTGTCCTATTCAGTGGAAATCTTTAGTATTCTAGCTTATGACACCTTATTGTGAGTTGATTTCTTATCATGCTATTTTTCTCCAGCATATCGCGCAAATCCATGCAAATGTCTGTCCGGTAGGATAGTTAAATGAGGACACATCTGTATGTTATTAGCTGCAGTGTACAGTATATTGTAATAATACAAATTACGATCTGTACTGAAGATGTTCAAGATGAGTAAATCCCCCCACCCCAACTTTAATGTTCTGTGTTACAGAAAAAGTTTATATTCCTCAATAATATGTAATATATGTAATGTAAGAAAGAGGAATGACAGTATACAAAGTAACTTTCTGGCAGAATTATAAAGAAAAACTTACAATAAGTTTAGTACTTACATGTCCAAGAAATGCAGACTAATAATTGCACTGATTTAGCAGAGGTCTGACTGCTAGTTTGTGTCTCTAGCTGACAGTATTACAGGGAATTCTCTGCTCTCAGATGGCTCCGCTCAATCTTCCTCATCAGTATTTCTGATTAACGAACGAGATGTACAGAGAATATTCCTGAATCCTCTAAACCGTTACTGAGAGGAGAGAGGACATTTATAGGAAGCTACAGTAGTGATACCCAGGATGCTGATTTTAGATGGTGAGCTCACATGCCATAATCTTATTATAACTTCCCTCTCAGCAGGTGAAACTGTGGATATTTTTATGGATGAAAAATTACATAGTGACAAGATAGTTGTTGCCTACACATGTGGCTGATGTAAGTGGAAAAATATAGATATATATTTATGTAACGTGGATAATTACATTTGTTTGGAAAGAAAATTTATGAAACTTTATTTTTATTAAAAACAAATCCAACTTTCCAGACACTGCATCTTTTTCCATGATAAAAAAAATAAAAATATACCACAGAGAAAAAATCACTGTAAAATATAAACTAGAAAATGGGCCCAGACTGATTATCTGAGCCTGATAGTATAGATTCTGTTTGATTTTGTTCTGATAGCTGTTTTGTCCTAATAATGTTAGTAGATAAGAAAAATTGACACTAATGAAAAAGTTTGTCTTCTGGCAACTGTTAGTATTCTCCACCAACACTGGGAAATAAAAGTAAAGAAAATTAATAACAGAACTTCTTCACTGTGGGTTTAAGTCCCTTCCTGAGAAGAGTAATTTTCATCTGTACACCAATTTTTAATCTTGATAAAGTGGTTGTCAAATGTATGACAGGTGGGCATGAAATCAAATTGCAAGGTGTAACATTCATATATTTTTATGAAGATGTGTCAGAGCTTCAAGCTTTGGTCCTTGATAACTGTGGATTTTGCAGTTTGAATACCATATTCTAACTAAAGCTGCTGCACCCATTGCTTGGCCTTTAAAACTTTGCCTCTGCTAAAATCTGAGCCAGAATTTTGATGAAATGATGCTGTCACACTGCTACAGTTCTTGTGATTCAGACCTATTCACAAATACTTTTCCTGCTGTCCTGAGTATTTGGCATGTTATTCTTAAATCCTGAGTCCCTTGCACTCTGCTACCTTTATGCTATCCAAAGTTCCTTACATCATGCTACAAGAGTACACTCCCAAGTTTCTGATACTCTGCTATCAGTGTGCAATTATGAGTTTTTGATATTCTGCTACCCATTTGCAATCTTGATTTCCTGGATTCCTGCTACCATTGTGCAATCATTAGTTCATCAAAGTCTGCTGCTCATGTGCATTTGTGAGCTATTGCTATTCTGCTACCCATGTGCAATCTTAAGATTTGGACACTCTGCTGTCCATGTGTATGCTAAGTTCCAGACACCCTGCTATTAATGTGCTACCATGATAAGTCTCTCTGGCCTAAAGACTCACAAATCTTTGTCAGTTCTTTTATAATGAAATATAGAATAGATATTTGAACTTTACAAGATCTCTGACTTCCATTGTGATGTTATTCCTGACATTCCCAAATGTCATGCAAAATGCTTAAATAAATGTATGATGCAGTCTAGCTAATTAAAGAGGGAGGATAGTTAAATTATTGTAGTAATTGTGTTTAATTTATGGCTGATTTACTTTATACACTAACATTACTAGATAAATTTGCTGGAAAACAAGGTTAAAAACTCTAGATAGGTGACAAAAGAACTGAGGAGTTATGGGGTGTGGGCTATATGGCATAGAGGTGACAGGGCAGTATAGTTGGGATGACCAGACAATTAGTAGGGATGGTTAGGCCTTTAGCAGAGTAAATATTGTAGGAAACAGGGGAATGGGTGCCAAAGCCAGTGCGGGTGGGGTGAGGATTCATATGGACATTTGTTCCCAAGCTAGCTGTGGTAGAGAGTCAAGAAGACAGAAGGTGAGAAGTACAGTAGACAGTAGAAGTCAGATCAGGGCCATTGGGATGAAGACTAGAGAGAGTCATAGACAGATCAGTGGTGGAGGAATGTGGCGTCAAGGGGTTGGATAACCCATAAAAAGACACCCTAGCTATTGCCAAGAAGAGCTACAGCTGCAAATTAGTAAAGATGGGGAACATTCTTAGAAGAAATGGGGATGCAGTAATTAATACCCAATTAAGATATCTGCATTGGCTCACTTACAGTATGTTTCTTCTTGAGAAAGAAATTTATTTTGTATGTGGATACTGACTGATTTCCATCTTGTTGTACAAAAAGTATTTGTTATTGTTATCAACCCATTGTTTTGAGTATGGAATTACTTTTTCTTTGTTGGTACAGATATTGGAATTCATCATTTAATGGTGATGTATTATTAAGTGGACTTGTGCCTAAACATTATAAGCATGTATGTAAATAAAACATAAAGATTTAACTCAGGGCCACAAAGCACATCCCCTCTACATGAGCACAATGTATCTACAGTATATGTAGTATTCGAAGGTACTGTAATAGAAAAAGCAAATTGGGTTTTACAACAAGTATATAATATTGCTTGTGTAATAATACAAGTTGTTTGAAAACATACATGAAATAATATAGTAAAAGTACTAAAATCTGTAAGGTGAGGGGTACATTATTAGCTCCTCTGGATTGTTTACCAGTCCTTTGGGGGGGCTCTAAAAACACTGAGATTTTAAGCAGCACTTATCTCCTGAGCTGAGCAAAATATTTTCCCATGCATTTCATCTATAAGCAGACTTCATCAGGGAAGTAGAACACTTTTAAGCTCAAACTTTCTTACATACAATTTTAGTAAAGTAGATGACCCCGGAAATTTCTTATCAATGTCATAGAGAACCACTCCAGAAATTACTAATAAATAAATTAGGGGTGAGCGGGTTCGGTTCTACTCGGTTCCGTTCGGATTTAAAAACCGAATCTTATTGGCTATCCAAAACTCGTGACAGCTGATAGCCAATAAGATTCGGTTTTTAAATCCGAATGGAACCGAGTAGAACTGAACCCGCTCACTACTAAAATAAATACATTGTAAGGACTGGGGACTCTGGACTGTTCAGTAGAGGCTCAGGTACCTGCTCACTGATGGTATGGGAGGTTTGCAGTAGAGATGGTTGTATATAAGTACTCCTCATAGATGGGATATAAGCAGCAGGACAATATCATGCAAAGTACAATGATAGCAAGGACTAAGAGCAGAGCTTATGGTAGGTACTGGAGTAGAGGCCAGAATGGGACAGGACTAGGAGAATATAGAATACACTGGTGCTGGAGTGGGACCAGACTTGGAGAATACACTGGTACACTGGAACTGGACTGGGACCAGACTTGGAGAATACACAGGA
Source organism: Taudactylus pleione (assembly GCA_031769625.1). Lineage (NCBI taxonomy): Eukaryota > Metazoa > Chordata > Amphibia > Anura > Myobatrachidae > Taudactylus > Taudactylus pleione. The sequence goes on from JAUIMM010000280.1 coordinate 1,722,435, forward strand.
GCTGGGTTGGGAGCAGACTTGGAGAATACTGTAGAGCCACATTGAGACCAGACTTGGAAAATACGTTGGAGCTGGAGCCAGAATTGTCAGAGTGATAAGCTCAACTAGCATGGGAGCTGGAATCAGAACATATATCAACAATGAAGATTAGGTGCTAAATGCTATCAGGAGCAAGGCTTTATACCCTGTGAGTCACAGGGATTGAGTAATGCCGTCAGGTGACCGCCAACCTAAATACTCATTGGAGACTTAGTGGTCAGCTGACCAGGATCAACATGGTGTCACCCAGTGTCCTAGGCAGATGGGAATACTGCTGGGACACCAAGGCCCCTGAAACCACAGCACACTGAGGACCCTCCAGTGACACACCTAGCCGGACAGGAGCCTCCATGATTGCACTCAGTGGTGGGAAATCTGCCAGAGCTCCAGACCCCTGAGACCACCATCATGCTGGGGACCCACCAACAGCACCTCTGCAAGACCCCAGGCTAGGACCCCCGCCAGGACAGAGCAGCATGACCCTGAAGGTGAGCACAGTTCCTGATATACATAAGAAGTCTAATATTTATCCTTTATAATTAAAGCAAAATCACTACGAAAAAATTAACCAAAGTTCGAAAATAAAACAAATATATTTGAAAATGTACATTTCCATACATACCAATTTATTTGTACTGTTTGAATATCATTCAGTATACCCATTAGAAACCTTCTCTGGTCTGGAGGTGCTTCCACTCATTATGGACCATGAGATACCCATGTCAAAATGTACCCAGTCTAATGAAAACTTATTTGAGAAAAAGAAGCTGAAGTGAAAGACTGCCTGGGAGGGCACAACTTCTTCCACTCTTGCATGCATCAACTTCATGTACATAGGTCTAACTTTGGTCGGAATTGTCAGGATGCAGCCTGGGATCGGCCACTATTCACTGATGCGCTGGCGTTCTTGGGCTCTGTGATGTTTGGACACCAGGTGTTAGGGTTTCCGTGCATGCATCCTGCTTTCCATGGTGGTGAGCATGGCCACAGCCATGTTGGTCCATGTCACCTTGCTAGTCTCTCCCAATGGGAGTCCTGCGGTCAATCAGCTGATCTCCTGATCCAATGATTAACTGCCTAGGGATATTTAGGTCTGAGTCCAGGAACAGGAAGTTGCCTGATCAACTTAATTTCTTCAATTATTTCATGTCTTCAGTGTTCCAGTGTACTATTTCTTCACTCCAGGCTCCCTGTCGTCTTCAACTTCAAGTGACTTCCAGCGATTCTCTCTGCAGTGTGCAGTTCAGCTCTCAAGCTGATTCCCTGTGCTATATGTATCAGCTCTCATGTTGATTTCTAGTGTGCTGTTCAGCTCACATGCTGATTCCCTGTGTTACATGTTTCAGCTGTTTAGCGGATTACCAGTGTTCCAAGTTTCACCTCTCATGCTGATTTCCCTGAGTTACATGTTTAGCTCTCACATTGTTCTCTAGTGTTTCTTGGAGCAAGTCTGCATCTGGATTCCAATATTTCCCTGAGCTAATCCACATCTGGATCCCCTGTGTTCCACTAAGCACTCTGTGTCTGAATTCCTAGAGCTTCCCAGAGCTAATCCATGTCTGGATCTCCAGTATTACTCAGAGCAGAGCTGCATCTGGATCTCCATTGTTTCTTACAGCATTCAGTGTTTGGATGTTACAGCAAGTCAGTCTCAGGATCTCCCTTGTTTCCCAGAGCAAGCCTGCATCTGGTTCATTTCCAGTTTTTCCAGTGCCACTCCATTTCCAGTGTTTCCCTGTGCCATCCCATTTCTAGTTATTCCCAGTACTGTCTCATTGCTAGCAATCTCCAGTGATACAACATTTTTAGAAATGTCCAGTATTATTACATTTCCAATAATTCTCAGTGCTATTTAATTTCTAGTATTATATCTCTGTCTTCTGCCACTCCCAGTGTCACGGCCAGGGTTTCTCGGCATGGTGGTCGGCGGGTATTACCTGTGAGGTCACTATGGTGGGGGGTGTCTGGCAGTGGCGCTGGTGTTTGGCGAGGGGCTTTGGCTACGCGTGGTTCTGTGCGGGCACATTGTCATTCAGGGCTGATAAGGCCTGGTGGTGTTTCCGTTCCATTTGGCATGGGCGCCGCCATCTTGCCTTCTGACCATGTGATTCAACTGCCCAATCCTGGTGAGTCATGTGTTCCCTCCAGCCAGTCATAGTGCAGCACGGGGTATTTAGGAAGGTCCAGAGCCTTCCTTCATTGCCAGTGCAACGTGTATCTCAGCCTAGCTGAGAGGGAGTTCTCTGTGCTCACCTCTTGTTACCTGTGTAAATGCTACCTGCCAGCCTGCTTGTCAACTCCTAAAACCTGCTGGACTACCCTGCATCCTCCACTACCTTTTCCCCTGCCTGAGTGCCTGAGCCTGCTGATACCCTGCACCCTGCCTCCATTTCACTCCCAGCTGGACTCATCATCTCTGCCTGTATTTATTTCACTCCCAGCTGGATTCATCATCTCTGCCTGTATTTATTTCACTCCCAACTGGACTCATCATCTCTGCCTGTATTTATTTCACTCCCAGCTGGACTCATCATCTCTGCCTGTATTTATTTCACTCCCAGCTGGACTCATCACCTCTGCCTGTATTTATTTCACTCCCAGCTGGACTCATCACCTCTGCCTGTATTTATTTCACTCCCAGCTGGACTCATCACCTCTGCCTGTATTTATTTCACTCCCAGCTGGACTCATCACCACTGCCTGTATTTATTTCAGATCACTAACCTGCATACTGGACTGTTCTTATCTGCCACTTTCTGGACATTCTCCCATTATCCTCACTATTGTAATCAAGTGCACTTTAGTGCTAAACCAGGACTTTTTGCTTTTGCTATTCCCATGTCTTCTAAGCCACTCATTAAAAATGCTACCTTTGTATTTAAATCTGCTTCTGTGTTTGCTCCTGTCACCACCCCGGGCCCACAACTAAACCAGAACATTACACCCAGGTACCTGTTCAGTTGATGCAGCGGAACCCAAATCCCAATAGGAGGGTTCACTGGTGAAGACCACCACGTGGGTTAGACTCTGTGCCTCTGGGCAGGTCTAGCTAAATCTGGGTTTGGCCACAATAGGAAGACATTATCACTGTAACCCTCATCAGTTGCTGCTCTATCACCCTTACCCCCCAGTTCTTGACCTCAACAGAGGCATCCCTAGTGCCTGGTTGTGACAGAGATACTGGGTGCTAAGATGGTTCTTCAGGTGTCAGACACCTGCTGTGAATCCTTCTGTCTTTTGGAGTCCTCTGTTTTTGTGAATTCAGTTATAAGGCTAACAACACTTGAAAAAAATTCAGAAAATTAAGTCTGTAGCAGATCTTAAACCCCACAAACATCTGGATTCAGCCCTGTGGGTTGAAATTATATATCACAAGAAGTACACTCTGGATTGGTTGAAGGGAAAATTTTCCATTCCTGCCAAATAACTGATCCTCCAGGAGTATTCTTACAGACAACTAGGGCATTGTACAGGCTGACCTGCACAAACCTGTATTTGTAGTGGCCATCCTAATTCCTGATGGCCATTTTATGTTTGTCTCCTTCCTGGACACATATAAGGTTATAGGCCCCACACAGGTTCAGTGAGGTGAGGACTGTGAAATGGCGAAGCATCTTGAAGAGGTCTGCGATCAGTGTGAGCGGGTACCACGTCTTTATTGTGATTTCACTGAGCCATAGATTGTTGATGCTGCATCTTAGGGAACCATTTTTTTCACCATGGAAAATAGCCATGCACTGGCTAGTGAACTGGACCCTGTAATGCAATCAATGTGTCTGGTTTTAGATGATTAGTTGAGGTAATGTGTCCACAATACAAAATTCCATCTTGAATCTATTTTACCAGAACAGCAATTGCTCATTTGTAGGAGGACCGGGTTAGTGTCACAAGCCGTGGCAGCGGCTTGTTTCCCACTGGCTCGGGACCTACACTGACTCAGGATCCGGTTCCGCTGATTACCAAGCACCGGGGATGCTGCAGAGAGTGATTCATACTCCATATGCTGCTGATTGGCTGCTCCTCTTATTTGTAGCTTCCAGATTCATTCCCCCTCACCAGTTATAGAGTTTCCTCCTACAGCTCAGTCTGGTTGTTCCAGCTATCCTCCGTGATTGTCTACACTTCAGCCACTGCTTCTATTTACCACTCTCCGTCTCCCTCCTGGCAGGCAACTCATCTAGCCAAGAAATCCTGCCCTCCTGGCAGGCAACTCATCTAGCCAAGTTATCCTGCCCTCCTGGCAGGCAACTCATCTAGCCAAGAAATCCTGCCCTCCTGGCAGGCAACTCATCTAGCCAAGAAATCCTGCCCTCCTGGCAGGCAACTCATCTAGCCAAGAAATCCTGCCCTCCTGGCAGGCAACTCATCTAGCCAAGTAATCCTGCCCTCCCGGCAGGCAACTTATCTAGCCAATAAATCCTGCCCTCCCGGCAGGCAACTCATCTAGCCAAGAAATCCTGCCCTCCTGGCAGGCAACTCATCTAGCCAAGAAATCCTGCCCTCCTGGCAGGCAACTCATCTAGCCAAGAAATCCTGCCCTCCTGGCAGGCAACTCATCTAACTAAGTTATCCTGCCCTCCTCCCAGGCTACTCTACAAACCAAGTTTTCCTGCCTTAACCAACTTTGTATTTAAGTCTGTGCGTTCTGTGTCCTTCATTATGGAGCAGGCTCAAAACCCTGCACAAATCCTTGCTGCACAAATCCAAGTGCTTACCCAAAAAGTTCAGGAGCTCTCTATAAGATTTGAGGATGTTCGGGCATCCACTCCAGGAGCCGTTCCCAAGGAACCTAAAATGATTCTCCCTGATAGGTTTTCTGGAGACCGTACTCAGTTCCTGAACTTCTGTAAGAGTTGTAAACTCTATTTTCGTCTCCGACCTTTATCTTCTGGATCCAAGACTCAATGGGTAGGATTAGTGATCTCGCTCTTACAAGGACATCCACAGACTTGGGCATTTGGTCTCGCTTCAACACATTCTGCGCTTTTATCAGTAGATGCCTTTTTTAATGCTCTTGTATTATTATATGCAGATCCTGACCGTAGTTCTTTGGCCGAATCCAAGCTGCGGGCTCTTCGGCAGGGAAAGAATCCCGCAGAGGATTATTCCTCAGAGTTTCGGAGATGGGCAGTGGATTCAGGATGGAACGACCCGGCATTGCGTAGCCAATTCCGCTTGGGTCTTTCGGATGCCATCAAGGACATTTTGGTCCAACATCCATTACCTGAGTCCCTTGACGACTTAATCTCTTTAGCCATCCGTACTGACCATCGCCTCCGAGAACGCAAATGAGAACGCAGTCTTTCTGTACAGTCGCTTCAGTCACCTTCCTGGCTGCTGGCGGAGGACTCTGAGGAACCCATGCAATTGGGAGCTTTCTGGCTATCGCCCAGGGAGAGACAAAGATGATGATCTCAAGGCCTCTGCCTATATTGTGGTGCTAGAGGTCATCCGCTGAAATCTTGCCCACATAGGCCAGTAAAAGATCGGGCCTGAATGTAAAAGAGGAGTTACATTTAGGCCTGGCATCTGTTTCCTCAAAAAAATAATTGCTAGTTCCTGCGGTGGTACATCTGTAGCAATCCGTCCATTCCGTATCGGCATTTGTGGACAGCGGTGCTGCTGGGAACTTCATGGACTTATCATTTTTTCATTCCTTAGGTTTAGCTGCAGTTCCTTTACCTCAAGAGGTTCCTATTTGTGGGTTAGATGGTGGTCTGGTGGCTAATGGTCTTATCAAATTCAAGACACCACCTCTTCGTCTCTCAGTTGGAATTTTGCATTCGGAGATGATTTCTTTTTTGCTACTCCAGTGTCCTTTTGCTCCCATCATTTTGGGGTTTCCATGGTCAATGACCCATAATCCCGTCATTGATTGGATTACGGGGGATATTGTCAAATGGAGTCCAGCATGTCAAAATTGCTGTTTATCTACACCCATCCAGACGGCCATCTCTGCTGTCTCAGAGTCTCTTCCAGGACTTCCTACTCAATACCATCTTTTTGCAGATGTTTTTTCTAAATCAAAGGCCAATTCTCTACCACCTCATCGTCCATATGATTGCGCCATACAGCTGTTACCAGGAGCCAAGTTACCCAAGGGTCATCTCTATTCTTTTTCTATACCTGAGAATAAGGCCATGGAGGAGTATATTGCGGATGCCTTGGCTAAATAATTCATCTGTCCTTCTAAATCTCCGGTTGGGGCTGGTTTCTTCTTCGTCCAGAAGAAGGATGGGTCATTACATCCTTGCATTGACTTTAGGGCATTGAACGAAATCACCATCAAAAACTCGTACCCTTTGCCCTTGATCTCGGAACTTTTTGATCAGCCCCGGTAAGCTTCCAGTTTTTCAAAGATAGATCTCCGTGGAGCTTATAATTTGATCCGGATCAAGACCGGAGATGATTGGAAAACGGCATTCAATACGCATACGGGGCACTATGAAAATTTAGTTATGCTGTTTGGATTGGCTAATGCTCCAGCAGTCTTTCAAGACTTTATCAACAATGTACTCCGGGAGTTTCTTGGCATTTTTGTGGTTGTTTATCTCGATGATATCCTCATTTACTCTCACTCCATGCACCAGCATATCCAGCATGTCAGTCAGGTCCTATCTAAATTGAGAAAGAATTTGTTATTTGCCAAGTTGGAGAAGTGTGAGTTTCATGTGGAGCAAGTATCTTTTCTTGGATATATTATTTCTCCTCATGGCTTCTCCATGGACCCTGGAAAGGTTAAAGTAGTATTGGACTGGGTTCAGCCTACTACATTGAAAGGCATTCAACGTTTCCTTGGTTTTTACATTACTATCGGAGATTTCTTGGCTCATTTTCCTCCATTGTTGCCCCCATAGTAGAGTTAACCAAGAAAGGTGCGGATGCTTCTAACTGCCCTAGTCAGGCAGTTCGGGCCTTTGAACATCTCAAACTTGCTTTCACCAGTGCCCCTGTTCTCAAACATCCAGATCCAGATCTGCCTTTTGTGGTTGAGGTGGATGCCTCTGAGATTGGTGCAGGAGCTATTCTCTCTCAGAATAATCTGTTGGATGGCAAACTCCATCCATGTGCATTTTTTTCACGTAAATTTACTTCAGCCGAGTGTAATTATGACGTTAGGAACAGGGAGCTGCTTTAAAGTTAGCTTTTGAGGATTGGAGACATTGGCTTGAAGGAGGCAAACACCGGATCTCTGTCCTCACCGACCACAAAAATTTGGCATACATTGAATCGGCCAAGAGGCTTAACTCCAGGCAAGCACGATGGGCACTATTTTTACCAGATTTAATTTTCTCATTTCTTTTCGACCCGGATCTACTAACATCAAGGCTGATGCATTGCCCAGGAGTTTCACTCCTGTCCAACAGGATACTGTGATCAAAGTATCCATCATTCCCAGATCTTGTATCCAGGTGGCTTTATCTAGAAATTTGGCTGAGGATCTGTCTGTGTTTCAAGAGGATTCGCCTCCTGGTAGACCGTCCAATCACCTGTTTGTTCCTGTAAATTTGAGAAAAGCTGTCCTACAGGACTTCCATGTGAGATGGGCTTTCGGACATCAAGGCATCAATAAGACCATTGACTTAATGTCTCGTGCGGTTTGGTGGCCATCTTTGGCTTTGGACATTCGGGAGTTTGTTTTGGCATATGAGGTTTGTGCTCGTAACAAGACTCCTCGTACCCCACCATCAGGATTACTGCTTCCTCTTTCCACACCAAAAAGACCCTGGACACACATTGCGATGGACTTCATTGTGGACCTTCCTCACTCTGCTGGCTGTTCAGTTATTTGGAGTATCGTGGACCGCTTTAGCAAAATGACGCACTTTATTCCTCTACCCAAATTGCCATCTGCCAAAGAACTTTCTGTCCTCTTCTTGGAACATATTTTTCGTTTGCATGGTCTTCCCTGTGACATTGTTTCCGACCGTGGGATGCAATTTGTTGCACGGTTTTGGAGATGTTTCTGCACTGCACTGGGTATCAGTCTCAGCTTGTCTTCAGGATATCACCCACAGTCTAATGGGCAGACAGAACGTGCTAATCAAACCCTGGAGCAATATTTACGGTGTTATGTCTCAAAATTCCAGAATGATTGGGTGTCTCATCTTCCCATGGCTGAATTTGCTTTTAACAATTCCTTTCACTCTGCATTTTCAGTTTCACCCTTCTATTGTGTGACGGGCCAACATCCTCAGGCCAATTCATTTGATTTATCATTCTCCAGATCCTCTGTTGCAGGGACTGTTTCCAGACTCCGTGGTATTTGGGCCAAGGTGCATCATAATCTCCTCAAGGCATCTCTCCATTCTAATAAATTGGCAGATAGACATCGGAGGACTTAGTGTGGCTGTCCACTAGAATATCAAACTCCGGCAACCCTCTCACAAATTGGGGCCTCGGGTTATTGGTCCTTTCTGGATCATTTCTCAAGTTAACCCAGTTGCTTTCAAACTCCAACTACCAAATTCGTTAAAGATTAACAACACTTTTCATGCCACTTTATTAAAGCCAGTCCATAAGTCAGATAGATTTGGGAACTGGAGTTCTTTCAGGCCTGCTTAGGTGGTGGTCCACGGTCAACAGGAGTTTGTGGTTGAGAAAGTGCTGGATTCTAGAGTATCTAGAGGTGTTTTTTCAGGAATTTCCCTTTAAACCAGGCTCTGGGGGTTCTTCAACCCCATGTCAAGTGGGGGGTACTGTCACAAGCCATGGCAGCGGCTTGTTTCCCACCAGCTTGGGACCTACACTGACTCAGAATCCGGTTCCGCTGATTACCAAGCACCGGGGATGCTGCAGAGAGTGACTCATACTCCTATGCTGCTGATTGGCTGCTCCTCCTATTTGTAGCTTCCAGATTAATTCCCCCTCACTGGTTATAGAGTTTCCTCCTACAGCTCGGTCTGGTTGTTCCAGCTATCCTCCATGATTGTCTACACTTCAGCCACTGCTTCTATTTACCACTCCGTCTCCCTCCTGGCAGGCAACTCATCTAGCCAAGAAATCCTGCCCTCCTGGCAGGCAACTCATCTAGCCAAGTTTTCCTGCCCTCCAGGCAGGCAACTCATCTAGCCAAGAAATCCTGCCCTCCTGGCAGGCAACTCATCTAGCCAAGAAATCCTGCCCTCCTGGCAGGCAACTCATCTAGCCAAGAAATCCTGCCCTCCTGGCAGGCAACTCATCTAGCCAAGAAATCCTGCCCTCCCAGCAGGCAACTCATCTAGTGAAGTAATCCTGCCCTCCCGGCAGGCAACTCATCTAGCCAAGAAATCCTGCCCTCCCGGCAGGCAACTCATCTAGCCAAGAAATCCTGCCCTCCTGGCAGGCAACTCATCTAGCCAAGAAATCCTGCCCTCCTGGCAGGCAACTCATCTAGCCAAGAAATCCTGCCCTCCTGGCAGGCAACTCATCTAACCAAGTTATCCTGCCCTCCTCCCAGGCTACTCTACAAACCAAGTTTTCCTGCCTTATCTGGTGAGACACTTTTCCATAACATTTAAGACCCGTGGACTGTGCTGATGAGGTGTATAGAAAATAAGGTGGCTGAATGACTCAGGAGCAGAACAGTGAGTAATACAGATGATCAATAGCCCACCTGGAATCCAAGATAGTCCTACCTGAATACCAGAGCTGGGTGTCTGGAGCCCACAATCTCAAAGAGGGATAGAGATCCAGCAGATGGAGTCAATAACCCCACTGGAGACTGAGCACGAACATTAACACTGAAAAAGAGGACCCTCAGGACAACAACCACCATCAATGGTGACAACAATGTTACAGTACAGAGAGAAGATGAGCAAAGAGTCCTGGAGCAGGCTTAAAATTGCAATGCTAAGAAGGAAGGTATAACTCACTGAGCAGCTATACTGTTTGAAGTGCAATACAGAAACAGTCCACTGATCCCGTAATAAGCAGGCGAGTTGTAATCAGAAAACTTACTTGAAGTCAGCATAACAACACGTGAAGATTTGTCATTTGAAAGCACTATAGTAGTCAATGGAAGAATTAAGTTACTTCAGATAACTGCACAGGCTGGAACAGGAATGTATAATGCAGGGTAAAATGGACTGGATCCAGAATGAAGGACACAGGCTAAAACTATGCAGGCTGAACCAGACTTGGACCGGAGCTTGAACGGAACCAGAGAACAGCAACTTGAACTGGACTGGAAACTGTTCACTGGCTAAAGTGGTGCTTTAGCAACTGGAGAAACAGCAATAGGACATACAAAATACACATCAAGCCATAATAAAGTGAGAGGGGGGATATGTTACCTTACTGCTCCACATTGGAGAATACTCTCAGTTTTATGCAAGCTACTGAAACTATTTGAAATTATAACCAATGAAGTGAGTTCATACACTGCCAGCCTGGGTCAGGTCATACCCTTAATTAAACTACTGGAAAAGCAGCTGTAGAAGCTGAAGAGGGAAATTAAGCCTATAGATTCCACTAAGTATATTGGACATGTACATCTTTATTCACTTTGCAAGGACCAAACAGTATACCAAATCTTGCAATTGGATCAGTACATTTTAGAAACCATGCTTGATCTTAAATTCAAGTCTTTTGTAATGTCTTTCTTTCCAACTGACACATCTTAAGAGATGCAAAGAGCTCCTTGTGAGCAATTTGTCAGCTCAGGTGGCACGTGACAATTGCCCACATATATTGACACCATTACCATGATTCAATCTGATACAGTAAACATCAATAGAAATGTAGAGGAGTACTTTAATGATAATATACAACTTAGCATCTCACACAGGACCTCATTCAGAGTCAGTCGTTGCGGCCGCTCGGTCGTAAGGGAAAAGGGGCCGGATATGCAAATGAAGCGCTCGCAAGTTGCGCCGTTAAGATGGGATCGTTAGCTGGACGAACGAGGGGAGGATGCGGCCGTAAGACTAAAAACACACCCCCTTCTCGTTCGCAATACACATCATCTCTGGGCATATAAGGATTAATCGAGACCATCGGGAACCATCAGAGCTGGTCGTAGAGCTTAAGGTTGACCATACCCTCTCTTAAGCACTACGATCAAGTCAGTGTAAAAACCTCCCATGTCACATGTGCCATGACACTACTTAGTTAATTATGCACTCCCATAAAACGCCGTTTGCATAGTCAGGCACGCCTGCGTTCGGATCTCCACTCCCCCGTTCACAAGCACCTTCCCCTGTTACCACCCACAAATGCCTCATCCTGTCACTCACACTAATGACCTGGCCAAGTTGAAGGAGAGAAAAATTTCCGATCGCAACAGCTAGTTTGCACACGCGCATTGCGAAACTTACGCATGCGCTGTTATGCGAACATCGCTGGGTACGACCGAGCGGCCGCTTACGACCGACTCTGAATGAGGTCCACAGTCTCTTTGAATACTGGGAGGAAAAAAGGAATTGTGGAGTCCCTTATACAAACTAGCTATGGTTTACTTAAGCTGCCCATGCTCCAGTATGTACTTGTAAAGAGGGTTTAGTACACCCAGGATACTTGTTAGCTAAATAAACTACAAATTCCAATTACATCAAAGTACAGAGACTTTGATAATAGTTGATTCTTGTGGGAATGAGCTAATATTGTGTCGTTTAGACATCTATCATCGTGCAAACATGCTGGACAACCTGACGATATCATCAGGTTCAGTTTCAGCATGTTTGCAGATGATTGAGGAGCCTGCACTGAATGACTGCTCGTTCAGTGCAGGCTCATCACAGACTGACAAACGACTGCACGATTACAATGTCATAATCGTGCAGTCGTTTTCAGATCTTTAAGTGGATGGACACCTCAAGATTGACTCTAATCCTGTAAGGAGCGATGCTGCTTTTAGCTCCAACTGCAGGTGAATATAGGTGTGGTATCACCAGCACCTTACTGGGTTGCCATCAAAATGCAATAACTTTAGTCTCCCAGGCAACAGGAATAGATGAGAGATTCTGTAGTCAGGTATTTAGTGTCTATCAGATGCATGGACTGCTACATCAGGACTGATATTTCACTCATGTATTTCAGAGCAGTGTTGCAAAGCATCACACCACAGTTCTACACCAGTATGGTCTATTTTGTAGGCATTTGCAAAATGTCTTAGGGGTCTAGTTACTAAGCAGTGTTAGGAGACAGAGTGAAAAGTGATAAGAAAGTGATAAGGTGCCAGCCAATCAGCTCCCAACTGTCATTTTTCAAACACAGCCTATGAGATGACAGTTAGGAGCTTATTGGCTGGCACCTTATCACTTTCTTATCACTTTTCACTCTGTCTTCTAACACTGCTTAGTAAATAGACCCCTTAGTGTTGATTGCTCCCAGGAAAGAAAGACTCGTCTAAGCTAGCTATCAGAGATACACCACATCTGGCCATGTTGCTTAGTCCTAATGGGTGAGAGACAAAGCTAAACAAATGGGTTGAAGAAGGTGGAATCATAAGGGATGGAACTAAAATTGATGGGTTGAAGAAGTTAAAATAATTGTTGGAAATGCGTGTGTACAGTCGTGGTGGTATGGCAGTGTTATGTACACACCAGCAGATGCCTTATCACTGGACAGCCCAGTTATTTAACCAGTAGGATCGTTTATTGAAAGATATGTGATGTACAGCTATACATGCTGTGATACACTGGTTATAATGGAGTGGAGCTTGAGTAGAACGAGGGGTAATATAGCTCACCAGCCGCCAGTGTAGGACTGGGGCATGAAGAACCCACTGGGGTATGCAGTGATAGGAGCCCATACTTAGGGGTGTGGCCAACTTTCAGAGGGGGTGTGGCTAGCCTCCAAAGAGGCTTGGCTAACCATTAGAGAGTGCATGGTCTGTGCCTCTTTAAAAATATATATATAGTGAGTACTGCTAGTGCATGCATGATAATGTACCAGATTAATAACAGCAATATATTGAAGGAAATACACCACCGTCCTGTGCAGTATAATGAAACATATGTATAATGTATAATTCGAGTGCATAGTCTAGAACCTGATCCCTAGAGAAGGTGGACCCTCAGGCAGTGGGGTCCACCGGGGGTTCCCTCTGTACCCCTGTGGGTCAGTCCAACACTGCCAGCCAGTGACTGTATATAGAATGTGGGTAGAGGTTCAGGATGCTGGAACAGTGGTACATGCAGGATAATATGCAGGTCTCTAAGAGCTAGGTGGGAGACGTCCATCTCCCAGTGTGTCACTCTCTCACAGTAATGATAACATGGCCCTACACATGCTCATTAGTAACTTTGGTGGCCATCTTGGAACCTTGGAGGATCAAAATGGAGTCTGCACAGTAGTGCACTTCCTTATCAACAGTAATTAGAATAGTGAGGAATGAAGATGAAGCCAATGAACTGGCAAACACAGCCTATGAAACACCAGCAGAAAAAAAAATCAAAACTTTGCTTAAGCCAAATTTGCTAGAAGTAAGGGCTTTATAAAGGCTATGGCCCTCATTCAGAGCCACTCGCTATTTGCGGTCGTTCGTTCTAAAACAAGGGGTGGCTATTCAAATGAACCGTTCGCTGTTTGCGGTCTGTTCACGCCTCTAGGTCTGAACGAGCGAACAAAACTTGCGTTCGTTTTTTGGAAAAATACGCCCCCTGGCCGCTCGCATCCTACGTCATGTCCGCTATTTATTAGATTAATCGAGTACATCGACCAGGGTATGAACTGTTCGCTATTCTTGTGGTTGGTTTTTGCTACCACAATTTTGCGAACAGTTCTGGCTATAAAAGAACCCAGTGACGTGGTCAATGACGCTGCTGTTTTAAATATGCACACCCATAAAACGCCCGTTTTGACCTTTAAGCACGCCTGCGATCGGATCTCCACTCCCCGTTTTCAAGCACCTTCCCCTGTTACCACCCACATACGCCTCTTTCTGTCACTCAAATTATCAGGCATTCGCTATTTTGCGAGCACATGAATTTCGGCCGCACTGAGTGGTTCGCGCATGCGTATTACGATCCGTATGCATGCGCAGTTGGGCAAACATCGCTCGGAGCGAACGAGCAGCCACTTGCGTCCGGCTCTGAATGAGGGCCCATGTACAGATGAGGACTCTTAGTGGAAGTTCTGATGTTGCAGATGAGATCTGTTAGTTCAAGAGATGAGCGAGTTCAGTTTTCTGGAAACCGAACCCACCCGAACTTGGGGGTTTCGAGCTGATCCGAGTCCCAGCTCAGATCTTCCTGCTGGGCTCGGCTCCAAAATGAAACTCTGGGCCTGATTCAGACCCGGTCGCAATTGCTGAGCGCTCACAACAGGGTCGATGGTGGCCCAGAGCGCGTGCGCACGTCGGAGCCAGCTCCGTCGTGTGCATGTGCGAGACCCGGATAGCGACGGGCACTCCATCGCTCCGGGACTCGCAACAAAGGGGGGAGCTGTCGATGTTGAGTGACAGCTCGCCCCCTTTGGTGGGCGGGTCGGAGGGGTGGCTACCCAAACGGAAGCGTTCCCATGAGACCGCCTGTCGTTTGGGGGCGGCCCCACTGACATCACAAGTGATGTCAGTGGAGAGCTTCCGGCTCTGTTAGAGCCAAAAGTTCTCTGGGGCTTGCGGCCACAAGCCCGATGGTCACGATGGTCTTTACCATCGCGACCATCATCATGGCCGCTCGCTGTAGCTGTGGGTGGTCACCCACAGCTATGCGAGCGGCCAGGAGGCCGTTCTAAAAAAAAAAATAGCCCGGCCCTGATTCAGAACGAGCGCTCTGTCAGAGTGACCAGGTTTAAATCAGGCCCTCTGTTAAGAAAATTTTACTAAAAATAAATATACACATTGATGGGAAAATTATTTGCAGAGCACGGTCCTTGCAGAGCACAGTCCTTGCAGAGCACAGTCCTTGCAGGGCACGGTCCTACCAGAAATGAGATAGTTGGGGACCGGGATACATTGTTATATCCTGCTATACACATCAGTATATGAAGACGGAGACTGCTATTTGTTATTGCATAAGACACCTCCTCTGTAAGCAGGATATGATGAGACGGAAAATTTCCAACAGTCTCTCTCTGTCTTTCACTCTAGCAGCTAACGGCAACACTTACTCCAAAATGATTGCTGCTAATAAGCCCCTGAATGCTGTATATTTAAACTCCCACAAGCTTGGAACTCCAGCTCTCGTTCTATTGCTACTTGTTGTAGAAACGTTTCTGGGGATGAAATTTCAGTGTCCTGAATATTATAAAAAAGCCCTAGTACATGGCTACGTATTTCTCATTGTCCCACCCGTTATCCTTTTTATTTTGAGCTTGATGATCAGACCAAGAAGATCGCCCGGTCTGTATCCCCCGACGTGCTGCTCCTGCAAGTATTTCCTGTATGTTCTTCTGCAGGCTGGGAAGGCTCCGCTCATCTGGTTTTTCATTGTGTTGACTGATGGACGGTATCTCGCTTGCATCCTGCGCACGCGATATAGCGATTATTATGTGAATGGTCAAATTCTGCCATTGATTCAGGTAAGATGTAACAGAGAATAAGCATGTGATGTACAAGCCACGCAGATACTGTATAGAGGGGGAGATATATCTTGGAGAGAGAAGTGAAGAAGTTGCCAACCAATCAGATTTAAAGGGGTATATCTACTAAATTGAGAGTTTTTAGAAGTGGAGATTTTGCCCATAGCAACCAATCAGATTCTACTTATCATTTATCTAGCACCTTCTAGACGATAATAATTAGAATCTAATTGGTTGCTATGGGCAACAGCTCCACTTCTAAAAATTCTCACTTTAGTAAATATCATACTTGCCGACTTCTGACACTTCTTCCCTGGGAGAAATCCGGGAGGAGAAGCAGGTTGTACTGTTTTGGGGGGACGAGGCCAGACAGTACGCATCATTAAGCCCCACCCACTCATTGTAAAATGCCGCAATTCCTGCATATTTGAATAGGGGGTGGGGCTAAATAACGCGATTATCAAAGAATCGAGTCAGTAGGCTCCGTCCCCTACTCACGGACCGCCGATCCGTGAGAAAATGTTCCCCATACTGCCCACTTCACTAGGAAGTGGGTAGAATGTGGGAGAAGTTTCTACTTTCCCGGGGGTGCGGGGGGGTTACCTGAAATATCGGGAGCCTCCCACGACTTCCAGAAGAGTAGGCATGTATGTTAAATGTACCCCTGAAGTGTCATTTTATATGCTGTTCTAGATAACAGACAGAAGCTGATTGGTTGCTATGAGCAACTTCTCACTTTATCTCTCTCCAAGGCTTGATAAATCTCCCCCAGAGTAACTGATTCAGTTAAAAAAAATATTGTTGATTTAAACATCTCTGAGCATGATTCAGAGGAAAACGCTAATCCCGATGGAACTGCATTTTGTTTTACGCCGTGCAACTGCAAATGTATGCAAATGCTGCAGCCGTTCCGACAGAGATGCCTGCCAGCTGCGTCTCTAATACAACATCGGACATTGGAGCAACCCTATGAATGTGCAAGGGTGGCGAAATCACTACAACTGTGATAAAAGTCTCAGTCGCTGACTGCGACACACCCACATCTGAATAGCTGCCCCGCTGTTACCACCCAGAAACGCCTGTTCAAATACCACTTCCCTGCATCCAAATTCTCACTGCATCCCCTGGCGTTGATCATCGTGACGCTGATGAGGGGACTCAGGGCCTAATTCAGAAAGGAACGCACAGGAAAGAACGCACGCACACGTCCCATGCGAGAATATGCTAATCAATGCATACGCACGGAGACCGCAGCACAAGAGGCAGACGCCCTGCCCCATACTAAGCCGCCCATCTCCATTTACGCACAGTCTGATCAGCATGCAAGATAGCGGCAACATCGGTAACACCGAGAACCATCGGACGTATTAGCATATTAGTGGTTGACCAGACCTGCCGCAGGATTTTGGCCGCTTCCTGTGTACAGCTTACGGAAAAGCTGCATATGCTGTCGCACTGCCTTAATTATGCACGCCCCTATAACGGTGTCCCAATGCATAGGCACGCCTGCGTTTGCCTAGCTACCCCCCGTCACCACCCACAAATGGCATTACCTGTCAGTCAATTTCGAAAGGCTCTGCGTACACACTGTGCGTAGTCTGTGTACCCTAACCCGATCACACTGGCTAGATAGCGCATGCGAAGTGCGGAAACATCGGCCAAGTGCGTGCATCCTCTCCTGTGCGTTCCTTGCTGAATCAGGCGCTCAGTCTGGAGCCGCTCTGTGCAGTATGCAGTAGAACACAGCCACTGGGCACCTGTTCTTGGCAGGGTCACACCGACCCTGTGTGGGGGCCCATCTGTGTGTGGGGCCCCCAGGGCTGCCGCCCCTGCCCCCTTAATCCAGCCCTGACCCAGGGGTCGCTAACAATGGGTGGATGCATGCTCACCTTCTGCTATTACGTGTTTTGGATGTGCCATTGGTTGACTGGTTTGCTCATGTGTGTAACACCTTCACCAGCATAAACTCTCCCATAAGAAGTCAGAGAGGGATTTACTAAACCTTTATAAATTGTGCGTATGCAGTCTAATCACACAGAGGGGCTGTACTCACTTTCATATGCTAAGGCGACAATCTGACAAAGTAAGTTGCAAATCTGCGAGTCTGAAATCGCAAGCCTATCCCGCCCACCGTTTTGGCGTCCACAGACACAAATGTCATCATTAGTATTGGCGCGTGCACTAGCCCCTCGCTAAGAGCAAGAGATCCTTCATAAAAAGGCACCCCTTCCCCGTGCGCATGATTTAGAATCGCCCACAGGTGCAGGTACATGCCCACGACACTCCCATCAGAAGCAACAGCTTCATGCGTATTGATACTCGCCGCCCAGACTTCAGGTTGGTCTCCGCTTACACATAATGAGGCATGCACACACCTACTTGTGGCTTCGGACGCATCGTGCAGCGCAGTCACGGTTCAACAGAGGGTATGGCCTGTGCGCAGTCTCTGGGCCTGATTCAGACCCGGATGCTATTTGCGGACACTCGTTGTAAAAAAGGGGCCAGATATTTAAATTAAGCGCTCGATCTTTGGGGTGTGTTGGTGCCTCTATGTCTGAGCGAGCGTCTGAAAAATGCGCTCGCTATTTTGTAAAGACGCTCCTTTGCCGTTCGCATCATATATCATCTCCGGTATTTATTAGATTAATTGGGAACATCGAAAGGCGTCTGAACTGCTCGCAGTGCTTGTGGTATGATTTACTTCCCG
This sequence comes from Taudactylus pleione, assembly GCA_031769625.1. Classification (NCBI taxonomy): domain Eukaryota; kingdom Metazoa; phylum Chordata; class Amphibia; order Anura; family Myobatrachidae; genus Taudactylus; species Taudactylus pleione. Next base: position 1,740,625 of record JAUIMM010000280.1, read on the forward strand.
CAATCACTGCGAGCAGTTCAGGCTAAAAGACAACCAAGTGACGTGATCGATGACGCTGCTTTACTAATTATGCACACCCATTAAACACCCTTTTTCACCGTTTGGCACGCCTGCGTTCGGATCTCCACTCCCCCGTTTTCAAGCACCTTCCCCTGTTACCACCCACAAACGCCTCATTCTGTCACTCAAATTAGCAGACCCTCACTGTTTTACGAGCGCATGATTTCCGACCGCAATTACTGGTTTGCGCATGCGCATTACGACCCATACGCATGCGCAGTTGTGCGAACATCGTTCAGAGCGAACGAGCGGCCGCTTACGAGCGGCTCTGAATCAGGCCCTCTGTGCGGGGCTCCCCTCTCTCTCACCAGCGATCTCCAGGAGAATGGCGGGGATCTCTGTGGTGCGCGTGCGCCATATTCCCAGTGATATCTGCAGCACGGATGGAGAGGTAAGTATTGTGAAAGGGTGCTGGTGTGCAGTGTGGGCCCCCAGGGACCTAGGGGCCCATGTGCACTGTATATCCCGCACCCGTTATAGATACTGTATACCCATTGTGCAGTGCATAAACCATATTTTGCAATTCAGACGCACTGCGCAGTCGGTTCAGAATCAGGAGATGCATCTGTGCTGGAGTTTGATTGATGTTTCACTCTAAATAAAAAGAAAGAGGCTCTTAGGGAAGTATAGAGGGATCTTGCATTTGTTACATTTACCAGAAATAAAGGTTAATTATAATTGTTTTTGCAGCACACAAATATATATATATATACACATACGTGTCCTGTGTGAAAAATGCAGCTTAATGAGAAATTTTAGACACTTTTTAAAATTAACAATTTGTGTGTGTGTATTCCCATGTGTGTGTGTGTGTATTCCCATGTGTGTGTGTGTATTCCCATGTGTGTGTCATACTTGCCTACTTTTGAAAAAGCATTTCAGGGAGATTGTGAAAGCAGCACCTATGAGTGCGTGTTACAGTAGGCATGTACTGCTACATCTGAGAGGCGTGTCATACATGTGATAGGCGTGTACTGCTACATCTGAGGGGGGTGTCATACTTGTGATAGGCGTGTACTGCTACATCTGAGAGGTGTGTCATAAAATTGACTTACTGCCACATGTAAACAAGCCCAAAAGCAGTTAGTAAGATCTATTTGTTGATGAAAACACACTGATACATTACAGAAAATGCATGTAACCATAGGGATCATTGTGCCTTATACCCAATGCAGGGAAATTATACTAATACATGTAGCCATAGGGATCATTGTGCCTTATACCCAATGCAGGGAAATGATACTAATACATGTAACCATAGGGATCATTGTGCCTTATACCCAATGCAGGTAAATGATACTAATACATGTAACCATAGGGATCATTGTGCCTTATACCCAATGCAGGGAAATGATACTAATACATGTAGCCATAGGGATCATTGTGCCCTATAAGCAATGCAGGGAAATGATACTAATGCATGTAGACATAGGGATCATTGTGCCCTATAACCAATGCAGGGAAATTATACTAATGCATGTAACCATAGGGATCATTGTGCCTTATACCCAATGCAGGGAAATGATACTAATGCATGTAGCCATAGGGATCATTGTGCCTTATACCCAATGCAGGGAAATGATACTAATACATGTAGCCATAGGGATCATTGTGTCTTATACCCAATGCAGGGAAATTATACTAATACATGTAGCCATAGGGATCATTGTGCCCTATAACCAATGCAGGGAAATGATACTAATGCATGTAGACATAGGGATCATTGTGCCCTATAACCAATGCAGGGAAATTATACTAATGCATGTAGACATAGGGATCATTGTGCCCTATAACCAATGCAGGGAAATTATACTATGCATGTAACCATAGGGATCATTGTGCCTTATACCCAATGCAGGGAAATGATACTAATGCATGTAGCCATAGGGATCATTGTGCCTTATACCCAATGCAGGGAAATGATACTAATGCATGTAGCCATAGGGCTCATTGTGCCCTATAACAAATGCAGAGAAATGATACTAATGCATGTAGCCATAGGGATCATTGTGCCCTATAACCAATGCAGGGAAATTATACTAATGCATGTAGACATAGGGATCATTGTGCCCTATAACCAATGCAGGGAAATTATACTAATGCATGTAGACAAAGGGATCATTGTGCCCTATAACCAATGCAGGGAAATTATACTAATGCATGTAACCATAGGGATCATTGTGCCTTATACCCAATGCAGGGAAATGATACTAATGTATGTAGCCATAGGGATCATTGTGCCTTATACCCAATGCAGGGAAATGATACTAATGATCCCATTTGAATGTATATATCTTTGGTTTTTTTTTTATATAACAGCTTCATAATGGGGATAAGGTGCAATCAGGGAGACAGGGAGATTGCTGCTATTTCAGGGAGTCGTCCTGACACTGAGGGAGGGTAGGCATGTATGATGTATGTGTGTGTGTGTTTATGTGTACAGTATGTATGTGCAGTGCTTAAAGTAGTCCTAGAGACGTGGTGGTTCTGCAAGTCGCTTGTCTACAACTTGTTTATGTACTATGTAAGGCGCTGCGGAACATTTGTGGCACCATATCAATAAATGATAATAATAATAATAATAATAATAATGTCCACAGTAGTAGTGCCCCTAATACACATAATGCCCACAGTAGTAGTGTCCCTTATACAATGCCCAAAGCAGTAGAAGCCCCTTACACATTGCCCACAGCAGTAGTGCCCCTTACGCAATGCCCACTGTAGTGGTGCCCCTAATACACACAGTAGTAGTGCCCCTTACACAATTCCCACAGCAGTAGTGCCCCTTACACATAATGCCAACAGCAGTAGTGCCCTTTATGCAATGCCCACTGTAGTGGTGCCCCTTATGCAGTGCCCACAGTAGTATGCCCCTTATGGAGTGCCCACAGTAGTGGTGCCCCTTATGCAGTGCCCCCTATGCAATGCCCCCATTAGTAGTGCCCCCAGTAGTAATGCCCCCAGTAGTAGTGCCCCTTGTAGTAGTACCCCCAATAGTAATGCTCTCAGTAGTAGTGCCCCCAGTAGTAATGTCCTCATTAGTAGTGCCCCCAGTAATAATGTCCTCATTAGTAGTGCCCCCAGTAGTAATGACCCCTGTAGTAGTGCCCCCAGTAGTAATATCCCCTGTAGTAGTGCCCCCACTAGTAATGCTCCCAGTATTACTGCCCGCAGTGGTAATGCCCCCATTAGTAGTGCCCCCAGTAGTAATGCTCCCTGTAGTAGTGCCCCCAGTAGTAATGCTCCCAGTAGTAGTGCCCAGTGGTAATGCCCCCATTAGTAGTGCCCTCATTAGTAATGCCCCCAGTAGTAGTGCCCCTTGTAGTAGTACCCCCAATAGTAATGCTCTCAGTAGTAGTGACCCCAGTAGTAATGTCCTCATTAGTAGTGCCCCCAGTAATAATGTCCTCATTAGTAGTGCCCCCAGTAGTAATGACCCCTGTAGTAGTGCCCCCAGTAGTAATATCCCCTGTAGTAGTGCCCCCACTAGTAATGCTCCCAGTATTACTGCCCGCAGTGGTAATGCCCCCATTAGTAGTGCCCCCAGTAGTAATGCTCCCTGTAGTAGTGCCCCCAGTAGTAATGCTCCCAGTAGTAGTGCCCAGTGGTAATGCCCCCATTAGTAGTGCCCTCATTAGTAGTGCCCCCAGTGGTAATGTCCCCATTAGTAGTGCCCCCAGTAGTAATGACCCCTGTAGTAGTGCCCCAGTAGTAATATCCCCTGTAGTAGTGCCCCCAGTAGTAATATCCCCTGTAGTATTGCCCCCAGTAGTAATGCTTCCAGTAGTAATGACCCCTATAGTAGTGCCCCCAGTAGTAATATCCCCTGTAGTAGTGCCCCCAGTAGTAATGACCCCTGTAGTAGTGCCCACAGTAGTAATGCCCTCATTAGTAGTGCCCCCAGTGGTAATGTCTGCATTAGTAGTGCCCCCAGTAGTAATGACCCCTGTAGTAGTGCCCCAGTAGTAATGCTCCCAGTAGTAGTGCCCCCAGTAGTAATGACCCCTGTAGTAGTGCCCACAGTAGTAATGCCCTCATTAGTAGTGCCCCCAGTGGTAATGTCTGCATTAGTAGTGCCCCCAGTAGTAATGACCCCTGTAGTAGTGCCCCCAGTAGTAATGCTCCCAGTAGTAGTGCCCACAGTAGTAATGCTCCCTGTAGTAGTGCCCCCAGTGGTAATGCTCCCAGTAGTAGTGCCCCCAGTGGTAATGCCCCCATTAGTAGTGCCCCAGTAGTAATGCTCCCTGTAGTAGTGCCCCCAGTGGTAATACCCCCATTAGTAGTGCCCCCAGTAGTAATGCCCCCATTAGTAGTGCCCCCAGTAGTAATGCTCCCAGTAGTAGTGCCCCCAGTAGTAATGCTCCCAGTAGTAGTGCCCCCAGTGGTAATGCCCCCATTAGTAGTGACCCCAGTTGTAATGCTCCCAGTAGTAGTGCCCACAGTAGTAATGCTCCCTGTAGTAGTGCCCCCAGTGGTAATGCCCCCATTAGTAGTGCCCGCAGTAGTAATGTTCCCTGTAGTAGTGCCCCCAGTGGTAATGCCCCCATTAGTAGAGCTCCCAGTAGTAATGCTCCCTGTAGTAGTGCCCCCAGTGGTAATGCCCTATTAGTAGTGCCCCCAGTAGTAATGCTCCCAGTAGTAGTGCCCCCAGTAGTAATGCTCCGAGTAGTAGTGCCCCCAGTAGTAATGCTCCGAGTAGTTGTGCCCCCAGTGATAATGTCGCCTGTTGTAGTGCCCCCAGTGGCAATGTCCCCTGTAGTAGTGCCCCTAGTAGTAATGCTCCCTGTAGTAGTGCCCCCAGTGGTAACGTCCCCTGTAGTAGTGCCTCCAGTAGTAATGCTCCCAGTAGTAGTGCCCCCAGTAGTAATGCTCCCAGTAGTAGTGCCCCCAGTGGCAATGTCACCTGTAGTAGTGCCCACAGTGGTAATGTCCCCATTAGTAGTGCCCCCAGTAGTAATGCTCCCTGTAGTAGTGCCCTCAGTGGTAATGCTCCCAGTAGTAGTGCCCACAGTAGTAATGCTCCCTGTAGTAGTACCCCCAGTGGTAATGCCCCCATTAGTAGTGCTCCCAGTAGTAATGCTCTCTGTAGTAGTGCCCCCAGTGGTAATGCCCTATTAGTAGTGCCCCCAGTAGTAATGCTTCCAGTAGTAGTGCCCCCAGTAGTAATGCTCCCAGTAGTAGTGCCCCCAGTAGTAATGCTCCCAGTAGTAGTGCCCCCAGTGGTAATGTCGCCTGTAGTAGTGCCCCCAGTGGTAATCTTCCCTGTAGTAGTGCCCCCAGTAGTAATGCTCCCTGTAGTAGTGCCCCCAGTGGTAATACCCCCATTAGTAGTGCCCCCAGTAGTAATGCCCCCATTAGTAGTGCCCCCAGTAGTAATGCTCCCAGTAGTAGTGCCCCCAGTAGTAATGCTCCCAGTAGTAGTGCCCCCAGTGGTAATGCCCCCATTAGTAGTGCCCCCAGTTGTAATGCTCCCAGTAGTAGTGCCCACAGTAGTAATGCTCCCTGTAGTAGTGCCCCCAGTGGTAATGCCCCCATTAGTAGTGCCCGCAGTAGTAATGTTCCCTGTAGTAGTGCCCCCAGTGGTAATGCCCCCATTAGTAGAGCTCCCAGTAGTAATGCTCCCTGTAGTAGTGCCCCCAGTGGTAATGCCCTATTAGTAGTGCCCCCAGTAGTAATGCTCCCAGTAGTAGTGCCCCCAGTAGTAATGCTCCGAGTAGTAGTGCCCCCAGTAGTAATGCTCCCAGTAGTAGTGCCCCCAGTGATAATGTCGCCTGTTGTAGTGCCCCCAGTGGCAATGTCCCCTGTAGTAGTGCCCCTAGTAGTAATGCTCCCTGTAGTAGTGCCCCCAGTGGTAACGTCCCCTGTAGTAGTGCCTCCAGTAGTAATGCTCCCAGTAGTAGTGCCCCCAGTAGTAATGCTCCCAGTAGTAGTGCCCCCAGTGGCAATGTCACCTGTAGTGGTGCCCACAGTGGTAATGTCCCCATTAGTAGTGCCCCCAGTAGTAATGCTCCCTGTAGTAGTGCCCTCAGTGGTAATGCTCCCAGTAGTAGTGCCCACAGTAGTAATGCTCCCTGTAGTAGTACCCCCAGTGGTAATGCCCCCATTAGTAGTGCTCCCAGTAGTAATGCTCTCTGTAGTAGTGCCCCCAGTGGTAATGCCCTATTAGTAGTGCCCCCAGTAGTAATGCTTCCAGTAGTAGTGCCCCCAGTAGTAATGCTCCCAGTAGTAGTGCCCCCAGTAGTAATGCTCCCAGTAGTAGTGCCCCCAGTGGTAATGTCGCCTGTAGTAGTGCCCCCAGTGGTAATCTTCCCTGTAGTAGTGCCCCCAGTAGTAATGCTCCCTGTAGTAGTGCCCCCAGTGGTAACGTCCCCTGTAGTAGTGTCCCCAGTAGTAATGCTCCCTGTAGTAGTACCCCCAGTGGTAATGTCGCCTGTAGTAGTGCCCCTAGCGGTAATGCCTTTTACACAAAAGAATACAATAAAGAATACAAACACAATACTTACCTTAATCCCGGTCCTGTTTCCGCTGCCGTCTGGTCCAACCTCTCCTCTGAACTATGGTGTCTGTCCCATAGTGCCCAACCTCTCCTCTGAACTATGGTGTCTGTCCCATAGTGCCCACTGCGTCATGGTGTCTGTCTCATAGTGCCCACTGCGGGAATCTGAAGCCGGAGCTCAGGAGTGAACAGGCTGCCGCTGTGGGGAAGGAACCGGGCGCCCGCTGGTAACAAAAGTGGCACCCAGCAAATGGAGCCTCTCTTGCGCGCGGTGCGCCTCCAAATAAAACCACCGGAACATGGTTCCGGACCACTTTAACCCCTGTGTGTGTGTGTTCATGTGTATGCGTTTGTATTACCCATAGTTTCTAAAAGATATTTTCCTGTAGATTATGCGCGGTATCCAGTCACAATGTCCATAACACAGTTTAGTGCTAGATTTAGGGTCGGGCTAAAATAGTGAAAAATGCCATGTCGAAATTGTGACTGTTGATATGCCCAATATTGACATCACGAACATGTCAGCATTATCACCAATGTCGACATCATGACCATGTCAAAATTCTGACTGTAGACAGTCAGACTCAGAACATTGTGAATGTCATATCATACCACACCCCTGCACACACGCCAGCAGTTTGGGAGGCACAGTGGGAACTCTCATAGACGATTCTGTCCAAAGTCACCAGAGTGGGTAAAAATACCCAAAGCATGGCTATCATTTTATCCAGTGTAGCCCCCCCCAGAATCAGGACAGGTGGCAGACGGGTGCCCTGCTCTCTCCTGCCTGACCTTGCAGCTTCCACTACTTGCTGATGCTCATATATTAAGCTCAAAATATGATGTGACTTTTTGTTGCTGTTTGTACACCCCAAAACAGAACCATTGTACCTCCTGTTCTATTCTACAGTATTTGTCAGTGATTCCCAACCTCAGTCCTCAAGGCACACTAATAGTCCAGGTTTTAGTCATATCCATGCTTGAGCAAAGACGGTTAAATCAAATAACTGAGGTACTAATTAAGTCACCTGTGCTCAATTCTGGCTATCCTTAAAACCTGGACTGTTATGGTGCATATACACGGTCAGATCTGTCAGATGAACGATTTGAATGATTTTACCAACGATTTGAACGATTTCAGACAGTATTAAAATGAATGAAATCGTCTGAATCTGACTGCAAACAGATGTCCGATATCGTTATTTGACATGCGGGAGCGCCAATTGTTCATCGTTGCAGGCCCACATGTCACATTTTTCTTTCAGATATGAACAATTGAACGATTTTTAACATCGTTATCGTTCCAATCTGAAAGAAAATCTGACCGTGTGTATGCACCATTACTGTGCCGTGAGGACCGTGGTTGGGAACCCTGGTATATGTGCTTGAATCAGCTAAATATTCATATTAATGCCTCTTATTTATCCAGAACAGTCTTTGATATGACAGTTAAAAGCTCAAAGGTTGCTCTGGGCAACTGCTCCCCTGTATCTCTCTCCAAGGCTATATACATCTACTCGTTTGGACTTGGATACTCAAAATGGGCATAGGCAGCTTCCTCCGGGCCTGCGCTGCGTGGTCACGCATCTCCAGTGTCGGACTGGGAATGAAGGGCCTACCGGGGGCTTGCAGTGATAGGGGCCCATACTTAGGGGTGTGGCCAGCCTCCAGTGGGGGTGTGACTAGCGTCCACGTAGGTGGCTTGGCTAACCAATAGAGAGTGCATGGTCTGGGTCCCTTTGAAAAAAATAAATATATATATATAGTAAATACTGCTAGTGCATGAATAATAATGTACCAGGTTAATAACAGCAATGCATTATGGAAAATACACCATAGTCCTGTTCAGTATAATGAAAGATAAGTATAATTCAAGTGCACAGTCTGGAACCTGATCCCTAGAGGAGGGGGTGGGCCCTCAGGCAGTAAGGCCCACCGGGGGTTTCCCCTGTACCCCTGTGGCCCAGTCCGACCCTGCACATCTCTGTTCTTTAATATACAGGGGTATTCAATATGGGAGCGAAAAGTCCGCTCCACATCAGAGATTTTCCTGGGATAAAGCATTGGGCGCGTGCCCGCTTTATCCCCGTATTCAATTTGAAAGCCACGAAAACGGGACCCGGTGAAGTAGGATCGGCGAAAAAAAACGAAATCTACCTGGAATAAATTGTAGGACCCCCCTAAAGGTGTAAAAACATGGGGGATCACTATGGGTACCCCCGTTTTAGCCTGCAAATGAAAGTCAGGGTTTTAAATAGCCGTGGCTGGTGTTTTTTTCCCGACATTGAAGAAGTGTTGCAGAAGAGCACTTAGGTTTTTTTTTCGTTTTTTTTTAAGTGCTCCCATCAAATTTGGGGTACATGAAAATGGGTACTAGCATATTTTTAAGTCCCTAAAGTCTTTATTTAAAAATTCTGCAAATATGCACCTGCCGCTAATAATCTATTCTAGAATACACCTGCCGCTAATAATCTATTCTAGAATACACCTGCCGCTAATAATCTATTCTAGAATACACCTGCCGCTAATAATCTATTCTAGAATACACCTGCCACTAATAATCTATTCCAGAATACACCTTCCGCTCATAATCTATTCTAGAATACACCTGCCACTAATAGCCTATTCTAGAATACACCTGCCACTAATAATCTATTCTAGAATACACCTGCCGCTAATAATCTATTCTAGAATACACCTGCCACTAATAGCCTATTCTAGAATACACCTGCCGCTAATAATCTATTCTAGAATACACCTGCCGCTAATAATCTATTCTAGAATACACCTGCCACTAATAATCTATTCTAGAATACACCTGCCGCTAATAATCTATTCTAGAATACACCTGCCGCATATTTGCAGAATAGCCCTGAACCTTTTGCCCTATTTTTAAACATTTTTTTCCCATTTTTTTTTTTCACCCCAAATTTTAAACAATTTTTTTGGGGTGTCCCTATTTTTTTTTTTTTACTTTTTAAGACACAGTTTATTTTAAAATGTCATTCCCAGGGATGCAGGCTATTTTTTTTAAGCCTGCACCCCTAATCCCCAATTATGCACTTTTTTTCGCCACCTATTCAGTGGTGAAAAGCTATCCCCGTTTTTTTTCAAAGACTTTTCGAACCTGCGAAAAGTCTTTGAAATTGAATACTGTGTAAAACCAAAACCAGCGAAAATGACGTCATCGGTGTGAAATTATCGCAAAAACTGACCTTTCGCTCCAAATTGAATTGCCCTGATAGAGTAATACGGTTTACAAATTACAAAGATGTGAAGTGAAGCTGGGAAAGATCCTTTGTACTGAAATATACTGTTTAATTCAAATGTTAAACAACGTCACACACAAAGAAAGTTAATCTTTGGAAAAGTAACCATGTAACAGTAATGATCACTCAGCACTTACAGCTCTCACTATGTTGTCTTTTGTCTTTTACCGTAAAGTCCCCCCACCCACTCCCCTGGCTACAGCCCAGAACACATAATCTGCAGAAGATTTCCCTGGAAGCCGGGAATCGGACCAATCTGGATGAATAAACATTACAGTTTATTTACATTTACATTACAGGATGATTTTGCTTTGGCTTATACAGTATGTTCCATTAGGAAAGATAGAGACAGATCATGCCTCATTATGCTAGTGGTGAAACCATTTGTCTGTCGCACAAAAGAGCTAACATCACATGTCTTTCGAAAGTTGTGAGAAGCTTATTTAAGGCCCTGATTCGGCAAGGAGCGCACAGGAGAGAACGCACGCACTTGGCCAATGGTTTTGCACTGCACATGCTTGAACTAAGCAGTGCGATCTGGATTAAGGTATGCAGATTACACGCAGTGTGTACGCAGACCCTTCCAATATTGATTGACAGAAATGCCGTTTGTGGGTGGTGACGGGGAGTGGTCAGGCAAACACAGGCGTGTCTGTGCGTTGGGACGGCGTTCTAGGGGTGTGCATAATTAAGGCAGTGTGGCGTCATACGCAGCCATACCGTAAGCTGTACACGAGAAGTGTACAAAATCCTGCGGCAGGTCAGGTCAACCACTATTATGCATATTAGAGATGTGTGCTGACCCCCGTGTATTGGTTTTGGTTTTGGATCTGGATCTCTCCTGGTTTTGGTTTTGCCAAAACCTCACCTCTGTGTTTTGTTTTTCGGTTTTGGTTTTGGATCTGAAGTTGAAAGAAATACTGTTATATCCCAGTAATACCTAGGCACGCCAATACTACCAGCACCAGTGAGACAGGTGCTATATGTGTCAAACTGACATTTAAGAAAAGCAACTTATGCATCAACAATTTAATGATATATAAAGGTATCAATAGGAGTCAGTTTATTTTTGCAGCGATTATTAGACACTGGAGATATTGTAGGTAATTGTGACAATAACACTGTGGGGGTCATTCAGACCCACTCGCAAGCGGCAGTACACTCGCAAGTGGGTCGATGTTCCCCACTGTGCATGCACACGACGGAGGGAGCTCCGTCGTGCGCATGCGCGAGACCCGGACTGCGACAGCCAAGCTGGCGCTCCAGGTCTCGCACCAAAGGGGGCGTGCTGTCGATGTTAATTGACAGCACGCCCCCTTTGGTGGGAGCGTGCCGGGGGCGTGCCTGCCAGACGGAGGCGTTCCCATGGGAACGCCTACCGTCTGAAGCCGGCCCCACTGACATCACTAGTGATGTCAGTGAGTGATTTTGGCTCTGATAGAGCCAAAGTCACTCCAGGGCTTGTGGCAGCGAGACCCTACCGCAGGGTCTCCGTTGCAAGCCCGATGGTCGCGATGGTCAAGACCATCGCGACCATCATCATGGACGCTCGCATATGCTGTTAGTGGTCACCCACAGCTATGCGAGCGGCCAGGAGGCCGCTCCATTTTCATGGAGGAGGGCCCTGATTCAGAGCGAGCGCTCTGGTCAGAGCGTCCGGCTCTGAATCAGGCCCTGTGTCAGGATTTAACAGTTATAAGATAGTAACCTCAATAAGGGATGTACAGTGTATTACTTTATAAACCATTTGTACTCCCTTTAAATTGTTGTGGTTAACTAGAGAGTTACTTATGTAGCTAATATATGACATAGGGGTCTGTTTACTAAGCAGTATTAGAAGTGAAAAGTGATAAGGTGCCAATCAGCTCCCAACTGTCATTTTTCAAACACAGCCTGTGAGATGACAGTTGGGAGCTGATTGGCTGATACCTTATCACTTTTCACTCTTTACTTTTCACTTCTCCTAACACTGCTTAGTAAATAGACCCCATAGAATCAACTGGACACATACGAATCATACAAATTCCGGTTCCTTCTTATGCTCAAAGTGGATTGACATCCCCTTAACAAAATAACGGAGCATTATCAACGATGTATGTGGCACTTAATAATTTATTATCAGAAATAATTAGACACCGACTAACAGTTTTTAAATTACATCTTAATTTTCTCGCACACTTTTTATTTTATGATGGTTTCGCTGGCTTCTCCTATGCCTTATACTGGATAGGATTACAATTTTTTTATCTTAATTCATTATTAAAAGTTACATTTTAGAACATATATTTTTTACATTACCTGAGAGATTCCTTTTCCCTCTTCCCCGTTCCCATTGGTTATATCTATATTCAGAAATCAACAAACCCGATCCATATATGTAAAGAAGCAAACTGTCGCACAGCTGCGCCCGACATCGGCCGTGCATGTGATTCAGAATCAGGCTCGCTAAGTTTGCGCCATTTGCTTTAGAATGATGTGAAGACTCCAAAATCATGACTTGTTCTCCCAATCATAGACGTGTCCTGGAAGTTGTGACAGTACCGGGCTGCTGCATGCCTGAGTTCAATGCGTTTAACTTACCGGATCAGATTGCCACCATGGCTCAGCCTACACAACTAATGCACAATCTAATATAGACACACTGGGGGCTGCTTGGAGGGTCTGCTGCTCTCTCTAGTTGTGGGGATCACCTACCGGTGCCCTATAGAGATAGATCTTAATCCAGGCACATACCACAACCCCCCCATCATGAAATGCTTGTGTCACATCCTTATATATTTGCTCATTTTACTATCAGACTCTGCACTGGATACAAAATGTCAGCAAATACATCACTACCAGCCTTCCCGGAAAGCAATCGGGAAGCCGACTGCCTAAATACCGGCAGCCGGCTTCCCAACTGTCTTATCCCGGCATGGGTGAAATGCCGGGCATCTAGATGTAGACGCCCGCATTTCCCCGACGCCGGGAGACCAGCGCCCGGCATCACGATCGTAGTGATGCCGGGCGCCGCGAGCGGACAGCTGCGGGGGGGAGGGTTAGGTTTAGGGCTCCCGGGAGGGTTAGGGTTAGGCTAGGGGAGGGAGGGTTAGGGTTAGGCACCCCCGGGGGGGACTTAGGGTTAGGCACCCACCCGAGGGACTTAGGTTTAGGCAGCGGGGAAGGGGGTGGTTAGTGTTAGGCACTTAGAGGGGGGATTAGGGTTAGGCACTTGGGGGGAAGTTAGGGTTAGGCACCCCTAAGGAGGGTTAGGGTTAGGGGGGTTAGGTTAGGTTAGCAGATACTTACCTAGCCACGATCGGGATTTCCAGCGCTGTCGGGCTTCCGCTGCTTCGCACTCTGCTCCTGTCGGGCTGCCGCTGACGGGAATCGAACCGCCGGCCATGTGGCCGGTGGTATATCATACCCATTCTGCCTTCCCAGTCCTCTGATCATACAGCTGGACACAGTATGCAGTCGTGATGCTGACGTCTACATGCCGACCATCGGCACCCCGACTGTCTAATCCCGGCAAGGGTCTAATGACAGGCGTCGAAATCCCGATACCTGTCATTTTACCTATGCCGGGAGCCCGACGCCTGGCATCCTGATCGAAGGTAAGCCAGAAGCCAGGTGCAGACAGCCGCGGGGGGGAGGGTTAGGGTAGGGACTCCCGGGGGGGGACTTAGGGTTAGGCACCCCCCGGGGAGGGTTAGGTTTGGGCTAGGGGAATGGGAGGTTAGGGTTAGGCCCCCCCAGGGGCCAGTTAGGGTTAGGCACCACCCCGGGAGATTTAGGTTTAGGCTGCGGGAAGGGGGGGTTAGGTTTAGGCACTTACAGGGGAGGGTTAGGATTAGGCACTTGGGGGGAAGGTTAGGGTTAGGCACCCCTAAGGAAGGGTTAGGGTTAGGGGTGGTTAGGTTAGTTAGTACTAGGGGTGAGCGGGTTCGGATTTCTGAAATCTGAACCCCCCCGAGCCCCCCGATCTGGGCCGATCCGAGTCAGGCTCGACTTTTCCCACCTGACTCGGATCTGAAATCGAGGCAAAACGTCATCATCCCGCCTTCCGGGTCTCGCGGGTTTTGGATCCTATATAAGGTACACGCGTCGGCGCCATTTTCTTACTCGGCTGTGGACAGTGAAGAGGGAGGGTGGGAGTTAGGGCTGGCTGGGCTGTGTAGTGTAGTGTAGTGCAGTGTAGTGTTGTGCTGTGCTGTGCTGTGCTGCTGTTGTCCATAGGGGCTGTGTCCACTACTTCAAAGTCCATAGGGGCTGGCTGTGTTGTGCTGTGCTGCTGTTGTCCATAGGGGCTGTGTCCACTACTTCAAAGTCCATAGGGGCTGGCTGGACTGTGTTGTGCAGTCAGTTCTCCATAGGGGCTGTGTCCACTCCAAAGTCCTGTGCAGTGTCCCAGTCCTAAAGGGGTGCTATAGTGTTGTCCAGGGGGTGCTCTGTCCATCAGGGGTGCTCCCCCCAAGTGCAAAAAAAAAATATTTTTTCTGTGTGAATTGTGTGCACTGTGGCTGCACGTGCATCAACAAAGGAGCAGCGCCAAGCGTGCGCCTGTGTCCCATAAGTAAAAGGCCGGGTGGCTTGTCCGTTAAAGGGTGCTGTAACCCCCAAAGGGTACTCCAAACAAAATAAAAAAATATATTTTTTTGTGTTTGTGAATTGTGTGCGCAGTAGCCGCACGTGCATCAACAAAGTAGTGCCAAGCGTGCGCCTGTGTCCCATAAATAAAGGGCCGGCTGGATTGACCACTAAAGGGTGCTGTAACCCCCAAAGGGCACTCCAAACAAAATAAAAAATTTTTTTCTGTGTTTGTGAATTGTGTGCGCAGTAGCCGCACGTGCATCAACAAAGTAGTGCCAAGCGTGCGCCTGTGTCCCATAAATAAAGGGTCAGCTGGATTGACCGCTAAAGGGTGCTGTAACCCCCAAAGGGCACTCCAAACAAAATAATTTTTTTTTTCTGTGTTTGTGAATTGTGTGCACTGTGGCTGCACGTGCATCAACAAAGGAGCAGCGCCAAGCATGCGCCTGTGTCCCATAAGTAAAAGGCCGGCTGGCTTGTCCGTTAAAGGGTGCTGTAACCCCCAAAGGGCACGCTAAACAAAACAAAAAAAAATATTTTTTTGTGTTTGTGAATTGTGTGCGCAGTAGCCGCATGTGCATCAACAAAGTAGTGCCAAGCGTGCGCCTGTGTCCCATAAATAAAGGGCCGGCTGGATTGACCGCTAAAGGGTGCTGTAACCCCCAAAGGGCACTCCAAACAAAATAAAAAAATATTTTCTGTGTTTGTGAATTGTGTGGGCTGTAGCTGCACGTGCATCAACAAAGGAGCAGCGCCAAGGGTGCGCCTGTGTCCCATAAGTAAAGGGCCGGCTGGATCATTTCTTAAAGGGTGGTGTAACCCACAAAGTGCACTAGTCTCCAACAAAAATAAAAAATTATTTTCTGTGTTTGTGTGCGCCTTAGCCGCACGTATATATCAATATAACATAAATGGAGGACCAAACTTTCTCCCATAAAAATAAAATAGGGAAAGATCAAGAACCACTTCCTCCTAGTGCTGAAGCTGCTGCCACTAGTCATGACATAGACGATAACATGCCATCAACGTCGTCTGCCAAGGCCGATGCCCAATGTCATAGTAGAGGGCACATACAATCCCAAATGGCAAAGTTCAGGAAAATGACCTTGAAAAAAAGTTAAATCATCTGAAGAGAAACGTAAACTTGCCAATATGCCATTTACGACACGGAGTGGCAAGAAATGGCTAAGGTCTTTCCCTATGTTCATGACTAGTGGTTCAGCTTCACATGACGATGGAAGCCCTCCTCCCACTAAAAAAATCAAACGAGTTAAGCTGGCAAAAGCACAGCGAAGAACTGTGCTTTCTAAGAAGATATCACAAATCCCCAAGGAGAGTCCAAGTGTGGTGGTGGTTGCGATGCCTGACCTTCCCAGCACTGGACGGGAAGAGGAGGCTCTTTCCACCATTTGCACGCCCCCTGCAAGTGCTGAAAGGAGCACCCACAGTCCACTTGCTGATATGCAAATTGAAGATGTCACTGTTGAAGTACAACAGGATGAGGATACTGGTGTAGCTGGCACTGAGGAGGAAGTTGGCGAGGAGGATTCTGATGGTGATGTGGTTTGTTTAAATCAGGCTCCGGGGGAGACAGTTGTTGTCCGTGGGATGAAAAAGCCCATCACGGTCATGCCTGGGCAGAAGACCACACATTCCACCTCTTTGGTCTGGCAATATGTCTTGCCATATGTACCATATGTAAAGGTGAAATAAGTAGGGGTAGGGATGTTAACCACCTAGGAACATCCTCCCTTATACGGCACCTGCAGCGCGTTCATAAAAAGTTACTGTCAAGTTCAGAAACTTTGGCTAAGACCGTAAGCAGTCCAGGGACACCTAAATCCTGTTGTGCTATTGTATCCAAGCGCCTGCAAACCACACCGTCAACTCCCTCCTCGTCAATTTCCTCCTTAGTCAGGATCGGAAGTAGTCATGCAGGCCATGTCACTGGCATGACTGACTCTCCTATCCGGGATTCCTCCGGAGGATCCTGCATTGCTACGCCTCCTGCTGCCGCTGCTGCTGTTGCTGCTGCTGGGAGTCATTCATCATCCCAGAGAGGATGTAGGAACACCACTACTTTTACTAAACAATTGACCCTCCAACAGTCCTTAGCGAGGAGGATGAAGTACGACAGCAGTCATCCTGAAGCAAAACGTATAACTGAGGCCTTGACTGCTATGTTGGTGTTAGACGTGCGTCCGGTATCTGCCATTAGTGCAGTCGGATTTAGACAATTGATGGAGGTAGTGTGTCCCCGGTTCCAAATCCCGTCTAGATTCCACTTCACTAGGCAGGCGATACCGAGACTGTACAGAAACGTCAGAAAAAGTGTCCTCAGTGTCCTGAAAAATGCCGTTGTACCCAATGTCCACTTAACCACGGACATGTGGACAAGTGGAACAGGGCAGACTAAGGACTATATGACTGTGACAGCCCAGTGGGTAGATGTATCACCTTACGCAGCAACAGCAGCAGCGTCAGCAGTAGCAGCATCTCAGAAACACCAGCTTGTTCCAAGGCAGGCTATGCTGTGTATCACCAGTTTCAGTAAGAGGCACACCGCCGACAACCTCTTAGAGAAACTGAGGGAAATCATTGCCCAGTGGCTTACCCCACTTAGACTCTCCTGGGGATTTCTGATATCTGACAACGCCACCAATATTGTGTGGGCATTACATCTGGGCAAATTCCAGCACGTCCCATGTTTTGCTCACACAATAAACTTGGTGGTGCAGAATTTTCTGAAAAGCGACAGGGGCGTGCAGGAGACGCTTTGGGTGGCCCGAAAAATTTCTGGCCACTTTCGCCATTCAGCGACTGCGTGCCGAAGACTGGAGCATCAGCAAACACTCTTGAACCTGCCCCTTGAGCCAGTTTGTGCAGGGACAGATTAATTGCCAGCTTGTTTTGTGGGGGCCCAAACGAACCAATCATTTCAGCCACAGTCGTGTGGCAGACACTGGCGCTGAAATGATTGGTTTGTTAAAGTGTGCATGTCCTGTTTATACAACATAAGGGTGGGCGGGAGGGCCCAAGGACAATTCCATCTTGCACCTCTTTTTTTTCTTTGCATTATGTACAGTTTGGGGCCTAGTTTTTCAAACTGCCATCCTGTCTGCCACTGCAGTGTCACTCCTAGATGGGTCACGTGTTTGTGCCGCCCACTCGTGTCGCTTAGCATAGTCATCCAGCTACCTCGGTGCAACCTTTTGGCCATAAAAACACTATTGTGAGGTGTGAGGTGTTCAGAATAGACTGGAAATGAGTGGAAATTAAGGTTATTGAGGTTAACAATAGCATAGGAGCAGAAAAACCCACAAATTCTGTGCTTTTAGCTGTTTTTATGCTTTTTTTAAAAAAAAATACAGATCCAAAAACACAAAACCCAGAACCCAAAACACGGAAGGGTGGTTTTGGCAAAACCAATCCAGATCCAAAACACGAAGAAAGATCCAGATCCAAAACCAAAACACAAAACACGAAAAGTGGCCGGTGCACACCCCTAGGTAGTACTTACCATAGCTGCTGCCGGGATCTTCTCTGGTGCTGGTCTTCCGGCGTTGAGATTTGTACTACCGGACCGGCGGTATTTCATACCGATCCCCTGGACACAGAGATGTCTGGGCGCCATATTCTGTACTGACCGCTGGGCATAAGTCACTGCCAGATTCTTAACTTCATCCTTAAGTTTCTTTCAAACCCGAAAGTCTTACTGTCTATAATGTGCTGAATATTTGTTTTGGTTATTCTGATCCATCTGATGATTCCCCCTCTTATGTATTGTATTTTCCCTATGCAGATTTCTGGCCTGATCGGTCTGGCTGTGTACGTCAGTTTAGAATACTGTATACCACGCATCGGCTGGGCGAAGAGTTATCTGTCTTACTTTTACCGCAAGCAGCAAGAGGACCTCATCCTGCGGGAGGTGGAGATCATTGCCCAGGAGAAGGTCGCTGAGAAAAGAAAGGACTTTCTGGAGAGGATGATGAGTCTGGATCTGAATAAATTAAGTCTGGAAGAAACTTGCAGACTGGAAGACATGTCAGAGCTTTTGCTGCATTCTAAGTACAACGTGCTGCAAGCATCAACCGCGAGAGAAGAGAGCGGAGAGGTTCAGAGTGACGCCTAAGTGGCATGAATAGGGACAGCGCCAGCGCGCCCCTCACTCATTAACCCTTTCCTGTGTCCAGTGTTACATGTTCATTCACAGGGTGGCTTCAACATTTTTGCTACTTCAGATAAGCAGTTACTTGGTATTTTTTTTTTTTCATTTTCTAACCACTTTGCCAAATATTATATTCAATAAATAGAACAACAAATATATTCAAAATCTGTTTGAAATTCCTTCTGTTAATTAGCGATTCTAAATAAGTGTTTACAAAGCAAATGGTCGCATGGGTTGGGGTTCAGGATCTCAGCGGTCAGAATACCGACAGCAGCATCCCGATAGTCAGAATCTCGATGCCTGAAGGTAAGTATGCTAACCCTAACCCTCCCCCTAACCTTCCACCTAACCCTCCCCCTAACCCCCACTAACCCTAACCTTCCACCTAACCTTCCCCCATCTTTCTGCAGCTTAACTCTAACCATCACCCTAACCCACCTTTCCCATAGCTTAATCCTAACCATCACCCTAACCTTCCCCTAACCCTAACCCTCCTCCTAACCCTAACCTTCCCCTAACGCTAACCCTCCTCCTAACCCTCCGGCATCTGTCCTGCAGCTTAACCTTAACCATCACCCTAACCTTCCCCCTAACCCTCCCCCTAACCCACCTTTCCCGCAGCTTAACCCTAAGCTTCCACCTAGCCCTCCCCCTAACCCCCACTAACCCTAACCTTCCACCTAACCTTCCCCCATCTTTCTGCAGCTTAACTCTAACCATCACCCTAACCCACCTTTCCTGCAGCTTAATCCTAACCATCACCCTAACCTTCCCCTAACCCTAACCCTTCTCCTAACCCTAACCTTCCACCTAACCCTCCGGCATCTTTCCTGCAGCTTAACCTTAACCATCACCCTAACCTTCCCCCTAACCCTCCCCCTAACCCACCTTTCCCGCAGCTTAACCCTAAGCTTCCGAACTCTGCAGCTTAACTATAAAAGTTACCCTAGTGCCTAATCCCTAACCATAAAATTTACCATATGGTGGGATTCTGGTGCCGGAGTTTAGTGAAAATTTTAGTTTTAGCAGCAGTAGGGAGTACAGGAGCTCTTACACCAGAATGACATTTTGGCCATGTGCACAGTAAGTACAGTACAGTGCCGACAGAGATCTATACACCAGCTGACTCTTATTTATTACCAGTTATTTACAGCCATGGCCAAGAGTTTTGAGAATGACACAAGTATCGGTTTTCACTAAGTCTGCTGCTTCCGTTTATATGATGGCAATTTGCATATACTCCAGAATGTAATGAAGAGTGATCAGATGAATTGCAATTAATTGCAACGTCCCTCTTTGCCATGACAATGAACTTAGGGCCTGATTCAGACCTGCTCGCGAGCGCACAGCGCTTGCAAGCGGGTCGATGGTCCCTCACTGCGCATGCGTACGCCGGAGCTGGCTCCAGCGTGCGCATGCACGAGACCCGGTCATCAACGGACGCTCCATTGCTACGGGTCTGGCACCAAAAGGGAGCGGCTGTTGATTTTGATTGACAGCCCGCCCCGTTTTGGAGGCGGGCAGGGGTGGTGGCTGGCCAAATGGAGGCGTTCCTGGAGGAATGCCTGCCATTTGGGGGTGGCCTCAGTAGTGAGCTTCCAGCTCTATTAGAGCCGGAAGCTCACTGGGGCTTGCGATGGATGAGACCCTACCACAAGGGTCTCGTCGCAAGCCCAATGGTCGCGACCATCACCTGGCCGCTCGCAAAAGCTGTGGGTGGTCACCCACAGCTTAGCGAGCGGCCAGGAGGCCGGCTCACATGAAAAAAAATTGCCGCCCTGATTCAGAGCGAGCGATCTGAAAGAGCGTCCGGCTCTGAATCAGGCCCTTAATCCCAAGAAAAAAATTTCCCCTGCATTCAGCCCTGCCACAAAAGGACCAGCTGACATCATGTCAGTGATTCTCTCGTTAACACAGGTGAGAGTGTTGACGAGGATAAAGCTGGAGTGAATGACATTTTGGCCATGAGCACAGTAAGTACAGTACAGTGCCCACAGAGATCTATATAAAGCTGGAGATCACTCTGTCATGCTGTTTGAGCTAGAATAACAGACTGGAAGCTTTAAAAGGAGGGTGGAGCTTGAAATCATTGTTCTTCCTCTGTCAACCATGGTTTCCTACAATGAAACACATCCAGTCATCAATGCTTTGCACAATAAGGCCTTCACAGGCAAGGATATTGCTGCTAGTAAGATTGTACCTAAATCATCCATTTATTGGATCATCAAGAACTTCAAGGTGAGAGGTTCAATAGTTGTGAAGAAGGCTTCAGGGCGCCCAAGAATGTCCAGCAAGCGCCAGGACCATCTCCTTAGGTTTATTCAGCTGCGGGATCAGGGCACCACCAGTGCAGAGCCTGCTCAGGAATGGCAGCAGGCAGGTGTGAGCGCATCTTCACGCATAGTGAGGCAAAGACTTTTGGAGTCTTCTGGTGTCAAGAAGGGCAGCAAAGAAGCAACTTCTCTCCAGGAAATACATCAGGGACAGACGGAAATTCTGCAAAAGGTAAAGGGATTGAACTGCTGAGGACTGGGGTAAAGTTATTTTCTCTGGTGGATCCCCTTTCAGATTGTTTGGGGCATCTGGAAAAACGCTCGTCCGGAGAAGGAAAGGTGAGTGCTACCATCAGTCCTGTGTCATGCCAACAGTAAAGCATCCTGAGACCATTCATGTGTGGGGTTGCTTCTCAGCCAAGGGAGTGGGCTCACTCACAATTTTGCCTAAGAACACATCCATGAATAAAGAATGGTACCAAAACATCCTACAAAGAGCAACTTCTCCCAACCATCCAAGAATAGTTTGGTGATGAACAATGCCTTTTCCAGCATGATGGCGCACCTTGCCATAAGGCAAAAGTGATGACTAAGTGGCTTGGGGAACAAAACATCGAAATTTTGGGTCCATGGCCAGGAAACTCCCCAGACCTTAATCCCATTGAAAATTGAGAACTTGTGGCCAATCCTCAAGAGCCGGGTGGATAAACAAAAACCCACAAATTCTGACAAGCTCCAAGCATTGATTAGGCAAGAATGGTCGGTCATCAGTCAGTATGTGGCCCAGAAGGTGAGTGACAGCATGCCAGGGCGAATTACAGGGGTCTTGAAAAAGAAGGGTCAACACTGCAAATATTGACTCTTTGCATAAACTTAATGTAATTGTCAATAAAAGCCTGTGACACTTATGAAATGCTGTAACGTTACCTCAGTATACCATAGTAACATCTGACACTTATGTAATGCTGTAATGTTACCTCAGTATACCATAGTAACATCTGACACTTATGTAATGCTGTAATGTTACCTCAGTATACCATAGTAACATCTGACACTTATGTAATGCTGTAATGTTACTTCAGTATACCATAGTAACATCTGACACTTATGTAATGCTGTAATGTTACTTCAGTATACCATAGTAACATCTGACACTTATGTAATGCTGTAATGTTACCTCAGTATACCATAGTAACATCTGACACTTATGTAATGCTGTAATGTTACTTAAGTATACCATAGTAACATCTGACACTTATGTAATGCTGTAATGTTACCTCAGTATACCATAGTAACATCTGACACTTATGTAATGCTGTAATGTTACCTCAGTATACCATAGTAACATCTGACACTTATGTAATGCTGTGATGTTACCTCAGTATACCATAGTAACATCTGACACTTATATAATGCTGTAATATTACCTCAGTATACCATAGTAACATCTGACACTTATATAATGCTGTAATATTACCTCAGTATACCATAGTAACATCTGACACTTATGTAATGCTGTAATGTTACCTCAGTATACCATAGTAACATCTGACACTTATGTAATGCTGTAATGTTACTTCAGTATACCATAGTAACATCTGACACTTATGTAATGCTGTAATGTTACTTCAGTATACCATAGTAACATCTGGTCTAAAAACACTGAAGCAGCAAACTTTGTGAAAACCAATACTTGTGTCATGCTCCAAACTTTTGGTCACAGCTGTATACTGTATAGTGCATATTCTGCAGTTCTTTACTGAATAGTATTTGTGGAGCATATACTTTATATTCCCTCCGACATAGACACACACACACTAGATTAATGTCTGCAGCCAAATAACCTAACAGTATATTTTTGTAGTGTGAGCTGAATCCAGAGTACCTGGAGAAAACCCACGCAAGTACAGGGAGAACATACAAACTCCACACAGGTAGGGCTATAGTGGGAATCAAAGCAATGACCTTGGTGCTGTGAGACAGTAATGCTAACCATTACACTGTCTCTGCTACACAAGGGCTTACTCATGAGGACTTCCATGTGGTGTTTTTTCAATATGGACAATTTGTTAAAATTAACGTGGTGCACTAGTATAATTATATTATTTAATAAGGAGGGGGGGTCTGGCCACACCTCCCAAAGTTGGCCACACCCCCTCTCAGTACTGGAGCCTGGCGGAGCTGTCGGCAGCCCAGGACATCGGAGCAAATATGGCAGGAAAATATAATGGTGCAATCAGGTATATATAGAGTGGAAAAACACTAAAATCGGGAAGAGGCTATGTTTCTAAAAAATGTAATTCAGTTCCACTGCCCCATTGAGGCCATTGGGATAGAGAGAGTTCATCTTGAACATCCCGAAAATGTCTTGTTTGCAGAGAAGTTGAAATCAATCACCCCCTTGTGGGGTCACAGGGACTTTTTCAATACCAATGAGCCTCAATGAGCATGGATCTCCATTGTGGAATTCATTAAAATGTCGGGAGACACTATGTAACAAGGATCTTTTCAATATGTTCCTTCGGTGTTCCATAAACCAAATTTTCAGACTATGACTAATCCATGGTGCAGGGGTGTAACTAGATATTTGAAGGCACCATAGCAAAAGTCAGTAAGGGCCCCTATGTACCACCCAATGGTGAAAAATGTATATAACACATATAACTTTAACAAGGAAGATGGGGCCGTCCTCAGCTGTGGGCCCCATAGCAGCTGCACCCCATGTACCTATGGTAGTTACTCCCATGTCATGGTGTTAGGAAGGATCTATAAGAAAATAACTCCTAGGACTTGCTGACACACCTTCAATTCCCTGATGACCTCAGCTGGCAAAGGAACACGGGCTGGAGAATTAGAGAATGGTAGGAAAATCTCCATGCGGTTATGGCTTTAATACTGTAGGAAGTCACTATTCAGCAGGCAATGACAATGGCAGGTACAGAGGCAGAATAAGCCGAGGCCATTACTAGGGAAGATGCCAGCTGAGGTCATGCGTGGAAAAGGAATTCTTAAGTAATTTCCTAATAACCTACTGAGCAAACAGGTAAATAGGTCACATCAACATATCATTCACACTGTATCAGCAAGAAATATGCTTCTTTAGGAACCATAGAGCAAATAAAGAGGTCACATAAACATAACATTACCAGCGTATTAGAATGATATACTGTACATTTCTTTAGCAACCATAGAGCACATAGATAAATGAGGTCACGTACAGTGACATTACCAGCGTATTAGAATGATATACTGTACATTTCTTTAGCAACCATAGAGCACATAGATAATGAGGTCACGTACAGTGACATTACCAGCTTATTAGCATTTTGCAGAAAATTACATTGGATAACATGAGGCATTTACCATGACATAGTAAGGAAGAAGCATTTACATATACACCACTTTTTTAAGCTTCACAGATACTACGCAGTTGGAAGGGGAGGGGGGCGGGGAAGTCTGACCCCCTTTTCTTCTCCTTTAACCAATCCAGGCAGAGTATGCAGCTCTTCTGCCACCTCTGACCTCCGACGCTGCCCAGGATGATAGGCACCGCACCAGCATGTGCTCTGTCACCGGATCAGGGAAGCGGGAGTCCTCCTGGTATTCTCCAGTAGTTGGCACAGTGGTGGGAACCGCTAAGGTAACTTAAGGTTACTTTCGTGGTTTTCACCATTGAAGTCAATGGTGGGAACCGTTCATTGGCTGAGAGGCGGAAGGCTCACCTCTCCCAGCCAATGATCGCTCAGCACTGGGATTTGTACAGTATAGTGAAATCCCGCGTCAGAGCCGTCATTCGGCTAGTACCGTCCTTAGAGGACACTATTGTGTTCGTGGCTTGGGTCATTGCATTTTTTTGTTTTGCCAAGCCCGTGGATGAAGAGGATGTGATCCACCCATAGGAGGAGGTGAGTATGTTTTTTTTTCAGGTACACTATGGATTATCTACTTGGACAAGTGGATGTGATGGTCTTCATGTATACATAGGTGAGTATGAGAGAAAGTGAGTGTACATGTGTGTGCATGTATGTTTTAATAAACTTGTACCGTCACGGTGCATGAGTTCTGTGATTCTTTTTAACATTTCTTTGGCTGTGGAACTACAGGTACAAGCGGGCCTGTTATGCCCCGCATACTGGTACTTCTGGTTCTCCAAATACCAGCATGCAGAGAATGCTTGCTGGGACCTGTAGTTCCACAGCAAAAGACTATTTTTACTACTATCAATTGCACCACACTACACAATCAACTCGGCACTCACAGCCCAGGGGTGCCGGGGATAGCCCTGGGATATCAGCCTAGGCCTGGGGTGCCCTGGGACCCCTTTATTGGGGGGGCCCTAGCTCCCCAGGGATCTCTGGCCTGGGCTTACTAGCTGTCAGGGGTAATGCTTTGGCAGGGGGACCTGGTGAAAGTGTTTCCCTAGCTGTGGCATTGCCCCCCCCCGCTAGAAAAAGTTTGGTGCTGGTTATGGAAATTACAGAGGACCCCTACTCATTTTGTCCACTGTATTTCCAGAACCAGGACCGGACCAGAGCTCAGTGCTGGTTGCGCTAAATACAGGGGAGCTCCACATTGTTTGTTCCCTATATTTAATATAACCAGTACTGGGTCTCCAAAGCTCGGTGCTGGTTGTTCTTTTGGTGAGCGGGCCACGACATTTTTTTTTTTTTTTTACACTGGTTTTAATTTTTTTAAACACAGAAGCACAGACGGATCTCCCTGATGATTGAACGCTAAATACAAATGAATAATACGAATGAATACACCATCGAACAACACGAATGAGACCAAATCGGCAGCTAACCTGTTCGAAATAATAAACACTTGAATAATGGACAGTGTCATCCGATATTGAACTCGGATGACATCGAATAGTAACAGCAGCTTAGTAAATTTACCCCTAACGCTCTCCAAGGCTAAGGGGTCTATTTACTAAACCTTGGATGGAGATAATGTGAAGTACCAGCCAGTAAGCACCAATCTGCCATGTCACAGGCTATGTTTGAAAAATGACAGTTAGGAGCTGGTTGGTTGGTACTTTATCTCTGTCCACTTTATCCCCATCCAAGGTGTGAGGACCTGAGATTTGTGTTAAAAATGTAATGTGCAATACTTTTCAGCCCTTGATGTTTAGCCCTTGTCCATATGCCTGTTTTATTCATAACCAGTAGAGCAATGTAACACCTGGCAGAACAAAAGACCTCGTGGGTTAATTTCCACCTCCGCAGAGGACACTCAGGACTTACACCTCCTTCCAATTGCCTGCCTTTGTCCCTCACTGGAGTCTGGCAGACTGAATGGAGCCAAACCAGCAGGTGTTCGTCAAGGAAGTAATATCTGTGGGAGGTAGGAGAAAGTTACAGGATAAGGGACTCGCACCAATCAGGAAAACCGTGCAACTCCCCTGGGTGGTTACAAGGATCGTGGGAACTTGGAAGTTTTCAAAAGAAGTCACCAAAGGCAGCTCCTCATGTTAGTCACTGACCTTGGCTAAGAAGAAAATTTCTGCCAAGGTGCTTAGTGGAACACATCGCCAGTCCTGTGTGGACATATACTGTACATTTGGAAACTCCTGTGGGGAGATCTTTGTTCTCCGGTGTGGACTCTATTACTGCTGTGTGAACTGTGATAGTTTCGACTATGTGGTATCCCGGAAACGCTTGGGTGGATGTATACGCTATCACTTCTGTGTGAACTGTGATAGTTTCTACTGTATGAGACTGGGTGCCTCTAGCTATTTTGTGGACTTGTCCTGGAACTTTGTCCTCTACTGGGACTGGCTCTGTCTGGACTGCTGCCTGCATATTGCCTGTTTGCTGTATTTACCCCTTGCCATTGCATATTACCTATCTCTGTGTGCCGTGAGAAATAAACCATCACTTTGGTTTCATCTGCTCGGTGTCTGGGTGATTGAGAGAACCCTGTATCCTCACACAAGGCTTAGGAGCTCATTTAGACCCGTTCGCAAGATGCGGCCGCTCGCTGGCAAAAAGGGGCCGGATATTTGAACTAAGCGCTCGCACTGCATCGCGAAAGGACACCCTCTATGTCTTAGTGAGCTATGGCACTGAGCGCTCGCTAGTGTATAAAGACGCCCCTTTCCACTCGCAACACACTTCATCTCCGGTAATTGTAGTAATAATCGGTAATATTGAGAGCCATCGGAGCTGCTCGCAGCCCTTAAGGTTGCCCTTCCCTGACTGCGATCAGTGCGGGCTGAAATACATGCAGGTGACATGTACAATGACGCTACTTTGCTAATTATGCACGCCCTATAAACGGCGTTTTGGCGGCCTGACATGCCTGCGTTCGCAACACCACTCCCCCGTTTACAAGCACCTTCCCCTGTTACCACCCACAAATGGCACTATCTGTCACTTAAACTAGTGACCTGATAGTGGATTACGAGCAACCAAAATCATATCGTAAAGACTGGCTTGCGCACGCGCACTGCGATTTATAAACATGTGCAGATGGCCGAATATCGCTCAGAGCGAGCGAGCGCAACTCAGCTACCAGGTCTGAAGCAGGTCCTTAGTACATAGACCTTTAAATAACCAATTACAAGTGGTTATTGAGGCGCTGTGCCAAATAAGTGACACAATACGTCTACAAACAAATTTCACAGCAGAGAGCCTGATACATTGTATTCATTTTATATTTATTTGCCTTCTTATTATGTTGGGTCAAATTTTAAATAATATTGACTTTGTCAACCAGGCATGGCAAAAGAAGGGATTATGAGTTGACCAAGCTGCAAAAGTGATAATTGGACACCAGAATCAACTCCAGCATGGGCTAAACGTAATAGGAGGCGAGTTGTGAAAAAAATGTGAGTTTAGCGCTAAACTTGCATTTTTTTTCCAGCTCACACATGTAATAGGCTGCAAGAATATGAAAACTTTCATGTTTTCCGTTGCATCCAGATGATTTCCCATGGAAAACATACAACTCTGACAATGTAATAGAGTGCGAGGTTACTAAAGTGCATTCCCACCATGTAAGTCAATGGGTGGAACTGCTCATTGGCTGAGAGGGCTCAGCCAATGAACATTCAGCTAATGCATTTCTATGGGAAATGCTGTGGCTGGAGCAGCATTCGGGAAGTACTGTCCTTAGAAGAAGGTACAACGGGCCTGATTCAGGGTCGATGGCCGGGCAGTGCACATGCACGGCGTGCACACTGCGCATGTGCGAGCCCCGTAGCAAGTGAATTTTCACTTGCTGCGAGACTCACTACAAGACGGGGCGGCTGTTCGATTGTGATTGACAGCTCGCCCCGTTTTGTAGGCGGCCCTACTGACATCACCAGTGATGTCAGTAGTGAACTTCCTGCTCTAATAGAGCAGGAAGTTCACTGGGGCTTGCGGTGGATGAGACCCTACCACAAGGGTCTCGTCGCAAGCCCTATGGTCGCGATAATCGTGACCATCGCCAGGCCACCCACAGCTTAGCAAGCGGCCTAGAGGCGGGGGGTAAAAAAATAAAAAACGCCCTGATTCAGAGCGAACACTCACAAAGAGCGACCGGCTCTGAATCAGGGCCACTGTCCGGTGGGTCCGCGCTTCTCGAAGACCGTGGATGCCTACAGGGAACAGAGAGGACCGGAACCAAGGAGTAGGTGATTATGTTGTTGTTTTTTTACAGGTACTGGTTATGGATTCTACTGGAGAAAGGGAAAGACCGGCGCTAGAGACAAGATAAGTATGTAGTTTGAGTGCAGGGGAGTGTAAGTGTATGTGTAATAAAATTATACAGTGTCTGAGTCTTGTCTTTTTTTTTATATTTCATTTGCAGGTGAACTAGAGGTACCAGTGGGCCCTTAATGCCCTGCATGCTGGTACTTGTGGTTCTCCAAGTACAAGCATGCGTGGGGAGGCTTGCTGGGACCTCTCAACAGTAACATTTTATTAAACCATACATGCACACTCACATTAACGCATACTCACCTATATTCCCTGTAGCCATTCACATCCCCTTGTCCAGTAGAATCTACGACAACTGAAAAAAAAAATGTCATACTTACCTATTCCTAGTGTAGATCACGTCCTTTTCATTTCATGTAGGCATCCACATCTCTGGTCTGTGTACATCTCTATTTGTGAGTTTACAAAGTCACCTCTTGATGGAATCTGCAAAGACTGGGGACTGATGTAGGTCCCTGTGTGGAGAAGAAAGCCAGGAAAAGGGTGAGATGAGTGAAAAGCTGAGAAATATTGACAACCCGTGGGCCAGGTCCAGAGTATAATTGGCCATGAGTGTCGCAAACTATCAGTAATATGAAAATGTGGCATGGGGGGCACTGATGCCCCTTCTTGCACATGGCACCAAATTGTGTAAGTATGGCCCTGGGGTCAGGGCCAGATTAACAATGGGGTGGACGGAGCTACAGCTCCAGGCCTCCACATAAAAATAACCCCATCAAAATAGTTTTTCTAGTTTTCCCCCTAAAAAAAAATAAATTGTAGTTATAAAGTTCAATCGAGCAGGCACACAACCAGACTAATTCACATTCGACTGGTGCAGGGTCCATATGTATATAATGCACACTCACCCCCTCCTGCCAGAGAAGGTTCCAGGACTTGCACTCCACCACAAAAAAACATTTAATCCAATATAAAGGTTACATAATACAGACAGATGCAGAGACCCAACAGTCTGTTTCATCAGCTCGCAGGCAGCTTTCATCAGGGGCTAACAAACACATCTCATATGAGCCTATTTAAGGGCTGCAATAGAAATCAGAGAGCCAATCACACAGCCTGAGTAATCTCCTATGTGCACCTGTGATGCAGGTAAGGAGCAGGCTGATCAAGGCAAACCAATGAACGGTGAGTAGGCGGGGTCTCTGACAGGAATCCCGGCTCATGGCGTGTCTGCCTCAGTGCAGTCTGTCAATCACCAGGAGCCATGGTAACCAGGGAAGCCCAGGCACTGTCAGCCGTGCTTTAATAGGAAGGTATTAGCGGTACAGGAAAGAGAAGCTCAAACAGGGATATCAGTGAGCAATGGTAGACCCAGTGTAATTCAATGTGCTCACCCAAAACATGAAAACAACTGCACTTGGAATTATAAAAATAATAAACATAAAAATAAAACAACAGTAGTGAAAGGACAAAAAGCTGACGCACAGAGGGTGTTAGCGTGCTCACTGCCGCCATCAGTGTTGCGCCACACAATACAAAATACACAAGCAAATCCAAAAAAAAGAAATCATGGCACAACAGTGCAAACTATGACAAGTTAACGTGCAGTTAAAGTGCAGTCCACATTGGAAAGTGCTGCTGGCATCAGCCCTCATGGCACTGTCCTGGGCACATCATAGCGGTGCCAATGAATGATCCAAAACGACAAAGCACACGGCGGTGTACAAATAACAGAACAACATTAAACATATCACAGAAAATGGGGAAAACATGAAAAGATGGTGTAGTATACACCAACAAATGGAAAATTGAAAGAACATATGTGTAACATGGAAAATCCATGCAACATGTCCTGTCAAATTTTTTTTTAGATATCCAGAAAAACAGATCACAAAAAGCATCCCATTTTAAAGTCTTCATTGAGACCAAGGGGTGCCGATCAATTCAATTTATAAATCCATTGTAGCTCCCATTGGAGTAATATCTTCTCACGATCCCCACCTCTCCTTAGGGGAGGGATATCAACCAATATGAAACATATCAGTTATCTCACAGTGGGCTCTATTTACTACAATCCACATTTGTAATGCAGATGGTAGTGTGATATTACCAACTGAATTCGCTTTGCCAATTCAGGCAATATCACAGGGTTTACTACAAATCCCTGGCAGGGACAGAGCCTGCGAGAAAGCTCTGTTCCATCAAATCCCCTCTGCACACTAGTCACGGCCGCCACTGCTACCCCCTCCGGTGCTAAGCCCCGCCCCCATCGCTAAGCCGCACCCCCCACGATCCTGGACCCCTCCCCCCCGCGACCCCCCTCCCCCTTAATTACACTTACCTGCATGATCCGGGCTCCGGAGATGTCCTCCAGTCAGCAGACATCTCATACTGCACTGGGACCCTGTCAGGTGACGACCGTGCCGCAGTGCAGCATGGGAGACCAGCTGACCGGAGAGCAGACTTCATGGCGCCCAGAACTCTGGGCCATGGACTCAGGTAAGTTTGATTTTCTTTTACTTCTTTTTTAAACTTTTTTTTACAGTGTATCAGCGTGTGGTCCACACAGCTGATCACAGGGGCTGGCTCCGGGCTCTGCTCTCCCCGTCAGACCAGAGCAGGAGTCCGGTAACCGGGGGAGACCCTGGATAACGCCACCTCCAGGTGGCGTTATTATCACAGGGCTTTACACGGTATTTTTTCACAATTTATTTTTAGTAACTTTGGCCAGATCACATTTCCCATTACAATTATGGGAAATGTGATCTGCTTACTAAAAATAAGTGATACTTAGGGGTTGGAGTAGAATTTTATGAATTCTACTCCAATTGCCCTGTAGTAACTGTAGGTGATACTAGAGTAATGTGAGAAGTGTGTGAAAACATCCATTTTCACTTTATTTTAGTAAAAATAATGTTAAGAAATAGGGCCCAGTGTGTCCTTTTTCCAAGGAATGTCTTGCTACTGGCACATTTTTTAATTCCAACTGTCCACTTTTATAGAGAAGGCATTTTTTGATGGAGGATTGGTGTTGTCCAATCCTTTCCTTGAACATCCTTGTAGTTTTTCCCACCTACAAGAGGTTGCAAGGGCATTGTAGAATATACTGTAAATGACAAACTTACTGTGGCAGTCCAGATGATTTTTAATGGTTTATTTACACGAGTCTTGAGGGTTAAGAAAATACTTAGCTGTCAGCATAAATTGGCAATTTGTGCACCCCTAGTACTTGAATACTCTGGGTTTCTGGCTCAACCAGTGCGTTTTGACTCTCAGGGCTTCATTCAGAGGCGGCCGTACGGTCTACGACTGCACGGCCGCCTCAATGTTTGTCCAGTGCGCATGCGCACGAGGGAGCCGGCTCCTTCGTGCGCATGCGTGAGAACTGCTACGACCGACAGCGCCGGTCGTAGCGGGTCTCTTTCCAAAGGGGGCGAGCTGTCGATGTTGATTGACAGCTCGCCCCGTTTGGAAGGCGGGCCGGGGAGGTGGCAGCCCAAACGGAGGCATTCCCATGGGAAACGCCTGCCGTTTGGGGAAGGCCCCACTGACATCACTAGTGATGTCAGTGGAGAGCTTCCGGCTCTGACAGAGCCAGAAGCTCTCCGGGGCTTACGACAAGTGAGACCCTACCCTAGGGTCTCGTCGTAAGCCCCGATGGTTGCAATGGTCTATGACCATCGTGACCATCACCCTAGCGGTCGTTAGAGCTGTGGGTGTAAACCCACAGCCTAACGACCGAAACAGAGGCGGCCGGTCAGGATGCAAGCGGCCGCCCAGTTTCTGAGCGACCGCTTGCATCCTCCGACCGCCTCTGAATGAGGGCCTCAGTCTCTTGGTAGGATCAGTGACCGCTAAAGATCCTTTAGATTGCATCCTCTTCAGTAAGCAAACAAGGGGGGTCCTCAAAGGGTCCTGCCCAATATTGGGTTGCTTGATATCAGGTGCCAATGTTTATATACCATATCTTTGATATGTTTAGAGGCAATAGAAAAGGTTCTGCAGAAGTGTAATCTCTCAGTTTTAGTTGGTGCATTCTGAAGCTGGCCACACACTAGACCAACTTACATCCAACCAGCCAACTAGTTGATTGGTTGGAATGAAAATCTGGTAAAGTATGGGAGCAAATGACAATCAGCAATTTGCTCCCAAAGGCTGGAAATGGACAAAAACTGTTGTTTGAACAAATTGTTTAGATCAAACATTTAACAAACTTGTCTGACGCCATTTTCATCTGTTTTCTGGCATTTAGGAGCAAATTGCTGATCATCATCTACTCCCATACGTTACCAGATTTTCATGCCAACCAATCAACTAGTTGGATGGTTGGATGAAAGTTGGTCTAGTGTGTGGCCAGCTTTAGTCTTAGTCAACAAAACCTCTCTCTTGAGTAGTCCAATCTTCCGAAGAGCCTTCTCAATATCACCCTTGTGGTAGCCTTTATCAAGGAACCATTGTCCCATGCTTTCTAGAGCATGTGGCATCTCTGTCTCATCAGAGGTTATCCTGATGACTCTGAGAAGTTGCGCAAAGGGTAATCCCCACTGCAGCGGTCCTGGGTGAAAACTTTTGTAATGCAAAAATGTATTTTTATCTGAGTCCTCGGAATAAATCTTTATAAATAAGGCCCATCAATATGACAATATGATTACCAGCTGCCTAACTAGCCATAAATAGTTTTCCCCCTAAAAAAAAAAAAAATGCAATTTTTCTATTTCTGTGTAGTTAGGGAGACATTGTGCCTCATAGTGTAGGGGGTGTACACACCAAGGTGACTCTGACCACAACCACACAGCACCGATCACAGCTCTTCCCCGTCTCAGTATAGGCCCTGGAACATTTTCAGCTCCAGGACCATGTGGGCCTTAATCCGGCCCTGTCTGGGGGTAAGCACAGAAGGAGTGGGCAC
Source organism: Taudactylus pleione (assembly GCA_031769625.1). Taxonomy (NCBI): domain Eukaryota; kingdom Metazoa; phylum Chordata; class Amphibia; order Anura; family Myobatrachidae; genus Taudactylus; species Taudactylus pleione. The sequence continues at coordinate 1,774,018 of JAUIMM010000280.1, forward strand.
TTACGGTATATTGAAGTTCGGGCTGGGAATCTGTGGAAGAAGCCACAAGGATTCGGAGAAGAATTGAGGGGAAGTGGAGAGGGGTATGCAGTCGGGAAGCCGGTGGACCTAATCCCGACAGCCAGCTTTTAGTAAAAATAATGTTAATAAATAGAGCCCTGTATGTATGCTCGATACCCGGTCATAACTTCTGAGATTGGATGTCACTAAATATAAAACACACGTTTATCACTTTAGTAATAGAGAGGAAGGATTTACCTACAGTATATGGAGTTTTTCGCTGTTTTTGGCAAATTATCAGGATTGGAAAATAACCCATTGATCATGCTGATAGTTACTGCCCCAGTTTGCATATTGCTCTGTAAATAGTTAGTCCTAAGACTCCCACCCATTTCAGGCCTCCAAGTACTAGGACACACAACTGGCAGGAGAGAGGGTTTCACTGGAAAACTCCACCTCTGACATTTCACAATGTGTAAAGTTATTATAAAAGCTGCATGTAGCCATCAGTCCCAATGTACCGTACGAGGAGTAAAGTCTGTCAGCAGCAGCGCTAGCGATGGGGCAGCCGTGGTTTCTGATTATTCTGCTTCTAGAGCTCAAGATCGAAGCAAGTGAGTTTCATTTTACTTTCAATTCTAAAGGGTACATTAGCTACGCAGCGATTTTCAAAGCCGACCCACCCTCAGTGCTTTTGGCCACTGGATTTAAATGGACAATAATAATAAATATAAAAGCAGGCAAGTGTTTTTATTTCATCTAATTGTCCCAGTAGACCCACTGGCCGAAACCACTGCAGACAGAGAAAGAGAGAGAGATAGATAGAGACAGACAGACAGATATGAGATAGATAGATAGATAGATAGATAGATAGATATGAGATAGATAGATAGATAGATATGAGATAGATATGAGATAGATAGATAGATAGATAGATAGATAGATAGATAGATAGAGATATGAGATAATACATATGAGATAGATAAATACATAGATATGAGATAGATAGATATGAGATAGATAGATAGATAGAAACCAGATAGATAGATAGATAGATAGATAGATAGATAGATATGAGATAGATAGATAGATAGATAGATAGATAGATAGATATTAATAGATAGATAGATAGACAGACAGACAGACAGACAGACCGACAGACAGACAGACAGACAGACAGACAGACAGACAGATAGATAGATAGATAGATAGATAGATAGATAGATACATAGATATGAGATAGAAAGCTATGAGATAGATAGATAGATTTGAGATAGATAAATACATAGATATGAGATAGATATGATATAGATATGAGATAGATAGATAGATAGATAGATAGAAACAAGATAGATAGAGATTATGAGATAGAGATAGATAGATAGATAGATAGATAGATAGATAGATAGATAGATATGAGATAGATAGATAGAGATGAGATGAGATAGAAAGCTTTGAGATAGATAAATATTTGGTAGATAAACTGAGATAGATATGAGATAGATAGATAGATAGATAGATAGATAGATAGATATGAGATAGAAAGCTATGAGAGATAGATATGAGATAGTTAAATACATAAATATGAGATAGATAGATATGAAATAGATAGATATGAGATAGATAGATAGATAGATAGATAGATAGATATGAAATAGATAGATAGATATGAGATAGAAAGCTATGAGAAAGATATATATGATAGATAAATACATAGATATGAGACAGACAGATATGAGATAGATATGATATAGATAGATAGATAGATAGATAGATAGATATGAGATGATAGATATGAGATAGATAGATAGATAGATAGATAGATAGATATGAGAGAGATAGATAGATAGATAGATAGATAGATAGATAGATAGATAGATATTTTCTACATATTAAGTGACAGCTGGAGTAATGCATTCCTTGCTGGCAGCGCTTTTCTTGGAATAAATGTTGATTTATTTGTAAATATAACTTTAGTTTCTGTATTTTAGGTTCTTATTATCTTTCAATCAGATGGCCGACTTATGGGTAAGAATATCTCCATTTTATACCAATCATTGCAGACACAGAACTTTCCTGAGAAATTGTATTAAATCTTTTAGCCATGTTGTCCTGTGCTTTTTCTATAAAGGCTCATATACTGTGACAGAGATGCTATGCACCAAAGCTACTGTCTCAGAGTGTGACTGTCTCAGAGTGTGGCTGTCTCAGGGTGTGACTGTCTCAGGGTGTGGCTGTCTCAGGGTGTGGCTGTCTCAGGGTGTGACTGTCTCAGGGTGTGACTGTCTCATGGTGTGGCTGTCTCAGGGTGTGGCTGTCTCAGGGTGTGACTGTCTCAGGGTGTGACTGTCTCAGAGTGTGGCTGTCTCAGAGTGTGGCTGTCTCAGGGTGTGACTGTCTCAGGGTGTGACTGTCTCAGGGTGTGGCTGTCTCAGGGTGTGGCTGTCTCAGAGTGTGGCTGTCTCAGGGTGTGACTGTCTCAGGGTGTGGCTGTCTCAGGGTGTGACTGTCTCAGGGTGTGGCTGTCTCAGGGTGTGGCTGTCTCAGGGTGTGACTGTCTCAGAGTGTGGCTGTCTCAGAGTGTGGCTGTCTCAGGGTGTGGCTGTCTCAGGGTGTGGCTGTCTCAGGGTGTGACTGTCTCAGGGTGTGGCTGTCTCAGGGTGTGGCTGTCTCAGAGTGTCGCTGTCTCAGGGTGTGGCTGTCTCAGGGTGTGGCTGTCTCAGGGTGTGGCTGTCTCAGGGTGTGGCTGTCTCAGAGTGTGGCTGTCTCAGGGTGTGGCTGTCTCAGGGTGTGGCTGTCTCAGGGTGTGGCTGTCTCAGAGTGTGACTGTCTCAGAGTGTGGCTGTCTCAGGGTGTGGCTGTCTCAGGGTGTGACTGTCTCAGAGTGTGGCTGTCTCAGGGTGTGACTGTCTCAGGGTGTGACTGTCTCAGAGTGTGCTCAGTAGTACATCTCGCAGCTTCCTTGCAGTGCAAAGTATCACAGGATACTTTAGAACCAGCACTGGGCTCCACAAGTATGGGGTACTGCCACAGCCAGGGGAAATGCTTTATGGGTTCCCCTGGCTAAAGCATTCTCTCCCCCAACTAGTCAGCCCAGGATGGGGTTCCCCGGGGAGATGGGAACCCCCCAATAAATGGGTCCCACCTTCTCCAGGGTACCCTAGACTGGGGCTGAAGCTGCATCCCAGGCCAGTGGATGCGGGGTTGATATTGTTAAATAAAAGATATTTACTAATATTGACTTTTACATGGGGACTATAGGTTCCAGCAAGTTGTTTGCCGCTTGCTGTAGCCACAGCTACATCAATAAACAATATGGATAAGGGTGTAACCTGGACCTCAGCAGTTTGAGGCACGAGGTGACATCATATGAATGGCCCCCACCCCAGTGCTGAGGGCCTTATCCCATACTCCTGATAAGTAGGGATGTGCGCCGGACCATTTTTGCCGGATTTGGATTTGGATTTGGTTCTAATTCGTCGTCCGGCTTTGGATTTGGATTTGGATTTGCCAAACTGCGGTGACTGGCTTTGGATTTGGATTTGGATTTGGATTTTTTTACAAAATTTGACAAAAAAAGCTAAAATCACATAAATTGGTCTTTTTTTTCTTCCTAGAGTATTATTAACCTCAATAACATTAATTTCCAGTCAATTTAGACCATATCACAGCTTATAATATTGTTTTCAACATTATTGGCCAAAGGTTGCAGTGAGCTGACTGGTTACTAAGCGACAAAGCAGCGGCACAACGACACAGACACCACAGTATAAAGCACATCTATGACACATTGCCACACAGCAGTGGCAGAAATGAAAAGTAGTGCACCCACCCAGTGGGGTACGGCCAGCAGAGTCACAGTACTTGTTTACAACGTGGGCTACGGCCCTAGGAGTCACAGTGCACAATCTTATTAGCATTACACCGCACATAGGGCCTGATTCACATTACACCATAAAGTAGTGTCTCTTATTTATGTTATGACACACAGTAGTGCCCCTTTTACACAATGCCCACAGTAGTGACCCTTTTACACAATGCCCACAGTAGCGGTGTCCCTTACACAATGTCCCCCAGCAGTGGTGCCCCCTATGCAGTCCCCTTAGTAGTAGGGTCCACTATGCAGTGCCCCCAGTAGAATGCCCCCCAGTAGTATGCCCCCCCAGTAGTATGCCCCCCATTAGCATGCCACCCAGTAGTATGCCCCCCATTAGCAGGCCCCCCCAGTAGTATGCCCCCCATTAGCATGCCACCCAGTAGTATGCCCCCCCAGTAGTATGGCCCCCCAGTAGTATGGCCCCCCCAGTAGTAGGCTGCCCCAGTAGCAGGCCTCCCCCAGTAGTAGGCTGCCCCAGTAGTAGCCCCCCCTGTAGTATGGGCCCCCCCTGTAGTATGGTCCCCCCTGTAGTAGGCTGCACCAGTAGCAGCCCCCCCCAGTAGTATGGCCCCCCCAGTAGTATGCCCCCCCCCAGTAGCAGGCCCCTCGGTAGTATGGCCCCCCCAGTAGCAGACCACCCCCAGTAGTATAGCCCCCCCCAGTAGCAGGCCCCTCTGTAGTATGGCCCCCCCAGTAGTATAGCCCCCCCCAGTAGCAGACCCCCCCAGTAGTGCAGACCCCCCCCAGTAGTATAGCCCCCCCCAGTAGCAGGCCCCCCTGTAGTATGGCCCCCCCAGTAGCAGACCCCCCCCAGTAGTGCAGACCCCCCCAGTAGTATGGCCCCCCCAGTAGCAGACCCCCCCCCAGTAGCAGGCCCCTCTGTAGTATGGCCCCCCCAGTAGTATAGACCCCCCCCCGTAGTGCAGACCCCCCCAGTAGTATAGCCCCCCCAGTAGCAGGCCCCTCTGTAGTATGGCCCCCCAGTAGTATAGCCCCCCCAGTAGCAGACCCCCCCCAGTAGTGCAGACCCCCCCCAGTAGCGCCCCCGGCCCTTGCACAAATTAAAAAATAAAAACTTACCTGTATCCCCGCTCCCGCGCCGTCCGCTCTGTCACACGCTGAGGAGGGAGCCGGAAGACGGAGCTCATGTGTGAGCTCCAGCCGGCTCCCTCCGTGCAGCAGCCAATGAGAGTCTGTGTGACTCTCATTGGCTGCTGTAACAAACACACAGCTGCCGCTGGCGGCTGTGTGTCTGTGTCTGTGTAGGGCAGAGCGCTATCACTGCGCTCTGCCCTACACAATAGGAGACCTGATGTCGGATTCTCTAGTGAGAATCCGACATCAGGCGGCCGCCGTTCGGCCCCGAACGGGGATCCGAGTCAGGCGGTGAACACCCGAACAGGGTTCGGGTGGACTCGGATCCCCAATGTTCGGAGCAGTTCGGATTCCACAGAATCCGAACCGCTCATCTCTACTGATAAGTAGTAGGTTAAGGTCCAAGCTCAAAGCCCCAACCTAATGCTCAGCCCTTCTAGCCTGCTGCCCCAGGGGAAACTCCCGAGTTTTGTGGTGTTATCCTGACTCCCAGGAGTGCAGGCCAGTCTCCTGGATCCTACCCACTTCCCCAGTGTATGGGGTCATCATGCCCTCTGTCCCCACTGCTAAATGCCCCGAATCAAGGTGATTAAAAGCAGGTGGTGAATGTCCCTAGATGAAACATTTAGTGCCAGAAGCCTCATACGCCCCCTTCTACGGCTGGGTAAGGAGCATCTTTATACGTCCTAATGATGAAGGTGAATACTATTTCTGACAAAACTCCAGAAGGTATATACTGGAAGGTTGGTGATGTGGAAGGGGTACATTCTCTGTACTGTGCTGGTAAATATTCTCCATATCCCGTATAACCACTGTTATAACAATATTCAGCCACTTTTCTGGTTTTATCACCATTTTACATACAAGTTGATTTTACGTTGTGCTCTCTTTGCTTTTATAAAGTGATCACTGTTCAGACTATAGATACTTTACTGTGAGCCAGGGCCGGCCAAGACGTCGATCGCGATCTACTGCTAGCTCGCGGAGCTCCCGCCGGTAGACCGCGACCAACTTGCTGCATCACTGGGAACGCTGGTCTCTGAAGTGATCAGAGACGAAAGAAGTCTTTGGTCGCCTCAGAGGCCAGCGTTCCCAGTGATGCAGTGAGCGTGCAGGCCCGCCAAGAGTCGCGCCGGGCCCGGGTAAAATGGGGAGTGGCCTAATCGTGGATGGCGTGCAACGGCGCTGCGCGCTGGCGAGGGAGGCGCTGTGAGCCCGGCGCATAACCAGTGGGGGGCACGATCAGCTTGATCGCTCCCCCCATAGGTATAGGAGACTGCTGTGGCTGCTTCATAGCAGCTGCGAGCAGTCTAACACTGCAGCCCAGCACACAGCAGCGTGTACTGGGCAACTGTGATGTAAGAGGGGGGGAGCAGTGCCTGACCCGGTCCCCTCCAGCAAGCCCAGGCCCAGGTCATTAGTACCTGCTCCCCCCCTCTTGGCATTGAGCGGTGCCCAGCATCAAGAGAAGTAAGTACTGCACAGGGGAGTGGGGCCTGTTCTACACTGGGAGTACTAGGGGCACAGTATAAGGGCATTACTGGGAGCACAGCATAAGGGGCACTATTGGCAGTACTCAGTGGCATATCTATACCACTGAGTGCCGGGCACACGGGCCCCCGGGTCCAGGGGGGCCCCACACCGCACACCCTGCACCCCTATTATTTTAACTTACTTGTCCGTGGTGCCGCATCGGGTGTCAGCGCTGCTCAGAACATGGGAAAATGGCCGCCGCGGCCATTTTTCTGGTGTTCTACGCATGCACAGTAGACTCCGGGCACACTCTAGTGCCCAGAGTCTACAGAACGCCGGAAAATGGCCGCCGCGGCCATGTTTCCTGCGTTCTGTGCATGCGTAGTAGACTCTGGGCACACTCTAGTGCCCGGAATCTACTAATGCTCCGGTGGCTGGCCAGCCGCGTCAGTCGGCTGCCGGCCACCGGGGGAAGAGGAGGGGGCCCCGCACAGGGAGTGCACACGGGCCACCTCCTCTGTTAAGGCGCCCCTGGGAGCACTGTATAAGGGGCACTACAGGGGGCACTGCAAACAGGGCACTACTGGCAGGCCCGCTGAGAGCTGCGGCGGGCCCGGGTAATAGGGGGCGTGGCCCAATCGCGGGAGGCGTGGCCACGCCCCCTGCCCGAAAAAAAAATATATATGCAGCGCCGCGAAGAGAAGCGGTGCTGCGTGCTTGGGAGGGGGGCGCTCTGAGCCCCCTCAGCCCGGCGCAAAGCCAGGGGGGGCGCGATCAGTGTGATCGCTCCCCCCCACAGGCTTAGGAGACTGCTGTGGCTGCTGCTCAGAAGCCATGAGCAGTCTCCACTGCAGCTCAGCACACGCTATGTGCTGGGCTGCTGTGAGGGAGGGGGAGCGGCGCCGGACCCGGGCCCCCTGCGGGCCCCTCAGGAAGCCCGGGCCCGGGTAATCTGTACCCGCTCTCCCCCCCTCTCGGCGCCCCTGACTACTGGGGGCACTGCATAAAGGGCACTGCTGGGGGCATTACTGGGAGCGCTACATAAGGGGCAATGCATTAAGGGTCACTACTGCGGGCACTGCATAAGGGGCACTAGTGGGGGGCACTGCATAAAGGGCTCTAATACAGGGGGCACTGCATAATGGACTATAATACAGAGGGCATTGCATAATGAGCACAACTTCAGGGGAACTGCATAAGGGGCACTACTACAGGGGGCACTACTACAGGGGGCACTACTACAAGGGGAACTGCATTATGGGCACAACTACAGGGGACATTGCATAAGGGGCACCACTGTGGGCATTGTGTATAAGGGACACTACTACTGTGGGCATTGTGTATAAGGGACACTACTACTGTGGGCATTGTGTATAAGGGACACTACTGTGGGCATTGTGTATAAGGGACACTACTGTGGGCATTGTGTATAAGGGACACTACTACCGGGGGCATTGCATAAGGGACACTACTAGAGTGGTCATTGTATAAAGGGCACCACTGTGGGCATTGCGTAATTGGGGCACTACTGTGTATCGTAAGTGAGTAAGGGGCACTACTATGTGGTGATTTGTTAATAAGATTGTGCTGCTGTGTGGCGTAATTTGAATTGGGGTCCCCCAATTTGGGGCTACTATGTGTGATTTTGGCAGAACAATCCCCACGCCCCTTGTTGCGAGGTCACGCCCCCTTTTTGCATACCACGCCCCCTTTTTCATACCACGCCCCCTTTTTGCATACCACGCCCCCTTTTTCAGGCTCAGTAGATCACGAAAGGTCTTTAGTTTTAAAAGTAGATCACCGAGTCCACAAGTCTGGCCAGCCCTGATGTAAGCACTATAAGCAAATCATCCGCAGGACCCGACATGTCATTGTATTCTGCAAAGGAAACTTGAAAGGACCTTTCCCCTAGTCCAAACGATGTATCATTATTTTATACATGACAGACAATGTTTAAAGTATTATTCTGCAATTTAAATGATTTCTATAGAGCAGTGTAATAGCCTATAGTAATATATTATTCCTTTGTGTGTTAGTAGACATCTCTGATACTGTATATGCTGCTTTGTACAGTGAGAGTAAATCTGTATGTATATTAGAGACTGTGCACAATGCCAGGTCAGATTAGGCTGCGCCAGGGCACATGTACAAGTCCTACCCAGTCACATGGGCAGCTGGCACTGCTCAGACGTAACAGACAAAGGGAACTAATAAAGAAAGTACCAGCAAGTAGCCAATACCACCAGGGCCGGCATCAGCAATCATGGGGCCCGCTACACTGATATCTTTGGGGGACCCCTTGACCTCCCTCACTATACATATATATATATTTTCTAAAATAAAGCAAGGCTGCGCCAATAGTGCATGATTCGATAAAATGTAATCAGCAAACCTTTAAAACAATTCTAAAACTCCATACCAAAAATGGCGGTATATATACGCAAGAATAACAGCATGAGAAATATAACATCCACAGCCATACAGCTCACAGCAGGATGATCTCTCCGTCTGTCTCCTTCCAAAACTGGGCCGTGCCCCAACTAGTTTCGTCACTGGGACTTTGTCAGAGGGCTGGCCTAGCGTCTCCACCATATTCACTATACACTATATACTATTTAGCTGCTGATCACCTCTGTGCATAGTTATCTCATTATCCTGCACAAAACATTATAATCTATCTATAATTTATCTAAAAAGTAAAAAATAGCAAAAAATAGCAATGCTCTGTCTTCATTATTACAAATTCATTACTAACTAGATCTATTTCTAAAAATATATGTAATATCATCCTACAATAAATTTTATTCTAAAAAAGGCGTGATTTCAAATCCTGAAGTTCGTTTAACCCATAAGGATGCAGCGTGTTTAAGGTTATTATCCAGTATGTTTCCCGCTTGGATAACGGGTTCAATCTATCACCACCCTCTCATTTAAGACAACATGTTCTAACTCCATATATCTCATTGTACTAAGGGCTCGATTCAGACCCGCTCGCTAGATGGGTTCACTCGCACCCAGAGTATGCAAATCTGGCACACTCCCATCATGGCAGGCGATCGCACGGCAAGGCATTAGCACGCCCACTATGTCTTGGCGTGCGATCGCTCTGTGTATGCAGACGCTCAGTAGCCTGTATTAAGACGCCCACTTGCGCACGTCATCTCCAGGATGTGCATGCAGCCATCAGTACATCGAGTACCATCGGAAGCGAACACAGCGCTTGTGGCTGACCGTACCCTACCGCAAGCACTGCGATCACTTCAGTGTGAAATACAGCCATGTGACGTGTACTATGACGCTGCCTGCTAACTAGGCACGCCTGCGTTCGCACCTCCACTCCCCTGTTTCTAGTGGCCAGCCCCTGTCACCTCTCACAAACGGCTTCACCTGTCACTAAATGTACAGGGCAGTCTATGCGTGGCAAGCGTACGCTTCCCGATCGCTCGCACTGGTTCACGCACGCGCATTGCAATGCGTATACATGCGCACAATGCAAAAATCGGCTGGCTGTGTGCAAACTCTTCCTAGCGAGCAGGTGTGAATCGGGCCATAGGATCACTACCCTGACAGGTTTTAAAGTGTCTGGGCACACTATGGTTCTCTACATTATTATATATATATATATATATATATATATTAGGGGTGTGCACCGGCCACTTTTCATGTTTTGTGTTTTGGTTTTGGATCTGGATCTTTCTTCGTGTTTTGGATCTGGATTGGTTTTGCCAAAACCACCCTTCCGTGTTTTGGGTTCTGGGTTTTGTGTTTTGGATCTGTATTTTTTTGAAAAAAAGCATAAAAACAGCTAAAATCACAGAATTTGTAAGTTTTTCTGCTCCTATGCTATTATTAACCTCAATAACCTTAATTTCCACTCATTTCCAGTCTATTCTGAATACCTCACACCTCACAATAGTGTTTTTATGTCCAAAAAGTTGCACCGAGGTAGCTGGATGACTATGCTAAGCGACACGAGTGGGCGGCACAAACACGTGACCCATCTAGGCGTGAAACTGCAGTGGCAGACAGGATGGCATTGAAAAACTAGGCCCCAAACTGTACATAATGCAAAGAAAAAAAAGAGGTGCAAGATGGAATTGTCCTTGGGCCCTCCCACCCACCCTTATGTTGTATAAACAGGACATGCACACTTTAACAAACCAATCATTTCAGCGCCAGGGTCTGCCACACAACTGTGGCTGAAATGATTGGTTCGTTTGGGCCCCCACAAAACAAGCTGGCAATTAATCTGTCCCTGCACAAACTGGCTCTACGGAGGCAAGAAGTCGTCCTCATCCTCCTCATCCACAGATTCCTCACCCTCTTCAGTGTTATGTACATCCTCATCCTCACAGAGTATTAATTCGTCCCTGCTGGAACCACAGGTCCCTCTGTACGTTCTGGAGGCTGGTCTCCCTGGAAGAGTTGATCATTCATTTTATGAACATCATCTTCTCCACATTTTGTGGAAGCAACCTCCTACGCCTTTCGCTAACAAGGTTCCCGGCTGCACTAAACACTCTTTCGGAGTACACACTGGAGGGGGGGCAACTCAGGTAAAATAGAGCCAGTTTGTACAGGGACCTCCAAATTGCTTCTTTTTCCTGCCAGTACAGGTACGGACTGTCTGACATGCCTACTTGGATGCTGTCACCGATGTAATCCTTTAACAGACAGACGCACGCTTGTCGCTGCTGCTTTGAGGATTCAAGTGCGGCTACAGCCCACACAATTCACAAAGACAGAAAAAAAAAAAGAATATTTTTATTGTTTGTGGAGCACACTTTGAGGGTTACACCACCCTCTAACAGACAGACGCACGCTTGTCGCTGCTGCTTTGAGGATGCAAGTGCGGCTACAGCCCACACAATTCACAAAGACAGAAAAAAGAAGAAGAATATTTTTATTCTTTGTGTAGCACACTTTGAGGGTGTCACCACCCTTTAGCAGACAGACGCACGCTTGTCGCTGCTGCTTTAAGGATGCAGGTGCGGCTACAGCCCACACATTTCACAAAGACCGAAAAAAAAAGAACAATATTTTAATTGTTTGTGTAGCACACTTTGAGGGTGTCACCACCCTTTAACAGACAGACGCACGCTTGTCGCTGCTGCTTTAAGGATGCAGGTGCGGCTACAGCCCACACAATTCACAAAGACAGAAAAAAGAAGAATATTTTTATTGTTTGTGTAGCACACTTTGAGGGTGTCACCACCCTTTAACAGACAGACGCACGCTTGTCGCTGCTGCTTTGAGGATGCAAGTGCGGCTACATCGCACACAAGTCACAAACACATTAAAAAAATAGTTTTTTATTTTTTGGAGCACTTCGTGAGTTACACCACCCTTTAACAGACAGACGCACGCTTGTCGCTGCTGCTTTAAGGATGCAGGTGCGGCTACAGCCCACACAATTCACAAAGACAGAAAAAAGAAGAATTTTTTATTGTTTGTGTAGCACACTATGAGGGTGTCACCACCCTTTAACAGACAGACGCACGCTTGTCGCTGCTGCTTTAAGGATGCAGGTGCGGCTACAGCCCACACATTTCACAAAGACAGAAAAAAAAAGAACAATATTTTAATTGTTTGTGTAGCACACTTTGAGGGTGTCACCACCCTTTAACAGACAGACGCACGCTTGTCGCTGCTGCTTTGAGGATGCAGGTGGACACACTACCTCCATCAATTGTCTAAATCCCACTGCACTAATGTCGGATACCGGACGCACGTCTAACACCAACATAGCAGTCAAGGCCTCAGTTATACGTTTTGCTTCAGGATGACTGCTGTCGTACTTCATCCTCATCGCTAGGGACTGTTGGAGGGTCAATTGTTTAGTAAAAGTAGTGATGTTCCTACTTCCTCTCTGGGATGATGAACAACTCCCAGCAGCAGCAACAGCACTAGTAGGAAGTGGTTCTTGATCTTTCCCTATTTTATTTTTATCAGAGAAAGTTTGGTCCTCCATTTATGTTATATTGATATATATACGTGCGGCTAAAGCGCACAACACAGAAAATATTTTTTTATTTTTGCTGGAGAGTAGTGCACTTTGTGGGTTACACCACCCTTTAAGAAATGAGCCAGCCGGCTCTTTACTTATGGGACACAGGCGCACGCTTGGCGCTGCTCCTTTGTTGATGCACGTGCAGCCACAGTGCACACAAGTCACAAACACAGAAAATATATATTTTTTTGGTTTGGAGTGTACTTTGGGGTTACAGAACCCTTTAACGGTCAAGCCAGCCGGCCCTTTACTTATGACACAGGCGCACGCTTGGCACTACTTTGTTGATGCACGTGCGGCTACTGCGCACACAATTCACAAACACAGAAAATAATTTTTTTTTTGGTTTGGACTGGAGTGTACTTTCGGGGGTTACAGCACCCTTTAACGGTCAAGCCAGCCGGCCCTTTACTTATGACACAGGCGCACACTTGGCACTACTTTGTTGATGCACGTGCGGCTACTGCGCACATAATTCACAAACACAGAAAATAATTTTTTTTCGGTTTGACTGGAGTGTACTTTGGGGTTACAGCACCCTTTAACGGTCAAGCCAGCCGGCCCTTTACTTATGACACAGGCGCACGCTTGGCACTACTTTGTTGATGCACGTGCGGCTACTGTGCACACAATTCACAAACACAGAAAATAATTTTTTTTTGGTTTGGACTGGAGTGTACTTTCGGGGTTACAGCACCCTTAACGGTCAAGCCAGCCGGCCCTTTACTTATGACACAGGCGCACGCTTGGCACTACTTTGTTGATGCACGTGCGGCTACTGCGCACACAATTCACAAACACAGAAAATATTTTTTTTTTTGGTTTGGACTGGAGTGTACTTTCGGGGGTTACAGCACCCTTAACGGTCAAGCCAGCGGCCCTTTACTTATGACACAGGCGCACGCTTGGCACTACTTTGTTGATGCACGTGCGGCTGCGCACCACAATTCACAAACACAGAAAATAATTTTTTTTTGGTTTGGACTGGAGTGTACTTTCAGGGGTTACAGCACCCTTTAACGGTCAAGCCAGCCGGCCCTTTACTTATGACACAGGCGCACGCTTGGCACTACTTTGTTGATGCACGTGCGGCTACTGCGCACACAATTCACAAACACAGAAAATATATTATTTTTTTAGCACTTGGGGGGAGCACCCCTGATGGACAGAGCACCCCCTGGACAACACTACAGCACCTCTTTAGGACTGGGACACTGCACAGGACTTTGGAGTGGACACAGCCCCTATGGAGAACTGACTGCACAACACAGTCCAGCCAGCCCCTATGGACTTTGAAGTAGTGGACACAGCCCTATTAACAACAGCAGCACAGCACAACACAGCCAGCCCCTATGG